>CM060316.1:66610926-66638426 GCA_030674155.1 Stramonita haemastoma
AAATCTTCTCTGATATCTATGGCATAAGATTGCAAAGACTTGGGGTACATGTATCATGAGTAACATCTTGATGAAAACTTTTTTGTTTTGTTTTTGTAATTGACCTCTCATAGTGCCAGAAGAAAGATAAAAGGGGCCCTAGAAATAGTGGAAGGTAATCCATCCTCGAACTGAGATAACACCAACAGGATGCGAGTTCATTACCACACACACACACACACACACACACACACACACACACACACACACACACACACACACAAATGGATTAATGGCCTTTCTTTCTTTGACAGTATCAACTTCAGTTCATTGGCTTTGCTTTATAAATTTTTATACATAATCCATGATGCAATTCCAAACATGGTGAATATTCAACTGCACACACACACACACACACACACACACACACACACACACACACACACACACACACACACACACACACACACACACACACACACACACACACACAAGCAAAGCTAAATATGTTTTGTATGAATAGATATATGAATTCAGTAGGTCATGTAAGACCAAGGACACATGTATTTTTGTATTTTGTACCACTTTATGTCACAGCAGATTTCTCTGCGTGAAATTCGGGCTGCTCTCCCCGGGAGAGCGCGTCGCCACATGTGCAGCGCCTACCCATTTTTTTCTTTTTCCTGCATGCAACTGTATTTGTTTCCCTATCAGAGTGGCTTTTTTCTACAGAATTTTGCCTGGGACAACCCCCTTGTTGCCGTGGGTTCTTTTACGTGCGCTAAATAGTGATGTGTAACACACGGGACCTCGATTTATCGTCTCATCCCAAAGACTAGTGCCCAGACCACCACTCTGGGTCTAATGGATGGGGAAAAAGTTTTGGGTCCAAACGGGGTACGAACCCTGCACACTCAGACCCGGGCTTTTTGCTTTCTAGGCAAGGTGCGTTACCACCTAGACCACCGATCCACCATCCAAAGTACTAGTTGAGAAAACTAGGAAATTCAAGTCAACTTCAGTACACTAATGTGTAAAAAGAAAAAAAAAAAAGGAAAAGCCCAAAGGCTTGAAGAAAGCAGCTAACAAAAGCAAGGGTGAAATAAGAGTGAAGTATAAAAAGCTATTTATGGCCAGCATTTTCTGTAGGTCTTCACATATGGGATGGATTTTTCAATATATTGTACACAATCATGCACGAGTAATGATGTCAGACTGTAAGAAATCATTTTAGATAATTTAGCTGTTCATGGACACCAACTTCGATTTACTGATAACACACAGACTGAAAAATTAAGTGCAGTGCCCAAAACTTAACACAATTTCGAGAGATCTGTGTGTGTATTAAACATTAAAAATCATAGATCTGAACTTCTTTTTTTTGTAATTTGGTTCATTTGTGTGATCCAATGTTGCATGCTTTAATAGAGTATAACAATAGGACATAAAGACCAACAAAACATTAGCTCATAAATGAAGGCTATTAATAATGATACCAACCTAATGTTTAATTAAATTTCTTTTTCAGCTTCAACAACAGACTATGCCAAAGACCACGGATCACACATTATCGCAGCAGCTGTCTTAAATCTCCTTCATGAACTTCAAAGAAGAAAGCAGAAATGCAGCAAGGAGCGATGGAAGGCGATGAGATTGACATAGTCTGTGAGGCCAAACAGAATACTGTCCCAACAGAGAACTCTGTCAAAGAGATTGAGGTAGTTTGTGAGACCAAGCAGAATGCTGCCACAACAGAGAACTCTGTCATAGAGACTGAGGTAGTGTATGAGACCAAGCAGAATGCTGACACAAGAGAGGACTCTGTCAAAGAGCCATCACGATGTGACCGTTGTCAGGACAGTTTCATCCAGTGTCTCAGGCCAGTGCTTCATGAGTACCATCCTCTGCCTGAAAAGGCAAGCAGGCTTCAGCGTTTTCAGAATTCCCTGTACTGCCCTCCTCATGGACGAATTGGAGCCTTCCTGTTTATTCTGTTCATGGGGGTTATTTGGTGGGGAGTGCTGTGGTCCATCGTCGACAAGGAGGCACTACCTGGGGGAAACTTGTTCTCACTTTTCTTATTGTTCCTCTTTTGTTGGTGTGGAGGTTACCTCATAAGCCTCATTCATCTACCTCCTCTTTTAGGTGAGTGGGTGGGTGGAGGAGTGGGTGTATATATGTGTTTGTGTGTGTGTGTGTGTGTCTGGTTAATTAATAAGAATTATCTGTTAGGTGTTCTGGTATACCTTCTTAGCTAGTAAATTTGTGTTGTTCTTGCTTGTGTATATATATACATATATATGAATTTTGTTTATTCAACAGGCATTGCATGATCAGTGGTTCCTATGAAATTTATTTCAATTGTTTTATCACATGATTTTAACAATCCATGTTACATGTTTTCAACACATATATTTTTTTTTAGGATAAAGTTTTTACAAAAATTTGTTGCAAGGCATATCTTTTGAGAAACAAGTATCAAGAATGACAGAGAACTTAAAATCATGAATATATTCATTTGAAATCTGTATAAATTTTCAATTTGATTTGTTCATGGCTTGACTAAAATGGCAGCAATATATATTCATGATCTACATGTGTGTTTACTAAAAGGCTAAGAAGAAAATGTGAGATTCTTCAGATATAATAGTCAAAGTCATAAGTTAAAAAAAAAAAATTTATAAGCTCAGGACTTTCAGTTATAACTATATATAACTATATATAACTATAACTATAATATATATATATATATATATATATATATATGCATTTTCCATTTGATTGTGAAATAACAGTGGTTTATAGGTTATATAAGAAAGAAAACTTCAAAAGGTCTTTAATCTTTAGTTACGAGATTTGGTTATAGGTGAATAATTTAACGGTATTTGACACAATGTGTATATATGTGTGTTTGTGTGATTTCAGGTATGCTTATAGTAGGGGGGTTACTTGGAAATGTTCCGGGAATTGACATTGCTAGAAATATCGATCAGGAGTGGAGTGCAGGGTGCAGGTGTGTATACTATACGTATGTACAATATTATATGCATTTCTGTATCAGGTTGATGTGCTTGTCTTCATGTGTTTTTTTGCATGGTATTGTGATTTGTTAGAGGGCGCCTATGGCCGATACCGCTGACTTCAACCCTGTAGGTTTCTGTCAGGGTTATCCCACCCTTATCTCCTGTTACCCTGGGTGCCCAGGGGGCAGAGCTTTTACCGCAGCTCTTGATCGCGTGATGTTCCCGTCATAGGTGATATGGGATATTTCATGGAGACAACAGAGCCACCTGTTGTCTCACCCTGTCCTGATAGGAACATTGCCAGTTGGTTCAGGGCTGCTTTCGCGCTGGGCCAACCCCCTATATCCGGGGACCCGCCTGGTGAGGATGGTGCCTCGCCAAGGTTGTGTGTTGATACATGTGTGTTTATTTAATATGTTATTTTCTTGTTGTGTGAGGCCACAATGTTTACAAAATTTTCAGTTGCTGACTAAATTCATGTATATTAGTGTCAAAGTTTTAAAATAGTACTACTTTTTTTTAGACACTTGTAATTTTATTTAAAAATCAAGGAAAAGAATGACAGGAGTGAAGGAAAGTCTATGATGGAGCAGAGATCAAGGGATAATTTTTATCACACTGCTCGAAATACTTTTCTCGCTTTTTTATGGTATTCATGTGTATTTTGAGAAAGCACAAACTCCTCTTCAGTCCTACAGTGTTTTAAACACAGAGAAGGCAAGTATTAGTACAAAAAAGTGTATGGAAACAAAACAAAGAATAATAGTCAAAAATAGTGTATAGACAAAAATGAAGCAAAGTATTACGGGTGACAACAAAAAAGTTAAAAGATAGAACAAAATACATATTGAGTGTAGACTGCTACTGCTAGATGTTTAAAGGAATTAATTAGCAACAGTGACACACGAAAAACATACTCCCAGGAAAGGAGAACATTTTTAAAATCATAATTGATGCACAGAAACAATTACAACTGAGATATTTTCCTTTTCTATAATTCTCTTCTTTTTTTCTTTTTTTAATGAAGAGAATGTGTTTGATTCCTTTTATTGCTTCTTCTCCTTTTTTTATGTTCCTTTTATGTTTGTTTTGTGTGTGTGTGTTGTGGTGCATGTGTTGCATGTGTATATGTATGTTTGTCTATGTGTATATAGTGTCATAGTAGCTGTTTATTGCATGTCGTTCTGTTGAGTTCTTTGTAGGCACAAACATTTACAGATCTGAAGTTGTTGATACATTGAGTACATGTGAACAATCTATAGGCATAACACTACGAGAAATGACAAGATTGCAGATGATTTGCACAGACAGATTGCACTGGCCATCATCCTCATTTGCGCGGGCTGGGTTTGGATCCAGCGGCCCTGCGGCGCCTGTCTTTTGTGGTGTCAGACTGGCTTTCTCTCCCTGCATCGCTGAGACCATCGCTGATGGCATTGCTGCTCATCTCATTCTGGGATTTCCTTGGCAGTGGGGATTCATGCTGGGTAGGTGTCAGCGAGATTTAATCACGTTGTTGTGAGTCAAAATGGTTGTGTCATTCCCACCAAATTGTTTTATTGTATAATCTTTGTTCGTAAGGAAGAAAAAAAAAAGAGGGGGGAAATTATTTGTAAGTTTACAGATTGTACTTAAGCAAAGTTTTATCAAACAGCAAGAAACCTTATACATATTAACCTTTATGACCTAGGATTCTGCTTGATTTTAAGTTTGGTTTTTAGTAGATCTGCCTGTTTTTTTTTTGCAGATATTTTTGATTTTAATTCTTTCTTTAGATGATGGGGTTGATGGAAAAAAGCAAATCGCATACTTAATCAATGCTACCTTCTGGCAAAAACTTGATGACATGTGAATTGATCTACAAGAACGACAAGATGTGGGTTTTATAAATCTCCATGGTTCAACTTCAAGTGAAATACTGCAGTTGTTTTAATTTTTCATTGTTTAGAACATGTAAAGTCGTCCAAGCACATTAAGCTAACATGCCGATGCTTAATTCCGTTTTCTGTGGGTTAGACTGGGAAACCCGATAGACCCAGTCTATCGCATTCCCCGAAATCAAATTGCAGCTACCTTACATGTGGGAGAAACATTGCTGTAATGTGCCTTTAAGGCATCAATCAGTAAACGAAAAGTTAGGTAAATAAAATCTTTAATACGGTTCTATGCTATATACTAGACTCACGTTGGGATGAATCATGTTATTGTTTAGGTATGATCTATTTCTTTCACACTGTGTATAATTTCTTTCTTTTTTTTTTTATTTAAAAAAAAAAATTTTGGCCATCACTGGATTCACACACACACACACACGCACCACCACACCACACACACACACACACACACACACACACACACACACACACACACAACCAACCGTGCTCACTCATGCACACAACTTTACCATTTTTTTTCACCATCTCCACCTTTCCGATAGTCCCGCAAACTGTGGGGTCACCACTAAAGATTTTAGCAACCAGTCTTCCTCCACTCCCAGCAATTCTCAGCTTTCCATAGCAAATCCTCCACACAAAGCCAGTCTACTCTCAGATATTGTCTTCCCATCATTTTCTCTGTCTGCCTTCTTCATCTCCCTCCTTGTACAGTTGTTCCTGTAGGATAAGTCTTGGCCAGTTAAAAAAAAAAATAAATAAATAAAATAATAATTAAAAAAAGTCTTGGCCAAATTCTAGTGTACCTGTTCTGACAGGTGACAAAATGTCAACAGGTTCGTGATATCGGCGTATCCCCGGCTGTGGTGGTGCCCTCCTTGCTGAGTCTGTCTGAGCGGGGCTATGGGGTGGAGAAGGGTGTGCCCACCCTGGTGATGGCAGCTGCCAGTGTGGACGATGTTCTGGCCATCACTGGATTCGGCGTGCTAATTGGGATTACATTCTCTTCAGGTAAATACTATTACTGTTGGGATGTGACTTTTGTGGAATATGTGCATGGCTCTATCAACAACAACAAAAATGGTGTGTTTATGTGTGCGTGTGTATTGTATTGTATACTGCTTTAAGTCACGGGAAATTTTTCTGCGTCAGTGATTATGATGTTGAACTTTGAAGGCTCAGTTTTATTTTCAGTAGTAAGGAGTGTGAAAAAATAGTTGTAGTATATTCCCTATGTGGATTGCGCTACGGCATGAGCTCTGGAGAGGTACGTGAGTAAAAGGATGTTAGTACCGTTTCAATCGGTGGCTGTGGCTATAGAAATTATGGGTGGGGGCGGGAGGGAGGAGGAAAGGGGGATGTATGTGTCTAAATTTCTTTTTAAGCCCTTTTCACTGTATGTGTGTGTGTGTGTGTGTGTGTGTGTGTGTGTGTGTGTGTGTGTGTGTGTGTGTTAAACATGCACTTCTCTGGTCTGTAATGTACCGTCTTGGATGCATACACTTTACAGTCACATAAATGTCTTGGCATGAAATTCAAGCTACTTTCACTCAATCACAGCAATATCAAAATTCAGTTCCCAAATGAAAGTGGGCAGCTGCAGCTTGTAGGATAGATGACACGAACATATCAAACCCTGCATCTCTGGAGAGAGAGAGAGAGAGAGAGAGAGATGGGATTTGCCAGGCTTGTCTTCCTTGTCTGTGACATCTGCCTGAACAGGTGAGAGCAGCACTCAGACTACTTAATGAAGCAGTTTATGGAGAAGTCATGTTTGCAGAACTTTGCTTTCTCCTCTCAGGTGACTTGGCATGGAACCTGGTGAAGGGTCCTTTGGAGGCTGTTGTGGGTGTCCTGGTGGGAATTGTTCTGGGGGTCATCCTGTGGTATGTGCCACAGAGGAAAAGTGTGAGTGGGGTTTTTGGTTGCTTTGTAGTGTATATATACTTTTTTTCATATGTTGTCTTCTTTTGTTTCAAGGATATTGGAATTAGCACTTGTGTGCTTTTTATTTTAATCCAGTACCCATGTGTATGCGGTTTTGTTAATTTTGTCATCTGTTCCAACCGGCACACAATGGACCACTCTACTGAAAAGCAGAACAGGTTTCTTTGTGTGCGCAAGATGTTTTGCATGGGTTGGCATATGGGACCTTGGTTTATAGTCTCATCTGAATGACTCTTGAGGGGAGTGGAGTTGGCACTAATGTTAACTCCAAAGGGAACAATCTTCTTGAACGAGATTCGAACCTGGGTCAGCAGATAAAAATCTGTGTGTGTGTGTGTGTGTGTGTGTGTGTGTGTGTGTGTGTGTGAGTGTCTGTGTGTGTCTGTATGTGTACACATGCATATTGTGTTATTATTTAGATTAACATATTGTGTGTGTTATTATCAGGGTATGTGGATGTATCAGTGGTCTAGTTTACTAACTGAGATGGAGTTGGTAGCAATGAAGGAAGTAACTGTAATGGACTCTGAGGGGGTCTGTAATTTCTTTCATTTATGACACAGTTGAGGACTGTTTCATTAGTGTTTTTTTTGTAAAGGAAAAAAAAATGCTTATATTGTTTCATCTATCTATCAATACACCTAGCACTTAGACTAAAACATCACAGTTTTAAAATGCATACGTACATGTCATTGTGGTTTGTTTGTTTTTTTCAGAAACACCTGGTTTTGTTCCGGTCGGTCATGGTGGTGGGGATGTCTGTGATGGCTATTTTTGGCAGCGCCAAAGTCCAGTGGTCAGGGTCAGGACCTCTGGCAGCTCTGACCTTGGCCTTTGTTGCAGCTTTGCGATGGCGAAAAGAATTTAAAGATGGAGAAAATGTGAGGAACACTTTTGTTACGAACTTTTATTTCATTATCTTTTTTTTTTGTATTTTGTACCACTTTATGTTTACAGCAGATTTCTTGATGTGAAATTCGGGTTGCTCTCCCCGGGGAGAGCATGTCGCCACAAGTGCAGCGCCTACCCATTTTTTTTTCTTTTTCCTGTTAAAGTTAGTTTAAGTCTGTCCCGAGCCTTAAGGCTCATCAGGCTGGTGCTTATCCCAGTTTCTGTGGCGTTAAGCGACTGAGAATCATAGACTCCCCCCTGGATAGGACACCAGTCTATCGCAGGGTTAACCCCCAACACAAGGTTGGTACCCCTTTTACACCTGGGTGGGGTGAGAAAATAGCCGTAAAGTGCCTTTTCCAAGGGCACAACGCCATAGCCGAAAGCTGGGATCAAACCCGCAACCTTTAGATTACGAGTCCAACGCCCTAACCACTAGACTACAGCGGCGGCTTGTTTTTCCTGTATGCAACTGTATTTGTTTTCCTATCAGAGTGGCTTTTTTTTTTCTACAGAATTTTGCCAGGGTCAACCCCCTTGTTGCTGTGGGTTCTTTTACGTGCGCTAAAATAGTAATTTGTAACACATGGGACCTCAGTTTGTCGTCTCATCTGAAAGACTAGCGCCCAGACCACCACTCAGGATCTAATGAATGGGGAGAAATCTTTGGGCCCAAACGGGATCCGAATCACCGCACACTCCGACACAAACTTTTTGCTTTCTAGGCAAGGCGCGCAACTACCTAGACCACCGATCCACCTATTTTGCCGTTTTTCATTATATTTTTAAAAATTTATTTTGTTTATTCTATTTATATCAAGGATAATGGAATAGAAAAAGTGAGATGCATACTGGTGCAAGTTTGGAGTTAATTAGTTTTTACCATGTTGAATTTTTGTTTAGGCATATGAAAACAGCAGTTCCAGATTTCTTTTCCATTTGTAAGCAGAATCTTTATTGATTCAAAATTGTTTTTGTTGTATGGTTTATGTGTTCCTAAAACAATTTGAATTTAGGCCAATTTTGTTGCCAAGATATTTCCAGGTTAAATTTGTGTGTATGTGTGTGAGTAGATTATGGTTTGTAAAGTATGATAGGATTTGTAGTTGTTTTTGTTCTATTAAGTTTTATAAGTAAATGAAGAAGATTCAGAAAATATGGATGTTTTTGTGAACAGTTGTATGTGTGTCTTTGATTTTACGTCTGTACACTTAAAGTGATATTAGACGAGGGATGAGGTTGGGGTGGGGTGGGGGGGGGGGGGGGGGCAATAAAAAGATAAGGGTTTTTTAAAAAGTGCGTTGGTAACTGTGTACATAAGAAGACTGATTACAAAAATATATGACAAGAATGTTGCAAAAGATGGCATAAGAAATGCAAATAATAACAAAAAACAATCGAACAATAGAGAACTTTAAAATCTGAAACTGTAAGATGAACAATTGCAAACTACATGTAAAGGCTGCCATGAATAAAGCAAAAAGTACATTGCCACAGTAGGGTGTTATAATTTCACAATCTTCACAGTAGTACTTTATAAAAAAGAGAATACTGGGGATCGCATCAGTTGTATGTACGCATGCATGCGCGCGCATGCACGCATATATCAGCTAGTTAAATATAGCCTAGCTGTATCTACTTTTCTATGCCATAGTTATTGGAGATTTGTTAAAGGAACTAAACAAGGCTATGTGTTGAACCGGTGCATATATAATAACACATTTCCTCTGTGTATACATATGCACACTTCTCTATAACATACTGTCTTTTGTGCATACACTTAAAAGTTGCAGTAGATGCCTTAGCTTGAAATTCAAGCAACTCTTCCAGGAAAAAGCACATCACAACATCACTTGTTTTTTTTTTTCTTTTTGTTTTTCTTTTTTTTTCCTGCCTGTGGGTGTATTTGTTTTTTCTACAAGAATAACGTTTTCTCTTCAGAATTTTGCCATAAACAACTCTCTTGTTACTAGGAAGGGGGGGGGGTGGGGGGTTCATGCAATCTCAGTTTCTCATCTTAACTGAAAGACTACCATCTAGATTAACACTCAGTCTGTTGGATGGCAGGAAAGTTCAGTCTTAAATTTAAATGAAACCCACGTTCTCTCCGTTTAGACTTGTGTCATTACTGCAAGACCACCAAAACTAAATTTTCGTTCAGCCATTTTGCTGACC
This sequence comes from Stramonita haemastoma, assembly GCA_030674155.1. NCBI lineage: Eukaryota > Metazoa > Mollusca > Gastropoda > Neogastropoda > Muricidae > Stramonita > Stramonita haemastoma. Next base: position 66,620,834 of record CM060316.1, read on the forward strand.
TTTCAAGCAGTTTAGTTCAATGTGTACATCTTTTATTTCCCTGTGTTCTTACCATGATAAATCAACTGCATGTTCACCTGCCTGTATGTGCGTACATGTGCAGAACCCTGTAGAAGACGTGATGGGAGTTCTGTGGATGATCTTTCAGCCTTTGCTGTTTGGTCTGATAGCTGCTGCTGTGGAAATCAACAAACTAAAGGCCGATACTGTGGGTAAGTTGTTTTTTTTCTTTTTAAGCAGAGCAGATAAACATTGTGTGTGTGTGTGTGACAATGGCAGCTAGAAAAGTCTTTCATTCAGTAAAATTTTCTGTCAATTATTACAGAGATTGCATTGTTTAATATCTTTTATTGTTGCTGTTTTAAACTTGAGCATCAAAACTTTTTTTAAGTTGAATTTAAAGAAATGTCTTCAAAATGAAAAATCTACTTATAGTTTTTGGGATATGGTTATTTTGTTGGTTGGGGTTTTTTTTGTTGTTTTTTTACTTTATGTAAGAAAACCATGTTCTCTCTATGTAGTTGTCTAAGGTATGCTGCCAATGGTTAGTGGCCCACAAACGTAAATCTGGGCACGAAACTGATTCAAACATGTGCAGTGTTGGTCAGCTTGAAGCAGTACTCAACATTGTGATCTCCACTGTTAAATATTGTATCAACTTCTTTTTTTTCTCAAACCTTTCTCTTTCAGTTCTGTTCAGGAGGAGATTTATAGCAGTAGGACATTGTTTTTCACAGGTCTTGGAATAGCGGTGCTGGGCATTGGGCTGGCTGTGCGTTGCTGTGTGGCTTTCCTGGCTGTCTTTGGTACCAACCTCAATACCAAAGAGAAACTGTTCATCCCCTTTGCCTGGCTGCCAAAGGCTACAGTTCAGGTACTTTGCAGACTGTGTGTGTGTGTGGATGTAGGTGGGTAGGGGTGGGTAGTGTTGTGTGTGTGTGTGTGTGTGTGTGTGTGGTGCGTGCGTGCGTGCGTGCGGGCGGCGGGCGGGCGGCGCGCGCGCGCGCGCATATGTGTGTGTGTGTGTGTGTGTGTGTGTGTGTGTGTGTGTGTGTGTGTGTGTAAGTTTGTGTGTGTGTAAGTTTGTGTGTGTGTGTGTGTGTGTGGTCAATTTCAAGTGCAAACCTGCCAGTACCTTAATTCCTGTGTGTATACATACATATGTGGTCACAGTGGAAGATCAAATATAGATCCCGTAATTCATGTCAGTGTTTGGTGGGTTACGGAAACAAGAACATACCCAGCATACATCATCATATGTAGTCGGAATGCAGCTACCTTCATGGTGGGAAAAAAATGGCTGCATATGCACAATATTATTGATGAACATTGGAGCTCTAACTGAGGAACACACAACAAAAAAGGATAAAAATTTTCAGATATGCATGTTTGTGTGTGTGTGTGCATTGCAGGCTGCCATTGGAGCTGTGGCATATGACATGGCTACCACACACAAAAAAGACGAGTACATTGGCTATGGAGAAAATGTGAGTTGTGCTTTATAAATGGCTTACTTAGATGTGTAGAGTAGTTATGTAATTTGATAACTGACTTTCTCCTGGTCGCCGGTATGTCACTAACTGTATGGTACCACTAATGGTCTGAATTGTTTTATGAACATTTTTACCATTTTTGTGTAGGCTTTTCAGAGCAAATTTTTGTTTTCTTATAAGATTATGAGAACATGTGAACAGTCTGTACTAAACAAACCCCATCCAAAATTTATTGTCTTTGCTTTTTCATGGATGTTTGGTATTTAATGCAAGAATTTAAAAATGTTTTGTGTGGAGAAAAAACATGAAAAACACAAAAAACACTTTTCTTAATAATAATCACAGACCTCTAATTTGTGTAAACCAGTTTTCAGTTGAATGCAAAGATTATTTCATGCTTCACCATGATGTTCTGTCAGGGGTTTTGTTTCTCTTTATGATGTACATATGCACATGCATGGCAGTGATATTTTTAGGTCTGCAGTTGTAAAAAGATTGCCAAGTTACACTTTTGCATGTTACATATTCCTCCTCTATTCTACATTTGTGGTGATAATGGTTTTTCATGGTTTGTTGGTTACATTCCAGATACTTCAGCTGGCTGTTCTATCAATCTTACTCACCGCCCCAACAGGGGCTGCCCTCATCGCCATCTTGGGTCCAATCTTCCTCTCTCCAACTCCAGGAGCTGACAGATCAGAGAGGACAAGCAAGACAGCTCTTGCGGCTGACCCTGAAGCTAGTGTTCCTCTTCAGGAACGAACCAGATGGGATGCTGCCGATTTGACAGATGCTGTTGAATTGATGCCGTTTAACCTTCACCAGACAGTGCTATTGAATACTCATGAAGACAGTGTGGGTCATGTGAACCCATGGCCATTTTAGAAGGGAAATTTGTGTTTATACCTCTGAAGACTTGTGGGTCCAGGTGGACCTATGTTTATGAAGAGAATTATTTATGTCTCATGGTTTGACTGTTATTGTTAGCTTTGTAGGATATGCGTATGCAGATTTGTGTGTATCTGTTAGTTATATGTTTGTGTTTGTGTGAGCATATGTCATTGTTGTGTGTGTGCAACACTCGCATGTGAGTGATTGTGTTGCTGTGTGTGTGTTGTGTGTGTGCGCATGTGTGTATGTGTGACCTTTGCATCACCAAAGAATGCTACCTGAAATACAGACTATATATTTCTAAGGCAAGTAAGGCTTCAAGCAACATGAAGAAACAAACAGAAAAAAGAATACACCAAGCAAGATCTAAACTTCAAGAACATCAAGCAGTAATAAGAAAGACAAATTAAAAAAAAAAAAAAAAAAGAACACAACAAGCAAGACTCAGGTGATGCGTAAGAGCCAAACACCAGTCTATACATATTTAAATATAGCTAAAGAACATGTGTGGTAGGAAACATGTCTTTACTGCATCTAGTTTAGCTGAAGGACGTGTGTGTAGGCCTATTTCAGACTCCCCATGATCTGACAAGCTCAGTGTTTTTGCTTTGAACATGTTGCAGGAAGGCACAGAATTTGCATGTGGTCTAGGGAAACATGCTGATTGCATTTCTGGCACCTCTCACTTTTGATCAGCTTGCTATGGGCAGAAATCAAACAATCATAGCAAACAAAAATGAGTGTCTTAGCTATAAGTGAATACCTGAAACATGCAATGCATGAATAACAGAGCAAAGCAACAACATTTTTCACAGTCAAAATGAGGAATATTCAATGTTGAGCTTAATGGAGAGGTGTGACCTCTTCCCATTCTTAAAAGTGAGGGTCAGGGGGCAGATCCCCCTGAAGCTGAAGCCTTTTAAAAAAACAAAAAATACACGAACTTTCTCTTGAAATAAGAACTCATCATCAAAAATATCTAAAACTGTCTAAACTGTCTTACTGTCTAAAAACAACCGGAGTCAAGAAAAAAAAGTGTAACAGTGTTGTGTGAGCCTGACAGAAGTCTTTCAAAATGTGTACGATTGTGATCATCAGCCTGAAGACTTTTAATAATAATATATAATAATAATAATACATGGAATTTGTATAGCGCTATATCTTGCAAAAACAAATCAAAGCGCTTGCATTCGACCTACAGGACACACAATGAGCAACATTTACAGTTTTGACAAATTTGAATGTACACACACACACACACTTTTCCCCATTAGATATGTATAGGGCCCATACAGACCTCTCAGTATAAAATTCAAACACTTCAAAGAGTTTTACAGGAGATTTTTAAAGATACTCATGTGTGTGAATCATGCAGTATTATATTTGTAGCCTACACATGTTTATTCTATCATTGACTGCCACCCAGAACATAATTGTTAATACATAATTGCATATCACTGTGTGTGTGTGTGTGTGTGTGTGTGTGTGTGTGTGTGTGTGTGTGTGTGTGTGTGTGTGTGTGTGTGTGTGTGTGTGTGAGAGAGAGAAAGAGAGAGAGATCTACTCAGTTGATTGCAGTGCAGTCTTGTCAAGTATCACTAGACAATGTAATTTGGCATTAAGCTTATTACTCATAAACATTCCCAATTTTTTTTATGAATGCAGATTAACTGTGTGCATGCCTGTGTGTTGTGAGAGGAGAGATAGTTTCACTTGCAACACTTTTGGACATGTGAATAACTGTCAAGCTTTTCAGCTATATTTATACTGCTATTGGTTTGACTGTTTCGAGTAAATAAAAAAAAAAAATTATATGTTTTCTGAGTTTTGAATTATTTAGTAAAAATAACAATATCTATGAATTCACAACTGTCTCATCGCATCATCAATATGGAATTCCATTTAAAACGGAAGGAAAATCATCCATGACTTTATGAACACCATTTTGTGTGTTGCTTAAATCATTTGACTAATACTACAGATGTCTGTATCTCTCAGACCCAGTTGATGCCAGGATATGTTATCATACCATACCATATTTTGGATGGATCGGTGGTCTAGAGGTAACGCGCCCATCTAGAAAGCGAAAAGTCCGGGTTGAAGTGTGCGGTGGCTCAAATCCTGTTTGGGCCCAAAACTTTTCCCCCGTCCATTAAACTATGAGTGGTAGTCTGGGCGCTAGTCTTCCGGACAAGATGATAAACCAAGGTCCTGTGTGTTACACATCATTGTTTAGCGCACATAAAAGAACCCACAGCAACAAGAGGGTTGCCCCTGGCAAAATTCTGTAGAAAAAGCCACTCTGATAGGGAAACAAATACAGTTGCAGACAGGAAAAGTTTAAAAGATAATGGGTGGCGCTGCACTTGTGACAACGCGCTCTCACCAGGAGGAGCAGCCCAAATTTCACGCAGAGAAATCGGCTGTGACATTAAGTGGTTTAAAATAAATATTGTTTATAACCCTACCAACCATGAAAGCCGGATCAGGGCTGTCTGTCACCTCATTCAGTTTGAATAGCTACAGTAACTTTAGGCTTCAGGTTCAAAACCAACACCTCCTAATACTTTCAAATATCTAATACCGTCCATCTTGGGGGAAAAAAAACAACACAAAAACCTCCATCAAGTGACACAATACCTAAATCATTTAATTCTTTAAAGCTAATAAACCAGGCTGTGCTGAGGATGGCAGCCATTCCATTTAATTTATCATTCCCCAGATTTAAACAAAAAAAAACGTTAAAAAAGGATCACAAACATAAAAGTACAAATATATACATAACAAAGTGCCACATGGGCAAATACCACTGCAAAATGGACATCCTGTGCCCATCCCAGTGTCTAAGTATCACTAACTGATCGCCAGAACAAAAAAACGCAAGCAAAATGTCATATAATGAAAATATAATATTGTTTGAAAGATTTGTTTAAAAAAAAAAAAAAAAAGAAGGCAGGAGAGTGGACTGGGAAGGCTGAAAACGAGCAAGAGAGATAATAGAAAGGTATGATCATGATGTAAGATAGAAATAAAGATAGAAAAGAGTACAGCTCTCTCCAGCAGTCACAAAGCAGGTGCATTTCCATAGCACCATCATTACACCATCCTTGTCACCATTGACTATCATGCAACAATAAAAGAAAATTGTCGCTGATTTAGTGGTAACTGTTGCTCTGGTCTGATTGTGACAGACGCTGTGGTGGTCAGCACCTGAGGTGGGGGACGGGATAGCCTGGTGGTCAGGGTGATGTGTTCGTGATCTGCTGACCGGGTTCAAATCGTTTCATTGAAGAGGATTTTTCCTCTGGAGTTAACATCAGTACCGACTCCACTCCCCCCAAAAGTCTTTTGGATGAGACTCTAAACTGAGGTCCAGTGTGCAAACGCATACCTTACATTTTGTGCACACATTAAAACCCATTCCGCTTTTCAGAAGAGTAGGCCATCATGTGCCGGTGGGAACAGATGACAAAACTGACAAAACTGCATACACACAAGACTGGATGTAAAAAAGCACCTGAATGCTTAGTCCCTTATCCTTGAAATAAAAGAATAAATAAATAAAAAATAAGGTGGAAATCTCGCTCAGTCTGGCTCCATGACTAAGCCAAAAGAGAGATCAACAGGTGGAGCCATCCAGTCCCTGTGTACATGTGGTTGTGTAAATTTTGTCATCTGTTTCCTCTAACACACAATGTTCAAGTGCAACTGCATTGCACCTTTGTGCTTAAATTTACGATCACAACCACTTTTAATTTGCTTTTATACCTTGACTCTTTCAAGCGCCACTCTTGAGCAACCATGGCAAGGGATTAAAGTGTTTTGTAAAAAGCTGTTAGTGTAATTTGAAAACCTTTTTACAAGAGCTGTAACTCTTGGAGTGTGCTTATTGATCACCAGCGCACAGACAAGGGCTTGTAGTTTGGAACCTTATTCTGATAAGCAGTGCACGCGCGTGTGCACCTCTCTCCTCTCTCTCTCTCTCTCTCTCCTCACTCCTCACTCATCTCTCTCTCTCTCTCTCTCTCTCTCTCTCTCTCTTACAGCGGTCTCTTGCTAGCCTAGCCTAGACCTAAGGGTGTGTTTGTGACAAAGGCTGGACGAAAGAAAGGCTCGGAATGCCGTAACATATCTGGACAGTAAAGAGTTTCGTGTCTCGATGTACATTACTAATCAATGCTGTGGTTTCCATGGCTTGGAGTAGCGTCGTGTGTCAGCTTAAAGCAATTATCGTTATCGATATTCGGCAACCCCCTTCATGTATGGGCCAATGCCTTTTTTCATGAATAAACCTTTCGAGTTCGAGTTCCTCTCTCTCTCTCTCTCTCTCTCTCTCTCTCTCTCTCTCTCTCTCTCTCTCTCTCCTCTCTCTCTCTCTCACACACAAGGCAGACAGACTGAGGGCACACGAACAGACGTGCGAGTGCATGCACAACATCTTGGAATACATATTAAAACCTGCTCCGTTTTGCAGAAGAGTAGACCATTGTGTGCCGGTAGGAATAGATTTCAAAATTTACAAAACTGCATACACACTGGATGTAAAAAAAAAAGCACATGAGCATTTATTCCATTATCCTTGAAATAAAAGAATAAACAACACACACAACACACACACACACACACACACACACACACACACACACACCCCACCACACAAGTCATACCTCCTCCACTCCCAAAGCCCTATCCATCCAACCCCCCCCCCCCCCCCCCCCTCTTCCTTCCCTAAAATTCTACCACAATTCCCAACCCCCAAGAAAAAAAATCTTTGCCAATGTGTCAGCATGTAGCATATTTTCCACCTGCCTTTTGTGTCCACATGACGGGCCAGGGTTAGTGTTGGGGCCCAAAACTTTTTCCTCCATCCATTAGATCATGAGTGGTGGTCTGGGTGCTAGTCTCACAGATAAGACGATAAACTAAGGTCCTGTGTGCTACACATTATCATTTAGCGCCCGTAAAAGAGCCCACTGCAATAAAAATAAAAATTAAAAGACAAAACCTAAGTAAACCTTTTTAAAGATTAGGCCAAAACTCAACCATGTGAGAAAATTCTATCAATATTATTCGCCCTCTTTTTTCTATCCGGGCTAATCCTAACTTGTATCCTTACCCCTCCTCCTATCACCATTTCCCCAGAATTACGTCTCCTACCAAATGCAAAGCAGATGTCCCCTCCTCAGTACCACCTCATTCATACACACGCTCGCGCTCGCGCGCGCCCTCTATTCTTTTATCTCCCATGAAGTAATTTTATATATTATTATGAAGACGTAAAATTCAAGACAATCTAACCACAAGCACTACACACAGAACTTTTCCGGGTTTTTTTCCTTTTCTCTTTTGCCTGGTATCATTTTACATAAAAAGACGTAAAATTCAAGACTACCTAACCACAAGCACTACATACAGAACTTTTCCGGGGTTTTTTTTGTGTGTCTTTTCTCTTTTGCCTGGTATGACTTTACATAAAAAGACGTAAAATGCATACCACTGCTACTTCACACTCTTTATCACCTATCTCTTACCCGTGCATGGGGGAAGTAGGGAGAGGGGCTCTTTCTCCTAACTCACTTTCCTAGGAAATCCAATTTACCATAGCTTTTTTTTTTTAAATTTAAGAATAGATCTACATGATCAGAAAAATCTTCTAACTCGGCTCCATTGTCACTTTCCGCTGACCATAGAGCTATTTCCCGAGCTCTAAAAAACTTCCGTATTGACCAGTTCATTATCCTTAAGATTCATCTTCAATCAAATCTTGCTTAGATCTACCTATCTTGTCTAATTTTCTCCACGAGTGCTGGCAAAATATTGCCATTAAAAAATTCTGGCCTTGGTGAGCAAAGGAAGGTGTAAGGAGAGAGAGAGAGAGAGAGAGAGAGAGGAGAGAGAGAGAGAGAGAGATTGGATAATTTAATCATGTATAGGCCATTTCCCCTCATGAAAGGGTGTACACAACAAACACACTAGAGCAATAAAGTGACACATGTATACAATCATCAAACAGTAAATGTAGTTGAAAATTCAAGACAGCAATTTTGAACGCAGTTTAAATGCCTTGTATAAATAAATTGACAAATTTCTACCTGTTAGTTCATGCTCTGAGACCATAAGTAATGCAAATCGAAACTGGCATGGGAATTTATAAAAAAAAAAATTAAAAAAAAAAAAAAATTCAGGGGTATGTACTGTTCTCGTAGTTCTTTGAAGGTTGGGCAGCGCATGAACAAATGAACTTCGTTTTCAGTCTCTTGTTTACATATTGGGCATAATTATGAGATCAGCTTCATTGTGTGGTTGGTATCGGTAAATATGAACAGTAATATCAGATATACCCAATCTAAACCATGCCATAACATGCTTTAAGTGTCTATCACTGTTCAACAATAAATAAGTTTTTTCATCAGGTAAAGTGCAAACAGTTCTATAAATTTCAAATCTCTCACTATCTTGTGAAAGAGAAGAGAGAGAGAGAGAGAGAGAGAGAGAGAGAGAGAGAGAGAGGAGAGAGAGAGAGAGAGAGAGAGAGAGAGAGAGAGGCACAAAGGATTGTGCTGTTAGTCAATGAACGGAGAAAGGGTTCTACTGAGAGATGGAAAAAATACATGAAATCAATAGTCAAACACGCTTGCATCAATGAAACAAAGCAAAACAAAACATGATAAAAATCAAACAATGCTGTGTCGAGCATCACAACTACTATGCTACTCTATGGTTAAAAATCGGGGATGGGGTCAGCGATGCTGTGTTTCAAACAGGGTAGGGAGGGAGGGGGGGAAGACGGGCGAGGTATCCCCCCTTCTCTCTCTCTGTGCCAATAAGTGCTTATTCCATGGCGATCTTAACTACTAGTTAAGATCGCCATGGCTTATTCTCTTTCTGAGAGAGAATGAATGAATAATCTTTATTTTTCAAGGGTAACAGAGTAAGTATTACATACTTTTTTTCATCCGGCCCTTGCCCTGATCAGGGAATAAAGCTAAGAAACCCCCTCCCTACCCTACATACCAGCATCACCAGCAGCAGCTGTTCAACCAATATTTTAAAAGAAGAAAACAGGATACATTCAACAAAACGCGTCATCCTATCTGGACACACTGATAATTATTTAAACAAACGTGTGTGTGTGTGTGTGTGTGTGTGTGTGTGTGTGTGTGTGTGTGTGTGTGTGTGTGTGTGTGTGTGTGTGTGTGTGTGTGTGTGTGTGTGTGTGTGTTTATTTTATTTATTTATTTATTCTTTTATATTGAGAATAACAGAATAAGCAATCATGTGCTTTTTTCATCCGGTCCCCGTGTGTATGCAGTTTTGTAAATCTTGTCATCTGTTCCCACCGGCATGATGGCCTACTCTTACGAAAAGCGGAACAGGATTTAACGTGTGCTCAAGATGTTCTGCGTGCGTTCGCACACGGGGCCTCGGTTTAAAGTCTCATCCGAAGGACTTTTGGGGAGAGTGGAGTCAGCACTGATGTTAACTCCAGGAAGAAAATTTCCTCGACCGGACTCGAACCCGATGTGTGTGTGTGTGTGTGTGTGTGTGTGTGTGTGTGTGTGTGTGTGTGTGTGTGTGTGTGTGTGTGTGTGTGTGTGTGTGTCTGTAAGTATGTGTGTTGTGTGTGTGTGTGTGTGTGTGTGTGTGTGTGTGTGTGTGTGTAAGCGGGAAACAAGCAAAGTAGGCATAAAAGGGGAAAAACCAGATTAAAAAAACAAAAAACATAAAAACCCTTTAAACACAAGAGATACATGAAAACACATTTCTATATTCAAATGGTAAGAATACATTTTGAATCCAACATAACAACCAAAACACTCCTCTCCATAATACGTCTAGGATAGAATAATTTATGTGAAGGTGGAAATTGGAGGGAATGGAAGGGAAGGAAGCAAGAAAGAGAGAGAGAGAGAGAGAGAGAGAGAGAGAGAGAGAGAGAGAGAGAGAGAGAGAGAGAGAGAGGAGACCTAGGTTCGATTCCCGCTCAAGGAGATTTTTCTCCTGGAGTTAACAACAGTGCTGACTCCACTCGATCCCCCGAAGTCCTTCGGATGAGACTATAAACCGAGGCCCCGTGAGTGAACGCACGTAGAACATCTCGCGCACACGTTAAATCCTGTTCCACTTTTCGTAAGAGTAGGTCATCGTGCGTCTATTAATTTGTATAATCTATAAATGATGTGTTTAAGCTTCCATTCAAAAGCTTGTTATAACAGAAGATCTTTGTTTTTGTTTGTTTGGTGGATTTTTTTCAGTTATTGTGGGGAGTTTTTTGATGGAGAAAAAACAAAACAATAACAAAATGCAAGTCCGAGAAATATGCATATTCTCTGCCCTTCTTTTTATCTTCTCTTTTCCCCCTGCGGGCTACTTTCTCTTTTTCGAATGACCTTGTCATCAGCCAATGAAATAAGAGAAAGATTTACAACACACCAATGATATTTTTTCTTGTATTTCTCTCCGAATGTTTCCTGACAACAACATGGCGTACACATGCTCTCGGTTATGAAGTGGATCTTATTCATTCCACCATAGAACATTAACCGTAAGTGATACATTTTATTTTTCCTCTTTATAATGTAATAGAGTAGAAAGTTTTTGTTGTCCATCATAGAAACTTTTATGTTAGAGTATTTATGGTGTGGTGTCTGTCCATTAAAATATTCTATCGCTGATACTTAAGGCCTACACCTAACACTAAAAGAATTAGACTCAGTCGGGTAAAGTAGCAGGCAAATAGGTGACTAGATTCAGCAGTCGATCGTCGTTGAGTGACCGATGAAGGTTTTTTCCCCCCTCATTGACTAGATAATTCAAGTTTACAGTTCCTCTGAGTGCAGTCGACACAGTATGTCTGATGAAAAAAGACTGTGTAGGCCTACAACACTTCAGTAAGAGGTAGAATAGTAAAAAAACGTGGGCCGGGAAATGAACAGCACACACACACACACACACACACACACACAGAGCCACATTCGGTGTACAGTGGTGGCTCGAACCTAGGCCATCAGATCGCAAACTCATCCACTAAGCTATAGGGAACAGATGACAAGATTTACAAAACTGCATATAAACGGGACCGGATGTAAAAAAGCACATGAGTGCTTATTCCATTATCCTCGATATAAAAGAATTATAAAAACAACAACAACAACAAAACAGAGACAGAGAGAGAGAGAGTAATCTTCATATCTTGTTCTCTGGTGTTTTCCTGATTCTTACAGCATTACTATACACCATACAAGACTGATTATTTAACTAATGTACCTATAAGAATGCAGATGGCTTTGCATTTTTTGGTTTGATTGATTAAAGATATAGCATATAGGAAGTAGCAATCAGAATTTCTTTGTTTGGTTTTGTTGTTTTTGCCCCCCTCCCCCTCCCCCCCCCCATGAACAGTTAACAAACCCCAAAACCTTTTAAAAAGAAGAAAAAACATACTCCTCCAAAGAGACAACAAGCAATATGAAACTAGTTGATAAATGACAAGCGGCCATGGCATAGTGATCAGCACGTTGGGTTATGGATTACAAGGTTGTAGTTTCCAGTCCCAAAAGAAGTCATAGGAATTATTTAAATTGCGGCTGGCTACCCAGGAATGAATGCTGTGGGCTCGTTTGGAAGACTGGGGCCACAAAGTTGGCTTCATCCTCTTTAGTTTATGGATGTGATTTTGAGAATGTTCCACAAACTACCTAACCAACACTGCATGCGTCTGTATTTTTTGGACCTCGTTGGTTCAGGGATATATTACAGCCCTGTCAAGTAGCATAAAGCCCCAGCAAAGCATGCACTTTCATAGCATCATTATTACATCACCCTCATCACCAATGACAGTCATGGAATAAAACTTATAAGAAAATTGTGTCTGATTCGGTGGACCCAGTTGCTTTAGTCTCATGGTGATCTGAGTTTTGGTTTTCCCATACACTTCTGTGCCTGTGGTGAGTTTGTGTCAGGGTTAGAAGTTCACAGGAGATGGTCATTGGGGGATGTTGTGATGGTCACCAGCTTATGTGGGTGTCTCACTCAGTTTGGATCAGCAACTGAGCTATTACTGTCATTTATTGCTGTCATATATTACTGTCATCTATTATTGTCATCAGTAAGGGGGCTTAGTAGGTGATGTCCTGCACCTGCTTTTAATATACAATGTTTGTTCAGAGAATGCCATTTTATTGTTTCATTAAGTAGCAGTGGCACCTGGACCTCTAGGAAAAGTCTAGTGAATGGGAAAAGCTTTTTTGAGGATCTCTAAACTAATTTTACAACTGTATCACACACACAGAGGCATGCATGCATGCACACGCATGCACACATACATGCACACACACACATGCGCATGTATACACATGTATACATGTACACTTATGCATAGACTTGTACACGTGCGCGCATGCGCACACACACACATAAACACACACACATACACACATACACACACACACACACAACAACAACAACAACTACACACACACACATATAACATACACAAACACACACACACCGGGGACTGGATGTAAAAAAGCACAAGAATGCTTATTCCATAATTCTCGATATAATAGAATAAAATAAAAAGAAAAAATATCATTTACCTCCCCCATTACCCTTTCCCTCATTCTGTCTCTTTTTATGACTCTCACCTTGCATCATATAATATACACACTCTCTAAGGCTCACTTGCTCACAAATACTGATTCTACCTTCCCCCTTTCTCATAATATCACTTGAAGTGGAGAGATGTGAAACTGAAAGTGAAGAACTCACACACACACACACACACAACACATCACACACCACACACACACACCAACACACATACACATGCACACACGCATTGCACACACGCAACATACATGCACGATGCACCACACCACACACACACACACACACACACACACACACACACACACACACACACACACACACACACACACATTGCACTAGACCTAGTTTGATGTTTAAAGTTGGATTATTTCTTACTAAATGTTTAGATATCAGAAGTAATGATGTTCACCATACATGAAAGTACATGTTTAAATGTTGTTCCTATGGGCTATATGGCCTGCAAAAACTGAATAAAAGTTATTGTTATTGTTATTATTGTTGTTAGTGTTATTATTATTGTTATTGTTACACACACACATATCCCCCCCCCCCCCCCCCTTCAGGTTTCCTGTGCATTATGAACCATATAGATCCATTCATTCATTGTCATTTTTCTGTTTCTTACCATAATTGGTCACATTGTTCATTCTGTGCACATTTGCTCAATGTCCTCTGAGATTAGTCAATTGTAATTTGTAACTTGATAACTTGATATAAATTATGCATTTGGACAAAGATTACTGAAGATGTATGTATATACAACCCACACCCCAACACAACATATATATATATTATATATATATATATATTATATATATATATATATATAGTATATATATATTATATATATATATATATATTATTTATTATTATATATATATATTGATGTTTGTATTTATATTACACACTATATATATATGAATGTGGTAAAACAGTGTCAAATCATCATTTTCTCTCTGAATGATTAAAACAGGATTTTCCCAGCTTTAAAAAAACAAACACACACAACATTTTGGACAATAGTTGGGTCAGGTTATACATTCTCATACTGCTTGATTGGTTTTGAGTGATGGATGAGTAGACTGATTGATAGGTTCACACACCTAATAGGCCAATGATTGATAGGTTCACACACCTAATAGGCCGATCTGACCGAGGACTAGGCAAAATCAAGGAATGCCACAAGAGTTAGCCTAGCTAGGCTAGGCCTAACAATGTTTGCCTCTGTAGAGAGAACATTCCATGTTTTTTTCGTCGGTCAGATAGACAGCGCCGAGAGAGGGGGATCAGTTGCGGTGTATAGGAGTGGGATAGGAGTGGCCGTGTCGTCCCTTGAAAAAAAGAAAAAACAAACAAAACAAAAAACCCCGTGTAGGCCCAGAGCCTACCGTGGAAGCGTAGGCCGGCCTAGCGGTGCCAAAACAGTTCTGAGACTCAGTAGGTCAAAAGAGGTGCTATTTTTAGCTGCACACGCCCGATGTGCGCGTGAAAAGTTTGGATCAAAATTGCAATCCGCGTAATACTATGGTTTACAAGCAGGTGGCTGCTGTTGTGTTTACAAAATTGTAAGGAAATCTGGAACTAAAGAATTCCCAGTCGTTATCTTTTTTTCTGGAGTTGATTTCTTCATGCCAGAGCGCGCTGAGCATGGAAGCAAAAGTGTGGGCTCGGAATTTTTGTCCAGGCGGCAGGCACACAGGCTAGATCTGTTGATGAGTTCATGGACTCGTGTTGATGTTGTATTCTGTGAGTAAATCGGAGTATGATGTGGTGAGACAGTACAACATATACTAACTGTTCCAAGAGTTGGATAATTTTATTTTTAGATCATTCATAGGAAGCTGGTATCGTTTTATAACATCGTTCCTGGATTCTGTTGTTGCCTATTTTTACAGAGTAAAAAACGAAAAACACAAAACGTGGGCAGACACCAGTAGGCCTAGCCTACAATCAGACGACATTTATGTTGGAAGTGGTTCCCGAACAGATCTACGACATGAATCATGGTTTAGCCTTTAGGTAGAATTATTAGTTTGCCTGTTCGAGATTGCAGCGTCTTTCCGCCATCCACTTTTTGATACTCATTACCAAGTAAATGTTAGGCCTAAAGTTGGGAAAGTTCTACGTGAAAGTAGGCCGAATGTGATGCAGACAGTGAGAGCATGCACGTGAAACACCGTGACGAGTGAAAACCAGACAAGCCAGACAAAACCAGTCCTTGTAAAAAAATGTTTTCTGTGGCACACAGTTTATGCCTGTGTTGTTGGGCTCCGTGTGTGCGCCCTGGCCATTACAGAGACACTTCTGTGAGTAATTAATTGTTGAATAGCCTGCCTGTGTAGTGAATCAGGCTTAATTAATCAAAGTAATGTGATTGGCTACTGAGGGTAAATTATGTTTGATCCTGAGTTGATCTTGATCATGAATCACAGTTTCTGTCTGTTGTGTGTATTTGTGTCTTAAGCTGTGCTGTGTCCATCTCAGTGTGTGAATTATTTTGTCTCTACCACTAGCAGTGTGTGTGTTGTATGTGTGTTGTGTGTGTGTGTGTGTGTGTGTGTGTGTGTGTGTGTGTGTGTGTGTGTGTGTGTGTGTACTGTGTGCCATACATGTTAACATTTCTAAAACAAAAGAAAATAAAAAATAGAAGTAAAGGATGTGGTTTTTGTTGTAAAGAATAAGGGTTTGATTTTTTGATCTATCTCTGTCTCTTTCAGTCTTTGTATCTTTGTCTGTATATATAACATATATTTGGGGGCATTGAAGTGTTGTGTGTGTGTGTGTGTGTGTGTGTGTGTGTGTGTGTGTGTGTGTGTTTAATTAATCACTTCTTTTATTTTGAGGATAATGGCATAAGCACTCGTGCTTTTTTACCAGCAGTTTCCGTGTGTATGCAAATTTATAAATTTTGTCATCCTTCCCACTGGCACACAATGGGCTACTCAGGCTAGCCAGCAAGCAGACCTCATGTATAGAACCTTTACATCAAAGTACAGGAGAAAACAGACAGAGACAGAGAGAAATTGAATTGAATTGAAAAAATTTTATTTAAAGAGGGTCATGGCATAAGCAAACATGCTTTTTTACAAGCAGCCCTCTGGGAAAAAGAGAGAGAGAGAGAGAGAGAGAGAGAGAGAAGAGAGAGAGAGAGAGAGAGAGAGAGAGAGAGAGAGAGAAGCTGGCAGACCCCATTCGTCTCATCGTTTTTTGCAGACTGCTTGTAGAGTATGTTCCTGTTATCCATCCAGTGGCCCAGGCTGCCCCAGTCTTGGGACTATTAGTGCTAGGAAAAGGGGATGGGTTTTAAATTTAGTGTTTGCATTGTAAGATGTTACTGATATTGTTTTAGGGGCTCATTTGAAAGACTGTCAGTTTTAGGGGATCAGATAACTTTTTTTTTTTATCAACGTTAACAATGCCAGACAAATAATTCCACAAAAGGATACCTTGGTGGAGACCCAAACCTTTGCCCTCAGTCACCTTCAGATCGCTGTTCACATCCCCGAAGTTGGAATGCAGCTACCTTCATAATGGCAAAAAGGGTCACATTTGCTAAATCTCATCATTGGTGAGCCTTGGACCTCTAACCGAGGGATGGGGGAAAGAGGGGGAGGATTGCTGTTTTATCCACTAGGATGTCCTGCACCCATTTGTTACGATTTATGATAAATTTATTTATGTTGTCAATGTTGACAGGTGACAGGAGGTGCTATGGCAGCTGCTCCCAATTCTGTCGGCCCTGGGGCCAACAATGTTCCTCATGTGAGTCTGTGGTGGTGGTTGTGGATGGTAGTTGGTTGGTTGGTTGTGTGTGAATGTGGTGTGTGTGTGCGCGCGCGCGCGCTTCATACGTGAGTGATGAGTATGTGTGTGTGTGACCATGCTTCTATCTATCCATGTAAAAGTTAGTATGTGCCCGTGTGTTTATACTGCATGGGTGTGTGTGCCTGTGTGTTTATACTGCATGTGTATATGTGTGTGTGTGTGTGTGCGCGCGCACACGCGCATATATATGTGTGTCTGTCCATCCATCCTATGTGTCTATAGATGCACTTTAATATTTCATAAGAAGTTCTATCATTCAGTATGATGTCGTAATTTGTTCAACAATCTTTTATTTTGTAATGAAAACGCTGTAAATGTTGATGGATCAGGAGGAAAACCCCCGGGTTCCTTTTGCCAGCAGCACCCCTCGCATGGAGAGCATCACCCAGCTTCATGCAGCTGCTGTCAATGGGGAAAAGCAGGTGCTGGGGCGCCTCATTGCAGGTGAGAGTCAGTGGCTTAGTTACTGCTCCTTTGGGGCTTTTCTGGTGATAGTGGTGGTGGTGGTGGTGGTGGTGGGTTGTAGTTCTGCATTTGGAACACCTCTGTTTTTACAGTATAGCCCTTCACAGACTCGTGTATGGGAGCCAGCATATGGAGGTTTGGCATTGAAATGCCATTTGGTCCTTTCTCTTTAAATTTTTTTTTTTTTTATTTATTTATTTATTTTATATCAAGGATAATGGAGTAACCACTTGTGTGCTTTTTTACATCCAGTCCCTGTGTGTATGCAGTTTTGTAAATCTTGTCATCTGTTCCCACTGGCACACAAT
>CM060316.1:66643426-66655926 GCA_030674155.1 Stramonita haemastoma
ACACACACACACCCAACAACATCACCAACAAGGCCAATAGGCTGTCCAGTAAAAAAAAATGTTATTGTTCACAGAGACGACCCCCAGTGTGATCAAACGGCAGACTATGAGGACGTACTGCACTGCACGGCTGTGGCTACGGCAATCACGAGTGTTCGCCGCATCTCTCAGCAGATCGCCTGTGTGTGATGCTGTGTGTGGTGTGTGTGTTCGCTGTTGTGCTGTGGTGGTAGTGTGTGGGGTGTATGGTGGAGTGAGGGTGGCATGGGGCTGTGTAGGTGTGTGTTGTGGAGTGATGGTTGTGTGTTGTGAGGGTATGGTGTGTGGTGTGTTTGTGTTGTGTGTGAAGTCTCAGTGAGTTTGTGTGTGTGTTTTGTGTGTGTGTGTGTGTGTTAGTGCCTGTGTGTGTGTGTGTGTAGTGGTGAGGCTTGGTGTGTGTTTCTTAGCGTGCTAGTAGTGTGCGTGTGCAGTGTGTGATGCTGATGCTGTCGTTGTGAATGTAGATGTGCTCGTAGCGTGTGCAGTGTCGTGATCGATGTGTGTGGGTGTATGTGTGTGTGTAAAACAAGATTTTTTGCTCACTCAGTTCAGTTATCACTTTTTAAGACATGCTTAGAGAGAACATTGTGATAAATGTTAATCATGGGCACAAAGACTGTTTATTCCTGGCATTTCACACTCTGTGAACAGCTTGGCGGGCGGGGGGGGTTGAGTCTTTGACAAATTAGTTTTCCAAGATGAATATTGTACCTTTTTAACCTGGAATTGTTTTCTTCTACTCCTTTTACTTCATGAATTTTGATTTGTAATATTGTGGGGTGTGTGTGTGTGATGTGTGTGTGATAGTAGTAGATGTTGTGATGCTGCATGTGAGCTGCCATCTTCAGACCTCAGGAAAAAATAATGCAATGTGTCGCTTGGACAATGTTTCCCACTCTCATGCACTGGGCAGCAGTTTTAGTGATTGGTACATGTCATCGTGACTTTTTTTTTAAGTAAATTTATGTTTGTTATAAAAACAATTATATGAAAAGACAGTTATATCTGATGGGAGATGTGTGTCTCTGTGTTTCGCGGATGCATGTGTGTGTGTATGGGGGGGGCATGATGATGGCACGTGTGTACTTGCTAGCACAAGCTGTGTACGAGTGAGTGTGTAGTCTTGCACGTTAGTAGTGTTGTGTTGCGCATGTAGGCGTGTGCGCCGTTAGTGTGATGTGCAGACAGATGGAAGGAAGACAGACAAAGAGGTTAAGAATTTGTGGAATGCTTAAAACAAAATTGTAATTTATAGTTGAGCAAGGAATGTATCTTTGTGTTACAATTATATATGTTAAAGTAGTTATTTGTTGAAAAGGAAAGGTTTGCTCTCATTTGTGTGAATCTTTCATTTTCAGGTCACTCCAGTTCATGGTGCCAGTTGTACAGCAGTTACATGTGTTGAAAGAAGAGCATTTCTTAATATGATAAAGTCTTTCATTTTTCAGGTTTACTCTAGTCTTGTGGGGCAATTGCCACACATATTATTTTTTTTAGCTATCAATTTGTAAAATTTTCCATTTTTCAGGTCATCCGTGTTGTGAGCCATTGTCTATGCAACATTCATTGAAAAAAAAATGTGTAAAATCTTACATTTTTTTCGTGGGTCACTCAGTATTGTGGCAATACTACAGACTATTGCCGCCACTTCACCAGCTTGATCAATGGTGCACTTCGCTTCACTATTGCTGCAAAATAATTTTGATGTGATGTGTGCAAAACAGATTCTTAAAAAAAATTTTTTTGGAAAATTTACTTTAGAATGTTTGAGTGTTTACCATCTGGTGAATAGTATTGAAGGAATTGAGGGAAGGTGTGGGTGGGGGGCATGTTGGAATAGCCTTGTGACAAGAAGATTTAATTTGGTTATACCTGTGAGCTTAGGTTTGACTCTTCGTGAGGTGTCTATTTGGATGATTTCTCCACTGGAGTTATTTTCTTCTTTGTCGAACACTCAGACAGAAACTATTGTTCTCTGTCATATGAGCAAAAATGTGTTGCGCTGCTGACGAGTCAGGCCCAGCGCATCTGACTTTGGCATGGGAGAGAGTTGTTATCTTTTAAATTTTTATGGCAAAAAGGCAGGAGGATGGACCAAAAAAAGCAGAAAATAGACAAGAAGGAGGTGGTGACAGGGAGAAAAGGAACAAGGCAGAAACACAGAGAGGGACAGAAAAGAAAGAACTCCCAGCCCAGAATTTCCAGAGGGTGGGGATGCTGTTTATCCTGACAGGCTTCTGGCATCCCCATGAGGAAGTTGGAGTGATCAAACTCTGAAACAGACTCTACTCCTCGTCTGTAGTCCTTCAGGTGCCAGACCTGCAGTCAGCAGCACATTTAGCACACACATGACATCCCTATCCACCTGTGGTCAAAGAAAAGGTCAGCTATGGCTGGTGGGACAGATGACTGGAACATACCCAGCATGCATCTCACCAACGGGATAGGGATGGGCTCCACCAGCTTTAACTTGCCCATGATTCTTGGGCTGAAATATGTTTTTGTCTCGTCATATGAACAAAAAATATGTTGCACTGCCATAAAGTGCCTGACATGTCAGGCCCGTCACAAGACAGATGTATTACAAGCAACCCATACATATCCCTTAGCCTCCCAGATTTGTTCTGAACATCTGTATGTGTTTTTTACCTCCGCCAGCAAACGGTGAACGTGTTCCTGTCGTGGAAAAACACAGACGAAGCCGACCTGGAAGGTCGCACGGCCTTCATGTGGGCGGCAGGGAAAGGGGCAGACAACGTGCTGAGGGTGTTCTTCCATCATGGCGTGGACGTGCAACAGGAGGACAAGACTGGGGGGACAGGTGAGAGGAGGAGGAGGGGGAGGACAGGGAGGAGGGGAAAGTGGTGCGCATTTTTCACTGAGTTGTTTTTAGCTGTAGTTTGTGTTGTACAGGGCATCCTCATTCATTTCATTTATTTATTTATTTTTTATATCAAGGATAATGGAATAAGCACTTATGTGCTTTTTTTAATATTTTTTTTTACATCTGGTCCCTGTGTGTATGTGGCTTTGTAAATTTTGTCATCTGTTCCTACCGGCACACAATGGCCTACACTTTCGAAAAGCGGAACAGGATTTAACGTGCGGTCTAGAGGTGAAGTGGTGCCCGTTTTTTTCACTGATTTGTTTTAGCTGTACTTTGTATCATATGGAGGGAGCATCCTCATTGCAATCTAGAGGTGAAGTGGTGCATGTTTTCACTGATTTGTTTTACCTGTACTTTTTTTTTTTCTTTGGTTTTACTTTTACACCATGGCGGAATCCAGGCTGCTCTCCCCGGGGAGAGCACGCCGCCATAAGAGCAATGCCCCCATTTACTTTGTATTGTACAGAGCATCTTCATTGTTTTCTGGAAGTGAAGTGGTGCACGTTTTCACTGATATGTTTTAAGTTGTGTTTTGTATGAAATGGAGCATCCTCCGCAGCGTGCAAATCCAGCATAACTCAATCCAGGGCCCAGTGCTAAAATTAGCAGGCCCCTATCACCTTTGATCATCCATGGCCTTTTTCAGTTTTGTTTCTTTAAAAAATTAAACAAAGTTGTTGTTTTTTATAGAAAAGTGAATTCAGACTTGGTGCGTTTCTGTCAGTTCTTTATGTGGCAGCTTCCTTATTGAATGTACACAATTTTTTTTTTTTTTTTAGCAAACAAAGTCTTTACAAACCCTGCTGTATACATTTAATGTATGGACTGTACAGGTGAGATTTGTGTTTCTGACAGCTCTTCACACTGTAGCTTTCTAAATGTATGTATACAATTTTTAAATTTTTTTATTTTTTATAGCAAACAGAGCCTCTACAAACTCTGCTGTATAAGTTTAATGTACGGCCTGTTCAGGTGAGATGTGTGTTTCTGACAGCTCTTCATGCAGCTGCTTTCTAAATGTATGTATGCAATTTCTTTTTTTTTTTTAAGCAAACAAAGCCTCTACAAACCCTGCTGTATACATTTAATGTATGGACTGTACAGGTGAGATTTGTGTTTCTGACAGCTTTTCACACTGTAGCTTTTTAAATGTATGTATGCCAATTTTTTTATTTTTTTATTTTTTTTTAGCCAACAAAGCCTCTACAAACCCTGCTGTATACATACAATGTATGGCCTGTACAGATGAGTTGTGTGTTTCTGACAGCTCTTCATGCGTCAGCTTTCTCGGGGCACGCGGCCACGGTTCAGCTGCTGCTGCAACACGGTGCTAGAATCAACGCCACAGACCAGGCCAAACACACGCCGCTGTTCCGCGCTTGCGAGATGGGCCACACCGACGTTGCCCAGGCCCTCATCGACAACGGGGCCCGTGTGGATGTGCTGGATGAGGATGGCCGGTCTCCCTTGCACTGGTACTGCTGCCGTTGCTGTTTGTTTTTGGGTTTTTTTGTTTGTTGTACAGATGATAATAGATACTTTGTTTAACTTCTTCACCGCTCTGTTGACAAACAGCGTTTGTCATAGAAACCGTCGCCAGCAATGCTCAGTTGACGATCGCGGTTCATCCTGATTCAATGCTCTCTCTGTTTTGTCCAGCATGTGCCTGAGCAAAATATGATAACAGCAAAAGGGTTAATATGTTGAAGTGAGCTTTTTGAGTTTGTTATTTTGAGTTTGTTATAACTCACTCAGTCTGGCTCCGTGACTGAGCTATTACTGTCATCAGTAGGGGGCTTAGTAGGTAGTGTCCTGCATATGTTAGCTCATAATAGGCACCACTGAACACCACCAAAGTGACACAGCAGAAGTGCAGGGCCCCTCTGGCTGGTGGCCCCATGGTGGCATAGTATTGATGGGCTGCCTGTGGACTTTGACCCTGAGGATGAGACATAACAAACCTAGGTATGGCTGTGGCGGGGAGATTGAAATGAGCAGCATGGGAACAGCAGGACTGGATCGTCACAGAGGATGAGGCAGCAAAAGAAAATATTTACATATATTATTATGAAAATTAAGTTTTGTTATATGTGTGTATGTTATGTATATATATCTGTGTGTGTGAGGTGTGCTATGTGTGTGTGTTTGAGCGTGCTTGTGTGTGTGAGTGAGTGTGCTCAGGCACACACATGGGCACATGTGTTTCTATGTATGTATGAATCTGTCTCACAGGGCAGCTTTGGGAGGCCACGCCTACATCTGTCAGATTCTGATCAAGTATGGAGTGGACCCTAACATCCGTGACCACTCAGGGTGAGACTGCTGTTGTTTCCACATCTTCATTTTTCGAATAACTGTTTGTGTGTTGACTACATATTTTTTCCCCTGTTTCTCAACTAGAGCTCCGAGGTTCACAAATGGTGAGATTTTTTCCTTTGCAAGCTTTTTTTCCCCGACCATTACCATAGCCACAATCTGACTTCGCCGAACCTACCAATTTTGCCAGGGCACTCAGTAGGTACTTCCCTGCTCTTTCCGATTTTCAACTGTGGAAGGTTCTTTTGATGTGCACAAGTCCTTAAGCAACCAGGTCCAACTGGTTTAGTCTCCCCTGAAAGATTTTTCATTCAGTTTGATTTTCTGGTCAAACTGGAAAGAAAGAGTAAGGCTGGGAATGGAACCCAGAACCTCATAGTTTACTTGTAAGGCAGGTGAACGTCTTAGCTACCCTGCCACCATCCTTCTTATTCACTACATTTAAAGAGTGCGATAAAACAAATGCATCTTGGATCACTGATGTGTATCAAACACGCAAATCAAGAAGCATAAAAGAAAAGATGGATTGGTGCTCTAGAAGGCGAAGTCGAAGTTGCAAGAGGTTGTTGGTTCAATTGTGTCTGAAGCCTAGCTTTTGTTCCCAGCCACTAGACCATTTGTGAGGGTTAGGGTATGAAACTTCTGGATGTAGGAGGTGGGATAGCCTAGTGGTTAAAAGAATTGTGCTCGTGATCTGATAGCCCCGATGTAGGCCACCACTGAGGCCCCGCTCAGGGGTATTTTCCCCCTGGAGTCAACATTAGTACCAACTCCATTTCCCTAAAGTCCTTCTGATGAGACAGTAAACTGAGGTCCCATACACGAATGCACACAGAACATCTTTTGCACATGTTAAAATCTGTTCAGCCTATCAGAATAGTAGGCCATTGCGTGCCAGTGGGAACAGATGACAAAATGTATATGAAAAAAAAAACGCATGCAGACAGGTGTCTTTTTTAGACATCATCCCTTAAATCAGAATGCGGCTACCTTAATGGTGGACAAAAATGATCACAAAGCAAAATTGCACAGTTGATGAACCTCAGAGCTCTAGACAAGGAACAAAAAAGGTAACCCGTAGGAAAAAGGTTAAGGAGAGAAATTGTTCCATGTTCATACTGTATAGAAATCAATCCTTGCTTCATGCTGTTTTGAATGTAAGATTTTCCTATTGGTTTCAGACGTACCCCCCTGCACTGTGCAGCCTATGGTGGCTATGTGAATTGCATGTCTGCCTTGATGGAGCATCAGGCTGATCCCAACACACAGGACAAAGAGGTGAGCACTGCATCCTAACTGATAAAACTTTAAGTTTCTGTATCCTGAAAAACATGAAGTGTTCTATATCCTGACAGTTAAAACAGGAAGTTTTCAATATCCTGACTGATAAAACATGAAGTGTTCTGTATCCTGACAGTTAATTAAAATGGGAAGTTTTCAACATCTTGACTGATAAAGCATTAAGTGTTCTGTATTCTGACAGTTAAAACAGGAAGTTTTCAGCATCTTGACTGATAAAACATGAAGTGTTCTGTATTCTGACAGTTAAAACAGGAAGTTTTCAGCATTCTGACTGATAAAACATGAAGTGTTCTGTATCCTGACAGTTAAAACATGAAGTTTTCTGCATCCTGACTGATAAAACACAAAGTTTTCTGTATCCTGAACCATTAAAGTTTTCTGTATCCTAACTATTAAAATAAAACATTTTTTTAATTCTAAACTATTAAAACATGAAGTTTTCTCTATCCTGACTGCTGCACTCCTCCTCATCCTTGTCTCTGTCCATCAGGGCATGGCCTCTCTGCACTGGGCCTGCAGCAAAGGTCACCTGGATGCCGTCAAGCTGCTGGTGGAGAATGACGCTTTTCCCAACCACATGGAGTTCAGGGAAGAGAGGTGAGGGTGTGCATGTAAGGAAACACATCACATAACATGAAAGTATGACACAGTCGTCAAACAACTTGCATCCAAAAGAAGAATTAAAATCTTATTTATTTATTTATTTTTTAATTTCAAAGATAATGGAATAAGCACTCACGCACTCTTTTACATCCAGTCACCATGTGTATGTAGTTTTTGTAAATTTTGTCATCTGTTCCCAGGAAATGTTAGTGATGACAGTTGTTCTCAGTAGGCCTTGTGCTGGTCATTTTACTGGAAAGTGTATTTTTGGATATATACGTGTTTATTTTGGTAGAATTGGGTATCCTTTCACTTGAATTTTGTACATTCATTTTGCTGTAAAACTTTCCTTTTTTCTGCATTCCCTTTTTGTGTGGGAGGCATAGTGCCTGGTCTTTTCCTGTGCTTGTAAATCTGCAGGAGGTCTGCCTGCTGGCCTCTGGTCAACATACTTCAGCTTCTGAGCAGCTCTTTTTTGCACAGGATGCATGCTGGGTATGGTCATGTTTCTATACCCCACTGAACACTGACGTAAACTATGGGATCTTTATGTTGCACATTTGATACTTTGCATGTGAAAATGCGCAAAAGGTATTAAGACACTGACAAGTCTACTTTTTAAGTTGATCAGAGTCGTGGTAAAAATCTCCACCCTTAATTCACCAGACACCATTGCCAAGATTCAAACCCAGGGAATTGAAGTCGAACAGTCTTAACTACTCAGCTGTAGCATCCATCTTTTGCTGCAAATGATGTAAAAGAAAAAATGTTTGGCCGATGTAACGCTGCTTTGTTAAATCGCTATGGTGCATGTTGTCCTCAGATACACTCCCTTGGACTACGCGCTAATGGGAGAGCACCATGACGTGGCACAGTACATGATTGAACAGGGGGCGCTGTCCATCACTGGCATTCAGGACATCGCCGCCACTAAAATACAGGTCAGTCGTTTTTGGGTCATTTTGTTTGGCTTCAGATTTTAAAAATGTATTTATTAATTTTTTGTTTGATTTCAAATTTTTTTTTTATTTGTTCATTTATTTTTCGTTTGACTTCAGAAATTTTTTTTTGTCTTCAGATTAAAATTTGTATTGTTTGTTTACAAAATGATTGATCCAAGTTTTGGCTTTGCGTTTCTACAGAAGAGATTGCATCATGACATAGATCAAACATGTATCACATTAGGAGACAGAGCAGCATTCTTTGTCATGATCAGATGTACATACTTCCTAAAAAATTTTCACCATGGTCGCGCTCGCTCACTCTCTTGCCTCCTATGTATTGAAAATAATTTTTTGGTATTTTTAAGTAATCTCTCCCTGAAATTTTATTCACAAACTATTTTTTCTTTGCATGGACACACATAATTCATGACATGTAACAGTTTTAAATCTTTTTACTTTTTGAAATTGAAAAAAAAAATGTTTTGTAAGATAAGCATTCCATTTTTACTTTTTAAAGAGATAACTTCAATGTTAAGGAGGAGGGGGAAAATGAAGGTATTCTCTGTAGAATTTGTATGACTCTTCATACATTCATCTGATGTGATGGTTTGATGTTCCAGTCAGCGTTCAGAGGTTACAGAGTGCAGAAGACGTTCATTGAACGCAAAAAGTTGTTCATGAAACATGAGATGTTGAAGAAAGAAGCTGCAAGGTAAGCACAGATGGCCCGCTTCTCTTCTTTTGTTATTGCTTTTGTTTTGGTGGTGTATGTCACCCGTCTTGTATGAAATACCTAAATATCAATCTGCTGTTTAGCAGACGTACATGCTTCTCTTATTTCACCAAGTACAGCAACACCAAGACACACTGCCTGAAAAAATAAATACAATGCAATAATGACTCCTTAACACTTTGTACCCCAAGGGTGCAGCTGCACTGCAGTCTCTGTGGACCAGCCCTGCAGCAGCTGAGTGCAGTGTGCACTGGGTCATCATAGTAAAATCCTCATATCTTTTTTGTTTGAAGCCCATTTCTTATGAAACTATGGCATTGTGTGGGTAAATGACTGCCCATTATATACGTGCATAAAAATTTATATTGCATAAAAAAGAGTATGTTAATTATGGTGTCAAATTACGTAATTGCTCTGATTTTAAGTGGTGATCCCACTGATGGGCTTACGATTTTTACACAATGTATGCAACAAATACAACACAACAACAACAAAACTATACAAGAATCTCAAATAAACAGGGACAAACATAGGTACTATACAAGTTTTCTTCCAGCATGCATCAAATGTAATATAATCAAAGGGAACCACTGAACTGTAGACACGACACTGTCACAATAACGATCATGGAATATACAGATAACATTTCTTCCCTAGTCCAAGAAAGTTCCTGAACTTTTCTACACTGCTTTATTCATATGTACAGAATGTTTGCACTTCACCAGGTGGCTTGTAGTTCATTTTCATGTAAACAGTTAGTGTTTATCGTAGCAGTACTCACAGTACCAAGGCCACGCCCCTCCCCAGTCACCCCCCCCCCTTCCCACCCCTTTTAGCTGGCCTATCTCGCTCCTCGCGGCACACAGTGTGTATCACGAGACTCAAAGCTCTCACGATCTCTATCCAAAACACGATCTTTATCGGCAACATAATAACTCGTTTAAAACTTCTGTTACTTCGTCAGCAGTGAAAGTATGATGTACCAAAGCCATACTACAAGCATATGACACGTAAAACAACAATAAACACAACAAAAACACGCTCAATTTATATGCAAATTAGCTGTGAACGATGTGCGACCAACGTGGCAGCTAAAGCCAACAAGCTAAAACGACCATGTGAGAATAGAACAGAATGGGAGGGCGAAAGTGAAAGTACCTGCTGTGGTACGGATTAATCCGTACCCCGTCCAGGGGAGATGATCGCGTGGTACGGATTAATCCGTACCCGGGGTAGAAAGTGTTAAGGAGTTAATGGAAGAGTCACAGTATTTCCTGTGATATTTTTATTTGAAGCTATCATAGAATGTTTGAACACATATGGAATATAGCTATCTTGTGTCTTTTGCTTATGATTTGTATCAGTATGCCTGTCAGCATTGTAATTGCCCTTCAGGGGATGATTAAAGTGTTTTTGACTTGACTTGAAAAGTCACAGCTCCATTCAGGCACAAGATTCATCAGTCAAAGTCATACTTAAGCTTGAAGAGTTCTTTCCCTTGTGTTGTTTCGCATTTGTTTCTCAGCATTTTTGAATGTGTTAGAGAAAATGTTTATAATACACAGCACTTTGCAGATACATTAGATATTTCTATCAGCAGCTTCACAGACTTTTGGCAGGAAAGTCGAAACATTTTTGGTGGTTGTACCCATCAGATAAAAATTAAGTTTCTGAAACTTTTGTTGAAAGGGAACCTGCAGACAAAAAAAAAATCTTAGTAATCGGGGCTAAGTCAGAAAAGTTGTTGGTATATAAAAGTGGATTTTTTTAAGACCTGTTTTTATATGGAGTTATTCATGACTTTTCAACCTTTCTTTTTTGTGATTGATTAAATTTAAACTATTTTCTTGAAATCCCCTATGTTTGGATTAAATTTAAACTATTTTCAAGAAATCCCCTTTGTTTAGAATGCAATTCAAAACAATTTGTTCTTTTTCTGCCCCAAAAATACTGCATTGTAGTATTAACCATTGCACTGTAAAGAGTCACAAGATGTACACTGTATTGATTCATTCATTCATTCATCAAAGGCTTGTTCTGGCATTGCAGAAAGCGAGCGGGAGAAGGGAAGAAGAGTGAAGAAGTGCTGAAGAAAGACGCGGAAGAGCCCGCCCCAGAGACACCGGTATCCAGCACAGAACAGCAGAGCAACACTCCGCCACAGGACCATCAGCTTCGGCAGAAAGATCCACACCTGCACTCCGAACCACATCCACAAGAGCTACACCAACAACAGCAAGAACAACAGCAAGAACAACAACAAGAACAACAACAAGAACAACAGCAACAAAAACAACAGCAACAGCATCAGCAGCAGCAGCAGGAGGAGGAAGAGCAGCAAGAACAAGAACAACAGGTCCATAAAGAAGAGGAGCATGACTCCAAACACGAAGCAGAAACACACAAGGAAGAGTGCCTGGACAATCCGGATGAACAGGATGCACACTCACCAGAAAAAGACCACCAAAGAGACCAGCATCTTCAAGAGTCCCAGTCTCCTCGACAACAAGAAGAAGAAAGGAAGAAGGGTCTTGTGTAAATCAAGACCAACAGGAAAATGTGGAGAAAGAAACGCACCAAGAAAAGGACAGTGACAGCCCTCCCCCCCACACAGCAGAGCACGAGACTGCCGACATACAACACACACAACCCCAAGAACCTCAGGAATCAAAACAAACACCTGAAGACTCACAAACACATCAGCAAGAGCCGCATCCTGAACAAGAACAACAACAAGAACAACAGCAACAACAACAGCAGCAGCAGCAGCAGCACCCACACCCACCAACAGACCAACCACCGCACGTGCCAAAAGAACAACCGCAGACACAAGACTGTTCAGTCCAGACAGATCCACCCTCAGAAATACAACACACACATAAAACATCAGTATTCTTACTCTCTCTATCTCCAGAGTGTACGGACCCTATAGACTCCCAGCCGCAAAACACACAGCACCAAGAAACCAAAGACGAACAGAAATCAGAACATGACAAACGGCAACAATCACCAAGTGCAACAGACCAACAGCTCTGTGGGGAGCACAGACAACATTCGCAAGAGTCAGTGCATGATAGTCATAAACCGACTGTGACCAAAATGGGTCAGGTGGACGGGTCAGAAAGGGCATCGAAGGACGCGAGACAGAGTCCCCGGGTCAAAAAAGGGCGGAGGTCGTCGAAGGAGAAGGAAGATTCACCCCCTAAGCGGGAACGGTCTTCAAAACGAGGGTCTTCACGTAGAAAGTGAGTGTGGTTTTGGTTTTGTGTGTGTGTTTTGTGTAGTGTGTGTGTGTGTGCGTGTGTGCGTGCGTGCATTCGTGCGTGCATTCGTGCGTGCGTGTGTGTGTGTATTGGTGTGTATGGGTGTAGGAATGAGGGGTGGCAAATACAATTCTGGTGCAGGTCACTATATACAAACCAAGAAGAAATGTGGCAGGGTAGTTAAGACGTTCACCTGCCTAACAAATACTCAGTGAGGTTCTGGGTTCAATTCCCAGCCTTGCGCTTTCTTCTTACTTTGATGGGAAAATTGAATTGAAAGTTGAAATGGGGCTTCCTAAACAGTGGGGGGGGGGGGGGGGGGGGGGGACAGTCACATAAGCAAAATTTCACCATTTGTAAACCTTGGAGTTCTAGCTAGCCAAACAATGGGGGGAAAAGAATACTAATCATGC
>CM060316.1:66665926-66678729 GCA_030674155.1 Stramonita haemastoma
GTGTGGGACATTGGTTTGGCTTTTGTTGTGGATGTGAGGAAGACATTTAGTTGTGGTGTGTGTGTGTGTGTGTGTGTGTGTGTGTCCCCTGTGTGTGTGTTTCTAATGGGAATGGGAAAGAATAGTGAGAGTAAGGAGTTGTGGCTTATACATGCATACATGCGTGTTCTGCTTTTCGGAAGAGTAGGCTATTGTGTGCTGGTGGGAATGGATGACAGAATTTACAAAACTGCATACACATGGGGACAGGACTAAAAAAAACCCACATGAGTGCTTATTCCATTATCCTTGAAATAGAACAATGAATAAAATAACTAACTAATAAAACTAGTCATATATACACACATTCATGCACACACCTATGCATGCACACACACATGCACAGATGCATGCACACACACATGTACACACGTACACACAGACACATGTGCACACACATGCACACACAAACACATTTGCACACACATGCACGCATGCACACACACACATACACACACAAAACATACACACACACACACACAGACACACTCACATTCACTCTCTCTCCTTCACACACACACACACACACACACACACACACACACACACACACACACACACACACACACACACACACACACACACACACACACACACTCATTCACACACACATACACACACACACACACACACACACACACACACACACACACACACACACACACACACACACACACACACACACACACACACAGAGCTAAGTCTAATTCATTTCTTTGACAATGAATGAATGAAGCATAGAGTGTAAAGATCTGCATATATATTCTTTCACCTGCAGGTGTTCTTGTGTCAGAGACATGGTATGTTGAGACTTTTACAAGTCTACGACCACCCCTGTTCTTACAATACAAAGGTAATGATTTGTAATAAAAAGGTAAAGGTGTCCCATAACGTATCAGGTCGTTGGGGAAGGTGTCATCGACCTTGGCTTTTTCAGAGGCCATTGTTTTGAGGGTGGCACCCATCTTCTCTCCCTCACTGCTTTGCCTACCGTGACCCTAAACAGGGCAGGTACCCATTTACAGCTGGGTGAACTGAGAGACTGTACTGAAGCCAAGGGGCATGAACAATCACCCATTATTAGTTCAATAAGCCTTAAAGCAGAGATTGTTCTCTAGTTCTAATTCTGTGATAGTAACTCTTATTTCTGTGTTCATGATAATTATTGTATGGTATTGTATCATATCATATTGTTTTGTATTGTATTGTATGTTGTATTGTTTTCCCTGTATAGTCATGGCTGGTTTGTCTGTGTAAAATTTGGGCTGCTCTCTCTGGGAAGAGCACATCACCACAAGAGTAGTGGCTAATACTAGTTACTACTCATTTTTATTCAAGTATCCGATCTGTATGTGCATTTGTTTCCATATCATAGCCTTTTTCTACAGAATTTTGCTAGGAATAACTCTCTTGTTGTCAGGAGTTCTTTAACATGTGCTAAACAACAGAATTTTGCTGGGGACAACTGTCTTGTTAGGAGTTCTTTTACATGTGCTAAACAACAGAATTTTACTAGGGACAACTTTCTTGTCGCCATGAGCTATTTTACATGGGCTAAACAATAGAATTTTGCTAAGAACAACTTGTTAGTTCTTTTACATGAACTAAACAACAAAATTTTGTTAGGGGTAACTCTCTTGTTGCCTTGAGTTCTTTCACATGTGCTAAATCTGTGTTCTACAAGGACCTTGGTTTTTTATTTCATCAGGAAGACTAGCACCTGCCCAGATCACCATTCAGAATCTAGTGGGTGGGTGGGGGGAGAAACATATTTCTTTTGCTAGTGGGTGGGTGGAGGGAGGAGATTGAGTTTGAATGGGGGATTGAATCCCTGACTGCTCGCTCTCCCGACAGGTGCATTTCTGCTAGTCCACAGAAGCACTTCACATTCACTTGACAGAAGTGAACACACGGTGTTTGCTAAGGTGTCTTTGATAAAGACGCACAATGCTTTCTAAGGTTTCTTTTGAAGTCTTGTGATTGATCCCTGACTGACTGACTGACTGACTGACTGAGTGACAAGAATCTAAACCAGTTCATGGATAGGGTTTGCTTTGTGTGTAAACATACATGTATATATACTGGTTTGGGTCTGAGAGTCTGTGCTTTTGTTGTCTTTTCTTGTTTGTCTTCGTCTCTCTCTGTCTGTGCCTTCTAGTCTCTTTTTCTCTGTCTGTGTCGTTGTCTCTTGCTTTCTCTCTCTCTCTGTGTCTCTGTGTCTCTGTCTCTTGCTCTGTCTGTCTCTTTCTCTCTTGCTCTGTCTGTGTCTCTTTGTGCCTTTGTCTGTCTGTCTGTCTGTCTGTCTGTCTGTCTGTCTGTCTGTCTGTCTGTCTGTCTGTCTTCTCTTCTCCTCTCTCTCTCTCTCTCTCTCTCTCTCTCTCTCTCTCTCTCTCTCTCTCTCTCTTCCTCTCTCCTCTCCTCTCTCTCTCTCTCTCTCTCTCTCTCTTTCTAGTCTTTCAGATGAGACTTTAAACCGAGGCCCCATGTGCGAATGCACGCAAAACATCTTGCGCACACGTTAAATCCTGTTCCGCTTTTTGTAAGAGTAGGCCATTGTATGCTGATAGGAACAGATGACATTTATAAAACTGCATACACATGGGAACTGGATGTAAAAAAGCATATGAATGCTTATTCCATTATCCTCGATTAAAAGAATAAAGAAATAAATAGATAAATTAATTTCTTTCTCTCTCTCTCTCCTCTCTCTCTCTCTCTCTCTCTCTCTCTCCTCTCTCTCTCTCTCTCTCTCTCTCTCGTGTGTCTCTCTCTCTCTGTGTCCTCTCCTCTCTCTCTCTCTTCCTCTCCTCCTCCTCCTCTCTCTCTCTCTCCTCTCCTCTCTCTCTCCCCTCTCTACTCTTCTCTCCCCCCTCCTCTCCTGTCCCTCCCCTCCTCTCTGTCTGTCTCTGTCTGTCTCTCTCTGTCTCTGTCTCTCCCTCTCTCTCTGTCTCTGTCTCTCTCTCTCTCATTATATATATAGAGAGTCATTCAGATGAGACTATAAAACGAGGCCCCGTGTGCGAACGCACGCAGAACATCTTGCGCACACATTAAAACCCCGATCCTCCTTTCGGAAGAGCAGGCCATCGTGTGCCGGTAGGAGCAGATGACAAAATTATATTAACCCCCCCCCCCCCAAAAAAAAACCCCAGCATGCACACAGGTGTCATGTTTAGATACCATCCCTGAGGGAAAAAAAAAAAAAAAATGGGTAGGCGTTGCTCTTGTGGCGATGTGTTCTCCCGGGGAGAGCAGCCTGAATTTCACGCAGAGAAATCTGCTGTATAAAATAAAATAAAATAAAATTTATATATTATATATCTACATTTCTCTCTCTCTCTCTCTCTCTCTCTCTCTCTCTCTCTCTCTCTGTCCTCTCTCTCTCTCTCTCTCTCTCTCTCTCTCTCTCTCTCTCTCTCTATGTATATGTATGTATGTATGTATGTATGTATGTATGTATGTATGTATGTATGTATGTATGTATGTATAAGTTTGTATACATGTATGAATGCATAAATAATGGTAGATCAAATTTCAGATATTGTCATCCAGGATATGAAAACATGATCAGTCAATCGGAAAGCCCCCCCCTCCTCTCCTCTCTTTTCCCCCCACCCCCCCGCACTGCATACGAAAGTAAAGAGGCAAGTGTAAAGATTATTTTAATGGTACTACCCTCCTCTCCCTCCCCTATCATTGCATGGGGTTGTTAGAGATAGTCAGTAAAGCCAAATATGACATTCATTTTGGCTGCAATGAAGAAATACCACATTATTGATAAAAGACTGCCTTTGGGGGTTGGGAGGTGGGTGGGGGGGCTGGTTGTTGCTCTCTCTCTCTCTCTCCCCGATTTCTGTCTGTCTGTCTGTCTGTTGTTGTCGTCGGTCCCTCTTCTCCTCTTCCTCTCTCCTCTCTCTCTCTCTCTCTCTCTCTCTCTTCTCTCTCTCTCTCTCCTCGGTCTTCAACCCCCCCCCACCACCCACTTCCCATGTGTGAGTGGTGTGTTATGTGTGCGTGGCATGCACATGCATGTGTGTGCATCCATCAAACCAGCCTTTTTTTTTTTTAACGAATGTTTTTAACAGCAGTGCAAAATGCTATTCATACATTTGTACACAGCACCTCAGTTCATAGTCTCCTCCAAAGGACTTGTAATGGAATGGGGTCGGTAATAATGTTGACTCTAGGGAAACATTCTGGTCAAAATGGAACTTACTGAAGAAAGACTCAAACCCACACCCTCAGGTTACCATCAGATCATGGGTCCTGTGCCCCAACCACCTAGCTATCCACCCCTGTAAAGGATAAGTAGGTAGCAGGGGGGGGGGGGGGGGGGGCACTGTAGGTGTCACAAGCCTATCTGCATTGTGTAGATCTATCTACACCTATGTGTAAACACACCACACTTATTGCAGGGATATGTCCTTGTATGTATGCATGCAAAATTGCATGCATATCCTTGTACACACAATGATATAGATTCAAGGATTGTGTTGGCATTGTGTGTAAAGAGGGAGGGGGAGGGTAGGAGAGGGCAGAGATAGAGGGAGAGAGAGAGAGAGAGAAAGAGGAGAGTGGGGGGGGGGGGGAGCTATGATGGGCATTCAAACAGAGCATGGTTTCTTATTACCAGTGTTGGTTTGTCTTGTTGAATTCTTAATGTGTTTTGGTCTTCTTGTTGAAGAAAAGGCTGCATGTTAAGTGGGTAGTGGGGGGGGGGGGGGGGGGGGGGAGAGACCCTACTAAACATGTGGCGGTGTAGGGGGGTTGGACACCTCACTGAACACATGGAAAATCAGTTTTTATTCATGCAACAGCTTTTGAAGATCATAATGTCTTTCACATGTTCAATGCCCATCAACTTCTCATGGAAGAGTGAGCCAGCGATAACCGATGGCATAGGTGACAAGAGTATACCTGGCATGCACCCTGCTATTGCAGACTGATGGGCTCCACCAGTGTCAGATTGTCTTTGACACTTACCTGAAAAATTCAGTGCACTGCACTGCCCCTATGACTCATGAAGGAATTTAGGGAGAAGCAAGTTGGTAAAGGGGTTTGTTTAATAATAGTTTTTCCTGAAATTTTTGTTGGTTTTTTGTTTTCATTCCTCACCTAGAACGCTGAGGTTTACTGATGGTGAGATTTTGTGTGTGCAACCTTTTTTCCCCATCATAAAGGTAGCCGCATTCTGACTTTTGAGATTTCCTGATATAAACCTCTCCCAGATCTGTGAAAACTCCTGATATTTTTCATGTGAAAAGAAGTCATAATTTGCAAAAGGTCTTTTAAAGTTGATTGAAGCAGTCAATGGTTAGAAATAGTAAAACCATTGTAAAGACCGGCTATAATGCATTCCATCATGGAATGATCCCTAAAATCCATTTGGAATATTTTTTACTTCTAATCATTAGCAATATTCCTCATCCAAGACGCAGCATTTGTACAAGATCATGTTGCACTGTTGTACACAGCAGCACAACAGACAAGTTGTATAGAACTTTGCCAGCCATAAAACTTGCCGCAGTTTAGTAAACAAGTTCCATCCTGTTCAGAGTAGAACCGACGCATGTATGCAAAACAGCGTCAACAGTGTGTCGATGTGAGACTTCTTCTTCCGTGTTTGATAAAAGCAACAACCGATGTGCACCAAGTTTGGTAAATTATTGAGGAAAAAGTAGTGGAGGAAAACATAATTTTGTGCACCAGGCATGGTAAATTGTGAAAAAAGGAACAGTGTCTTCATGTAAATTGTTCTGGACAATGCTCTGCACTTCTTCTGGATGCAGTTCTCTGAAGGACTGAGCTCTGTAGTGTGAAGACTACTTCATCTTTGAGGTGTCAGGATGTTTATGACACAGTGTGTGGTGTATAGGGAATATATACATCTCTTCAGCATTGAACGCCTGTGTCAGCACCGTCTGCAGTGTCTGTGAAAGTTGGTACCTACTGCAGACTTCACACTAACAGATTCAGCGTTGTCATAACATCGTTGTCAGGACTGTAAAACAAAACTCACAGGCAAACATGCCGGCCCGACGAAAGAGCTTAACGGAGTCCATCTCCAGCATCTTCAGCAACAAAAGTCAGACGTAAGCCTTTCACCACGGTTCTGCTGTGGTCAGCGGAATGTCCTGTAGTTATAAGTGCTTCTGGATTGGTCCTCTGCTTTCACTGATAGTACATCTATACATATATGTAAGAATCATGTGTTTGTTGTTGGGTGTTCTCCAGTTTAACACCCTGCGGTGGGGGTGGGGGTGGGGTTCACCAGAATGTGCGCTCTGTCTCATTCATCACACCTAGGAATCACTGTGAGGCTGTAAGTTCACACTGGATGAAAAGTTTGCGTGTATGGCTGTTTTCAAGTACCTTCCATCCCCAGAAGTTGGAATGCAGCTACCTTGATTGTGGACAAAAGCAGTCCTGTACGCAAAATCACACCATCAGTGAACCTTGGAGCTCTAGCCGAGGAACAACAACGAACAAAGTACCTTATCATATAGATAGCCATATTTCAGATTCAGAGCACTTTTGCAGATTATACTAAGAGCTTGTCATCGATGAAAACAATTATATAGACAGCCATACTTCAGATTCAGAGCATTTTTGCAAATTGTACTAAGAGCTTGTCACTGATGAAAACAATCTTAACTGAACATTGAAATGTGATAACATTTTACGGCAGGCCTTGGTGCTTTGCTTACATCGCTTTGTGGACACAGCTTTTGGCTGGGGCCAGATTCTGTAGTGTTCGAACCACCGCCTCACAAACAGCAGCTTTGTGGTACAGTGAGGGATAAGTGGTTGTGTTCTGTGTGTGTGTGTGTGTGTGTGTGTGTGTGTGTGTGTGTGTGTGTGTGTGTGCATGCAAGTGTGTGTTTTTTGTGCTTTTTTGGTTGGGTTTTTTAATTTGTTGGTTTTGAGTGTGTGTGTGTGTTGGTGGTAGTTATTTTTAAGGGGAGGGGGGGGGGTGTTGGTTGGTTGATTTTGTTACTCAAGTCAGTAAAAATGGGATTAAAAAAAAAAAGTTGTTCAAACATTCAATGTCCCTGCAGGAAGGAGGCTGAGGTGTCCCCAACAACGAAACTGCTGCAGACGAAAGCGGAGAAGGAGAATGTGCGGAGAGGGGAGAAAGACCGGAGAGGCAGACTTCCAGCGAAAGCACAGCGCCGCTTCCCACCATCCAGAGAGCGTGGCGGAGGTGAGTGTTTGTTCCTCTCTTCTCCTTCTCTTCTTCTCTCTCCACTTTACGCCGTCAGATGTGTCTGGGAAAAATAATGGCATGTTCTTTCCAGCTCCTCTCGTGGGCCGTACATAGCTTGGTCTGTAGGGTTATCTTCTGTCGGCCACACTTTCTTCCTCAGGTCGCTGAATAGATGACCTTGAAGGATGTGCTCGCCTGTCTGGTTTTCTTTACCACGGTACACAGGGGAGAAGGAGCAAGTTTCAGTTTTGTGGACATAACAGTTTTGTGGACATATGGTAATTTAGTTCCTCTTCATTTACTTATCTTATATATAATGAAACAATGCACACACAGAGAGAGGGAGAGAGAGAGGGGGGGGGAGAAAGAATGACAGAAAGACTGATAATGATCAGTTTTGTTGTTGGACTTAATTATTTTTGTGTTTCAACTGTGGATTGTTCCCCGTGATTTTGATTTAACCTTTTCCCAAACAGGGAACCTCTATTGGGCAAAACCATCCACTAACCCTTCCCTATGTATCATCCACTTCTGGGTTACAGAAGCATACAAATGTTCACAGTGCAGGTGTACAGAGAAAGAGGGGTTCTCTCCCTTAACTTAGGGATGGTGTTAAACAACCTTCTTACTCTTAGTACCATAGAAGAAAAGTAATGTTGCTTTTTATGTAGTTTTGTTGTTGTGGTGGTGGTTTTTGATGTTGTTGATGTCTACTCTTCAGTGATGTACCTGTCCTTCTGTTGCCATACCATTCATTCGGATCTTACTTCCCTAGTTTTATGGCACTTTCATTATGTAGGAGTATCGCTTTATAGACGGACGGGACAGCTCAGTGGTCAGAACACTCGCTTTCTCTAAGCTAAGGTTAAGCAGCATTGGGCATGGTTACTAAGTGGATGGGTGACCATTTGGCACCTTGGCTTCAGTACAGTCCCCCAGTTCACCCAGCTGTAGGTGGGTACCTGCCCTCTTAAGGGTCAGGGAAGGTAAAGCAATGAGGGAGAGGAGATGGGGGTCACCCTCAATATGCTGTCCCTATAGAAGCTGAGGTCTCTAATGCCTCAATCCCCTACAACTAGATACGTTATGGAACACCTTTACCTTTTACCTATAGCTTGATACGGCTTTATCATAATGAAAATGCTTATGATGGATGTAAACTTTGTTCATTTCTTAACAAATGTTTTTGTTTTTTTCATATCCAGGCACAGAAGAAGAAGACAGTGAGTATAGTTTTTGATGTTTGTTTGAGTGTATGTTGTTTGCTTTGTTTGTTTGTGGATTTGGGGGGGGGGGGGGGGGGGAAGCAGAAATTCTCATTTTCATTTCCTGTGATACAGTTTGAAGTGGAGTGTGTGTGTGTGTGTGTGTGGTGTGTGTGTGTGTGTGTGTGTGTGTGTGTGTGATTGTGTGTGTGTGTGTGATGTGTATGTGTATGTGTGTGTGTGTGTGTGTGTGTGTGTGTTTAGGTGTTTGGGCGTGTGCTTGTTTTGGTGGAGTTTGTGTATAGCTATATGTGTGTTTGTATACATGCATGTGATCATACATATACATACAGCTGTGAATGAATGTGCTTGTGTGCATGTTTTTACATATGCATATGTCTGTCTCTGTATATAGGTGTGCTTGTACGCAGCTTAAAAGAGACTACTCTTGTATCTGAATACACACAATGTAATCCTTTGCACTTTGTGTGTCGCAAGCACTCAAACAATGCGATGATAAACTGAAGTCATGCATAGAATACATCACCTCATTGTTCTCAGTCAATAGCCGTGACCTTAACACACAAAAAAAGGAAACGAAAAACGAAACCAAAAAAAACAACCACCACCACACAAACTAACTGCGACTGCCTATTTCTACTTTGCAGTTCAATCTTCCCTTTCCTGCTTTATCTTTGAAACCTGAAACCGCACAGAGATACCACTGCCTGGTGTGTGGATGTCATGGTGTTGGTGTCGTGGCTTGAAAGGGATGACGGTGTTTACTTTGCCCTGTAGCTCACCTTTTGAAGTGTCCTTGTTTTTGTCGTCATGGTGGGGCTGGGGCTGGTTAGAGCATATTTCTTTGTGATCTGACTGTAACTGGAGGTGTCCTTCAAGGTTTCAATTTGCTTTAGTTTTTTTTTTTTTTGTGTTCCTCAGCTAGAGCTCTGAGGTTCACCAATGGTGAGATTTTTTTATGACCTTAAAAAAATAATCCCCCCCCCCCCCCCCCCCCCCCCCCCAACCCACCCCCCCCCGAAAAAAAAAGAACAATTTTATGATCTGAAAAAAAAAATTGCTTTTTTTTTTTCTTGTCCCTCAGCTACAGCTCTGAGGTTCACCAATGGTGAATTTTTTTTTTGGTGCATATGTGACCGTTTGGTTTTTTTCTTACCATTAAGGTATGGTAGCCACATTTTGACTTGTGTCTTAAACAGGATACCTTGTCCCGTGTGCATGCATTTAAAAAAAAAAATGTTGTCCCCTCCTCCTGGCAGAAATGGCACAGTCTTTGGAAAGGTGGAACAGAACAGAAAATCCTGCACACACGTTAAAACCCATTCTGCTTTTCGCCATTGTGTGCCGGTTGGAATGGATGACAAGATTGACAAAACTGCAAACACACAGGGACTGGATTTAAAAAAGCACATGAATGCTTATTCCATTTCCCTAGAAATGTATATGAAATTAAAAAACCCAAAAAACACAGACACAGACTCACAGACACAGACTCACAGACACACACAGACACACAGAACACACAGACACACGACACACACACAGCACACACACACACACACACCACACACACACACACACACACACACACACACACACACACACACACACACACACACACACACAACACACTGAGAGGAGGAGAGAGAGAGAGAGAGAGAGAGAGAGTGTGTGTGTGTGTGTGTGTTGTGTGTGTGTGTGTGTGTGTGTGTGTGTGTGTGTGTGTGTGTGTTGGAATGAGAGTGAGAGATTGTGTGTAATGTGTGTGTGTGTGTGTTTTAAAAAATTGTATTCACATATGTGTGTGTGTGTGCATGTGTATGCATGTGTGTGCACCGTGTGTGTAAACAGTGTTTTATCATGCTAGAATGTGCTGTATCAGCGGCAGATCTTTGTGTGCGCAACACATTTTACAGACCTTGAGACAGTGTAAGATTGATGGTTCTTTCTGCCACACTGTTCAAAATCAATAGCCGTCTTTAGTGGTTAATTTCTTTTTCTTCTTCTTCTTCTTTTTCTTCTTTTCTTCTTCTTCTTCTTCTTCTTCTTCTTCTTCTTCTTCTTCTTCTTCTTCTTCTTCGCATTTCTTCTTCTTCGCATTCTTCTTCTTCGCATCTTCTTCTTCGCATTCTTCTTGACAACACTTCATCTTCTTCTTCGCAATTCTTCTTCCTCTTACTTCTTCACAGTTCTTCTTCAGAATTCTCCTTCTTCTTTTCCTTCTGCTACTTTTCCTTCACCTTCTTTTACTTCTCCTTTTTTCTCTTCTTCTTCTTCTCTTTCTCCTTTTGTCTGTTCTTTTCTTCTGTTTGGTTTGCTTGACCGACTGTTAAAGTTCACAGATGACATCAGTTTAGTTTCTGTCTGACATAATCGTCAAATGCTTGAAAGTGATAAGTGATGATAGTTAGATTTTGCCCTGAAGATAAGTGGGCTCAGCTTAGTCCCATTCACCCATAACACACCACTGCCCAAGTAATAATCAATCCCAAAATTGATCCCCGCAGTCAGAATATGGCTGGCTACCTTAATGGTGGGAAGAGACATTCACCTGTGCAAAAATCTCACCATGGTGAACCTCGGAGCTCTAGCTGAGGAAACAAAATATTAAAAAAAATAATAATAAAAAAAAAAAAAAAGTTCCTAAATTGGAAATCTCTGCTTAGGACGTTGGTATAATCCACAACATCAAAAGGGCTTGAAAATGTTGGGACGGTGGCGATCCGACGACTCCTCAAAGAGTTATCGGAGAAGTCAAAAGTCTCTGTGTCACACCTGTTGTGTATGGGAAGCGATAGAGGTATCGACTTTTGCCCTGCCGTTTATCTGTTGATGTGTGGGTGTTTTACTTTTGCCCTGTCGTCGTTTATCTTCTGAAGTGCGTTGTTGTCAGCTGTAACCTGGGGTGAGGGAGATAAGAGTGGCATTGTTTTGTGACTGAAAAAATAAAAAAGTAGGGAGATAAGAGTGTCCATTGTTTTGTGACTGAAAAAAGGAGAGTAGGGTGGGTTGACTTTGACTTACCATAGGAAGGTGAAGGTGACTTTGATTATGGTAGTAAGAGGAAGGTGACTTTGACTTATCATAGGAAGGTGAAGGTGATGTTGATTTATGGTAGAAAGAGGAAGGTGACTTTGATTTCTGGTTAGTAAGAATGTGACTTTGACTTATGGCATGAAGCAGAAGTTGACTTCTGGTAGGAAGAAGGTGACTTTGACTTATAGTAGGAAGAGAAAGGTGACTTTGACTTATGGTAGGAAGATGAATGTCACTTTGACTTATGGCAGGAAGAGAAAGGTGACTTTGACTTATAGTAAGAGAAAGTGACATTTGACTTATGGCAGGAAGGAAGAAGAGGAAGGATGTAAATTATGTTTGTTTGTAGGTAGAGTGAGATGAATGGTGTTGAATGAAAAAAAAGGAAGAGAAGAATGATAAAATCGTGTGTGTGTGTGGGTGTGTGTGTGGTGTTGATGTTCGGCATGGTGTGTAGTGGTGTGTGTGTGTGAATGTGGTGTGCATACATGTCGTGTTGTGAATATCTTTGTTGCCTGGTGTCATGTATGTCATAATTCTTTTTGATTTTATAGCACTGACTCAAGTAAATCAAAAAAATATTAGAATATGCCTTCCTTTTTTTAAAT
Source organism: Stramonita haemastoma (assembly GCA_030674155.1). Classification (NCBI taxonomy): domain Eukaryota; kingdom Metazoa; phylum Mollusca; class Gastropoda; order Neogastropoda; family Muricidae; genus Stramonita; species Stramonita haemastoma. The sequence goes on from CM060316.1 coordinate 66,678,043, forward strand.
TACTGAAATACCAGACCTCACCCGATTTTTCCCATCCCTCCCCACCCCACCTTCCCTTTCCACACACACATACATGCATATACACAACACAAGCACAAGCACACACACACACACACACACACACACACACACACAACACACACACACACACACACACACACACACACACACACACCCTTTCTTAACCAAAAGGATTGGGAAGTCTTCCCCCCTTTGTTGTTGAGGTTTCACATCTGGTTAATTGGTTTTTGTTTTGGTTGTTATTGGGTTTCCCATTTTTTTGTTGTGGTTTTACATCTTTCAGTTTTGGTTTTTAAGGGGTTTTAGGGTAGTGGTTTTCAATCTTTGTTTTTTTTTTTGTTGTGGTTGAAGGGAAAAAACCACAGAGGACGGGGGAGGAATCGTCACAGAGCAAGGGCCAGGCGATGAGGCTTGGCCAAACCCCAAAAAGGGAAGGGGGACGACGCCGCTCTGCCATTTCCCTGGCCTGGGGAAAAAGTTCTTCAGGGATTGGGTTTTGTGTTGTGGGGGGGTGGGGGGGGGGGGGGTGGGTTGGGGGGGGGGTGGTGTGTGTGGGGGGGGTGCGTATGTGATGCGGGTTTTTGGGATGTGTGGGGTGGGTGGGTAAAGCGAGTGTGGGTTGGGGTAAGGTGGTGTGTTGTGTGTGTGTGTGTGGTGGTTTCAGTG
>CM060316.1:66678829-66691329 GCA_030674155.1 Stramonita haemastoma
CACACACACACACCACACACACACACACACACAATACACACACACTCATTCACACACACACACACACACACACACACACACACACACACACACACACACACACACACACAACACAATACACACACACTCATTCACACACAACACACACACACACACAACACACACACACACACACACACACACACACACACACAACACACACAATACCCACACACACACACACACACACAATACCCACACACACACACAACCACACCAGGCCCCCAGCACCTTCACCAAAACCTCACAAAACTGTTCACCTGCAATGAACGGCGCACCCCTGGGAAAGTCATTTCACCATGGTCCTGAGAACCAAAGACAAGAGAGAATGATGCGAAAGAAAGAAAGAAAGAAAGAAAGAAAGAAAGAAAGAAAGAAAAAGAAAGAAAAAAGAAAGAAAGAAAGAAAGAAAGAAAGAAAGAAAAAGAAAGAAAAAAGAAAGAAAGAAAGAAAGAAAAGAAAGAAAGAAAGAAAGAAAGAAAACATAAAAAGAAAAAAAAGAAACTTAATAAAGTCTGCTAAAAAAAAAAATTTTAAGAAGAAAAAAAAAGCCAAACAAATTTAAGATCAATATACCCTCATCCCCTCCCCACCCCCAAAATCCCGGACAAGTAAAAAAAACAAAAAAACAACTCAAACAAACATGCAGTCATACAAAAAAAAACCAAACAACACACACACACACACACACACACACACACACACACACACACACACACACACTCCTTCAGATGAGACTATAAATCAAGGCCCCATGTGCAAACGCATACAGAACATCTTGCGCACACATTAAATCCTGTTCCACTTTTCGTAAGAGTAGGCCATCGTGTGTGGGTGGGAACAGATGACACGATTTACAAAAACTGCATACACACAGGGACTGGATGTAAAAAAGCACATGAGTGCTTATTCCATTATCCTCGATATAAAAGAATAAAATTTAAAAAATAAAATAAAAAGACACTGAGGACAATACTTCTGAAACAATTTATTGGCACCCAACAGACAAACTTGTGTATCTCTCCATGGGGTCTTCATACATGACTGCTCATAAATTAGCGTTTCGATATCCCCCCCACCTCCCTCCCCTTCTTTGTTTCCAATTGTCTACCAGTACCATTTTTAAGTCTATCTTTTCGTCCATCTTGAAAAATCCTCTTTTCCTCCTAGCTAGTCTGGGTGGGTTTTTTTTTTTTTTATCTTAGTGTCTTTTACTATCTTTTCTTTAATCTTATTTTTGATTACACTAGTTTCAGTTATTTGCAGAAAGATTACGTGATTACCATTAAGAACATGTCATTTTTCTCCCCCATTTATCTGTTTCATTTCTGTATTTTATTAGACAGTTATTACATGCATTAGAACAACGATTTGAGTGAAAACTAACTTGGTAAAGAAAGAAAGGGAGGTAGAGAAGAGGCAGAGAAGGAGAAAACGATCAGATAGATGTATGAATAGAAAGAGAGAAAGAAAGAAAGAGAGAGAGAGAGAGAGAGAGAGAGAGAGAGAGAGAGAGAGAGAGAGAGAGAGAGAGAGAGAGAGAGAGAGAGAGAGAGAGAAAGAGAGACAGACAGACAGACAGACAGACAGACAGACAGACAGACACAGAGAGAGACAGAGACAGATACAGAGAGAGAGAGAGACAGAGACAGACACAGAGAGAGAGAGAGAGAGAGAGAGAGAGAGAGAGAGAGAGAGAGAGAGAGAGAGAGAGAGAGAGAGAGATAGAGAGAGAGAGAAAGACGGAGACTGAGACTGAGACTGAGAGACAGAGAGAAGAAAAACAAGCACTGTTGCGTGAGACTCTTTTCTCACTCACTGAACAAACCACAATTATAAAAAGACACACACACAAAAAACTTGCAAAAATGTGAACAAAAAACTAAAAGAATCTGCTTCAAATTTCTATGATCTGACAACTCATTAAAAAAAAAAACACAAAAACACACACACACAAAGTTCTGCCTTAAGATTAGTCACAGGTGCCCAAAACTGAAAACACTACAGAAAATCCAACAGAAGAACTGACTCCTCGACTCCTAGAGGAGTCCTTTGTACACAGCCCAAAATCTTCCAAGCAGTGCCTCTTAGGCAAAATCTGATCAGGCATAAAACCATAAACCACAGCCTGGTCCTTTACCATAAAAAGGACTGTATCTTAACAGCACCCCAGACCAAATGAAGCATATATTCACAGATATTCTTCCAAACAGAACAACACACCGACTCAACGTGGTTTAAAACCCTCTTCTTTTAGCCAGCACCTCATGGCTTGTTTCGGAACATTAAACACGTAGGTGAAGAAAAGCCAAAAGTGTTTGGTTGCTCAGAAACTGCCTGTTTAATCACAGCAGGCCTCCACCTGATCGCTTTCATTCCCAGGTTCGAACAGGCTATAGCTCAGATGGGGTGTGGAGGGGGGGGGGGGGGGGGGGGGGGGGGGGGGGGGGGGGGGGGGGTAACGACAATTCAGCCTGTGTCGCCTTACTCTGGCACTGCAAGGCAGGGTAGTGTAGGGTAGGCCTCATCAATCAGATGGAAGCACTGATATGGAACTCTACCCCCCTGTCACCTCTGACAAAGACAGGAAAGGGGCCCCCTAGCCGAACTGAAGTTGTCAGTAATAGAGTCGTGCAGTGTGCATGCAAGGAGTAGTAGGCTTTTGTGTTGGAAACTCCGCTCTGAAATACAGGTCTGCATTTCAACAAGTATTTCTGTCAGAAGGGGAAGTCGACTGTTGAAAATGATGCAGATAAGAGTGTAGTTTGACATGAAAGGAGAATCCCCCCCACTTCCCACTTTCTTTCTGGCTATAATATATGGCTTATGCACTTCCCCATACAAACACATAACATGTGTATGTGCATGCTAATGCATGCATGCACTCACAAACAAGCAAATGGGCACGAATGCACCATCACATGCCTACACAAAACACAGACACATGCTCACATATTACGTTCTCACAGACAGGCAGGCAGAAAAGCAAAACAGACACTGAGAAACACAGACACACACACAGACACACACACAGTGACAGACACGGAAGACAATACTACTGAAACAATTTACTGGCACCCAACTAACAAACTTGTGTCTCTCTCCATGGGGTTTTCACACATGACTGCTCATAAATTAGTGTCATGTAGATCTTCAGGTTTAGATATCTCCCCCCCCCCCCCCCCCCACTACTTCCTCTTCTCTGTTTCCTAATATCTAACAGTATCGTTTTTTTAGTCTATCTTTTTGCCCTTCTTGAAAAATGCTCTTTTCCTTCTAGCTAGTCTGGGTGGGGGTGTTTGGGCTTTTTTTTTTCCTTTTTTCACTTTTTTTTAATTTTATTTTTTATCTCACACACACACGGACAGACAGACAGACAGACAGACAGACACAGACAGACAGACAGACAGACAGACAGACAGACAGACACACACACACACACACACACACACACACACACACACACACACACACACACACACACCTTAAGCCATGACACTTTAAACAAAATCGACGATCAAACATGTGCAGTGTGTTTAAACATTTATACAAGTATATATATATCCCACTTGACTTCAAACTTTAAATCCTCATGCTTTGACCTGAGTCAAATCTTGTAGTCAGTTTGTCTGCACATTACTTATCATTCTATTACTTAATGAATGGAACATTACTCTCTTACAGTACATTCTCTTTTTTTTTGGGGGGGGAGGGGGAGGGGTTATCATTGTTATACATAATTCACAATTTACGAACTACATCTAAGACTGATATATAAAGCAAAAATACAGTCAGTGTAAGCAGGGTTCTTCTTTGATAGAAACTCAGTTCAAAAACTTGTTTTCACTGGTACAAAACTGCACCTTTAAAACAAAACAAAAAAAGGTCTTAGAGTCCCATAGACAAAATGTGCTAGATATAATACTTTCACTTTTTTTTTTGTCCTCCACTTTGTTTGACCTACACAAAAATATGATCTGAATTTTTCAAAGAATTCTACTACGTTTCACAGTAACATGGAATGAACCTAGCCACAAGTGAACTCCACATAGAAGCCTCCTACAATATTCTCAAGCCCCGCTCTCTCTAAAAAAAAAACAAAAAAAAAACAACCAAACAAACAAACAAACAACCCCCCTCCCCCCAAAAAAAAACATTAAAAAAACCCCTAAACCCTAACACAACCACCAGCACCTTGCTATAAACCACCAACACAATTTATTTCAGATAAATCCCTGTAACCCCCCTAAAAAAAAAAATCAAATACCGAAAACAAACACATATATATATCACCACATCACATGCTCTGTGCCACAGAAATAACAACAACACACTGAGGCAGTGTAAACTAGTTTTCAACTGGTAGGTAGCCAGGCACGTAAAACTGAAGCCAAAAATCCCTAATCAAGGCGCCCTTTAGGTGTCTGTACACACCCACACACACACACCCACACCACACCACACTACCTGTCACTGGCTCTACAAGTCTGTCTAAGTCTAAATCTGCACTGCCTGATCTCAATCAACCCACCCCAGGGTTTTCTTTGACGATTCCATTGTAGCCACCAGCAACAGAACATTACCCCTCCCCCCCTCTTTCCTTAACCCCCCTCCTCCTCTGCAATCTCCTCCTTCAACTCTTCAATAGACCTCCTCCCTATCCCCTCCCTCTGATTCTTCTCCACCCTCCCCCCCTCCCCTTCATTCCCTTTGCAGACTATCTTACTTGCTGGAATAGTTTGGGTTTTGGATAGTGTGTGTGTGTGTGTGTGTGTGTGTGTGTGTGTGTGTGTGTGTGTGTGTGTGTGTGTGTGTGTGTGTGTGAGTGTGTGCGTGTGTGTGTGTTGTGGGGGGGGGGGGGGGGGGTAAGAAGGGAGGATGGAGGGGGCATTCATTTATTTGGTAGTTTGATTTGCCTTTTCCGCCCTCCCCCTCCCCCCTCTCTTCTACTTCCTCACAGAGGACTGAGTTAGAGTCAACAGACAGTCTGTCTCTGTTCCAATACCCCACCCATACCCAAACCTACCCCTTCAGGTTATGATCTGTTTTTAACTCTCTTCCCTCTCCTTCCTCCCAACACACACACACACACACACACACACACACACACACACACACACACACACACACACACCACACATCCACACACACACACACACACACACACACACACATACAGGGACGGAATATAGCCTAGTGGTCAGAACACTGCGCTCGCAATTTGATGACCCAGGTTCGATTCCAGGTTGAGGGGATTTTCCCCCTGGAGTTAACATCAGTGCTGATTCCACTCCCTCCAAAAGACTTTCGGATGAGACTATAAACCGAGGCCCCTGTGCAAACACACACGCAGAACATCTTGCACACACGTTAAATCCTGTTCCGCCTTTTGTAAGAATAGGCAATCATGTGCCGGTGGGAACAGATGACATTTACAAAACTGCATATACACGGGACTGGATGTAAAAAAGCATATGAATGCTTATTCCATTATCCTCAATATAAAAGAATAAAAAAAATAAACACACACACACACACACACTCTGACACACACACACACACACACACACACACACACACACACACACACACACAACACACACACGTTAAATCCTGTTCCACTTTTCATAAGAGTAGGCCATTGAGTGCCAGTGGGAACAGATGAAAAGATTTCCAAAAACTGCATACACACGGGGACTGGATGTAAAAAAAAACACATGAGTGCTTATTCCATTATCCTCGATATAAAAGAATAAATAAATAGATAAATAAATAACACACACACACACACACACACACACACACACACACACACACACACACACACACACACACACACACACACACACCAGAACCAACTCCCTTTCTGCACTTAACCTATAGTTATACCATGTACAATACGTATATAATTCAAAATAAAACAAACCATAACCCCCCCCACCACCACCACCTCACCACTTCACACTCTTCATCATTACATAACACACCTGTTAGTGTCAATCCCCCCACCACCTCCTCCTCTCTCTTTCTTGCCTATGTCTATCACTGAAAGTCTATCACTGATTCCTTTCCTGCTAAGAACCTTTCATATTTGGGCCTCTTTATCTGATTCCATACCTGGTGAGAGAGTTATAGTCCGAGAGCCAGTCTATGTAAAAGTACTAGAACCTTGTTTTCCGTCATAAAGTTTTTTTCTTTGGTGATTCTGCTTCCTCAGGGTCTCTAGACTTCATATCAGTCGGGGGCCAACTTGTATCTTATGGGCATAACTTTTTATGCTGCTTGAAATACACCAACCCCTCTCATGCAAGAGTGATGGCTGAGCGACTCGCGGATGAGTCGACCTAGATTCGCGCAGGGGTGCCGACGCTAACGGTGCCTCTCGCAGTGATATTACAGGCTGCGCCGAAAGCTGCGCAGCGCGGCCTGCTTCCCCCCTAACTGATATGGACTACGCTTGTTAAGGAATGCGCTGCTAGCAGACGATGCTAGACACACCTGCTATGTGTACTGAAAACAAAGAGTTGAGCGTGAAAAACACCATCACGAAAGGTCGCACGATGTGTTTAATGGCCTGAAAATGAAAGACGAGTGTTTCTCTCTTCAACAACGGACCCATAAGTACTGAAATAAGTGTAGTTTACTGGTACTAGATCTATTGGAATGTTAATAGAGATCAGTCTGCGATGCCAGTGATCCACCAACACATGCAGCACTTTCACTTTCACTTTATTCTTTTACATCGAGGATAATGGGATAAGCACTCTTGTGCTTTTTTTTTTTACATCCAGTCCTCGTGTGTATGCAGTTTTGTAAATGTCATCTGTTCCCACCGGCACATGATAGCCTACTCTTATGAAAAGCGGAACAGGATTTAACGTGTGCGCAAGATGTTCTGCATGGTTTTTTTTTGCTGTTTTATAAAGCTATACTCAGTGTTTTGAGAATTCTTAATGATTCATTTGGGTGGATGGGGGTAGAAAGAGAGAGTAGAGAGAGAGGAGAGATATTTATGAGGTGGGAGGGGGAATGCAAAGCATATTTTGATATTAAAGAAGTCAGCCACTACACCCTACATCTAAACGCTTGTGTATAGATCTTCACGTTTGTGAGGACGTGATGCGATCATTCTGGTTCACACACACACACACACACACACACACACACACACACACACACACACACACACACACACACACACACACACACTGTCTCACTCACTGTGACTCTTAGTACACACACTAATGTGATCTCTATTTCTTATTTTCAGACATGGAGTGTTTTTTTCTGTCAAAGAAAGAACCCACCTCTAATCAAATCTACACGGATAAGTAGTTTTCAGGAAGCAAGCCGGCAGCAAGATGATAGACTCTGTCAAAGGCTTCCAGAAGATGCAGAGTTCATACTGCGTCACAAGAACTGTATGAGCACATATTGTTCCAAAGACCATACTCAGCGTCTGCTAAAAAAGAGAAAGACTGACGAACTCTCTGAAGAAGAACCGAAACATCTTAGGGCAGTACTAGTTCTTTTAATTTTCGTAAACATTGTTCTTTTCTGTCGGTACTTAGTTGATTTGTTAGTTAGTTACTTAATTAGTTAGTTAGTTAGTTAATTAATTAGTGTGTGTGTGTGTGTGTGTGTGTGTGTGTGTGTGTGTGTGTGTGTGTGTATGTGTGTGTGTGTGTGTGTGTGTGTGTGTATGTGTGTGTGTGTGTGTGTGTGCGTGCAATGATGATGACAATAACGATGATGATAGGCTAAAAAATGGTTTCCTTAGATCTCTCTCTCTCTCTCTCTCTCTCTCTCTCTCTCTCTCTCTCTCTCTCTCTCTCTCTCTCTCTGAATGAATCCACCCTTGCCATATGGGTCTTTTTACAAAGCACGCTGACCCAGCTATTGAACTACCTCCAGGAAATCAAAGAAGGGGGTGTTCAGACAGTTGTCAACATACACAAAGAAGAGCGCCACACACGCATCAAGGATGCTGCTGCTGACAAAGCAAAGATTCAGAGACACTGTCTAAATGCGTTGACATCCTGGACACCAGCAAACATCCTGACACTGGCCTCATCAACGTGTTTTTTGGCCGCGTCATTGGTGACGTAATATCTATCCTCCTATATGGCTGTGAATCATGGACTCTGACAGCAGAGTTAGAGAGAAGAATCCAAGCATTCGAGAACAAGTGCCACAGAAGACTCCTCAAAATATCATACAAAGAACACAAGACCAATAACTATGTGAAAGAGGAAATCAAAAAGCGTGTGGGCCCCCAAGAGCCTTTGCTCTCCACCATAAAGAGGAGAAAGCTGATGTGGTTTGGTCACACCACAAGACACAACACCCTAGCAAAAACCATCTTGCAAGGAACAGTCGAGGGCAAAAGAAGAAGAGGCCGCCAAAAGAAATCATGGGTTGACAACATCAAAGACTGGACTGCCCAACCCCTGCAACGCCTCCTACTAGCCACACAGGATCGTGAAGCATGGAAAAAGATCTCCGTTGCGTCTTCTCTCATGTCCCCCCTACGTCCTTTGGGACATGGGACTGAGTGAGTGAGTGATTGGTGACCCAACTGTCAATGTCCATGAGGCAGTAGAGGTGGGTGCTGCAGAACAATGGGCGTTTGAGGCTGGATTGCCTGCCAGTTTCCACCTCAAGCTCACAAAGAAAGTGAAGAACATGGCTGCAGTCATGAAAGTGACTATAAAACATGCTAAAGTGGACACAGCTATTGACATTGAATTCATATATGAACGCGTTCTTGGCATTATGGCGACTTCCAGGGAATCCATTTCTGTTGAGACCTTGTTTTTCCATGAGCTAGCTCTACAACCTACATCCCTTTTTGACGAGAATGGTGACATGAGGACAACTAGCAAGGCTGCTCTGAAGAACAAAATACAGATTCTGTCTGGTGTTCGCAACCAAGAACCTCCCACTGTTGTCATCCTGGATGGCCGTGCAATTTTGTGGACAGTACCTTGGCCTGCAGCTCCAGCTAAAGTCTCGGCTTTCATCACAGCCGCAGTTGCCAGCATTTTGCAACGAGTTCAGTCAGCACCAGTGTCACATGTGGTCTTCGACAGACACTACAAACTGAGCACAAAGTCATGCTGTCGAACCGTCCGTCAGAAGGGGACTAGTCGTGTGTACAACCTGACCGGAGTCTCCTCTGCCACAGCAAAGTGTCACGCTGAAAGTCACAGTCAACAAGGAACAACTGATACAAATGATCGTACATCAGCTTTGCAGCATGCAGCCTCCACCAGCAACAGATGTTATCATCACTGCGCCAGACCCGCACACTATACACATGGGGTCTGGACTTCAGCAAGCCCCTCTGTATCACGAAGAAGCTGATGTGCTGATGGTGTTTCATGAAATGAACGAATCGTCATTAGGACAGAGGAACACCAGGGTTGTTTCTGATGACACCGATGTACTCGTCATCTTGGCCCATCATCTCTACATGAAGACCAAAGGACTGTCCCAGAGTATGACTCTCACCATCGAGTCGTGCACATCCACACATAATGTCATAAATGTCAACGACGTTATCAGAAAGCATGCAACCATAATGCCTATTCTGCTGGCAGCTCATGTACTGACTGGTTGTGACACAGTTTCTTCCTTTGCTGGAATTGGAAAGATGACAGTCCTCAAGAAGCTTGAAGTATTCTCTGATGAGCTGAAGCTTGGGAAGATGTCTGTACCTTTCCAGGAAATCTCTGAGTCATGCCTTCAGTTCACTGATCTGCTCTACGGGGACGAGTCAGGGGCCAATCTGAACACCGTTCGAGCCAACCTTTTCAGAAAGAGGATTGCTGGAAAGAGACACATTCCCCCGAAATGGAGTCCCCTTCCTCCAACGATGGCAAGTTTTCAGGCCCACATCAAACGAGCACACTTTCAGGCTGTGCTGTGGCAAGCTGCAGGGCAGCCATCTCCTCCAGAGCTGGATCCTGTTGACTAGGGATGGCAGTTACACCAGTCAACACTCAGCCCAGCCCGTGGACTTGATGATCAACTGCCAGCTCCTGATGACGTGCTCAATCTGGTCAGTTGCAGCTGCAAAACTGGATGCAGTACAGCATAGTGTACCTGCACCAAACTGTCTGCCATCTGTATGGCCTTTTGCAAATGCGAAGGAACACTTGCTTGCAATAATCCAATGACTGTCGTTGTCCCACCCTATGAGGATACATGAACTGTCTTCAGACGCCCTTCAGCCACTCTTGCTGTAAGAACTACCAGCAGACACTGGAGTGTTCCAGTGTTTTCTCCCTATTAAACAATTTAAGTGATTTCAATACTACGGTTTTTCAAGTGTATTGCTGATTAACATATTTCTGAAAACTTGGTGAATACTTTACATAGATGGCGGCCATCTTTTCTCTGAAGTAGCCATTTGTGACGCTCCACCACATAAAGAATCGCATTGCACTAGAGATAAATTTTTAGTTATTGACATGCAAAAAACAGACTGAAAATCGAACAATTCTATCAAAAGTTACTACAATTTGAAATGATAGACTGCAGGAAATGTCAAAATGAGAAACGGACAATTTTAGCATCCTAATAGGTGGTCAGATTGAGGGGTTCGCTATTTTCAAAGCACGTTTAAAGACAAAAGGAAACAGAATTATGCCTTGATATTTTACTACAAGGTAGAATAAGTGCTATAGTTTTATAATAAATCAAAATCTCAAAATCGACCACCTCACCCCCTCCTGCCTTTAATGGCTCCTAGCGGAAAAATGGATTATGTGCTAAGCGACTCATTTCGTGGTGGAGTGTCACATTTTATCCAATATTTGATATGTATTTCATCAAGTGTGATTATTTTTTCTTCCATTGCATGCTATTTAGCCAAGTTTGTAGATTTTGTATGTCTTTAAATGCATGATACCCCTCACAACATCTTTCACTCTAATTCAACGGCGGCCATCTTGGATTTTCACTTCCAGACAAAAATGCCCAAAGTTTAGCGTCTGGCCCCCATCAGATTTGAAATCAGCAATGAAAACTCAGTTAGAATCACCAAAGAAAAAAACTTTATGACGCAAAACAAGCTTTTCCATCTGGCGCTCGGACTATTATGGGTGAGACGGTTATGTTAGGGGCTTTGACACAGATACCCCCCTCCCTCCCCTTCTCCCTCCTCTCCCCCCCCCCTCTCCCCCCCCCCCCCCCCCCCCACCCTTTTGTCTGTCCTCTCCCTCTTTTAGCCCTACTCTTGTTTCATTAGAACACGGCTGACAACACGTCTGGAAGGAATGGCTTTTCCATTATCTTTGGAATCAAGTTTTCTTTCAAGGAGAAGGTGTGTATTTTGACTTGTAAGCGCAAAGTGCCCAGTAACAACTCGATCAGTCATTTTTCACATATGGCTCTGTCAGTGGTATTATCTCAGTCAGAAAGCAAGAAGTAACATGTCTTTGTGAATGCATGTTGGCAAGGAACATTTTTTTTAATATCTATATTGTTATAATAATCTGCCTTAGCGGCCAAAGGATAGATATCTGCAATCCCCGAAACTGAAATGCCATGACCTTCAGTGTGGGCAAAAATGGTCGCATACCCAAAAACTCACCACAGGTAAACTCAGAGCTCTAGCCAAGGAGTGACAAAGATATATATATATATATATATATATATATATATATATATATATATATATATATATATATAAAAAAATATATATAAATATATCTATCTATCTATCTATCTATATCTATATTTATATCTATCTATCTATCTATCTATCTATCTATCTATCTATTCTCTCTCTCTCTCTCTCTCTCTCTCCTCTCTCTCTCTCTCTCTCTCTCTCTCTCTCTATATATATATATATATATATATATATATATCTACATATAACAAAAAATATGAGTGTTGTCATACTGTAGGCAGTGAACATCTGTTTGGAATTGCATCATGGATTATGTATTTATAAAGCAAAGCCAATGAGCTGAAGTTGATACCGTCAAAGAAAGAAAAGTAATTAATCCATTTGTGTGTGTGTGTGTGTGTGTGTGTGTGTGTGTGTGTGTGTGTGTGTGTGTGTGTGTGTGTGTGTGTGTGTGTGTGTGTGCGTGCGTGCGTGCGTGCGTGCATGCGTGCGTGCGTGTGTGCGTGCACATGGGTGTGTGAAGTCAAGTCAAATTTTTATTTCTTAGTGATACAATGAATAAACAATACACATGCTTTTTTAAATCAATTCTTTTTTAATTCTTTTTTTTCGAGGATAATGGAATAATAACTCATGAGCTTTTTTACATCCAGTCCTCAAGTGTATGCAGTTTTGTAATTTTTGTCATCTGCTCCTACTGGCACATGATGGCCTGCTCTTCCAAAAGGTGAAATGGGCTTATAACGTGTGCGCAAGATATTCTGCGTGTGTTTGCACACAGGACTTCCTCAATCAGCAAGCAAGAAGTAAAATATCTTAGTGA
>CM060316.1:66696329-66701393 GCA_030674155.1 Stramonita haemastoma
AAAAGAACAATTTGTTTTGAATTGCATTCTAAACAAAGGGGATTTCTTGAAAATAGTTTAAATTTAATCCAAACATAGGGGATTTCAAGAAAATAGTTTAAATTTAATCAATCACAAAAAAGAAAGGTTGAAAAGTCATGAATAGCTCCATATAAGAACAGGTCTTTCCAAAAAAAATAATCTTGATATGATAACAACTTTTCTGACTTAGCCCTTATTACTAAGATTTTTTTTTTATCTGCAGGTTCCCCTTTAACAAAATTTTTGAAAACTTAATTCTTATCTGATGGGTACAATTACCAAAAATGTTTCGACTTCCCTGCCAAGAGTCTGTGAAGCTGCAGATAGAAATATCAAATGTGTCTGCAAAGTGCTGTGTATAAACATTTTTCCTAACACATTCAAAAACACTGGGAAACAAACGTAAAACAACGGAAGGGAAAGAACTCTAGAAGTGTAAGTATGACTTTGACTAATGAATCTTGTGCCTGAATGGAGCTGTGACTTTTCAAGTCAAGTCAAGTCAAAAACACTTTAATCATCCCCTGAAGGGCAATTACAATACTGACAGGCATATTGATATAAATCATAAGCAAAAGACACAAGATAGCTACATTTCATATTTGTTCAAACATTCTATGTTAGCTTCAAATAAAAAAAATCACGGGAAATAATGTGACTCCTCCCTTGACTCCTTGAGGAGTAATTATGGTATTGCATTTATTTTTTCAGGCAGTGTGTCTTGATTTTGCTGAACTTGGTGAAGCAAGAGAAGCATGTACGTCTGCTAAACAGCAGATTAATATTTAGGTATTGTATTTAATACAATAAAGACAGGTGACATACAACAACAGAAACAAGAGCAACAACAAGAGAAGAGAAGAGGACCATCTGCACTTACCTTGCAGCTTCTTTCTTCAGCATCTCATGTTTCATAAACAACTTCTTGCGTTCAATGAACGTCTTCTGCACTCTGTAACCTCTGAATGCCGACTGGAACATCAAACCATCACATCAGATGAATATATGAAGAGTCACACAAATTCTACAGAGAATACCTTCATTTTCCCCCTCCTCCTTAACATTTCAGTTATCTATTTAAAAACTGAAATGGAATGCTTATCTTACAAAACATTTTTTTTTTTAATTTCAAAAAGTAAAAAGATTTAAAACTGTTATATGTCATGAATTATGTGTGTCCATGCAAAGAAAAAGTATTTTGTGAATAAAATTTCAGGGAGAGATTACTTAAAAATACAAAAAATTATTTTCAATACATAGGAGGCAAGAGAGTGAGTGAGCGCTACCATGGGGAAAAGTTTTTAGGAAGTGTGTACATCTGATTATAAAAAAGAATGCTGCTCTGTCTCCTAATGTGATACATGTTTCATCTATGTCATAATGCAGAATAGAATGCAGAATATTCTGTAGAAATGGAAATCCAAAACTTTGATCAATCATTTTGTAAACAAGCAATACGAATTTGAATCTCAAGACAAAAAAAAAATCTGAAGTCAAACAAAGTAAATGAACAACAACAACAAAATTGAATCAAACAAAAAAAAATATTAATAAATTTTTTTAATCTGAAGCCAAACAAAATGACCCCCAAAACGACTGACCTGTATTTTAGTGGCGGCGATGTCCTGAATGCCAGTGATGGACAGCGCCCCCTGTTCAATCATGTACTGCGCCACATCATGGTGCTCTCCCATTAGCGCGTAGTCCAAGGGAGTGTATCTGAGGACAACATGCACAACAGCGATTTCACATAACAGCATTTCATCAGCCAATCCTTTTTTCTTCTATATCATTGGCAGCAAAAGATGGATAGTATGACCAAGTGGTTAAGACTGTTAAACTTTTATTTCGATTCCATGAGTTCATGAAGTTAGGGTTTGAATCTTGGCAGCGGTGTCTGGTGAATTAAGGTTGGGAATTTTTACCATCTCCCTGGTCAATTTATAGTGCAGACCTGTCAGTGTCTTCATTCCGTCCCTGTATATACCCATGCAGAAAATCAAATGTGCATGTTAAAGATCCTGTGGTTCATGTCAGCATTCAGTGGGTTACAGAAGCATGAACATATCCAGCATGCATCCTGTGCAAAAGGTGAGCTGCTCTGAAGTTGGAATTTGCCGGCTGAGACCAATGGACAGACCTCATGCAGCGTTACAAGCACAGTAGAGTAGAAGACCAGGAACTACACATCCCACACAAAAAAAAGGGAATGCTGAGAAGAGAAGAGATTTATATGGAAACTGGTGTACAAAATTCAGGTGAAGGGATACCCAATTCTACCAAAATAAACATGCACATATCCAAAAATACACTTTCCAGCAGAATGACCAGCAGGAGGCCTACTGAGAACAGTTATCATCACTAACATTTCCTGGGAACAGATGACAAAATTTACAAAAGTGCTTTACACACGTGGACTGGATGTAAAAAAAAAAAAAAGCACACGAGTGATTATTCCTTTATGCTTAAAACTAAAGAATAAATAAATCAATAAATAACGTTTCCTTTATCATTATTCTTTTCGATGCAAGTTGTTTGACGACTGTCATACCTTCACGCTATGTGATTTGTTTCCTTACAAGCACACCCTCACCTCTCTTCCCTGAACTCCATGTGGTTGGGAAAGGCGTCATTCTCCACCAGCAGCTTGACGGCGTCCAGGTGACCTTTGCTGCAGGCCCAGTGCAGAGAGGCCATGCCCTGATGGACACAGAGGATGAGGAGGAGTGCAGCAGTCAGGACACACAAAACTTCATGTTTTCATACTTCAGGACACACAAAACTTCATGTTTTTATACTTCAGGACACACAAAACTTCATGTTTTTATACTTCAGGACACACAAAACTTCATGTTTTTATAGTTTAGGACACACAAAACTTCATGTTTTTATAGTTTAGAATACAAAAAAATGTTTTATCTTAATAGTTAGGATACAGAAAACTTTAACAGTTTACGATACAGAAACATTTATATTTTAATAGCTAGTATACAGAAAACTTGAATGGTTCAGGATACAGAAAATTTTGTGTTTTATCAGTCAGGGTGCAGAAAACTTCCTGTTTTAACTGTCAGGATACAGAACACTTCATGTTTTAACTGTCAGGATATAGAACACTTCCTGTTTTAACTGTCAGGATACAGAACACTTCATGTTTTAACTGTCAGGATACAGAACACTTCATGTTTTATCAGTCAGGATGCTGAAAACTTCATGTTTTAACTGTCAGGATACAGAACACTTCATGGTTTTTCAGGATACAGAAAACTTAATGTTTTATCAGTTAGGATGCAGTGCTCACCTCTTTGTCCTGTGTGTTGGGATCAGCCTGATGCTCCATCAAGGCAGACATGCAGTTCACATAGCCACCATAGGCGGCACAGTGCAAGGGGGTACGTCTGAAACCAATAGGAAAATCTTACATTCAAAACAGCATGAAGCAAGGATTGATTTCTATTCAGTCTTAGTATGAACAGGGAACAATTTCTCTCCTTAACCTTTTCCCTACAGTTACCTTTTTTGTTCTTTGTCTAGAGCTCTGAGGTTCATCAACTGTGTGATTTTGCTTTGTGGTCATTTTTGTCCACCATTAAGGAAGCCGCATTCTGATTTGGGGGATGATGTCTAAAAAAGACACCTGTGTGCATGCGTTTTTTTTTTCATATACATTTTGTCATCTGTTCCCACTGGCACGCAATGGCCTACTATTCTGATAGGCTGAACAGATTTTAACATGTGCAAAAGATGTTCTGTGTGCATTCGTGTATGGGACCTCAGTTTACTGTCTCATCAGAAGGACTTTAGGGAAATGGAGTTGGTACTAATGTTGACTCCAGGGGGAAAATACCCCTGAGTGGGGCCTCAGTGGTGGCCTACATCGGGGCTATCAGATCACGAGCACAATGCTTTTAACCACTAGGCTATCCCACCTCCTACATCCAGAAGTTTCATACCCTAACCCTCACGAATGGTCTAGTGGCTGGGAACAAAAGCTAGGTTTCAGACACAATTGAACCTACAACCTCTTGCAACTTCGACTTCGCCTTCTAGAGCACCAATCTATCTTTTCTTTTATGCTTCTTGATTTGCATGTTTGATACACATCAGTGATCCAAGATGCATTTGTTTTATCGCACTCTTTAAATGTAGTGAATAAGAAGGATGGTGGCAGGGTAACTAAGACGTTCACCTGCCTTACAAGTAAACTATGAGGTTCTGGGTTCCATTCCCAGCCTTACTCTTTCTTTCCAGTTTGACCAGAAAATCAAACTGAATGCAAAATCTTTCAGGGGAGACTAAGCCAGTTGGACCTGGTTGCTTAAGGACTTGTGCACGTCAAAAGAACCTTCCACAGTTGAAAATCGGAAAGAGCAGGGAGGTACCTACTGAGTGCCCTGGCAAAATTGGTAGGTTCAGCGAAGTCAGATTGTGGCTACGGTAATGGTCGGGGAAAAAAAGCTTGCAAAGGAAAAAATCTCACCATTTGTGAACCTCGGAGCTCTAGTTGAGAAACAGGGGAAAAAATATGTAGTCAACACACAAACGGTCATTCCAAAAATGAAGTTGTGGAAACAACAGCAGTCTCACCCTGAGTGGTCACGGATGTTAGGGTCCACTCCATACTTGATCAGAATCTGACAGATGTAGGCGTGGCCTCCCAAAGCTGCCCTGTGAGACAGATTCATACATACATAGAAACACATGTGCCCATATGTGTGCCTGTGCACACTTACTCACACACACAAGCACACTCAAACACACACACATAGCACACTCACACACACAGATATATATACATAACATACACACATATAACAAAACTTAATTTTCATAATAATATATGTAAATATTTTCTTTTGCTGCCTCATCCTCTGTGACGATCCAGTCCTGCTGTTCCCATGCTGCTCATTTCAATCTCCCCGCCACAGCCATACCTAGGTTTGTTATGTCTCATCCTCAGGGTCAAAGTCCACAGGCAGCCCATCAATATTATGCCACCATGGGGCCACCAGCCAGAGGGGCCCTGCACTTCTGCTGTGTCAC
>CM060316.1:66701493-66718993 GCA_030674155.1 Stramonita haemastoma
GGAAAAAGCAATCAGGAAAGAGAGATATGTATATGTATGGGTGGTGTGTGTGTGTGGGGGGGGGGGGGATCCTTAGGTAGTGGCCCTCAAACAGCAGCTCTGATGGCTGAGATCTACAGTGAGTATTGCCTGCTGGGCTGGGCTGTCCACAGTACACCTGGTGCACAATCGTACTGATAGCAGAATTTGGAAAAAGCATGAGGAAAGAGGAGATGGGGGGGGGGGGGGGGAACGGAAGGAAGGAGGGGGTGTTGTGTGTGTGGTATTTGTTATGTGTGTGTGTGTGTGTGTGTGTGTGCACGTATCAATTCCCTCCTTGAGAGAAAAAGGTACTTAGGCAGTATTACTGAATACGTCCTCCAAAAGATTTGCCAAGATCCAGGCATTGTTACACAACTGTCTCGGTGGAGAGAGAGAGAGAGAGGAGAGAGAGAGAGAGAGAGAGAGAGAGAGAGAGAGAGAGAGATGGTGTTTTCATCAGTGCAGAGTTCCGACAACCATCAGGTGCATGGACATACAGATACATAGACACGCGCGCACACACATGCACACACACGCATGCGCACATACACACACACCACTCACCCACGCATTTGCACACAACACACCCACACCACACACACACACACACACACCACACACACACACACACACACACACACACACACACACACACACACCACACACACACACACACACACACACACACCACACACACACAACACACACACACACACACACACACACACACACACACACACACACACACACACACACACACACACACACACACACACACACACACACACACACACACCCCACAAATTAAACACACACAAACTAAACAAAAACGCACACAAAACACACAACACACACACACACACACACACACACACACACACACACACACACACACACACACACACACACACACACACACACACACACTAAACACACACACACACAAACAAGATATATGTATGCTGTAAAAACTTAAAATGTAAGTATACTAGTGTGGGTATACTAGTGTGAGTAAATTGGTTTAGTGTATTGGTGTGGGTGTATTGATGCGGATGTATTGGTGCGGGCTTAATCTATGGGTGTACTTATATGGTGTGGGTTTCACTCTGCAGATGTTTGGTGCGGGCTTAATCTATGGGTGTACTTTATGGTGTGGGTTTCACTTCTGTCGTCTCTCTCTCTCTCCCATGGTGGCTGACTAATCATGCCTACTTGTATTGTGGAACACAGATCTAAAGATCAATCATACTTTTTTTTTTTAATTTTTTTTTATTCCATATGTTTTTTTTATGTCTCTCTGTCTGCCTTTACATAGCTCCATTTGTGCAACACACCCTCAGGGCTTTTCTCTCCATCTGTTATCGGGTGATTCATCTTTTGCGTCAGTCTGTTTTCCATGGGACAGAGAGAGAGAGACACACACACACACACACAGACGGAGACAGAGACAAGACAGACAGACAGACAGAACAAACGTACGATTTTTGATACACAAGGATAAAGAACAAAAATTTTTTAGGTTAAGCCTAGCCACACAATTTGTCCATGTAAACATTACTGATTCATCTAGGCGATCAGTAAAACAATGAGAAAAAGAGAAAGAAGAATGAAAACTTAAAAGCTGAATAGCAACTCCCAAAACTAGACATTAAAAAAAAAAAAAAAAAATAAGTATGTACTATCAATCTAGCCACACATACACACACACATACGCACGCATGCATGCACACACGCACACACACACACACACACACACACACACACACACACACACACACACACACACACACCACACACACACAACTGTACTATCAACTTGCCACTACAACACACAGGCACAAACACACACACAACACAATCCAACCACACATCCCACACACACACAACACACACACACACACATATCACAAACTAACACACACACACCACCACACACACACACACACACACAACACACACACAGCGACACGAGCACAGAATTACGTATGATAACACTTGGCGGAGGTACAAACAGCATAAGCTTTCATCCATTCAGTCAGTCAGCGGTTCCAGCTAAGAGTGTGTCCGTCACTACCAGTGTCAGTGAGAAAGCATGCTGTGCAAAAGCCCCAGCCATCATGAACGACAGTGATAACATCTGCCTGCCTTCTTTGTGCCTCATCAGTGTTTGTCGTTTGCCTGTGTGGGTATTGGACAGAAAATTGTATAAGCTGAGAGAGGGGATAAGAGAAGAGAGAGAGAGGGAGAGAGAGAAGGGGGGGAGGGAAGGGGAGAGAGATGGGGGGATGGAGGGAGAGAGAGAGAGACAGAGAAAAACAGAGAGAGAGGATTTTGACAATAGGGGTGACAATTTATGGGAGTATGGAAACTAATGAAACAGAAAACCCACACATATCCTTCCCTTAGGAATCGAAATGTATAGATCAAAGAAAATAGACACAGTAGGTATGGTGTGTGTGTCTGTGTCTGTGTGTGTGTGTGTGTGTGTGTGCATATTTGTTCGTGTGTGTATGTGTCAGTCAGTCAGTCAGTCAGTCATGTGTGTGAGTAGCTAAATATATATTCAGTCAGTCAGTCATATGCGTAAGCAGCTGAACATAAATTCATTCATTCATTCATTCATTTATTCATTTATTAATGTATAGATTCATTCATTCATTCATATGTGTGAGCAGCTAAACATAGATTCATTCATTCATTCGTTCATTCATTCATTCATTCATTCATTCATTCATTCATGTGTGTGAGCAGCTAAACATAGATTCATTCATTCATTCATTCATTCATTCATGTGTGTGAGCAGCTAAACATAGATTCATTCATTCATTCATTCATTCATTCATTCATTCATTCATTCATTTATTCCTTCCTTCATTCATGTTGTATGTGTGTGAGCAGCTAAACATAGATTCATTCATTCATTCATTCATTCATTCATTCATTCATTCATTCATTTATTCCTTCATTCATGTTGTATGTGTGTGAGCAGCTAAACATAGATTCATTCATTCATTCATTCATTCATTCATTCATTCGTGTATGTGTGTGAGCAGCTGAACAGTTGATGGTACCATTCTGGCATCCCACCCTGAAACCTCCTGTGCGGCCATGTTGGTTCCACCTCCTCCCCTCCCCGGCAGGTAAGTAATACCTCAGAGTCCCTGTGTGTAACTGTGCAAAAAAAACTTCCCAACCCTTACAGTACCCCAGGGTCCCTGTCTGTAACTGTACAGAAAACTTCCCAAACCTTACAGTACCTCAGGGTTACTGTCTGTATTTACCAAAAACTTCCCAAACTTTAGAGTCACTGCATTAAAGTTACATGGACATGCTGTGTGCCCCTAGTGACCAGGATTTGAATTGTATCTCTGTTCATTTTTAAAAAAATATTGTAAATGATTGCATTTCATAGCAAATTTTGATAACAGTAAGAAAGTGGAGTGTTTGTCTTAATTTTTTTTTTTTTGGAGGGGTGGAGGGGAATGGCAGGGGAGTATCATTATTTTCAGGATAGCAATCATTAACAGCAGAATTTCTTCAGATAGTAACAGTAGCAATGTGAGCTTTTACAAAAAACAAAAAAAGTTTAGGCTGTTTGAAAAGATTAATCTTGACAGCAAGCCAGTAAATAGAAGCATAAATTTGAAGATCATTTCGTTTATCATTTACTTTCTGTTCATGAAAGTAATCGTAATAAAGGAGTTGATTCAAGAAATAATTATGTAAATAATTTAGGAAAGATGAAGGCAATAGAAATACTTTCTGGCAACAAAAGAATGATGGCAGTCCTTAATTTTGTTATTTTGACTGTTGTATGTTTTCTTTGTGGGAGACCAATTGTAACAGGTTAAAAACAACAACAAAAACCAGCCTATACTCCCTTACTTCCAAGATGTAATTACAGTCATAATGTGGGTTGTAAAGAAGATAAAAGAAAAGATGTCTACAAAAAAACAACAACAGTTATAAAGAGAATATAGTGTTGCAATTAATTAACCCTTGATATTGTACGCCTGCTATCATATTATTGTTATCAGCAATAGATTAGATAGAAAGATCGACAGATGAGATGAGAGGAGAGGATAGAGAGAAAGTGAGGGAGGGAGAGAGGGAGGGGGAGAGAGGGAGAGAGAGAGAGTTCAGAGTTCAGACTTTTACTGTACATTGTTCTTAGGCCACACTACAAAAGCAAAGTGGGCATAGGTAATGGGCACATAACAAGTGTTGTAAATATAACTACTACCAACATTTGATGAAAATAGAAGTGCCACAAGAATTGTGAAAACATGAATATTACATCACATGGATATTCAATATTGAAACAAACACACATCACACTATTCATAGTCCACAGTGTTTGACATAACATGTGGTATTAAAAAAAAGATGTTGTCTTTGTGTCCCAGCGTGTCGTTCAACTTTGCTGTGGATCAGTATCACCCTCGGCGATCCTGGCAGGGCATGCGACCCCACTCCTGGACAGGGCCCCTGAACCACAGCCTGCACTTAGGTGTGTTGGTCACTTGTCACTTTGCCTTAGTTTTCAGCTTGCACTTAGGTGTGTTGGGCACTTGTCACTTTGCCTTGTTTTTCCGCCTGCACTTAGGTGTGTTGGCCACTTGTCACTTTTCCTTGTTTTTCCGCCTGCACTTAGGTGTGTTGGTCACTTGTCACTTTGCCTTAGTTTTCAGCCTTCACTTAGGTGTGTTGGTCACTTGTCACTTTGCCTTAGTTTTCAGCCTTCACTTAGGTGTGTTGGTCACTTGTCACTTTGCCTTAGTTTTCAGCTTGCACTTAGGTGTGTTGGTCACTTGTCACTTTGCCTTGTTTTTCCGCCTGCACTTAGGTGTGTTGGCCACTTGTCACTTTTCCTTGTTTTTCCTGAAGAGCCACATACATTTTTCTTTTTTTTTGGGGGGGGGGGGGGGGGGGGTTAAAGGGTTAGTTATGGCAAGAGGACAGGAAAGAGGGTTAGAAATGAAGAGGGAGGGTGGAGGGAGAAGAGAGCAGGTGGGGAGAGGGGGTGGGTTGGGATGGAGGAGAAATTTATTTTTTTAAAAAAAGATTTAAAACTTTTGTTTTTTGGGGGGAGGGAGAGAAATAGTATAAAGCAGATTCGATTGAAGAACAATCGAATATTATCAGTTTTATTCATTCAGATGAGATTCTATGGATCAGTCGTCAGTTTTGGGGTAGGGGAGCGGGAATGTAGTGGAGATTGAAGGGAAGAACAATCAGTTTTAGTGTGTAGAGAGAAGATTGAAAGGAAGAACAATCAGTTTTAGTGTGTGGAGAAAAGATTGAAGGGAAGAACAATCAGTTTTAGTGTGTGGAGAAAAGATTGAAGGGAAGAACAATCAGTTTTAGTGTGTGGAGAAAAGATTGAAGGGAAGAACAATCAGTTTTAGTGTGTGGAGAGAAGATTGAAAGGAAGAACAATCAGTTTTAGTGTGTGGAGAAAAGATTGAAAGGAAGAACAATCAGTTTTAGTGTGTGGAGAAAAGATTGAAGGGAAGAACAATCAGTTTTAGTGTGTGGAGAAAAGATTGAAAGGAAGAACAATCAGTTTTAGTGTGTGGAGAAAAGATTGAAGGGAAGAACAATCAGTTTTAGTGTGTGGAGAGAAGATTGAAAGGAAGAACAATCAGTTTTAGTGTGTGGAGAAAAGATTGAAGGGAAGAACAATCAGTTTTAGTGTGTGGAGAAAGATTGAAAGGAAGAACAATCAGTTTTAGTGTGTGGAGAAAAGATTGAAGGGAAGAACAATCAGTTTTAGTGTGTGGAGAGAAGATTGAAAGGAAGAACAATCAGTTTTAGTGTGTGGAGAAAAGATTGAAAGGAAGAACAATCAGTTTTAGTGTGTGGAGAAAAGATTGAAAGGAAGAACAATCAGTTTTAGTGTGTGGAGAAAAGATTGAAAGGAAGAACAATCAGTTTTAGTGTGTAGAGAGAGAGAACATTGAAGGGAAGAACAATCAGTTTTAGTGTGTGGAGAGAGAGAAGATTGAAGAGAAGAAGAATCAGTTTTAGTTATTTAGAGATTCAATAGAAAGATGATAAGTTTTAGGGTGAGGGAGGGATGAATGATGTAGAGAATATTCAACGGTAGAGCGCTCACTTTTAGTCATTCAGAAAAAAAATATCAGACTTTTTGCTTTGAGCATTTGATAAGTGAAGCTCATGTTACTGTGATGAAGAAAGGGTGTTTGTGTTTGTGTAGTTCTATTTTTTCTGTGTGTGTGTGTGTGTGTGTGTGTGTGCGTGTGTGTGTGTGTGTGTGTTGTGTGGGTGCATGCGTGCGTGCGTGCGTGCGTGCGTGCGGGTGCTTGCGTGGGTGTGTGTGTGTGCGTGCGTGCGTGCGTGTGTGTGTGTGTGTGCGTGCTTGTGTGTGTACGTGTCCGCGTGTATTGAATGTGTGAGAGAACAATCAGGTGGCTAGCTACCACTTTTATTCTTGAGCATATGTGGGAGGTAGTTGTGTTTACACCAGGTGGACAGACAGACCGATCAGGTGAGAGAACATGTAATGTACAGATCAATCAGACACATGTGTCTGCATTGGTAATGCAGTTTCTCAAGTTCAGAGACAGAATCAATCACCTATGTGTGCCAACAGATGTGATCTATGGGTTTTTTTTCCATCTATTTATTCATTTTATTCTTTTATTTTGAGGATAATGGATCACACACCTGTGTGCCTTTTTACATCCAATCCCCTTGTGTATGCAGTTTTGTCAATTTTGTCATCCATTCTCACCAGCACACATTGGCTTACTCATCGGACAGGTGGAACAGGTTTTAATGTGTTCGCAATATGTTCTGTATGTGTTCACACACAGGATCTCAGTTTGTAGTCTCATCCGAAGTACTTATATTTGAAAAGTGTGTTGTGTGTGTGTGTGTGTGTGTGTGTGTGTGAATCAATCAATCAAATTTTTATTGCCAGATGGTACATTGAATAAGACAAACTGTGTGTGTGTGTGTGTGTGTGTGTGTGTGTGTGTGTGTGTGTGTGTTGTGTGTGTGTGTGTGTGTATGCACACATACACCAGATCAACACAAGCAAAGGCTGCAGTTTTATTTTCCATCAGATTTGTCCCCACCTTCATCATCATCACCTTCATCATCATCACACTTTACGTTTCAGATGGCGTGCCCAACAACCCTTCGTCTTTCCGCCCGGAGCGCTCCCAGAATTCCCAGTTCTCCTACAACCTGAGGAAGACCTGATCCTCAGGGAAGATGTTGGGGGCCTTCATTTCATGGGAAACCATGCCAAAGCTGGTAGTGTCTTCTGCAACTGTGATGGAGATTATTCGCATGAGCTGTCTGTGATATGACCAAAAAAAGAGTTATTTTTTTTGAATGCTGTTATGGGTGAATATGTAGCACTACCCAGTTTTTGGTCACTGGAATGTTGAGAACAACGACTTTTTTGTTTTTTCTTGAGTATTATGATTTAAAGGTTGTAAAGTGACAAGGAAATGAATATTTGGCTCTTTTTTTTAAAAATTAAAATCAAACACGGGAATTTTTTTTGGGGGGGGAGGGGGCTTGTTAGGTTTTTTTTATTCCTTGGGGCTAGAGCTAAAAAATTTTTGTGTAAGCAACTAATTTTGCCCACTATTATGATAGCCACATTCTGACCTAGGGGATGGACATGGAATGATATTATATTCAAGTGCCTCTGAAAAGATTGACTTGACCTCTCCCTCAGCTTCTTGAGGAGTTGTTGAGCACGGCTTTAAGTTTTTCAGGTTGTGTTTATTTATCTATGTTTATATCGAGGATAATAGAATAAGCACTCATGTGCTTATTTTATCCAGTCCCTTGTGTATGCAGTTTTGTAAATCTTGTTATCTGTTCCCACCGGCACATGATGGCCTACTCTTACGAAAAGCGGACAGGATTTAATGTGTGCGCAAGATGTTCTGCGTGCGTTCGCACACAGGGCCTTGGTTTAAAGTCTCATCCAAAGGACTGTTTCATGGGTGAAATGGAACCTGGCAGAGCCCATCCCTCCCTCTTCAGGCTGAAAACATTAGATAAGGAAAAATCAGATGTTAAAAAAATCATGGATGGGGGGTTTCAGTTTTGGGTTTGTTTGAGAGGGGGTTCTAATGAACGCTCATGTGCTTTTTTACATCCAGTCCCCGTGTGTATGCAGTTTTGTAAGTTTTATCATCCGTTCCCATTGGCACACAATGGCCTGCTCTGTGGAAAAGTGGAACAGGTTTTAACATGCAGTGTAGGAGTTCAGAGTACCAAATGTTGAGCAATATGTCATTTTGAAATATAGACTGCATATCATGACCTTAGCAATATGGCGCTCTGAAATACTGAAGGAAATATGTTTTAATACTTCTGTTGATAAGTGTGAGACTTTTGGAATGTATGGTACACTGATGTATGAAGTTTTGTTATTTTACCAAGATATTTTTTTTATTGTATTGTATTTTGTTGATGTTGCTTTGTTTCATCTTCCTTTACTTTAATTTATCTTTACTGATTTATTTTTGTTTATTTCTGCAGTTGAGATCATTAAGTGTGGTGTTATTATGGTTTTGATATGACCAGCCATGTATCAACAACTTTTAATGGCATCAGTAGGGGTGTAGTTTGCAACCGGTTCTTGTTCATCAGTTAGCCTATTTTAATTTTTTCAAGTAGACAAGTATTTCATGGATGTATACAGCGGCTGTGTGTATCATTCTTGTCGAAAAAGATGGCTGTCATCACATTGAGGAATATCAACAGAACATGCTGTGATGAACATTTTGGCATTATTTACTGTACCACACCAGACATTACCAAAAAAACCAAAACAATGGGAGGTGCTGCTGTCCTGGTGATGCACTGACCCCAGCCAAAACTTCACGCAGAGAAACCTGCCATGACTTAAAAGTGGTATACAAATATAAAATACAAATGAAAACCACAGCCTATGCATTATTTTGTCAGCAATAAAAGCAAAACCTTCCAAAAAATAAACATGCACCTTCCTGTGGATGCTCTAGGGAAATCTGGTGGAATTTGATATTCAAACCTGCGATGAAACAGACTTTGGCCAAGGCTTAACTTCTTTACTGTGCTGTTATGAACAGCGTTTGTCATAGAAACCGTCGCCAGCAATGCTCAGTTGACGATTGCTGTTTGTGATGATTCAACGCTCTCTCTGTTTTCGTCCAGCATGTGCCTGAGCAAAATATGATAGCAGTGAAAGGGTTAAAGACATTTGCATCTGAAAGTTTGGTTTTTTAATTTTCACTGATGGAACAATTCATGAGCAGTGATCACAACTGTTTGATATGTTAAGTATACCAGCTAAGTGTAGATTTTGTGGGGAAAAAAGTATTATTGTTGACTAAAGTATGCACGCCTAAAGTGCCTTGAGCCATGTTGTGTACTAGAGTACTGTGTGATGAGAACCACTGTACGAATGATCAAACCTCACTGCCTTCATTGCCTTAGATCAAGATTCTCATGTGCTGAGTCAGATAAGAAAAATGAAAGTGAAAACATGCACAGACTGTGCACCTCCAGAGCATTTTTACCATTTTCCCCCCCCCCTAAGAAATAGGAAAAAAATCCCAACATAAAATGATCATCTTATACTTTCTTTTTGTTCTGAAAGCTGCACTGTTGTTGTAAAGCATTTTGAGTTATCTGTCTGTAAAGTTTGATACAAACAGCAAGTTGAAAGTTTTTGAGAAGTTTAGAATTACCGCAAAAACACAACTTTGAATATTCATGTGACAAGAGCATTTTCATGGAATGCACAGTGTAGTAGTAGAGCAAGATTAACAGGGGTTGGAAGGAAAATTGAACAAGAATATACTTTTGGGGTTCACTGCTAAGAGAGAGACCATACTACATGTCTTGTATTGATGTTGATTTTTGTTTATATTGTGAGTGCCTTGAGTGTCACAGCTGATGTCAATTTCCTGTGGATACTTTGCTTTGTTGTGCGGTGATATCGTTGTCTGATTTTGTGATGCCATGAAAGCAAAAGTGACTGGGATGACTGCTGTATGATTGATGGGAGGGAGGGGCTATCAGTGTTGAGATCATTTTGAGAAGTGATATGGGTGTGTGGGTGTGCACATGTTGGGTGTACATGGGTGTGTGAGTGAGTGTGTGTGTGTGTGTGTGTGTGTTGTGTGTGTGTGTGTGAGTGTGAGAGACAAGAGAGAGTGTGCGTGTGTGTGTGCATGCATTTGCACACATGCTAGCATGTGCTATGTGTATGCGCATGCATAAAATATGTTTATTACAAGGAACCAAGGTGCCCTTTCTCATGCAGTTGAAGGCAGCAGACGAGACGAAAATAAAAAATCTTGCCATTTTAGAATATAACCCAGTGGTTGAAATTACAGGCTTGCTTGCTGAGTGTTCATGTGAAACGTTTGGTTTCCTATCATTCAGAGAGGGTACTGCAGAATTTTTATATTCACACATTTATATCTCGCTTTATGAAAACATAACTACTGAGAGCTGTTGTTATTGTTTTAACATCAATTTGACTCTTAGTGAGAATCATGAAAGGGTAATATATGATTTTTAAAAAAAAATTCAGTCAATATGTATATAAGGAAGTCTTTTAACCCTTTAAAAAAAAGTGTTTAAAATGTTGATTTTTCATGTCTGTGTAACTATCAGAAAAGGGTAAGGGGAAAACACTTTATTTCTGTGCATGAATTTTGTGTGTGTGTGTGTGTGTGTGTGTGTGTGTGTGTGTGTGTGTGTGTGTGTGTGTGTGTGTGTGTGTGTGTGCTGATTACGGTTTTGGTGAAATGGAGTGAGTCGTTCATTCATGCCTTGTATCACATGCTGTGTAAAAAAAAAAAGAATGCAAATTTTATGAGTTACTTGTGATGGTGGTGTGCTGATGATGTGCACAACACTCACCTTTTTTAAATTATTTTTTATTGGTTGTTGTTTTCACTGCCATGTTACAAGTGCTGACTGCCTGTTTGAAACAGAAAATAAAGAAAGAAGATATAATTATCACATTAAAAAATATAATATTTTTTTTGATGCTGTTAGTATGGATCTTTTTTGTTTTGGTGTGGTTTGGTTGTGACATGGCTTAACAGACTTTAAACATAATAAGTCAAAAAAATAGCTTAAAACATAATAGGTTAACAGACTTTAAACAGGTTAAAAAAGACTTAAAACATAACAGGTTAACAGACTCTAAACCTAACAGGTTAAAAAAGACTTTAACATAACAGGTTTAAAAACAGACTTTAAGCATAACAATTTAACAGATTTTAACCATGCAACAACAACATCATCCTGGGCTGTCAAATCGCAAGCACAAAGTTCTAATCACTAGTCTATCGTTGGCCCCCCCCCCCCCCCCCCAATTAACATACCTGACCTTTGGCTACTTTGTTACCTGAGGTCATATTAGGTAGGTGGGAAAGGTTCATGAATAAACCAGTGTGTGGCATTTAGAAAGTGCTTGGGGGAACTGAATGACTATGGACTCTGGATAATTATGATCATTAATTGATATTATTGTATGGTGATCGTACATCATACAAGTCTGCTCTCTCACCCTCTCTGTCTGTCTCTGTCTGTTGCCTCTCCGTCTCTCTGTTTGTCTTTCTCTCAGTTTCTGTCTCAATCCTCTGTCTGTCTCTCTCTTTCTACTCTCTGTCTCTCAACCTCTCTGTTTGCTTGCTCCCCTGTCTTCTGCTGTCTGTCTCGTCTGTCTGTCTGTCTGTCTGTCTGTCTGTCTCTCTCTCTCTCTCTCTCTCTCTCATCTCTCTCTCCTCATCTCTCTCTCTCATCTCTCTCTCCTCTCTCTCTCTCTCTCTCTCTCCTCTCTTCAATGTGCTCTTGCTGTCTCTCTCTCTTTCTCTGCCTCTCTGATGCTTCTATTGGGGGAGGGTAGGGAGTAGTACAAGTTATGATTTGCGTGTGAATTTTTCTCTGTAATGTACTAAATGCATGTAGGTTTCAGAGTTTTCATTATACATATACAGCACACAAATGAATATACTGTTTGTTTACCTGTTTGTTTATGCATGTATTTGTTTTTATGCATTTATAATTTCATCATTCTGATTTGTAAATGTATTTGATTTATCAGTCTAAATGTTTGTTTTTCCACCCATTCATTTCCATGGGGATATATATTTTTTTTATTCATTCCTGTTTAATTCAGCATTTAGCAAGAATGCGACTAATGTGATAACGTATTTCTGTATGCCTCTCCCCCCCTCCCCTCCCCCCCTAAAAATGCATGAAGAGAGAGAGAGAGAGGAGAGGAGGGAGAGAGAGAAGAGAGGAATGCACTGTCCCTTTCCAATTGAGAATATCATAATCTCATTCATGCAGTTTCATTCTGTACAGTATTTTCAAGTTCATACACCAAACAGTTGAAAACAATTACAGTCCTATGCATTATGATCGTAAATTTTGTAAAGAAATTTTTGTTAGACGTGGGTATACAGTTTCAGGTTAGAACAGATACAGTCTCAGATTCAATCCTTGGAAGTCTGAATCTGGCTATATCATAATTTATATGGTTGAAAATGACCTTGTAAGTAAAATCTCACCGTTCGTTAACCTAGAAGCTCTAGCCAAGCAATGAAAAAAGAAAAAGAAAGAAAAAGATTTAGTATGCACACAACAACTGTCCTGTGGGTTTGGTAGAACTTTTTATGGACCTGTGCCTCTGGTTTGTCCACATTGTTCTTGTGCACAGTAGCGTGTAATTGACTGTGTCCTTTGCAACAGCGAGCGTGTTTTTGGTGCTTGATGGTCGTTTCATTTCATGTTGAGACATTAATTGAAAGCTTGTACTTGTGTTTTTACACATAATGTACGTGCATGTGGTGTGTGTGTGTGTGTGTGTGTGTGGGGTGTCTTTGTTTGTGTGTGTGTGTTTGTGTGTGTGTGTGTGTGTGTACACACACATCTTACAAAAACAACGATATGCATGCTCCCACATGTGCACATCACACACACACACACACAAAAATAAAATAATAAAACACACACACAGGCCTACACACACACACACACACACACACACACACACACACACACACACACACACACACATGCACACACACACACACACACACACCACACTACACCACCCATACAAAAACACACACAAAACTAAAATACACACTACATTCACACACTCTCTGCTCTCTCTCTCTCTCCTCTCCCGTTCTCTCCTTCTCTCTCTCTCTCTCTCTCTCTCTCTCACACACACACACACACACACACACACACACACACACACACACACCACACAACACACCATCACCACCTCCACCAACCACCACCACCATCACCACTACTATCCACTTATAGTTAGACCAAAGAGGGTATGTTGACAATGATTCATTATTGTCTGCTCAGTTCATTGACATCTTGAGGAAGAGCAGTTTTCAATGCACACAACCAACTGTGTCTGAATAGGCTTTTGTTTTCAGAGAACAGGCAGGAGGCAGCAACATGGGCACACACACACACACACACACAACTAAACACACACCACACACACACACACACACACAACACCACACACACACACTAAACACACACACACATAACAAAACACATGAGTTTATTTTTACTTCTTACTTCTGTATTTTACTTGCATGTTTGTGCGCAGTTTATTTTTAGGCTGAGACAGTTTGTTCAACCATGATTCATGATCAGCTGTTTGACTTCTTTCTGTTCCAAAAAAAAAAAAAAAGGTTCTTTCATGTGTAAAGTACAAAAAAAACAAAGGGGGGGGGGGGCATTCCATTGGCACACTATGGAGTGTGTCTAAATACTCTTTAGTATTCAGCGTCTGGTCTTCAACTTATAGCACCAAGTCACGAGACGTGGGTATAAACTGTGCTTATATATATATATATATATATATATATATATATAATATATATATATATATATGTTAGTGTGTGTGTGTGTTGTGTGTTGGTGTGTGTGGCATGGGAACAGTAATTACAACTTGGCTGGTATTGTCAACAAGGACTTCTTGATCCTCCCCCCCCCCCCCCCCCCTCATGCCCAGAGAGAGAGAGAGTCAACCCAAAATGGTAGATTTCTTTTCTTAATTCATGCGTGCAGGCATACCACTTACGGCTCTGTCTCTCTCTCTCTCTCTCTCTCTCTCCTCTCCTCTCTCTCTCTCTCTCTCCTCTCTCTCTCTCTCTCTCTCTCTCTCTTGTGAAGAAATAAAAGCAAGTGCATACACACACAGTTACATTGTGTGGATGTGGGTATACACCTGAATGAGTGTGCATGATTTTGTGTTTGTGTGTGTGTAGTGCTGTGTGTGTGTGTGTGTTGGTGTGTCTGTCAGTGTCTGTGTGTGCGTGTTTTTGTATGCCCACGTACACGCAAGCATTTACAAGCATTTACGTGTACGCTCCTGCGCGTGCCACAAAGTACCAGTGTCACTTTAGGCCACCTGCTAGTGTGTGTGTGTGTTGTGTGTGTGTTGGGGAGGGGTGAGAGGAGTGCCTGCATGCTTGCACGCCTGTTTACCTGCACGTGCTAGCGAGGCCGCACCTGTGCAGAGAAAGTCACACACCATCACACATTACAAAAGGCTGTTTACTCAAACATACGGATAGAAGTACCACAATGTTAACACATCCGTTCCAAATGTCCCAGATACTGAAAAGGTCGCACACACACACCTACCCACCCACCCACCACACATACTCGCGCGCGCGCATACACACACACACACACACCACACACACACACAAGCACCAACACACACACAGCACAGACACACACACACACACACACACACGTACACACACACACACATTCCATTATCCTCGATAAAAAAAAAGAAGAATAAAACACACCAATAACATATGCTGTCTCTACTATCTTCTTCTTCACCCCTGTCCTCTACTTTCTTGAACGTCCACTATACTTTCCACTTTCCTCGTCTAATATCATTGAAAGTGAACAGACGTTAAATCGAAGACAACAACACACACACAAACACACCCACACACACCACACCACACCACACACACACACACCACACCACCACCACCACCACACCACACAACACACACACCACACACAGGTCTCTCTCTCCTCCTCTTCTCTCCTCTCCTCTGTAGTGCTGATCACCCCACTACTGAAGTCAGGTCTCTGCGATAAATAGACATTGTACACGACCTGGTTCGACCGCTCTCTTAATTAAACTCAACTCCTTGTGGAGTCATATCAGTCCGTTAGGCTAGGCCTAGTACCGTGAAGTTTTCAGGCACATGACCTTGCATGAGTGCTCTCTCAAACTCCTTGAGAAGTCAGTCTTAGGGTAGTGTATTGATGCTTTCAGGCTGTGTCGAGCCCATCCCTCTTGGTGGTTTTTAACTTCTTTTTTAAAATTTTTAAAATTTGTTTTCATACAGTGTTCGTGAAAAAAAAAAAAAGAAGCAGCTCCTATCATATGTTGAAATGCTCATTTCATGCAAAGTCACGACTGGCTATAGAAACAAAGATAAAAAACGAGAGGGATTGTGCCGTTTCTATCATTATTAGCCTATCCAATATATTGAGAATGCCTCAGGTTAACTGAGCTGTGTGTGTGGAGTGTGGGGTGTGTGTGTGTGTGTGTGTGTGGAGAGAGAGAGAGAGAGAGAGAGAGAGAGAGATTTGGCCGCTTGAACAGGAGATAATCATGCATAATTGTATGTCATAAAGCGAGCACTTAAGACGATGCAGTATAAGTATTTTTTTTTGCCTGTACAAACATAACACGCTTTCTAGATCTATCAATCGTTCCTGATGTTAAAAAAAAAAAAGAGCTGAACACGATATGTCATTAACAGTCAGTTTGCCTATACTCGTGTGCCCTGAAGCACAACTTTTACCAGTGACAGCAATAACTGCCTTTCATTTCATCAGCTTCTAAAGGACAACCAACAACAACCCCCACCAAAAAAAAAAAAAAAAAATCCTACCCTAGCCCTGAGGGGGTTGAACTAGCCTACATGTACACTGTGATGAGACTGATCGAACAGTAAAACTGAACAGTTATGTCTACACTACACTACTACTACACTACCTACACTACACTACACTACACTACACTACACTACACTAGACACTAGCATGCTGTTGATGTTGATTATGTTAAGTTTTATCAACGTGTACCTAGGCCTACTAAAAAAGTCGTCTGGTTTGGTCGGGGAAAAGCTTGGGTTGTGCTTGTTTGTTGGTGGGATGTGAGCAGCATGGACTGACCTGGTTAACGGCTGGGTGATTGATAATGAATAAGTATTTGTGCTTATTTGCGCATGAAAAAACGCAATACCATGTGTGTGTGTGTGTGTGTGTGTGTGGTGTGTGTGTGTGAGTGTGTGAGTATAATGTCCTGCACGTAGGCCATATGCTATGCACTGTAGTACGTGATACCTACAGGTACGCACACACTCGCGCCCGCACCCTTGTACACACACACGCACACCCATACATACACATACACACACGCGCGCGCGCACGCACAGAGTACAGAGAGAGAGAGAAGAGAGGAAGAGAGAGGGAGAGAGAGAAGAGAGAGTACACAACACCATATCACACACTCAACACACAAGAGTACATTACTTCACACCACACCGTACTACTACTATACCATACCACACAGTAGCACTGAAACACACAAACTGCCTTTATTAAATCAACTCTTACAGCATCACCCCCCCCCCACACCACACACACACACACACACACACACACACACTTTCAGTTGATCCTTTTCCGATCTTTTTTTCAATGGTGGAAGCCATTGCAGCCTACATAATAACAGCTGACATAGCACACCATATCGCTCAGCAGAAAGTCACCCACCCACTGCGGCAAAGCAATAAATATTGCAAGCCCTCGGAGACAAAAGCACCAACCACTGTTCGTTGGCCCATTGATTTTTCTACCCCGTCACTGCTGGTAGTACCGGCTGCACCAATACACACACATACGCGCGCACGCACGCGCGCGCGCACGCACACCACACACACAACACACACACAAACACAACAACACAACAGAGAGAGAGAGAAACGACCGCGCGCGCACGCACACCACACACACACAATAACACACCAGGACACACACACACAAGCTCGCGCCCACACACACACACCAACACACACACACAACACACACACACACCACAACACACAACACAACACAACCCCACCCCCCACACACACACACACACACACACAACCCCCCCCCCCCCCCCCCCCCCACACACACACACACAGAAGAGGCAAACCCTCAAAGCAGAGACAGAATATTCATCTATCATTCTCTCTGTCGCGGTTGCATTGCTTATTCATGCCTAATGCCACTGGGGCATTGCAACAATAGAGTCACAGACACACAGACACATAGACACACAGACAGACATACAGATAAACAAAATATCCCACAGGGACCCATTTACAGTGATGGTAGGGTTTTTGAAAAA
>CM060316.1:66721493-66723993 GCA_030674155.1 Stramonita haemastoma
TTCACTCTTCCAACACTGTGGGCTTTTGTAGTGTGTGTTGTGTGTGTGTGTGTGTGTGTGTGTGTGTGTGTGTGTGTGTGTGTGTGTGTTGTGTGTGTGTGTGTGTGCCTGGAGTGTGTGTGTGTTGTGTGTGTGTGTGTGTGTGTGTGTGTGTGTGTGTGTGTGTGTGTGTGTGCCCTGGAGTGTGTGTGTGTGTGTGCCTTGTGTGTGTGTGTGTGTGTGTGTGTGCCTCTGTGTGTGTGTGTGTTGTGTTGTGTGGTGTTGTGTGTGTGTGTGTGTGTGTGTGTGTGTGTGTGCCTGTGGTTTTTGTGTGTGTGTGTGTGTGTGTGTGTGTGTGTGTGTGTGTGTGTGTGTGTGTGTGTGTGTGTGTGCTTGTGGTGTGTGTGGTGTGCCTGGTGAGTGTGTGTGTTGGTGTGTGTGTGTGTTCTTATGATTTGGGTAGAGTTGTTTGCCGTTGTAAGTGAGTGTTAGGACCGAGTGGGGGTGTGTGTGGGTGTGTGGGTGGGTGGTGTGTGTGTGTGTGTGTGTGTGTGTGTGTGTGTGTGTGTGTGTGTGTGTGTGTGTGGTAGAGAAGAGGAGAGAGATGAGTAGAGAGAGAGAGAGAGAGAGAAGAGAGAGAGAAGAGAGAGGAGAGAGAAGTGCGTGTAGGTAGGAAGTGCCTATCTTCTTTATTATTTAATTCCCTTATCTCACTATTATTTCGCAAGTCTGTCAACGCAATAGGCGTTATCCTATACATGAGCATCGCGTTGTCACGTGCAGTGCATCAATGGTAATTCTGCACTGTATCGTATCTTATCTTCACTTTCACCTTCACCTATCCTGTAGTCTACTGTCTAGTCAACGGTTGGGGCACCACTGAAGATTTTGCGACCACCTTCCTCAATTGTATCAGCGGTTATTTATCACGCGCCCATAAAACTACAGAAATCCAATATGTACATTGTGGTTGGTAGGCTATACTTTGAAACTGCTGAAAAACATCATCAATTTTTCAACTTTTTGTCAGGGAACAAATAAAAACAACAAAAAAAAACCCCAACAACATGGAGGCCAAATCTATTTTCTTCAACTGAGAGTGCACAAGATAAGAAAATGACCTTGAAGGTGTTGTAAGCCGACAATGAGTCTGGTCATGTACGTCCTACATTATTGTAATATTATGAAGATACGTAGCTGACAACTAGACACTCTTCACTAAATTCGAGAGAGGTGAACTGGCTAGATAGGAGTGCCTTTGTATTCATTGTGTATATGGAATGTTATCTCCAAAGTCAACAGATTTGTTTTGTAAAAAATCTCAAGTTAAGATCGAGTATCCTTCAGATAAGGGAGTGTTTGTGAAGAAAATGTCTTTTCCTGGTTGTATAGCTTAAAGTCACTGCATTTCTTCTCCACCTAGCCTACAGTTTATTCAGTATTGCCTTTCTGTCATTGCTTTTTAATCTCTCTCTCTCTCTCTCTCTCTCTCTCCCTCTCTCTCTCTCTCTCTCTCTCTCTCTCTCTCTTGGTTTTTGTTTTGTTTATATTGTTGGCTTTTGTTGGTACTGTTTTGCTATTCCCAAATCAGGGCAAGGACGGGATGAAAAAATAGTAATGTGAATATTTGTTCTTTTAAAAGATAAAGGTAAAGGTGCCCCATAACCTAGGCGGTCGTAGGGGAGCGAGGCATCAGAGACCTCAGCTCTTCTAGGGGCCAGCATATTGAGGGCGGCGCCCATCTCCTCTCCCTCCTGCTTTACCTTCTTAAAGAGAGCAGGTACCCATTTACAGCTGGGTAAACTGGGGGGACTGTACTGAAGCCAAGGCGCGCAAACGGTCACTCATCCAACCGGTAACAACGCTCGACGCTGCTTAACTTGACATTGGGAAAACGAGTGCTCTGACCACTGAGCTGTCCCTTGAAAAATGAAGATAATTCATTCATTATCTCTTCCCATTTTTTTTTTTGTTCTTCACCATCCATACTTTTCTCATTATACATTCTCTCCCCCCCCCCCCCCCCCCCCCCCCCTCCCTTCCTCCTCTTCCTTCAGTCATTGTAATTGTGGACTAAATTTGATACATATTTTTTCTTTCTTTTCGGATTTTGGGGTCTCATTTTCCTACTCTCTCTCTCTCTCTCTCTCTCTCTCTCTCTCTCTCTCTCTCTCTCTCTCTCACCACCATTTTTTTTCTTCGTCGTGTGTCTTGTGTACAGGTATATTTTAGAAATCTGAACCTGATGCCTGATTCAACCACTGAATGGTCATTTTATCGTTTCGCTGAAACAGACTGACACATTACACTGACCGGGTCAGTCTACTTACTTTTACATTAGGGCAGAGTAGAGGGTGGGCTGAGCTGATAGCCTTGAACCCTTTTGCACACAAATTGGCCGACGGATAGCCTATAGCCTAGCGTAGCAACGGAGGACATTTTTGTGAATAAGCCCTGGCTACCTCGATCTCCGAGTTAAAACCTTAACTCAATGACACAGCCCCGACATGGAGTCATCCAC
>CM060316.1:66738993-66746493 GCA_030674155.1 Stramonita haemastoma
TTTTTTTGTGCCTTCAAATTATTTCTCTATTTCTTAGTAGCTGTTTAGATATGCTTTTAATCACTGCAAAACAAATTTCCTTTGGTAGAGGACAATAAAAGAGTTGAATTGTTGAATTGTTTATTAACATCAATTGCTGGGGTCATCTATCAGTCCACAGTGCCAAGGTTACTGCATAGTCCCCTTTGCTTTCATTATCATTCCTTTTTTATTTTGAACATTTGTCTGTCTAAATCATCTAGTGGTGAACAGACATTAAATTAAACCCAGGAGAAGAGAAAAAAGTACCGCGGGTTATAATTATAGTCTCCTCTGAGGTGTCGGCTGAAGTGAATTTTCCCCCTGGAGTTTAACTAACAATGGGTATCTCAATTCCACTGCCTTGAAAGTTCTTTGCATAAAACTATAATTATATACAGTGAGTGAGGCTCCGTGTGGTAAAGGGACACAGACAGGCAGACACATAGTCAGATAGAGACAGACAGACAGACAAAAGATAGACAGACAGACAGACAGACAGATAGACGGATGAAGAGACAGACAGTAGTGGACACGGCAGACAGACACATGGACAGACAGAGAGACAGGCAGACAGAATAGACAGACAGACAGCGATAGGACAGACAAATGACAGCAAACACAGACAGACAATGACAGACAGACAGGTGGTAGACAACACATGGACAGACAAACACACAGGCAGACAGACAAATTGGACAGACAGGCAAACAGGCAGATGGACAGACAAACAGACATGACGAACTAATCATGAATCGTGCCAGTCTCTACAGGGTCTATTTCACTGGGTCTTTCCAATCAGGACAAGATGGCATTGTCCTCATACAATCTGCCTTATGTTAATTCAGCTGTGTGTGTGTGTGTGTTGTGTGTGTGTGTGTGTGTGTGGTGGTGTTTGTGCGTGTGTGTGTGTTGTGTGTGTTGTGTGGTGTGTGTGTGTCGTGTGTTGGTGTGTGTTGTGTGTGTGTGTGTGTGTGTGTGTGTTGTGTGTGGTGTGTGTTGTGTTGTGTGTGTGTGTGTTGTGGTAGTGTGTGTTGTGTGTGTGTGTGTGTGGTGTGTGGTTGTGTTGTGTGTTGTTGTGCGTGGTGTGTGTGTGTGTGTGTGTGTGTGTGTGTGTGTGGTGTGTGGGTGTAAAGAGCCAACCACTGCACTATACTTCCAGTATTCTATCTCTTGAACAAATCATTACTTTTTGACGCACTGAACAAAGCTGTATAGTGTACATTAAATAAACGCAAAAAAAAAAAGAAAAAAAGACGTCTGCAATATCGGTTGTGGGGGATCTTTACACAGAAGACAGCTATGGACAAACTGGACAATAGGAATTTCTTGAGAAGAAGAGGAGGAAGAGGAGGAGGAGGAGGAGAGAAGAAGAAGAAGAAGAAGAAGAAGAAGAAGAAGAAGAAGAAGAAGAAGAAGAAGAAGAGGAGGAGGAGGAGGAGGAGGAGAGAGAAGAAGAGAGAAGAGGAGGAGAGAGGAGAGCAACAACAACAACAACAACAACAACAACAACAAGGAGGACAAGGAGGAGAAGAAGGAGAGAGGAGGAGAGAAGGAGAAGGAGGAGGAGGAGGAGGAGAGAAGAGAGAAGAAGAAAGAAGAAGAAAGAAGAAGAAGAAGAAGAAGAAGAAGAAGAAGAAGAAGAAGAAGAAGAAAACAAACAACAACAACAACAACAACAACAAAACCAAAAAAAAATACACAACACAACACAAACAAAACCAAACAAAACAAACAAATAAAAAACAGCATAACCAGATGAACTCTCCTTTTACAACAACTCATTTCTTCTAGCATTTCGAAATGACGAACATCATAAGCCTATATTCGTCATACAAAATATCCCAGCTGTGGTTTGCCAACAGGCCTACTGGCCACAGGTTGGAAAATATTGAGCAATACTACTGCTGTGCCAACAAAAATCCGATCTTTTCACACTCCCCCCCCCCTCCCCCCCCCCCCCCCCCGCCACACACACACACGCACACACCACACACCCCACACACACACAGACACACGCACAGACCACACACACACCACACACACACACACACACACACACCACAACACACAACACACACCTGGCCTGCTATTCATAGATCTATAGGGCTTTGGGCTTTTAAGGGGTAGAGAGAACCCGTCTCTGATTTGCGTCGTAGCTGTTGTTTTGTTTTGTTTTGGTTTGTTGGGTTTTGGTTTGGTTTGGTTTGGTTTGAATGAGTTGTTGCTACATTCGTTTGGCTTACCAGCCAGATTGTGTCATTGGTCTCTGTAATTAGGACCCAGCCTAGTTTCTGTCTGTCTGTCTGTCTTTCTGTGTGTGTGTGTGTGTGTGTGTGTGTGTGTGTGTGTGTGTGTGTGTGTGTGTGTGTTGTTGTCTGTCTGTCTGTCTGTCTCCTGTCTCGGGGACTGGATGCAAAAAAGCACATGGGTGCTTATTCATTATCCTCGAAATAAAAGAATTTGATTTGATTTTTGATTTGATTTGATTTGATTGAATTGATTCTCTCTCTCTCTCTCTCCACCACACACACACCGCGCGCGCGCGCGCGCGACGCACGCACGCACACACACACACACACACACAGCAGATACATTGACAAAGACAGACCAGACAGACAGAACGAAAGAGAGAGAGAGAGAGAGAGAGAGAGAGGAGAGAGAGAGAGAGAGAGATGGATACATCTACACAGACATACCGGACACAGAAACATACAGACAGACAGACAGACAGACAACACACACACACACACACACACACACACACACACACCACACACACACACTTTTGTCGACACTGAAGCAAAAGGAGGGGTAGTTATTAAATCAAGCGTGACAGTTTTTGATAGGTGTGTGTATTGTGGCTTTGTGTGCGTCATTTAAAAAAAAAAAACTTTTTTTTTTGGTGCTTTATTTTTTTTTTAAACAGGTGTTATTCTTAGTCATCTCCCCCCCCCCCCCCCCCCCCCCAAATCTAATCCACTGAAAAATGACGTTAAAGCCTGCGGAGGAATTGAAAAGATCGGGTGAAAGGGGGGGGTAGCTCGGTGGTTAGATCATATTTTGGATGTTAAAAAAAAAAAAACGCATGAGGGCTTGTTCCATTATTCTCGAAATAAAAGAATACATGATAAATAATTTTTTTTTTTTAAATCGTCATACTCAGTCGAGTTCGACGCTGTAAACTAAGTAGGCTGATCCACCCTTCTTCAGACTCTTGTGGAACACGAAACACACACATCACACACACACACACACACACACACACTCACACAGAGTCTCTCTCTCTCTCTCTCTCTCTCTCTCTCTCTCTCTCTCTCTCTCTCTCCACACACACACACACACACAACACACACACACACACACACACACAGAGTCTCTCTCTCTCTCTCTCTCTCTCTCTCTCTCTCTCTCTCCCATCACCCTACCCTACACACACACACACACACACACACCAACAACCAACAACACACTGAGTCTCTCTCTCTCTCTCTCTCTCTCTCTCTCTCTCTCTCTCATCTCTCCTCACACACACACACACACACACACCAACATTCCCCCCCCCCCCCCCCTGTTTTACATTTTTTTTAGAGGGGAGGGAGGTGTTGGTGACATGGAGGGGCGATGCTGGGAGAACTATAAATATTTTGGCATTTTCTTTTGTGCGATGTTGACTGAGTCTGTCAGTGGAACAAAGGGTGAGGTGCATATGCACTCAGTCACTGGACTCTCTGTGTGTTAGGGACGCCCCGAATTATATGTCAGTGGGCTGGCATGAAAAGGATTTTGTTTGACAAGGCTTGACGCTTTTAAAGGTCACTGCCACACACAGAAGAATGACATGGGAAGGATGGAGGGAGGGGTGGGAGGGGGGGGGGCTGGAGGGAGAGGGAGAAGAGGGAGAGGGAGAGAGGAGAAGAGGAAGAGAGAGAGTGACGAGTATGAGGAGAGAGGAAACGAAAAAATGAACGAACGATGAGGAACGATGAAGAATGACGAGACGAGCATATGATGTTGGAGAGAGAGAGGAGAGAGAGAGAGGAGAGAGAGGGGAGAGAGAGAGAGAGATTTTATTTGATATTATTTTATTCTTTTATTTCGAGGGTAATGGAATAAGCACTCATGTGCATTTTTACATTCAGTCCCCGTGTGTATGCAGTTTTGTAAATTTTATCATCCCAGAGAGAGAGAGAGAGAGAGAGAGACAGAGACAGACAGACAGACAGAGACAACAGACAGACAGACAGACAGAGCAGCTAACAAAGAACAAAGTGTATTTATTAGTTATATATTAGTCTATAAAGCTTTACAGTCCATGTTGGCATACATACACTGCAAAGAGCAACTTTGACACAACACCATTTGCTTGGTCAGGTAAGGAAACAGTCTGCTTTGTCAACCATCGAAAATTATTTAGTGATTCAACATACATGGTTTATAGACAAAGGGTGCTTCCTTATCCCAGGTAGAACTGGATCAAACTCTGCAAATAAAAAACCAGCATGAACCCCAAGTGTCGTGTTTAGACACCGTCCCTGGTGAAAAATCAGGGAGTTATTTATTACTGTGTCAAACATGTGTGCACTGTTGTTCAGTGTGTGTACTGTGTCAAAGCTGTGTGTGTACTGTGTCAAAGCTGTGTGTGTACTGTGTGTCAGTGTGTGTACTGTGTCAAACTGTGTGTACTGTGTCAGTGTGTGTACTGTGTCAAAGCTGTGTGTACTGTGTCAGTGTGTGTACTGTGTCAAAGCTGTGTGTACAGTGTGTCAGTGTGTGTACTGTGTCAAAGCTGTGTCAGTGTGTAAACTGTGTGGAAGCTGTGTGTGTACTGTGTGTCAGTGTGTGTACTGTGTGTCAAAGCTGTGTGTACAGTGTGTCAGTATGTGTACTGTGTGTCAAAGCTGTGTGTACTGTGTGTGTCAGTGTGTGTACTGTGTGTGTCAAAGCTGTGTGTACTGTGTGTCAGTGTGTGTACTGTGTGTCAAAGCTCTGTGTGTGCTGTGGTTCAGTGTGTATACTGTGTCAAAGCTGTGTGGAGTGCTAGTCTCTCCAGGCACAGCAACTGCTGAAACTGATACAGGCAACACCACACTGATGGCTGGGTCATGTCAGTCAGGGGAGGGGAGGGTTTGAACCAGTGTCCTGCTTTTCTTGTCACTATCGACATCATTACCATGCTCTCCTCTGGTCTCCTAGTCGCTGATAAGGCAGCTTCTTCCATTAGTGTAGGATTTGTGTGAGTTGCAATTGAAGCGCGTGTGTGTGTGTCTGTGTACTAACACACACACACGTACGCACACACGCACGTACGCAAGCACGCAAGCACGCGCGCGCGCACCCCCCCCCCCCCCCCCCCCCCCCCCCAAATGACAAGATTTACAAAATCTGCATACACTGGATGTATGAGTGCTTATTCCATTATCCTCGAAATGAAAGAAAAGCTAAGACGATATACAAAATAATAGATAAACACACACACACACACACACACGCAATCAGCCCTGCAAATTTGCACATTTCAAATGAGGGGTGGGGGCGGAGGGGGGATATTATACAGAAAAGAGAGTGGGGGTATGAAGGCTCTGGAGGTTGGTAATAGATGAAAGCATAGGTTTTAGAAGAGCATTATTGCTAATTATGCAATTAAGTCGCCGGCTGTTAATGCCAGTTATTACTCTGCCATCAGCAGGCTGGCAGCCAATTTAGCCAGGACTAATTGACTCTTGAAGTTCTTGATTGGTGATGAGGAGTGCTAAAGGGGACTCGCTTTGGCAGAGAAACTGCTGACTGTAGCTCGTTATCAGTTTTCGTTGGGGTGTTCATTATATATATATATACATATTATTTATATAGATAGATAGATAGACCCATGTATATGTCTATATAATTTGCCAAGACACACATGAAGTCGCGTACTACACAGACACACAGACACACAGACACACAGACACAGACAGACAGACAGACAGACAGACAGACAGACAGCAGACACACACACACACACACACACACACACACACACACACACACACACACACACACACACACACACACACACAACACAGAGGCGGGGACAGATTCATTCAGGAATGCGCACGAAGAGAGTCAGATGTGTTTACGAACATAAGCAGACATAACATACAAGCACACACGCACCCACGCACCCACGCGCACGCGCGTGCACACACGCACGCACGCACACACAACAGAGAGCTATAACACCACACAATACATCCTCTTCTTTCCCCCCTGATACTCTAGGGAATCATTAGGCCACTGCACTAAAAGCTTACCCACTAAATTTGATTTCGTTCTCTCAGGACAAGGGGACGGGATGGCTCAATGGTCAGAGCACTCGCTTTCCCCAAGCTAAGGTTCAGCAGCATCGAGCGTGGTTACCAAGTGGATGGGTGACCGTTTGCTCGCCTTGGCTTCAGTACAGTCCCCCCCCAGTTCACCCAGCTGTAAATGGGTACCTGCCCTCTTTAGGGTCAGTGAAGGTAAAGCAGCAAGGGAGAGGAGATGGGCGCCACCTTCAATATGATGGCCCCTGGAGAAGCTGAGGTCTCTTGATGCCTCGCTC
This sequence comes from Stramonita haemastoma, assembly GCA_030674155.1. NCBI lineage: Eukaryota > Metazoa > Mollusca > Gastropoda > Neogastropoda > Muricidae > Stramonita > Stramonita haemastoma. The sequence goes on from CM060316.1 coordinate 66,745,595, forward strand.
CCCTACGACAACATAGGTTATGGGACACCTTTACCTTTTACCTCTTATGACAGTCGTCCGCCAGTGCCTGAGTCTCTGTAAATGATTTCTCTGTCCATTCAGAAATGTGGTCTATCTACTGTTTTTTTCTTCGTTCTTTTTTGAAGGGGGATGGGGGAGGGGGGGGGAGTTAGGTGAACTTCTTTTTATCTGTCCACCCTTTCGTCTTCATAAAATTTACAGTAAATCGGTTGTGTAAGGTTAAAAAAGGTAAATATAAAAAAAGTAACAAAAGGCTGCAACAAACAACACGCTGATCAGATAAGATGCTTTTTTTCATTTATTCATTTATTCATTCTTTTATTTCGAGGTTAATGGAATAAGCGCTCGTGTGCTTTCTTTTGTGTTTACACCCAGTCTTCACGTGCATACAGTTTTGTAAATTCTGTCATCGATTCCTACAGGCACACAATGGCCTACTCTTCCAAAATGCGGAGCAGGGTTTAACGTGTAGGCAAGATATTCTGCGTGCGTTCACACACTGGAGCCTCGGTTTATAGTCTTATCCGAAGAACTTTAAGGGGGGGGGGGGGGGGGAGTGGAGTCGGCACTGATGTTATGTCAACCATGCAGCGGGCCTCACAGCTCGTTGCCTTCAATTTTCAGTTATTGAACGATCGATGGCCAACTTTGATGTTTATCACTGAAAAAGAACACTTAAAGCAGCAGCTGCTGCAGCAGCAACAAAATCTACAACAGAAACAAGAGCAGCATCAGCAACAACAGCAATAGCAGCGACAATAACAACAATGATGCAATCAAGCGCATGCGTGTGACACGCGCACAACACACCACACACGCGCCGCGCGGCGCCGCGCACGTGACCACACACACACATGTCAGCACCCTCAACAATACCA
>CM060316.1:66756493-66766493 GCA_030674155.1 Stramonita haemastoma
TCTTCTCTAGTTTGTGATGAGATGTGTGTTTGTGTTGTAGTTGTTGTGTATTGAATGTGTGTTGCTTGTGTATGGTATGTGTATGCTGTATGTTTATGGTAGATGTATGTCTGTATGATGTATGTATGTATTATGTATGTGTGTGTATATATATATATAGATATATTGACTATATAATAAGAATATGTATAGTAATTTATAGTATATTATATTATTATAAAATTGCACAATATATGATATGGGCTAATGACCATGCGTCAACTCTGCCTGTTCTTTTGTGTGGTATTGTTATTGTATGTGTTGTCTGCTGATTGTGATATGTTGTGCTGTGTATTTTGAGTTGTTCTGTTTGTCTATGTGTTGATACGTCTTGTAGAATTTCTATGAGAAGCGTGGATTTCTGGGATTTTTTTTTTTAAGAGGCATGAAACCAAGGGAATTTCTCTGTTTGTGAATAAGGTATGAATTAATGCATTTTAATTTAATTGTCTGCCTTATATGGTATTGATTATACCTGTGTTTATCGGCTAGATCTAATTAGAGTTACTGTCATAACATATATTCATGGTATATCATTTCGAGGGAAGTATAGCCTAGTGGTTAAAGCTTTGAGCACACGATCTGTCCACTGGGTTCGGGCGAGCCACCACCGGTCACCCCGTTTCAGGGATTTTTCCCCTGGAGTTAACATCAGTACAAACTTCACTCCCTCGAAGTCCTTGTTTTCCTCCACTATTTTTTCCTCAATAATCCCTCGAAGGTACTTCGGATTAAATTGTAAACTGGGGTCCTATATACGAAGGCACCAGGACATCCTGCATGCACATTAAAACCTGTTCTGCCTTTCTGAAGAATATGCCATGCTATTCTATACTATGCCATCTGTGCTATGCCATTATGCCATGCTATTCTATACTATGCCATTCCATCCTGCTCCATGCAACGATCATGCTATTCTATGCCATACCCCTCCATCCTGGGCTATGCCATGCCATGCCTGCTATTCTATACTATGCCATACCATACTGCGCCATGCCATGCCATGTCATGCCATTCTATGCTATACCATCCTGCACCATGTTTTGCCATGCCATGCTATTCTATACTATTCCATGCCATCCTGCGCAACGACTATGTTTTGCTGTGTTGTGTTGTACCATAAAACTTGCCATGGGGAAGACCAAAATATACACGATATTACTGACAATCTCTTGAGCAGTCTTACAGATACAATCATTGATTCTCTCGCCCACGACCCGTCTCCTTGTTGCCGTCGTATGAATGACAGCAATTAATTTGCTAGTGTAAATAATTATTCCTTTTATTGGTACATGCTCGTCACTAATCAGCAGCATATTTCTGAGCTTGCAGTAAAATGTGTATTCATTTATGTGTCTTGTTACTTCGAGTGTGTGTGTGTGTGTGTGTGTGTGTGTGTGTGTGTGTGTGTGTGTGTGTGTAAGAGAGAGAGAGAGAGAGAGAGAGAGAGAGAGAGAGAGAGAGATGAGAGAGAGAGAGAGAAGAGAGAGAGAGAAGAGCGTGTGTGTGTTTGTTGCTCTATGTGTGTGTGTGTGTGTGTGTGTGTGTGTGTGTGGGAGAAGAGAGAGAGAGAGAGAGAGAGAGAGAGAGAGAGATGAGAGAGAGAGAAGAGTGCGCGCTGCTGTTTGTGTGTGTGTGTGTGTGTGTGTGTGTGTGTGTGTGTTGTGTGTGTCTGCATATCTATCTATCTATCTATCTATCTATCTATCTATCTATCTATCTATCTATCTATCGATCTATCGATTATTATCTATCTATCTATCTATCTATCTATCTATATGTATAAAAGTTTGTACAGGTATGTGCGTGTTTGCATATTAGTCTGTGTGTCCCTCTTCAAACATACATCTCTCTCTCTCCCTCCTCCACCCCTCCCTTCCCTCTCTCTCCCTCCTCCACCCCTCCCTTCCCTCTCTCTCTCTCTGTCGATGAATTCATCATACCCGACAGATCAATGTTTGTTTTCATTGCCAATATAAACCTGTATGTACTTTATAACAACACTTATTTCTCCAGGCCCGGCCATGGGGCACTAGGTTCTTCTTTCATACACCGCCCACGTCACCCCTTAGGCCTAGGCCCCGAAACAAAAAACTCAGAACTTGCTAACACAGCTGGCTGCTTTAGTGAGAGATTAATTAATCGTGAAGCATTGTTCTGACACATGTTGCAGCAATTAACAAGCTGTTTAATTATGATTCAGTACCGTTTCAGTTGGAGTGGGGGGAGGGGGGGGGGCAGGGGAGGGGTATTTATTACTTTGTTTTTTTTTACCTTTTATTGTACTTTTCTTCTAGGGGCGTGCTATGGTGTTTAATTACGGTTGTGGGCGGATTAGGATAACATAAGATTACGAGGCATGGTTGTCGGAATTTTAAGTCTGAAATTGTTTGGTTGGTTGGGTTTGGTTTGGTTTGGTATGGGATTGGTTGATTGGTTGACTGGTTGACTGGTTGGTTGGTTGATTGGTTGGGTGGTTGGTTGGTTGGTTGTTTGGTTGGTTGGCTGGCTGGAACACTCGAAGCATTGCTTTCCTCCTTTTCTTCTTCTTTTTCTTCTTCATCAAAAGCTCAGACCCCAACTACTGTTGTCTGTCACATGAAGAAAAATGCTTTGCCATGCCCTCAGCACCAGACAAGTCAGGCCAGCGCAGCATCATACTTCAGGATAGGAGAGAATTGTTATCTTTTAACTCTTTCTGGGTAAAAAAAAAACAAAAAAAACTGACAAGAGAATAGACCAAGGAGGCAGAAAAATAGACAAGAAGGGGTAACCGAAAGCAAAGGAGCACGACAGAAACAAAGAGAGGGGTAGAAAAGAGGAAATTCCCTGCACAGAATTTCCAAAATTTGTGGGAGATGCTGTTTTATACTGACAGGCCCCCACAGGCAACCACACAGGGGAAGAAGCTCTCTTCCTGTTAAAGTTAAAGTCTGTCCCGAGCCTAAGGCTCATCAGGCCGGTGTTTATCCCGGTTTCTGTGGTGTTAAGCGACTGAGAATCATAGACTCCCCCTGGATAGGACGCCAGTCTATCACAGGGTTAACCCCCAACACAAGGCTTGTATCCCTTTAACACCTGGTGGGGGTGAGAAAATAGCCCTAGAAAGCTGGGATCCAACCCGCAACCTTTAGATTATACGAGTCCAACGCCCTAACCACTCGACTACAGCGACTACAGCCAGCGGTGGCTCTCTTCCTGTACAGATGTGTTATCTCTAGACCACTGCTCTAGTTTTTGTGGGCGTGTGGAAAATTGTCCACTTGGGCGGTTGGCTACTTACTGATAGACTGTGGTGACAAAGAACCGAGGTGGGGAAAATTAACTGGGGCAGGATGGTAGATACAAGTCACCACAAAAGGGAAGGGCAGGATACAAGGCCCATTGTCTGTCTTTCTTTCTTTCTTTTCAGGGAGAAAGAAGAAGGAATCCTGTTCACCTATGGCACCTTTCAGGTCCGGTAGTTTTATCTGTGAAAACTGAACTGTGTCTATCTGTGTGTGTGTGTGTGTGTGTGTGTGTGTGTGTGTGTGTGTGTGGTGTGTGTGTGTGTGTGTGTGTGTGTGTGTACAAGCAGGTATATATATATATATATATATATATATATATAGATAGATAGATAGATAGATAGATAGATAGATAGATAGAGAGACAGAGACAGAGACAGAAAAAAGAGAGAGACCCAACAAGAGAAAGAGACAGAAAGACAAAAACAGAGAGAGCTGTCCAACTCCTTGCATAACACACACACACACACACACACACACACACACACACACACACACACACACACACACACACACACACACACACAGATATATATATATCACAATCAGACATAATTTTCTTTGACTACACAAGAAAGCAAGCTAGTTGATGTAAGAGTACACTTTTACCAGAAACGTCCCCCCCCCCCACCCCCCACACACAGCAGATTAAAGAAGAAGCAACACCAGCTGGAACAGTCATGACAACTGTTGTCACCATTCCCCCTTCAGTTGGCAAGCTGCTTGTTTATTTTTATTTCATTTTATTTTATTTTTCTTATTCTCTTTTATTCTGAGGATAATGGAGCAGTACCCATATACTTTTTTTTTTTTACATCCCGTCCCCGTGTGTATTCCATTTTGTGAAATTTTGTCATCCGTTCCCACCAGCCACACCAAGGGCTACTCTTCCATTAAGCGGAACAGGTTTCAATGTGTGCGCAAGATATTCTGCTGCCTTTGCAAACCAAACCTGGTTTAAAGTCTCACCCGAAGCACTTTTGGCGATAGTGGAGTCGGCACTGATGTTGACTCCAGGGGCAAAAAAATCCGGTTGAATGGGGATACGAATGGGGGTCAGCAGATCACGAGAGCAATGGGCAAGGCTCCAGGTGTGATGGTCTGACTTCTTCCTCCTCCACTCTTCCAGGCGTGGCTGGTGCTCTCTGTTAATTAAAGTCCTCAGGACAAGGTGAACCCTCAGGACAAGGTAAACCAGACAGAGTCCTTCCCTCTCCAGAGTGATGACAACAAAATGAAAAAATCGAGTGTGGCTGCCTGTATAGCTAGCGACTTACTTGAAAACATTATTATATCTGTGCTTGCTTTAAACACTGACCATGTTATTCCCAGTCATAAATCAATGAAAAACTGATGCAACTGAGACAGACTGTGGTGTGCAAAAACCCTACCTCAGTTCTATGTTCAGACAACATGAGACATGACTTGGTGTGCAAAAACCCTACCTCAGTTCTATGTTCAGACACTGAGACAGACTTGGTGTGCAAAAACGCTACCTGAGTTCAAAGTTCAGACACTGAGACAGACTTGGAGTGCAAAAAGACTACCTCAATCTAAGTTCAGACACTGAGACAGACTTGGAGTGCAAAAAGACTACCTCAGTTCAAAGTTCAGACATGAGACAGACTTGGAGTGCAAAAAGACTACCTCAATTCTAAGTTCAGACACTGAGACAGACTTGGAGTGCAAAAAGACTACCTCAGTTCAAAGTTTCAGACACTGAGACAGACTTGGAGTGCAAAAAGACTACCTCAGTTAAGTTCAGACACTGAGACAGATTGGTGTGCAAAAAGCTACCTCAGTCTAAGTTCAGACACTGAGACAGACTTGGAGTGCAAAAAGACTACCTCAGTTCTAGTTCAGACACTGAGAAGACTTGGTGTGCAAAAGCTACTCAGTTCAGTTCAGACACTGAGACAGACTTGGAGTGCAAAAACACTTCGTCAGTTTTGATGGACCCAGTACACTAGACAGGACTTGGAGTGCAAAAACGCTTACCTCAGGTTTTACAGTTCAGACACTGAAACAGACTTGGTGTGCAAAAACACTTCGTCAGTTTTGATGTCCAGACACAGCTGGGTGAAAGAGGAGGGAGGGGGGTGGGGGTGGAGGGCCAGGGTATGATAGCTGGAGAGGCAATTAATCTTAGTTCCACAGTGTCTTCCCACAAATAAACCACGTGTAAGCACTTTTAATGCGTACTTTCAATTCTAACACAAGACAAATACAGTAAACATTACATATTTATATGGAAAAAAAACTTATTTGTGTGAAATTTATGATTATCTAAGTCATATGTGTTTTCTTTTTTTCTTGTTTTTGTTGAGGGAGAGGGGTGCTGCTTCATCTTCTGTGAAGTTCCTGTCCTGCTGTTCCCATTCCACTCATCTCAATCTGTTTCCACATAATTATCTCATTTTCGTTAAGTCGCATCCTCAGGGTCAGAGGTTTAAAGAGAGCTTATCAATGTCAGGCTGCTGCAGGGCCACCAGCCAAAGGGGCCTTACAATTCTGCTGAGTCACTTTGGTAGTATTCTGTAGTGCCTGTTATGAGCTAACATAGGGAGGACACCCCCTACTCATCCCCTTTATGATATGACAATAAGAAGTTCAGTCGCGGGGCCAGACTGAGTGAGTTGCCACCCGGGATGATGACCACCCCAACGTCCCTCCAACACCGTCCCCCGCGAACCTCCAACCCCAAAGGCTTTGACACAAACTCACCACAACACAGAAGTGCATGGGGAAACCGAAACTGAGGTCTTCGTGAGACCACAGCAGCCAGGGCCACCAAATCAGATTCATTTTTTCTTTTATTGCATGATGATCAATGGTGATGAAGATGCTGCTGCTGCTGCTGCTATGAAGTTGCATGTACTTGGAGGCTGTATGATAGGGCTGTGTTTTCTGTTTACCATAATAATGTATTTCAGCGTGGACCAGGCCTGAGAGATAGGGACACCTGCAGTGTTGGTTAAGGAAAGCGGATGAAGTTCGATTTGTTGTCCCAGTCTTTCCAATGACCAGACAGCAAACACATTCTGGGTAGGAGCCAGCCAGAATCAGAAAAAAAATCCCGATGACTATGGGACGTCCAGCCCTAACCCACGGTGCTAACCACTGCACGGCCACCAAGGCAGCTGATAGTAACACACGTTTCACCCTCATTCCTTCCGGCAGCATCTTTGTGACGCCGGTCGGGCGTGACCAGATGTCTTGTGAATGGGTCAGCGAACCGGGTTCGCGTGACCTGGCCTCTTGTTGACTGCAGTCAGGCATCACTGGGCATATTGTGACTGCCTGAGGAATGTGATGACCCGTAGCCTTCATCCAGGTCAGGCGTGACCCCATGTTTGGTTGGAGGCATGGTTTGTTGTCGGGCTCGTGTTCTTTGATGTCCATCCAGTCATGTGGACCTAGGCACAGCATGCTTGGTCACCCCACTGGAGGAATCAGAACACCCAAGTGGCAATTTTTGTTGTTTTGTTTTGCTTCATTGAGAATATATAGGAAGGGAGGCAGGGCGGAGAAAAGAAGAGAGAGAGAGAGAGAGAGAGAGAGAGAGAGAGAGAGAGAGAGAGAGAGAGAGAGAGAGAGAGACGAGACAGAGACAGAGAGAGAGAGAGAGAGAGAGAGAGAGAGATGCAGACAGACATAAACACAGAGAGAGAGAGAAGAGACAGAGAAACAGAGACAGAGAGACAGAGAGAGAGAGACAGAGGACGACAGAGACTTTCTCTTCTCTTCTCTCTTCTCCCTTAACTCCCTGAGGAGTCACTGGGGCACAGCACTAATTCCTTCTACCCTGTCTCTTGGGCAACTTGAACCTGGCGGAGCCCATCCCTCTATAGGTCCAACATTCATGCTGGGTATATTCATGTTTCGTGGACCCACCAAACGCTGACACAAACTGTTGACCTTTAACGAACATGTTTGATCTTCTGCATGTATATCTTCTTCTTCTTCTCTCGTTCGCTCTACACTGTCAGATGTGTCTGGGAAAAATAATGGCAAGTCCTTTCCAGCTCCTCTCACAGGCCGTACAGCTTGGTCTGTAGGTGAAGACACTGTCTGCATTATATAATATAGGTTTTAAAAAAAGGTAAAGGTGTCCCATAACTTTGTGGTAGAAGGGGAACGAAACATCAAAGACCTCAGCTTCTTCAGGGGGCCAGCATATTGAGGGCGGTGCCCATCTCCTCTCCCTCGCCTCTTTACCTTCCCTGACCCTCAAGAAGGCAGGTATATATTTACAGCTGGTGAACTGGGGGACTGTACCGAAGCCAAGGCACGCAAACGGTCACCCATCCAATTGGTAACCACGCTCGATGCTGCTTAAAACCTTGGCTGGGGGAAAAAGAGTGCTCTGACCACTGAGCTATCCCGTCCTTACATACGAAATACTCGAAGGAAATGAAGACACTGCCAGTCTGCCCTTAAAAATTGACCCATAAGATCGTAAAATTTCCCACCCTTAAATTCACCACCTGCCACTGCCAAGATTCGAACCCACAACTTCATGCACCCTCCTGATTTAAAGGTCAAACACTCGTAACCACTCAGGCAGAGAGCGCCGCATCAAAATTCTGAGGAGAGATGTCTAGCTAAGTGGAATGGGGTCTAGGTTCTATTTTCGTACTGTGGCTCTTTTCACAGATTGAGGTTTTCTCGTAAACCACTCCCTGGAGAAAGGAGCGGGCAAGTCAGTCCGAAAGCGAAATAGGTAGAAACTATATTGAGACGTTTTTTTTTTTCCCCCCAACGAGTGTTGTATAGGGAAAAGAACACGTAAAACCCACCCCCCACAAAACCCCCCAAGATTGTAGCAACCAGAAATGTACAAGTAAGAAAGAACTGTACTTTCTCTTTGTAAGTTTTAGCCTCACTGCAGAGTGACTGGGTAACGAGGGACACTAAAGCCGAGTGGTTAAGATCGTTTGACTTGAATTCTGTGGGTCTATGAAGGCACTGGGTTTGAATTTTGATGGCGGCTTTTGGTGAAAAAAAAAATGATGGGGATTTTTACGATCTCCCAAGTCAACCCCAAATGTGGACCTGCCAGTGTCCATAACTCCGTTTGTGTATATGTACACATGCAAAACATCAACTATGCACGTTAAAGATCCGGTAAATCGTGTCCGCGTTTGGTAGGTTACGGAAACAATAACACACCCAGATTGCGACCTGTACAATGAAATGAGCTGCTCTGAAGTCGGGAATGTGTCGGCTGAGGCCAGCAGGCAGACCTCTTGCAAAATTACATGCACAGAAGAAGACCAGACACTAAGGACCCCACCCAGTAAAGGAACGCAGAGAGAGAAAGAGAGGGGGGAGGGTAACCTGTGTTATCAATGAAGGCGCACCTATTATGTGTCTTGCTTTAAGGCTATTTGCTTAAGAAGGAGTAGAAGAAGAAGAAGAAGAAGACGAAGACGAAAAGAGAGAGAGAGAGAGAGAGAGAGAGAGAGAGAGAGAGAGAGAGAGAGAGAGAGAGAGAGAGAGAGAGTAACCTGTGTTATCAATGAAAGTACACCTGTTATGTGTCTTGCTTTGTGCTATTTGATTAAAGAGAAGAAGAAGAAGAAAACACACACACACACACACACAGAGACAGACAGACAGACAGACATAGTGGTTTGGAGATGGGGCGGTAGGGTAGGTACTCATAATATAACAAGCGAACAACGCATTATTCATCAAAACTTCTCTGTAGTCAACGAACACTTTTTTTATGGCCGTGTGTGACAGCTGGTGTTATAATATTTATCAGGCCTGCCATCTCCACAGAAGAATGGACATTAGGGGTTGTTGCATGCCCCATTGACCAGCGTCCACTTCACTGCATAGCACTGGACTATCCTGTTGGCCACAGCTTGCCCGAGTCATCCATAATGGGCAATCACCTATTAGTTCTCTCTGCACAGCCCTATGTCTACACACACATACAGACAGACACACACATAGACATACACAGATAGACACACATACGCGCCCACATAGACGTAGCCATGTGTGTGCGCGAGGACACACACACACACACACACACACACACACACACACACACACACACATTAATTTTAGGTAGCCACATTTTTAACTCGGGAATGGTGTCTTAACACGACACCGGTGTGCATGTGTTTTTTAAAACTTTGTCATTCGTTCCCATTGGCACGAAATGGCCTATTCTTCCAAAAGGCCTAACAGGATTTTAACGTGTGCGCAAGATGTTCTGCGTGCGTTCGCACTCGGGCTTCGGTTTATAGTCTCAATCCAAAGGACTGACTTTCAGTTCGATTTTTTCGTCTAAATTACAAGAAAGGGCGAGGCTGGGAGTCGAACCCAGAACTTCAAGGTTTACCTGTTTGGCAGATGAACGTCTTAACCGTCCTGCCACCCTCTGTCTTAGGGTCAGTCATGTGGCTCAGTCAGGATTTTGGGGGTTGTGTTTTGTATTGTTTTTTTGTTGTTGTTTTGTTTTGTTATGTATATTTCTCAACAGCTTGACTGTGTTGCGTCATTCAGTCTAGGCGATTTATTTATGTCTTTCCTTGTGTGTGTGTGTGTGTGTGTGTGTGTGTGTGTGTGTGTGTGTGTGTGTGTGTGTGATGTGTGTGTGTGTGTGTGTGTGTGTGTCTGTGCGTGTGTGTGTATGTGTATGTGTGTGTGTCGTGCGT
>CM060316.1:66771493-66773993 GCA_030674155.1 Stramonita haemastoma
AGGGCAGATACCCATTTACAGCTGGGTGAACTGGGCGGGACTGTATTGAAGCCAAGGCACGAAAATGGTCACCCATCCAGCTGGTAACCACACTCCACGCTGCTTAACTTGACTGGGGGAAAGTGAGCGCTCTCACCACTCACTCATATCAGACGTGAAAAGCCAGTTTCCTCTCAGGAAGTTAAAAATGGTGTCCGGTGAAACACCACGAAAAAGTAGTCCGGAGAGAAACCAAGGCCAGCCAGTATTATATAGGGCGTTTGGAGTCAGCAAAATGATCCTCAGCTAAATAATGAAAGAGAGAGAGAGCCATTATCATCCCTGGAGAGAGAGAGTGTAGCGCTAAAGGGCCATGCAAGGTAATGCCCTCATTTCCCCCATTCAGAATGGCTTTTAGCTGTATTGGGCGATTAGGCTTCTGATGACAAATCTCTTGCTCTTGCCGTGTGTTTTGTTGTTTGGGTTTTTTGGGTTTGTTTTTGTTTTTGTTTTGCTTTTGCTTTTGTTTGTTTGTGTTGTTGTTGTTGTTGTGTTGTTGTTGTGTGGGGTGGTGTGGTGGTGTGTGGTGGTGGTGTGTGTGTGTGTGTGTGTGTGTGTGTGTGTGTGTGTGTGTGTGTGTGTTTCGAGGATAATGGAATAAACACTCACGGGCTTTTTTTTACACCTAGTACCCGTGTGTATGCAGTTTTGTAAATTTTGTTATCCATTCCCACGCACACAATGGCCTACTCTTCCGAAAAGCGGAACGGGTTTTAACGTGTGCGCAAGATGTTGTGAGTGCGTGCACACGGAGCCTCCTCGGTTTACAGTCTCATCCGAAGGTGTGTGTGTGTGTGTGTGTGTGTGTGTGTGTGTGTGTGTGTGTGTGTGTGTGTGTGTGTGTGTGCGTGTGTGTATGTTTGTGCGTGTGTTTTTGCGTGTGTATCAATTTTCATGTTCAGATTAGGAAAATAAGCAAAACGAGAGAGAGAGAGAGAGAGAGAGAGAGAGAGAGAGAGAGAGAGAGAGAGAGAGAGAGAGAGAGAGAGAGAGAGTTCCCAGTCTAGCAGTAAACTAAGCAAAACCGTACACAGAAAGTGGGAGGGGGGGGGGGGGGGGGGGAGGGGAGGGGGGGGGGCGAGGGGGGGGGAGGTGGGGGAGGGGGGAATCGGGAGAAGAGAACATGTGACATAGGCCAGTACAAAAATAATGTATTTATAGTTGAAAGGTGAAGGGGGAAGGGTCAGGGCCAGTCTTGTGACCGTAAGAATAGCAGCTGCAGGTTGTCACGTGCGTTTGTGTCTACAGATTCCTCCACTCAGCAAAAAAGGACTGGATCGGGTGCAGGGGTGGCCGAGCGGTGACGCACCCTTCTACTACTACGAAAAGGATGCAGGTTCCATTCCTGTTGGAATCCAGACTCATCCACACACACACCCCCTCAACCTCCTCCACTAGACCCTGGATGGTGCTCTGGGTTAGATTTATTTATTTTATTTTTATTTATTTATTTATTCTTTTATATCGAGAATAACAGAATCAGCAATCATGTGCTTTTTTTCATCCAGTCCCCGTGTGTATGCAGTTTTTGTAAATATTGTCATCTGTTCCCACCAGCACACGATGGCCTACTCTTACGAAAAGCGGAACAGGATTTAACGTGTGCGCAAGATGTTCTGCGTGCGTTCGCACACGGCCTCGGTTAAAAGTCTCATCCGAAGGACTTTTGGGAGAGTGGATCAGCACTGATGTAGATGAAGGTGACAAACGGATGTTTCGTGTGCAACATACATTTAGCACTTGTAGAACCCCCCTTTAAAAAAAGCAACAACAAAAAACAAAAAACAAACAACAACAACAAAACATAAAACAAAAAATTACAAAAAACCCCGAAAAAGCAGTAACAACTAAATAAGAAAAAAAAAGCCAACGACAAGGAAGTAAAGCATACAATATAAATATGTCAGCCAAAGAGTTACATGTCTCTTGTAAAATTCTGTAGAAAAAATCTTTTTTTTTTGGAAGGAAACACATATACACCTAAAAAACAACAACCAAAGCAAAACAAAACACAAACTGAAACGAAACAACAAGAGCAACAAAGAAAATAACAAACTGTCGCTGTGATTGTAGTTACATCCCAGCGGAAAACTTCCGGCTTTAGGACTGTGAAAAGATGGGTAGGTGCCTAGCTGGAAAGAGAACACTACCATTGAAAAAAAAAAAAAAAAAAAAAAAAAAAAAAAAATATATATATATATATATATATATATAAATAATAAATAATCACACTCTATTCCAACGACACTCATCTAAAAAAAAAAAAAAAGAAAAAAAAGAAACAAAAACGAAACGAAACAAAACAAAACAAAGCAAAAACGCTAACACTAAAAATACCCTCCAGCTATGAGGACTGAAATCTAAAGTACTAACCAAAAATCCGAAGGTTTTTCCACTCCAGTCCTTCTTTAGTTTTTCTTCACGTGACAGAAATGGATAGGATGTTCACGTGAGCACTACA
>CM060316.1:66778993-66813993 GCA_030674155.1 Stramonita haemastoma
TCATCATTCAATGTAAAAAAACAACAACAACAACAACAACAAAACACCTTTTAAAAAAAGTTGTAATTTCTTTTCGTTACAAAAGGACAAAAAGAAGTTGTCTCTGTCATAACATCATGTTTTATGATTTTGCGTCATTTTTAGATCATGACATCAATCTGTGATAAGGGCGGGAAGTGTGAATGTTAGGAAGAAGAAAAAAACACCCACTACACAAGTCAGTTTTGATATTTGTCTGTCTGTCTGTCTGTCTATCTCTCACTGTCTGTCTGTCTGTCTGTCTGTCTGTCTGTCTGTCTGTCTGTCTGTCTGTCTGTCTGTCTGTCTGTCTGTCTGTCTGTCTGTCTCTCTCTCTCTCTCTCTCTCTCTCTCTCTCTCTCTCTCTCTCTCTCTCTCGCAGTGCTGACTCCACTCTTCCCAAAGTCCTTCGGATGAGACTTTAAACCGAGGCCCTGTGTGCGAACGCACGCAGAGCATCTTGCGCACACGTTAAATCCTGTTCCGCTTTTCGTAAGAGTAGGCCATCGTGTGCCGGTGGGAACAGATGACATTTACAAAACTGCATACACACGGGGATTGGATGTAAAAAAGCAAAATAATGCTTATAACCATTATCCTCGACATAAAATAAATCAAATCAAATCAAATCAATCTCTCTCTCTCTCTCTCTCTCTCTCTCTCTCTCTCTCTCTCTCTCTCTCTCTCTCTCTCTCTCTCTCTCTCTCTCTCTCTCTCTCTCTCTCTCGTGGCTTCCCTTGCTTGGCTACCAGCAAGACGTGGTTTCAGAAGTGAGAAAAGAAATTTCCTATTTTCTACCAGAAAAAACCTCCAGTATGCCGGTGACGGGACTACCATCTTCTCTAGAAACGGTTTTGAACACCTTCCTGCAGGAAATGTCTCTCACATCGTACAAAATCGATGGCAGAGAGAACCAAACTGTGATAGTGTTGCGTCTGTCGCCGGCCCACCGGCATCCTGCTACACACAGCCACAGTGACAGCGTTGTGTACCGTAAGAAAGGGGCAGCGCAAATTGCTAGGGACAAAAGGAGAGTGGAGACACATAAGGTCAGTTTAATGGAGAAACAACGTGAACATTCTGTCTCCCCTTCGAATTTGTTTCTCCCCACGCCCCAAGTTTATTTTATAACACTGAAAATGAAATTGCCATGGGCACATTCAAAGGTGACACGCCCACTGGCCCTCCTCGCTGCACTGCTAAATCCCCACGTGCAACACGGCCAGCCGTCTCTTCTCCGTCATGCATGCCTGATGTTAACCCAGTGTCAGTGACAGTGCAACCGCACGAGTTGGCGCTTGAGGACTGGAGTTGCGACTCTGACACTGACAAGGATATTGACAATGAAGATGTCATGACTGTGAGCAGTGAGGCGCCAACAATACCGCCTGTGACACTGACAGAGCACAGCTCTACAGAGGATGCGACAGAGAACAGCCATAGAGCGGAATCATTCGAAACGAATGCCATCGATGAATCAGGAAACAGCACCCCTGTGTCACGCAGGATGTTGATGGAACTTTTTCAACAATTTGCAGACTCAATGGACAGGGGCTTCCAGTCATTAAAGGAAGCAAATGAAGACGGAAATCGTCCGGACACGTCCAGTGACCAGCCAGCAGTACAACCACACCGCTAATGCCGCTCTGTGACAGTTCCACGGTCCCTGCTACGACATCGGTTATTACCAGTGACATCCACATAAACTATTATAAACAATACCGCGTTTCGGTTACCAATCGCGAAGAATCGTTGATGTTGTACAGTGTTGAAATTTTGGTGTATCTTTCGATTTCGGTCCCCTCCCCCATCTACCCTTTGTGAATGGGTTGAAAAACCTAACGCAATAAATCTTTGTCATTGTCATTGTCATTGTCTTTTCTCTCTCTCTCTCTCTCTCTCTCTCTCTCTCTCTCTCTCTCTCTCTCTCTCTCTCTCTCTCTCTCTCTCTCTCTCTCTCTTATCATCTACATAAAATGACTAGAAACGAAAAAATATCGCCTTGCCTTGCCATGTCTTGCCATGCCTTGCCATTCCTTGCTTTGCCTTGCCTTCCCTTTTGTCTTGTCTTGCCTTGCTCTGTTTCGCATGACCTTGCCTTGCCATCTTGCCTTGCTGTCTTCCCCTGCTTTGCCTTGCCTTTTCTAGCTGTGATTTGCCTTACCTTTCCTTGTTTTGCTTTGCCTTGCTTTGCCTTTACCTTTGCCTTTGCCCTTACCTTACCCTGCCCTGCCCTGCCTTGCCTTTGCCCTTGCCTTGCCCTGGCCTGCCTTTGCCCTGCCTTGCCCTGCCCTGCCATGCCCTGCCCTGCCCTTGCCCTTGCCTTGCCCTGCCCTTGTCCTTGCCTTGCCCTGCCCTTGCCCTTGCCTTGCCCTTGCCCTTGTCCTTGCCTTGCCCTGCTCTTGCCTTGCCTCTCTCGATGAAAGAGACATTCTAGAAAGCTAAAAAAAAAATTTTTTTTTTTTTAATAAGCAGCTGGAGTGACACTGCGAGTGACGTAAATAAAACTTCTTTTTTAACCACCAAACTGAAAGCGACAGATCATGCAAACGTTTTGTTGAGCACTCTTTCTCACGCAGGTTCTAAATTTTATGTACACTGGTATAAACGCATAGGCCTTTATACAATCAAGGACGTGGGTCTCCCAATGTTTCTTGTGTAAACATTTTGCTTTTGCTACGATTACCGGGTCGCTCTTTCCATCCTCTGTGCAAATAATCGTTCGTGCTTTCGGTATTGTTACAGAGCCAAGCCAAGACACTTTTGGTTGTAACCTACTGAGAAGCAATCTTTACGGCTGTTGAAGTAGAGTGTGTGTGTGTGTGTGTGTGTGTGTGTGTGTGTGTGTGTGTGTGTGTGTGTGTGTGTGTGTGTGTGTGTGTGTGTGATGTGTGTGTGTGTTTGATGATGTGTGTGTGTGAGTGTGTGTGTGTTTGAAGTGTGTGTGTGTGTGTGTGTGTGTGTGTGTGTGTGTGTGTGTGTGTGTGTTTGATGATGTGTGTGTGTTTGAAGTGTGTGTGTGTGTGTGTGTGTGTGTGTGTGTGTGTGTGTGTGTGTGTGTGTGTGTGTGTGTGTGTGTGTGTGTGAGAGAGAGTGTGTGTGTGTTTGATGATGTGTGTGTGTTTGAAGGTGTGTGTGTGTGTGTGTGTGTGTGTGTGTGTGTGTGTGTGTGTGTGTGTGTGTGTGTGTGTGTGTGTGTGTGTGTGTGTGTGTGTGTTTGATGTGTGTGTGTGTGTGTGTGATGTGTGTGTTTGATGTGTGTGTGTGTGTGTTTGTGTTTGATTATGTGTGTGTGTGTTTGAAGTGTGTGTGTGTGTGTGTGTGTGTGTGCGTGCGTGCGTGCGTGCGTGTGTGTGTGTGTGTGTGTGTTGTGTGTGTGTGTGTGTGTGTGTGTGTGTGTGTGTGTGTGTTTGAAGTGTGTGTGTGTGTGTAATTTGTTCTCTTGCTTCTTATTCTTCTTGTTTGATGGTATAATTTTATGTCTGTTTGTCTGTTTGTTTTTCTGTCTGTTTAGCTCAGTCTGCCTGTCGATCTTGTTATTTCTATGTGTGCACACGTGGGAGCCTTTTGTTTGAGTATAATGTATCTCACTGAGTGTTTTTTTTTTTTTTTTTTTTTAAGGAGATTTTATATATGGGTGTGGGCTTGTTTAATTCTTTCACAAAGAAAACAGCAAAATCATATTCAATCTTTTTTTTAAATTCTCAGTAGCACACACACACACACACACACACACACACACACACACACACACACACACACACACACACACCACCACCACCACCACCACCACCACCACCACCACCACCACTTCCACCACAACACACAACACCACACCACACCCACACCACACCACACACACCACACACACACACACACACACACACACACACACCACCACCACCACCACCACAACCACCCCCACACACACACACACACACACACACACACACACACACACACACACACACACACACACACACACACGATGGGATAGCCTAGTGGTCAGAACATTGCGCTCGCAATTTGACGACCCGGGTTCGATTCCCGGTCGGCATCAATGCTGACTTCACTCCCCCAAAAGTCTATCGGATGAGACTATAAACCGAGGCCCCGTGTGCGAACGCACGCAGAACATCTTGTGCACATGTTAAATCCTGTTCCACTTTTTATAAGAGTAGGCCATCGTGTGCCGTTGGGAACAGATGACACGATTTACAAAAACTGGATGATAAAAAAAAGCACAATAGTGCTTATTCCATTATCCTGGATATAAAAGAATAAAATTAAAAAAAATAAAATACCCCCCCACACCATCACACCACACCACACACACACACACACACCACACACACACACACACACACACACACACACACACACACACTTTATCAGAAAACTGTCACGTAAAAACTAGGCTATCAAACCTGGGTCAGACTCCTAACCTATGACAGTTCACCCTAAGATCAGGAAAAAAAAAAGAAAAAAAAAAAGCAAGACCATCATCCTATATCCTGAAATCTTGACTATCGAAAAACAGAAACCAATGACTAAAAATCTTTCGAGAACAGTACATCAATGACAAGACAAAAACAATGCTTTCAATACAGGAAGGTTTCGATTTCATGAACTTTGGCTGAGTCTTTGTTTTCCAAAAAGAATAAGTAGATTGTACCTACATAGGCCTACATAGCTCAGCTAGTGATCAGGTTTACAAGTTTGACACATTGCGCAGGAATTTTTAAGGGGGCGGGATAGCCTTAGTGGTTAGAAAGTCCGCTAGTGCGGTATTCGTGATGTGACTGTGAACTCAGGGGGGACAGGTTCAAGCCTCGGCTGTTGGTGTCCAGTGGGTACTGAGGCTACTTCCGCGGGAATACGTCTTTCCCTCCGATGTTGCGGTGGATCGGTGGTCTAGAGATAACGCGCCTGCCAAGAAAGCGAAAAGTTTGGGTCGGAGTGTGCGGTGGGTTCGAATCCCGTTTGGGCCCCCAACTTTTTTCTCCATCCATTAGATCATGAGTGGTGGTCTGGGCGCTAGTCTTTCGGATAAGACGATAAAACCGAGGTCCCGTGTGTTACACATCATTATTTAGTACACGTTTTTTTTGTTGTTGTTGTTTTTTTTTATACCACTTTATGTCGCAGCAGATTTCTCCGCGTGAAATTCGGGCTGCTCTTCCCAGGGAGAGCGCGTCGCCACAAGTGCAGCGCCTACCCTTTTTTTTTCTTTTTCCTGCATGCAACTGTATTTGTTTCCCTATCAGAGTGGCTTTTTTCTACAGAATTTTGCCAGGTTGTTGCCGTGGGTTCTTTTACGTGCGCTAAATAGTGATGTGTAACACACGGTACCTCGGTTTATCGTCTGATCCGAAAGACTAGCGCCCAGACCACCACTCACGGTGTCATGGATGGGGAAACAAGTTTTGGACCCAAACGGGGTACGAACCACCGCACACTCCGACCCGGACTTTTTGCTTTCTAGGCAAGGCGCGTTACCACCTAGACCACCGATCCACCAAGGCTACCCACTAGGCTACCCCCCTTCCGAAAGAAACTCATTTGCCTTTTTAGGAAGGATGCCAGGCAATCCCCGTGGGATAGATGGCACGAACATAATTGTAATCATACCCAGCATGTAGGCAAATCTTCGCTTGTGGTTAAGGTCTAGAAGCGAAGGCGCTGACAGGCAGAAGCAAAAACAATAGGCTACTGCAAGGCACTGTCCAAGGAGGAAGAAAAAGAGGCAGACCAAGGAAGAGATGGGAGGACAACATCAGTGAATGGACAGGCTTAGAACTCAAACAAAATTTTGAGAAAGGCAGAACAGAGAGAGGGATGGAGGGAACTGGTTGTCAAGTCTTCAGGGGTGCCCCCACGGTCGCCAGACTAAGGGATAGATAGATAGATAGATAGATAGATAGATAGATAGATGAGATAGATGGATGGAAAAGATGGATAGATAGATAGATAGATAGATAGATAGATAGATAGATAGATAGATAGATAGATAGATAGATAGATAGATTAGATAGATAGATAGCCTACAGTACCCCCACCCAAAATGATCAAGATCACACTGGTCCATAGGCCTAGTCATGTAGAGTGTAATATGATCCACAGCCACCCATGTGTCATAGTCATAGATTTAATTCGAATTAATATTTCTTTAATCATTTTTATTTCGAGGATAATGGAATAAGCATTCACGTGGGTTTTTTTATTTTATTTTTATATTATTTTTTTTTTTTACATCTAGTCCCTGTTTCGTATGGAGTTTTGTAAATTTTGTCATTCGTTCTGAAAGAAGTCGTTCAGCTGTAGCCTACTTTCTCCAAACTATGAACTGAATGTATACTATACTATAATATTATGATTATGTCAAACTCGTTTTTTGTTGTTGTTTCTTTTTAAGGCAGGTGTATACGCGTGTGTTAGAGATTGCGCACAAGTGTGAATGCATGTATTTTCTGTCAAAACAGCGCACGCATGCGCCTTGTGTGCACGATTGAGTGCGCGCAACTGTGTGCTTTGTGTATTGTAATGTATGCACAAGGTTTACATACATAGGTCTGGATATGGCTGGGCTACATGTGTGTCCGTCCAACAAAAATATTCCTGATTGCCTGCTTGTTCTTCGGCGCGTTCGTAATCCTATTAGGGTTTTGGGAACGTGACAAAGACTATACGTACAGTCTCTGTGATTAGCTGGTTCATCGGCCTTCACTGCATGGACGCTGGTTTTTTGCCATGAAAGTAGGTGACTACTTACAACAGCTTTACTGTTGTTTGTGAGCGCGCCACACACACACAGACACACAAACACACATGTGCATATCATAGGCTACACACACACACACAAGGCGCGCGCGCGCGCGCGCACACACACACACACACACACACACACACAGCGCCTACACACACAAAACTCGGTCATGTGCGTGCACACACACACACACCCCACACACACACACACACACACACACACACACACACACACACACACACACACATACACACACACACACGTGCATATCTCTCTCTCTCTCACACACACACACACACACACACACACACACACACACACACACCACACACACACACACACACACACACACACACACACACACACACACACACACACACACACACACACCACACACACGCACACACACACACACACACACACTTTTGAGTCTGTGGAATCATGTTAGTTAAACAATATTGATGAACTGTTTATTTTTCTCTTTTTTCCCCCTTAGATAGATGGCTTGATGAAAAAAGGCAAATCAGTGATTAGTCGATGTACCATCTGGCAATAAAAAATTGACTTTAACTTGACTTTGATTTACACACACACACACACACACACACACACACACACACACACACACACACACACACACACACACACACACTGCTATAGACAACACACACACACACACACACACACACACACACACACACACACACACCACACACACACACACACACACACACCCTATACAGAACCGCATATCGCTGATTTAGACCGTGGCTGTGCTCAATTTGCTTGGCGCACTAATTCATTAAAAAAAAAAAAAGGGCGAGCCCCAGTGACTGTACAATTGGAGGGCAGTGACTGATAAGACATGGCCTCCCCAGTATGTTACCGGAAAGAAGGATGTAGGGGGAGGGAAGGATGGGTCATGTTCGTTCGTGTGTTCGTTTTTTGCCAGTCAGTATCAGTAGCCTATAGGCCTAGAGCTATAGCTGTATCTAAGTCTCCGTGGTGTGTGGTGTGTGTGTGTGTGTGTGTGTGTGTGTGTGTGTGTGTGTGTGTGTGTGTGTGTGTGTGTGTGTGTGTGTGTGTGTGTGTGTGTGTGTGTGTGTGTGTGTGTGTGTGTGTGTGTGTGAGTGGTGTGTGTTGTGTGCACGCGCGGCGCGCGCGTGTGCGTGCGTGCATGCGTGCGTGTGTGGCGCGCAGAAGCATGCCTATTTGAGTGCCCATGTAACACACACACACACACACACACACACACACACACACACACACACACACACACACACACACACCACTGGTAAAAACCGAAATTTCAGGAACTGTACAAAATACCATTGAACACTCTAGGAATTTCTGGGACTTATTAAAATAGGCTACTATGGAACAATCCAGAAACTTCTCAAACTTTCTAGAATACCATAGAACATTCTGAATTCTTTAAAAACATTCCAGAAGCATCATGAACTAATAGGCTATACGAACAGAAAAATATACAAGCTAAAGGCACTGATAAAATTTTTAACCAAAGAAATATCGCCTCATCCATGCATCCATCATTCAGTCCAGAATGCCACATGAAAAAACCAAAACGAATAAAACCCAAGTTATAGGTAACCTGTTGTACTGAATCAAGCCATACAGAACTTCCAGTTTGCTCAAGCTCATTCATGTCTGCCTGTCAGCACGTTACTTAGAGTAACCAATTCAAACGTGTCCCTCTGACATTATGAGTTATGCCAGCAACACACAGCCTTTCAATACATTTGGATTCAAGACACATCGATACCAGACAGCAGGTTAGATTCACTCACACAATATACAGCTTTTTTCGTTTCTTGGCTAGAGCTCCGAGGTTTACCAATAGTGAGATTTTAGGAATGCACCCGGGTTTTGCCCACCAAGAAGGTAGCCCTAGCCTGGGAATAAGCCTACACACACTGTGTCATGATTTACACTGTAAGTGGTCTACCACCACTTTTCAGAACAGTTTGTTTCTGTCTTCATTTTCCAGGCTCCTGTGCACTGGTGTAGCCCGTCAGTCATAGTTGAACCACAGTTACTCACCAAACCCACCACAAGTGGAGTGTTGTAATTGCCCTTCAGGGATGATTAGAGTGTTTTTGACTTGACTTGACCACCGACTGTTCTCTCAGTCGTAGGTTTGTTCAGTTGTCATATTTGACTGATTAAAAAACCAACAACTTGGTTCACATTCAGCATGCAATGAGTTCCCACCGTCCTATAGTTCCTGGCAATATGCTTGACAAGTCTTGTTGACTGCTACACAAATCTTTCGTGGTCCCTGTATGCACTGTATCAAAGCTGAGTGGAGTGCAAATCACTTCATGCAGAGTACCTGCTGAAGATGATACCGGCAACTTATCGATGTTCGAGGCAGGGAAGTGTTGAAGGAGTAACCTCTACCCCAGAAGGCCACACACTCTATTTCAGTGGAAGTGGAGACATACACGAACAGGGAGCTGGATTTCCTCATTCGCAATGCCATCTTGGGATGTCGACCAGTCTCTAGCCGAGTCATTACCATCCGTCTGAAGAAAGTACCTTTTTACATCACCATCATTGAAGCGTGTGCCTCAACAACTGACAATGACGATGAGGACTTTGGAGATTTTTACGATCAATTGTAAGAAGTCACATACCAGTCGCCAAAGAAAGGCAACATTGTAGTACAGTGTGACTAGAATGCAAATATAGAAGCAGAAACTAACAAAATAAACACAATTGGTTGTATTTGTGCACCAAATATCTTAATTAACAAGTCAATAGCATTATCATTCAATAACCGTCATTTTTTTTTCAAAAACAAGTAACACGCTTCGTTTACCTCGACTTGCTAGATCTTTACATACAGTTGTGAAAGCAAACTTTGTAGAAAACCATAATCCCTAAATATTTATATACATTAATTCACAGCCATGACTTTTCCACTGTAGGCTTACAGCCATTTTTCATGAGCAGCTAAAGAACCACCTTTTCTGAATACAACGATACTGCTCTTATTCAGACTAACCTTAAGATCAAGTATTGTTGCAGCACTGCATATTTAAGCTATTTGACTGCTTTTGTAAGCCTACAACTGTTTCAGATAGCAGGATAACACCATCAGCAAGAAGAAGAATAAACAATTCTGTGAAGTCCTGGGGGAAAGTGGCACCACGTTTACCGTTATTGATGACGTGTTTGGCTAACTTATTAATAAAAACAGAAAACAGTAGAAGGCGACATACATCGTACTGTTTAACACCAGTGGTACAGTACATCATGTCAATCAACTTAGTTCCACATCTTATTCTGCTTCTGACATTCTGATACATGACTCTCGCGCGTTGTAATACTTTACCCTTCACATCATTTTTCAGGAGAATAGGCAATAACAAGTTGCAATTAACAGAATCAAATATCTTCGTCTTTTCAAAGTCAATAAATGCTACATAGAGCTTACGGTTATGAGCAAACTGTTTCTGTACAAATGTAAGCAGAGTAAATAAACATCATTATGATTTATAGTGGAGATCCTCTGTAAAACCAGCTTGGTGTTCACCCCTGATGTCGTTTTCTTGAACCCATTCCTGTAGCCTTTAATTAATGATGGTGCTATACAACTCACTACTTATGTCACCAAGAGAAATTTCCCTGTAGTTATTAGGATTATTAATAACGCCTTTTTTGTGTTGTGTTAGAATTAAAGACTCAGTCCAGTTGTTTTGTTTTTGTTTTGTGGTGGTGGTTTTTTTTTTGGGGGGGTTGGTTTTTTTTTGGTTGTTTGTTGTTTTGTTTGTTTTTTTTGTTTTTTTTTGGGGGGGGACCATCATCAAAGATTTTGTTGAATAATTTTAGCAGAATAAGTACATTTTCTTCTCCATTAAAAAAAAAGTAATTCTCCCATGATTTGATCAGGACCAGCTACATTATCATTTTATTCTAAGCGTCAATAATGTTTCATCTTTAGATATGGGAGATCAAAATCTTCCTCAGTACACAAGTATGCATGAGGGGGGACAGGATAGCCTAGTGGTCAGAACATTGTGCTCGCAATTTGACAACCCGGGTTCGATTCCCGTTGGAGGGGATTTTTCCCCTGGAGTTAACATCAGTGCTGACTCCACTCTCCCCCAAAGTCCTTCGGATAGGACTATAAACCGAGCCCCCTGTGCGAACGCACGCACAACATCTTGGGCACACGTTAAATCCTGTTCCGCTTTTCGTAAGAGTAGGCCATTGTGTACCAGTGGGAACAGATGAGAATATTTACAAAACTGCATTCACACGGGACTGGATGTGAAAAAGCACAGGTTTGTTAGTGTGTGTGTGTGTGTGTGTGTGTGTGTGTGAGAGAGAGAGAGAGAGAGAGAGAGAGAGAGAGAGAGAGAGAGAGAGAGAGAGAGAGAGAGAGAGAGAGAGAGAGAGAGCAATTGACAGACCAGCCAACAGAATTTGAATAATCTTTATTTTCCAAGGGTAACAGAGTAAGCATTCGCATACTTTTTTTCATCCGGCCCTTGCCCTGGTAAGGGAAGAGCACCCCCCCCCCCAAGACCTGCCCCCCCCCCCCCAAAAAAAAAAAAAAAAATCAAACCAACAGCAAAATATAGCAAAAGAAAAAACAAACACCACCAATAATAAGATTCGATTTATGATTTAAAAAGGGACAGATGTACATTGAAAAAACATAATTCCCACTAAATACATGGACAATCATTTAAACAAAAGAGGTATATATTCACAAAACGCACGAGTCGACAAGACACATGGACAGAGACAGGTACACTGCCTCGGTGCATCCTTTTTAAATTTTTGATTATAAAATAATCCCAGGGATTCATCCCATTTAGGGATTCGATCACCATCAATTGGGGTAGGCTATGGGCCTGCACATTCCAACATTATTGTGGGTAGCCGGATCGCTCTAAGCCTAACTTCATGTTTCTGTTTTTGTGGATTAAAGTGGAACACACATGTGTGCTGTTAAGAACACACCCCATATAGGCCTAACCCAACATGTTGGCCTAATCGCTCAGGCCCACAGCACATAATACCCGGATATATATTTTCTATCTATAGTCTAGTGTAGAAGTAATCATCACGAGAAGGAAAGATAACCACTTGTTATGATGTAGTGCCTCACGTGAAAATTAGTCATATGCTCTTGCGCCACCAACTTATAATAATCCTTTCGTATTTAACAAGAATATTTGAAATCTACTTCGGCACTTTCTACTTTGTGCTTGCGATGGTGTGAGTGGTAAAGTACAGTTCCTGATCACTGAAGTTTCAAAATTCGACTCAATTTTGTGGACTACATTTTTTAGCGGAAACGGATTTGTGTGAAACGTCTGTTTACTCTACCCAGAACGCATCTAGGTTTAGGCTATAGAGGGAGTCGTTCTCAGGCAAAGAAGGAGGCAGGACAGATTTCGTGGAGAAGAGAAACTACAGACATTTAGTCTGATATTTTATTGTTACTCCATCCAGAAAAAACACATAAAACATCAAAATGGTTGAAGGTGGAATGAAATGTGTGAAATACCTGCTGTTTGTCTTCAATTTGATCTTTGTGGTAAGTAAATCTCTGTATGGTCTGTTTCCACATAGGCTTATAATGCTGATTTCTAGTTTGCAAGTGACAGGTTGCACTTCTGTTTTGTGATCCACATTCTCCTTTTGTCATATAGACTTGTGTGGAGATGCAAAGTACCAGATTTATAATTCCTTTTAATTTGTAGGCACAAGAGGGACTTGACCATACTTTGTTCTCACTGAACATAACTGATAAACAAAACTAAATATAGTACAAGACCAAGGGATGTAATCAACCAAACTAGCTTGGCAGGCTGTGTGGTTTGAGCAGTTGTCTATCCTTAGCCTAGTTTAGGGCAGCTTTAATAAATTCCAAAATTATTTTGCTAGGCTAGGCCTATAGGCCTAGAGGTAGGCTACATGACATTTATACTAATAGGTTACTAGGGATTGACCAAACTTAGGGATTTACTCTGCCCAGATGTGAAAATAACAAACTGCCAATTTAGTATACACTCAAGTACATGTACTACTACTGATGTGCATTAATAATAAATTGTTGTAGTACCCTTAGACTTAAGTGTTCATTTTCTGTCTTTAAAAACATTAAGCAGTAGTTCAACAGCACTAGCAAAGTAGGCCTATACTGGGCTATAGCTGGAGAGCTCTCTTTGCTGTGTAAAGAGTGTTATTAGTTAGGCCTAGGCCCTACTCACCAAAGTGATTGTTTATTCACTGAGGCAGAGGTGGCTGGTGACAGCCAGGGAGTCACTGATTTAGAATTTGCACCCTCTACTCATTCCACAGGGGAATCACTGTCTGAGACTCTGAATGAGAAGTTTGCATATGTTGTATTATATTTGTAGTAATCTTTTATGATTTTTTACATACTTTTGTAGTTTTGAGTCGTAGTAAGAGTAAAGAAGACCAGAGACGATTTTCCCTCTCTTTAAAGAAGAGTGTACATAGCCAGTTGTGCTAACTAGTAATTCTCTTCTAGCTAAGACGGAGCTTGTCATGGCTGAAGACAGAGCAGAGACTGTTGCAACAATTGAAAGATAACTTCATAAACCTGATGAATACTAAAAGAATACAGACTTTCTGGGACCTGAAAAACAAAGTAAGCAGAGAAAGTAGGCTCATCATTCACAGCATTACCACTTATAATGAAACAAAAACTTGAAAAAAGCATGACAAATTGTGAATATGATACTGATACAGTGATAGTACTTTTTAGTAGCTTTTCTCAGTTTTCTGTCAGGTTTGAATATCTTCAGCTATAAGAAGATTTTCGAAAAGTGTAAGGTTAAAGAGAGCATTATACATGCCTATCACAGTATCAGTATCACTATAAATACTTCTATAGTTATCAGATGATTGTTCAAAAGTTCAGAAAAATAAACAATTGAGCTATGCTTTAAAAAAAATAACTCGTTGTTTTTTGTTCAAGAAATCATCACAAAGCACTAATGCCACTATAATCCTATAGAACTTGATTACACTTCGATAAGAACAGCATGCTTAACATTATATGATAACAATAACATTGGCCCTTCCTGGCTTTCCACAACTAATTAGTAAGGAGCACTAGTCTAGTACCTACAATCTTAACCCGATAAGAATAACAATCAACTGGAGCTATGAGAGAGCTATGAGAGAGATGCCTGCCAAATACAGAACTAATCTGTTTTGTGACAAAGATCGTGCTTTCCATCCTTAGATTATTGGATTTGACAAGATTTGTAAACTTGCAAACTTAAGAAGGTAATCCATACTTCTGCTCGTTTTGCGCTTTGGTTATTTGGTAGGAAGAGGCTAATTAAGTTATTGGGAGGGGGGAAGAGGGGGCTGAAAAGCACAAACTGAAGGAATGTTTTGAAGTGAAGTAGGAGAATTTGTTAAAACTTTTAACTTTTTCGCTTCAGGTAACCTGTTGTTCCGTATAGCCTATACTAAAGGGCAACCAACCAGCTTCTAACCCTTCCCTACTTATCACCCACCACTGGGTTACAGAAGCATAGGAAATGTGTGTACAGGGAAAGAGGGGGTTAATGTAGGGATAAAACTGACCAGGAAAAAAAATTGGCCATAAGTCATAACCCTCCAGCATCTCTATAATTTTAATAGCCTACAGTACGTTGCAATATATTAATTATTAGCTTGACAAGATGTCTTGAATTTATTTTAAATCCTGTTTGAAGCTGAACTTGTCTCCTTGTCACTAATGTTAGGTTATTCATGTATGTGTATCAGTGATTGTCATAATATTTAATAAATCATGCTTTTGCATGAGAAGTAAAACCTAGGTCTCTCATGTGCAGTACATTTCTGATTGACCACACATAAAAGAAACTCGTACTATACTAGTATAGTAAAGATAACTGTGATGTCATGTCCATAATATTTCTAAAGAAAAACCCATTGTCAGACACTGACACAGTCATAGGTAATCAGTTCAAAATTACTATTATTTAGTGTGTGCAAACACAGGTCTACAGGAGGAAAAAGGTACCTTCCAGTGGTAGTGCTGTAGTGGCAGTGCCTCATGCTCTGTAATCCAGTGACTGCCTAGTTTAGTAGAAAACTGCTTTTGCAGTTCTTGGTTAGACACTAACTGGCTGCAAATGATTACGTTCATTTTACCAATGGTGATGTGATCAGTTGTTGAAAGACTGACAGTATGGTTTTATTCCTAAAGCAGTAAAGGGTGAATATGAGTTGTAAATAGTGTGTCTGTAGTGTTAGTGTTACTGTGTTAGTGTTATGAAATAAGAGAGACTTCGAAAATTCATTGAATGCTATAGTATCGAATAAATAAAAAAGAAAGAAATGCAAGTGAAGGGTTACATATCTTGGCCATTATACTCCTTTTCTGGGCATTGCCATTAGTGATGTGACTGATATTAGTGATAATAAAGTTTGCAATACTGAACAGGACAACTGAATCACAAACCAAAGAAATTGATATGTAGGTTACAAGCAAAGGATTAAAGAAACATCAGAGAAATCATAAAAGAATAAAAATTAAAATAGCATAAGTGTCATCACCAAGCTTTACTGCACCATATAAAAAAATCAACACATTACAATCCTCTGTACAATTAACATGTGCGTAGTTTTGAAGGTTGCATCAGGCTCATGTTTGTAAAATTTTGTATGCACACATGGGGGCATGCAGGTACATGTTATAACACACACTCACAGAAACATATATTATATTTGATCCCAAATGAGAAACCTAAGAAATTACAGACTTGATAAGCCAGTCATAAAAACTTTTAAAAGTCTGAAGAACTTGTGCATTACTAATTTCTAAATTGGGGGGGTGGGGGGGATATCTAGGACTGGTATTTTGTGTTTGTTGTGATATTCAGTTTAACATCAATGATACTGATTGTTATACAGTTATATTGATTTATATTCATGCACACGCTATAGGTTAATTCCATCAATAAAAAGATATGGAATGGGTCCTAAGTTAAGGTGGAAATTACATTAAAAAAATTTTTTTCTTAATTTATTTAATTTTTTACTGTATACAGGTCAGGGTAAATAAATTATGTTCATATTGGTCACAAAGAGAATTACAACAATATAAGTTTTATAAAAAGTTACATTGCAGTTTAATCTTTTTTAAGTAACTTAGTAAGTACTACATCATACATGATACCAAGAATGAAAAGTCATTGATTATGATTGAGGGTGACCATACCCTTGATCTTATAGTTAAAGTATACTGATCAATACTTACTATATACTAACTTAGTTTGTTAAATGAATTAAAAAAACAGATCTTTGTGCAGTATGAAGTAAATTGATCATTTGATGGGATTAAGTTAGTATTGCATTATAGTCAATTCCCTTGGAAATTTATCTGGTTAATTTTGTCCTAAGTTGTGTTTTTAAACTTTCAGTGTAAGTATAGATTTTAATAATGTACTTTTCCCCAACAAAAAAATTGTTTGGGGTTGTTGTTGTTGGTTTGGGTTTTTTTGGGGGGAGGGGGGTGTCTTTTTCATGTTGGTTTTTGTTGGGTTGATTTGTTGCTGGGGTTTTTTTTTTGGGGGAGGGGGGGAAGTTGAAAGGAGGTAAATTTGACGAGAATTATCGCCATTCTGCATTTGAAAAAAATGAAATGCCAGAACTTGCTATGCTCAATGTGGAAGTTTCACATATTAGATGGAAATTTGATGTAATTAATTATAATACATATATATATATATATATAATGCATGATACACACACATATTAACATAACATACTTGTCTTATGTGCCGGGGAAATGTCACCAAGAGGTTAGCATGTCCATGAGTACCAGATATCAACTAATCAAGATGACGTGAAAATATTAGCTGTCCACTTGTGGAAAGACAAGGAGCTGCTTGATATTTTTTTTATATAAATTCTGTAAGATAAAACTGTAAACTGAGGTCCTGTGCATGAACCCACACACTCTGATGCAGAAAATCTTGTGTAAGTGTTAAAGACAGTTCTGCCTTTGGGGAAAAAATAGACCATATATATTATATATATATACATTATATATATATATATATAATATATATATATATATATATATAATATATATATATATATATATATATATATATATGCATATATATATAATACATACATACATACATATATATCATTTCCTACCAGTGATAAGGGATGACAAAAAATATATTAAAAATGCATGCACACTGGTGTCATGCTTTTAAAGACATCATCCTTGAAGCCAGAATGCGGCTACTGTAATGGTGGACAAAAAAGTCTCGCGCAGAAATTTATTTGTTTGTTTTTGTTTACTCATCTAATGTAGTTGATGTGTGGTTTGTACTCGCACTATTTCGGGAAAGGGGGGGAGGGGATTGACTTGATGTATGCTGAAAGTGAAAGTCAAAAATGTCATTTTTGTTTTTAGTAAAAAAGAAAAATATATATACATATATATATGTCTGTCTGTCTCTCTGTCTGTCTTCTCTCTCTGTCTTCTCTCTCTCTCTCTCTCTCTCTCTCTCTCTCTCTCTCTCTCTCTCTCTCTCTCTCTCTCTCTCTCCAGTCAGGTTTTTACGGTTCTATGCCTACCGTAATTATGTATTTTGGATAATTTGATTTTTTTTTTCCTTTTTAAAATTTTTATTTATATATATATATATATTATATAAAATTCAATATTGCTTATCACTATATCAGGGAAAGGGAAAGTACTTTTGCTTAATATGTGGAACAGATTTTTTTTCTAAGTCTCAAATTTGAAGGGGTTAAAATCTGAGAAGCTGGTGTATATTGCCAGTTGAAATTTCTTACCTGTTGCTTTTTTTTCTTTTTTTTTTTAATGTGGATTTTTTGTATAAGAGATAGAAATTAATTTGGAAGTCACCAAATCAAATGGGTGTTTATGTTTCAGATCGCTGCTATTGCTTTGATAGCAGTTGGGGCCTACGTGCAGATCAAGCTGACAGACTACTATGACTTCTTTGGCAATGAGTACACAGGACCAGGCATACTGCTGATATGTGTGGGGGCCCTGATTTTCATCATCGCATTCTTCGGCTGCATGGGAGCCCTGAAGGAAAACTACTGCCTGACAATGAGTGTATGTGTGACTGACATGTATGATCTGTACGCCTGCTGCTCTCTTTCTCTCCTCTTTTGTATTATGAGTTAAATCTTTCCTCTGTGTGTGTGTGTATGTGTGTGTGTGTGTGTGTCTGTCTGTCTGTCTCTCTGTCTGTCTCTCTTCTTCTCTCTCTCTCTCTCTCTCTCTCTCTCTCTCTCTCTCTCTCTCTCTCTCTCTCTCTCTCTCTCTCTCTCTCTCTCTCTCCTCTCTCTCTCCCCCTCTCCCTCTCTCTCCCCAGTCAGGTTTTTACAGTTCTATGCCTACCGTAATTATGTATTTTGGATAATTTGATTTTTTTTTTCCTTTAAAAAAAAAAAAAAATTGTTATTTGGATGAGTTTTTTTTTTGTTTGGTTGGGTTCTTTGTGTTCTTTTTTGCCCAGAAGACAGGTTTAAAAGGGCATGTTTGCTTATACCACAAACCTCTTTGAATAGAATCTGTCCTCTCTGTCGTCTTCTGTCTGTCTGTCTCTCTGTCTCGTCTGTCTCTCTGTCTCTCTGTCCTCTCTCTCTCTCTCTCTCTCTCTCTCTCTCTCTCTCTCTCTCTCTCTCTCTCTCTCTCTCTCTCTCTCTCTCTCTCTCAGAATTCCTTTTTTTTTTTTTTTAAAGAATAGATATCCAGCATTGTTTTGTTAGATTGTGTTCAAACTGTTTCTGTTGTGCTATAATAATAGATCTATCTAGATCTAATATAAAAAGATCTATCTATAAACTTTTACTAACTCAGTAACTGGTTTCAGTTTTCTGAAGATTTGCATGTTGTTTTGCATATTTGAATGAAATTTTATCAAATTGAAATATTTGTATAATTACAAAGTTTTGGCTAAAAATGTTATGAGAAAAAATTAACTGTTACCCTTCAATGGCTTCATCCCCCCTCTTCCTAAAAAAATAAGTAAAAGATTTAAGGGGGGGGGGGGGGAGGGAGAGTAATTAATTTTGCTACAAACTGTGAAGGAATTTTATATTAGAAAGGTTGAAATTTAAGATACATTATTTGTTTAAAGCTTTAATGGTTCAAAAACAATATTGAACATGTGTACAGAAGTGTAATAAATTGCTTTTAAATGGAAAGAAAAAAATTTTCAGTTCAGTTTCCTTTTTAATAAAATATAATTGGGTTTTTCTGTATAGATATTGGCAATTGTTACTGGGGTTTTTTGTTTGTTTGTTTGTTTAGGGTGGTTGTTGTTGTTTTTTTTAACAGTTTACTTGAATTAAAGAGTAACATAAAAAACTTGATTTTTTATGATAATCTTGTTTGTAAATGTGTGTGTATTTGTGAGTGTTTTGTTTCATAGATTAAAAAAGAATTGATGGCATGTGTTCTAATGAAAGATCTTTTTTGTTGGCTGCTGGCAAGTAAACCTTTTTCTGTTTTGTTTGGCAGTTTGCCATTGTGTTGGCAATTGTGTTCATCCTCATGATCGCTGGTGGCATCGCTGCATATGTCCTTCGCAATGACGTGAGTTTCTTCTTCTGCTTTTTGTTTTTCAAATGCAAATGGAAAGTACCAGTGTTTGTTTCTTTTCTAATCAGTTTGTTTTGGGGGTGGTTTTTTGGGGGGGGGGGGCGGGTGGGTGGTAGGGGTTGCTTTTGATCAGAAAGTGTGCAGTTGATCAATTTGTCAGCTTTTGTGTTTCGGGCTTGTATCAGAGAGGAATATTGTTTTATTAAACAAAAATACTGATATACATTAAGAAAGGTGGCTGACGTGTTGTCAAGTCTCAGTTGTATTTTAGCAGAATGCCATCCACTGACGGGTTGCTTCTGAATTTGGTAGCACAAACGGCAGAGCTATAAATGTTCTTAATAAATGATGAAAATTGATATTTCAGGCATCGTTTTAACCACATTGTCACACTGATAACATAGAGAAGATGGTCATCGTCGTGATAGGAATTTTTCTTTCCTGTGTCTTTAGACATGAGAGGAAAGTAGCTGAACTAAGGTGGGAAAGTTTCTACATTCAGAAATAATCCTGTATTGTAATTTTCTCTGCTGGTCATCTTACAAAACGCAATACAGATCATTGTGGGTTGTTGTTTTTCCTGTTGTGTGCCTGAGCAGTATCAGAATATTGTACATAACAGAAAAACAGTCCTGGTGGAGAGAAATCCTCTTCATCTTCAGTGCCCCATGTCAGCTGTAGCTGTCATGATTCTTTATGCCTGAAAGGGCCCGTTTATAGGGAGAAAAAAAGGTCATCGTCGTGATAGGAATTTTTCTTTCCTGTTCTTTAGACATGAGATTTTTGTACATTCAATAGTTTATCTACATGGTTCGGTTGTCTTGAGGTAATGCATCTATGTCTCTATTCTCTGCGTTTCCTTATTGCAGACTTGTATACCCTCTGTATTTGTCCCGGAAAGAGTTTAAAAATACAAAAAAAACGATTCTGTTCATCAAAATGCGATTTTTGACCAAAAAAAAATCTGAAAATTGAAAATGTCATCTGCTATTATTATCAAACTACTCCGTTCACATTAGGTCGTCTGCTGTCATTCAGAGATTAGTCTCCCCTTACAATGCATGCACACAGCACCTCTTTCAAAACCTCTTTTCAGGAGGGTAGGCCATTGTGTACTGTTCGGAACGGATGACAAAATTTACAAAACTGTACACACATGGTGGACTAGATGTTAAAAAAAAAAAAAAGCACATTAGTGCTTATTCCATTATTCTTGAGATAAAAATTGTTTCTTTTTTTAACCTAAACAAACAAAAAACCTGGCAGAATATGGTGGAGATCACTGAAAAACTTACCAAACTGACACACTCGTGAGTAAATATATGAAGTAAACGCAAAATAATGTTAGGCCAGGATGGGGCTAGAAGAGGAACAGTTGCAGAAATAGATGCACAAACAGCAAAATTGTTTTGCCGAGTAAGATGTGAAATCTGTGCTACTTATTTTGCATTAGGCTAGTGAAAAGTTTTCATACGCAAGTAGTGTTGAACATGGTCGGAAAATATCAAACGTGTAACTGTAAAATGATAAAAGTGCTGATCTCTTGGCAGATCATGGAAGAGCAAACCTTTTGCATCATAGGAAAATTAGTTGATAGCTAAAATGACAGAGACTCGTTTTGAAGTGATATCTGCATTGAACACGGCCTCCACTCTGCTGCTGTTCTGAACAGCAGCAAAATACACACATACACAAGATTTGTTTTCTGGCCGTGCAAAATGTCTTGGTGAGTCGACTTCGAAATCAGAATTCTTAATCTGTTTTTGTACCAGGGCTTCAACTTGATATTTAACTGAGAAAGGCATAGGATCTTTTTCAGTCTTCACAAGAGAGTGCATTGATGTTTATCACAATATGAGTTTGTCAGTTGATGCGACACAAACTGGTTTTCTCATAGAGAAATCGGGCTTATACATACTAGATATTAATACTGAGGTTACTGTTTATCTTTTCCCCTCCCCTCTTCACTACTCTACTCCCACTCACCTCTCTCCCTCCTTTCCTGTCTCTTTCCCACTTCACTAGTCTTCCCCCCACCCCTTCTCTCTCATACACAGACACACACACACACACACACACACACGCACACGCACACACACACGTCTTTTTCCCGTCACTAGTCTTCCCTTGTCTCCCCCCCTTCTTGCAATAACACACACACGCACTTATAAATGTATAGTTTGGTATCTTTTTGATAGCTGTAAAAAGAGAAGAAAAATTGAACAGCATTGGGGACTATCACCATATATCAGACCTGTCCAGATTTGCTAGTTTGTACAGTGGAAAGAAATGGGGAAGAACCAAATAAATGAAGATCTATACAAAATACGCAGTTAGGAAAAAAAATAGAAGAGAAAGTTTTTGTTTATTCTTCCAGTCGAAAAATGGTGTCACAAACAACGGACAAAAATACTGGAACTCTGAGAAAAATACTGAAAATTGTCATGAAAATACTGAAATTGGTAGTGTGGGGGTGCACAGGTCTGTTATTGGGTAGGGTATGTTGTGCCTGGTCATCTCCTGTGCTTGTAGCTCTGCAGAGGGTCTTTCAGATGAGTCAGTAAACTGAAGTTCTGAATGCAGTGTGCATTTAGTATAAAAATCTATGGCAGAAAGGATAACCCATGCACATTTCTGTTGGAATAGCAACTGA
This sequence comes from Stramonita haemastoma, assembly GCA_030674155.1. Lineage (NCBI taxonomy): Eukaryota > Metazoa > Mollusca > Gastropoda > Neogastropoda > Muricidae > Stramonita > Stramonita haemastoma. The sequence continues at coordinate 66,801,059 of CM060316.1, forward strand.
TTATAAAATGTATCTCATATAAAACATGAAGATAGATAAAAGATATAGTGGCTCTGACTAGGCAACATGCTGTCATCAGTGAAGGCAGCCAGAATTTTGTGCAAAGAAATCCTCTTTGAGAACTTCACAGTATTGTTCAAGATAGCACTTAGTATAACATAAAGCTGTTTATTGGTAGGATTTGGGCATAGCACAATGATTTTAGCTGTGCCAGTTGCTCAGATTGTGATTTTCCACATGTTCAAGGTGTAGCTGATGATAATGTCCAAAGGTAGTATGGCTGATAGTGCCCATGTGCATTAAATTTTAAAGTCATAGGATGTCCTGCATTAATGGCATCATCTGGATGGATACTGCATCCATCGATGTTCAGAAAGGCAATTCAAGGCAGAAGCTGTGCATTAAATACCTTGTGACTGACTAAAGCAGAGTTCAGAGACAAGATTAGTGAAGTGAGCAATGAACAAAATTATTTTTGCTGGGCTTGTGACAAATACAAGTTTGGCTTAAATCTGAAAAAGTCTTGAAAGGCCCTGTTTTTTAAGAGCCTCAATCAGAAATGTTCAAAACAAAATTTCAAAGAAATGTTCAAAAGCAAGAAGGGTGTCTACTACTTTTGTCGTGCCACCTGTTTTGTAAAGGGATGCCTCCATTTGTAGTGTGCAGTTGCTTTGCGTTTGCCATATATATATGCTTATAGGATAACTTACCCTATGTTTTTTCCATGGTTTGTACAGAAAATGAGGGTAAACTATGATGATTCATTTTTGTGCGAAAAAGAGTTCAAATAGGCCCATGTGCGTGGACAAAACAGACATGGAATAGCAGATGACAAAGTGTCTAAGGAAGGCAACTGTTAAATTGGCTGGCATCAATCAGTCGCCCTTGTTGGATGGATTTTTGTCTGTCAGTCATAAACAACAGAGCAAGGCCAAAACTGTGCATTCAATCCCTTATAACTGGCAAAACAAGACCTCACAGGTAAGGTTAACAAAGTAGCAACAAACAAAAATAGTGTTTTTGCTGTGCAAGTAATAGTGGGCAGGAGTTTGAGGTGAAGAACCAACATAGCCTCCGTGACCCCCATTTTTTAGGAGATGGAGGGGTCACACTACTCCCTTCTGTAATATACATTATTTTTCTGTCTGAAAAATTGGTTGCTTTGCTCTGTTGTTCATGTAGTGCATGTTCCAGGTATTAATTCAGAGCCTAATACATCTTTGTTTGCTATGATTATTTTATAAAGACTAGAATTTAGGTGCTGGCTGTAGTTGTTTTTTTTTTAATCAGTATTGGAAGTTTTTTTGTTTGTTTTTTAATCCCTGAAGAGAACAATACATTGTACAATATTTGTAGTTGATTAAAAAAAAATGTGTCTACATTTCAGGTGGAGGACAAGGCAAGGGGTATCTTGCTGGATGCAGAGAAGAACTATAAGACGGAAGGCGGAGTTAGAGATACTTGGGACAAACTGCAAGAGGAGGTTAGTAACAACCACAAGAAATCTAAAATGAATTGAATCCAGCTACCACAGAGGTTGCTGTGGTAATGAAAGTTCAAACAAAAATAAGCTCTGAATGAGACTTAAGAATATTTTTGTTTTTCTAAGACTTTTGTAATCTCATGATGCAAATCTGTGGTGTTAACCACAATTTTGCTGTCATTGCCATTTTGATTTTGGAAAAAAAAATTCATGGGGTTTTGTTTGTTTGTTTGCTTGCTTGTTTGTTTTTTTGAGGAACTAGAAAATGCCACTAAACAATCAGCCAACCTGCCTACTGAGATAACTTGAATTTTGTCACAAGGCTAATGATTTTTGATGAATAATGATGAAATTTATAAGGTGTCAGTAACAGGACTTTGCGTGGATTTGGTTTTTTTGAAGGCATAAGATTTAATGTCTTGCCATGAAATAAAAAAACAGTTATCAGGGGTACCACACTTTCAGTGAAATGAAGTCAAATAGATCTCTAGTGTTTACCAAATGAACAGCTGAACTAAATTTTCTATACAGTTGAGTTACATCTGTTTCAACTTAATAAAAGTTTTCAGTCTTGAATCTGATGGGTTTCACCTGTGTGGTGTGATTGACAACAGTGCATCAATTTAAAAAAAAAAAAAAATAATTGAAGCATGCTATATGTTCTTGTGTGTTGTTTGTTCAATGTTGCTGGTTTTGGTTGTTGTTTTTTTTTTTACAAAGCACATGCAAACACCACTCACACAAAAGTGTTTTTCGTGTTCTGTTTTCTAAATATTATGTAATAATTACAGATGAAGTAACTGAACAGTAAATGTGTTTTTTCTGTTTTTCATATGTGATTTAAAGTGTGTGTTCTTAGCACTGGCTGTTTAGACATAAATTTGATGATCTGTATTATTGTCTAAGCATCTTCAATTTCGTTACCCTTTGTTTTCAGACTTAAAATTTGTGTGTGTGCAGTTTAATTGCTGTGGTGTGGAGAATGCCACAGAGTGGGTACAATATAACCTTGTCACAAAATATCCCCGGTCATGCTGTAAAGACCAAAGTAACAACTGCCCCACGAACTCAACAATTCCTGATAGCAACATCGTCCAGACTGTAAGTATCTCTAACTCTGTATAGCCCTTACTTTTTAGAGTCCTCCTATCAGGCATACATCTTCTCTTTATGGCTTTCTGATTTTCCCAACAGGTCTACAGAAAAATTGCAAAGAAAGGTTTACAAAGGGGTGCCTCGCTGCTGTTTGTTATGCCGTCCTGCCAAGCGGTGTCCTTTTGCTTGATTTTGTTTTGTTTGGGGTGGTGGGGGGGGGGTCACAATTCATCATTCAATAGAGAATGGATGTAAAACAAAAGTGCATGGTTTTTATTGTGTAGTGTGCAGTGTAGTATCTGTGACAATGTTTGGGGAAAACCTGGTGTATGGTGTGTCATAAAATTATGAGCTAAAGGGCAATATTAGCACCAACCCGTAACCCTCCAGACTTCTTATGACTTAGTGCTATGACGTTATCACTCCAAGAGAAGAAACTCCACAAGTCATGAAATCACACTACATCTCAAAACATTGTGCTGGCAATTTGACGACCCAAGTTTGATTCCCGGTCGAGGGGGTTTTTCCCCTGGAGTTAACATCTGTGCTGACTCCACTCTCCCCAAAGGTCCTTCAGATGAGACTATAAACTGAGGCCCCATGTGCGAACACACGCAGAACATCTTGCACTCATGTTAAATCCTGTTCCGCTTTTCAAAAAAGTAGGCCAATGTGTGCCGGTTGGAACAGATAAGATTTACACAACTGCATACACACGGGGACTGGATGTAAAAAAGCACATAAGTGCTTATTCCATTATCCTTGATATAAAAGAATAAAAACTGCCAAAAGAAAATTTTTGTATTTTGTTTTTAACTACCAACTACATAAGATTGATTTTTGTTTTTAATCCAAAGTGATCAATATCCCCCAAACAGTTATTCTTTTTCATATGTAGTAACTAGCACTGGAGACGAAAAATCAACTAGCAGAGGATCATTGTTTATTACTAGGTTATTGCTCATAACTAGGCTTTGATTGACTTCAGACTTTTCTAAGTTAAAAAATCACTTCAGGAGTTTAGCTGTCCAAAACACACTTACCATCAAGGTCATGTCTGAAAATGAATTCTTCTTTGAATGCTAGGGTGGCAGCTATTGCTGTCTGCCTTATGAGCGAAAATTCCACTAAGCATGTGGCAAGTTGAGCCCAGAGAATCCGACTTCAGTGTAGGAGAGAATTGTTACCTTTTAAGTTGTTCTGGAAAAAAAAAACCCAACAGAATGGACGTATTGTCAGCTTCTCTAGGGTTTTGATTGTTGGGTATTTAGCTGTTGAAAATTTTTTGTTTGCACAGTCACAAGTTAAAGACATTTTTCTTAAAAAGACTGTTAACCTTTTCAAATGAAATCAAGACAAAGGAAGTAAGCGCTCTGTTCTAAAGCAGTGATTCTAGGCTACCATTTTGAGATTCTTTTAATTTATATTGTATCTTGTGAGTGCAAAAAAACTCAACCCCCCCCCAAAAAAAAAAGAATGTGAATGGTGCTAAACAAAGGCCTCATCATGGTGGTCAGTAGGTCTATAAACAACATGAAGCTTTGAAAAACTCGCAACTTGCCTCCCCTCACCCCCTATCCCTTCTCCATCCTGTTCAACTTATCAGACACATTTCGATTTGAATTTCAGAATACCCTACTCCCCCTCCTGTGCAACATATAATTGGGGTAGAGGTACATGATGTGTACCTATGAGAGGTGGTGGTGGTGATTTTTAAGATTAAATGAGCCACATCTAAGAAAGGACCCTATGAGTACCTAGACTCCTCTGCATTTACAGTGACAGCGACTTTACCTGAACTGTAAGTGACACTCCACTTCATAATGAGTTGCATTGCACCGGCGATCGATTTGTAATTATGTTATTAATCTGCAATAAGAAAAAAAGCTATTGAATACAGAAAAGATTGAAAATCGGACAATTCTGTGAAAGGTTATCGCAAATCTAAATGAGACACTGGAGAAAGTGACAAAATGAAAAATTGACAAGTTTTGCTTCGTAACAGGTGGTCAGAATGAGCGCTTGAGTGATTTTAAGAGCATTTTTAAAAGCAAAAGGAAGTAAAATTGCGCCTTAATACTTCAGAACATGGTAAAAGAATGGCTATAGTTAATCAATCAAAATCTCAAAATAAAAAATCTGGCCCCCAAATGCCTAAAACAGCTCCGAGCAGAAAAAGTGGGTCAGGTGCGAAGCAACTCATTTCGTGGTGGAGCATTATATATGGGGAACAAAGAGAGATTACCGGGGTTTGCATTTGTGTGCATATTACATGACATCATAACAACCTAACAAAATGTCCCCTTTTTCTTTTGTACTGATCTATAGGTTGGCTGGGGGAGAGAGAGAGAGAGAGAAGGGGGAGGGGTGGGGGAGCTAATATATCCTCTTTTTTTGTCATTTTAAGGGACCCTTTCTTTTTTTGTAAAATCATTGTGTTTTTGTCCTCAGGGGTGTGAAGAAGCTTTTGTTTCATGGGTGAAGGACAAGGTTGCCATCATTGGTGGAGTTGGAATTGGACTGGCATTCATCATGGTAAGTTAGGGATGTGTGTGTGTGTGTGTGTGTGTGTGTGTGTGTGTGTGTGTGTGTGTGTGTGTGTGTGTGATACGCGCTACCTCAAAAGGTACATTAAGTCGCAGGGAAAAGGTGACTACACCTATTTTTAGCAATTTTCATGTTTTTGCGGTGTAGGTTTCTTCAGACATCTAAAATTTCATATTCTAAAGTATCATAGCCCAATTCAGCTTATAAAGCTTAAAATCTCTGTTGGTAAGGTCTGATCAAGACACAAGTATACAGTTCAAGAAACTTTAAACCCAAATTTCTCAAAATAGCCGCCTCACCACTTTGTGAATTCAACTACTGTAACTTTGCTTTTACCCAAGCTACAGCAAAAACAAGTACAACATTGTAAAGCTACATTATTGAACTTTCTCATATCAAAATCTGAAAAATGATAAAAAGGCACTTAATGTACCTTTTGTGAAAATGTATATATAAAATACACCACACACACACACACACACACACACACACACACACACACACACACACACACACACACACACACCTACACACAGTGTAATGTGAGCTCAAAAGGTCGTCATAAAAAAAAAATGTGAATAGAAAAAACTGTAAATGTATTTCTTGCTCTTTCACACCCTGAATACCCAGTCGCCTATGGAGGTGAACAGTAGTGTTGATTAAAGTCACCTATGGCAGCAAAAGACTTAAGTATCTCTTTAGGACATTTCTTACTAACTCCACAAGACTTTGTTCCTCACACTTGTGCTGTGAAAGTTATTTAGGTCTTGAAAAGAAGCATGAAGGGATAGGTGGAACCTCTCGTTAACATTTCTAATCAACTTTGTGAGCAAATAGTGGAGGAAAATATATGAGCAGATGTACACCTAAAAGTTGGGATATTCATTATCTTTAATTCATTGAAACTCGGTCTTTGCTTTATATGTGTATGTGTGTGTGCGCATGCATGCATGCATGCGTGTGTGTGTGTGTGTGTGTGTGTGTGTGTGTGTGTGTGTGTGTGTGTGTGTGTGTGTGCATACACACTTGAGTACACATGTAGGAGAGTATGCATGATAAATCTCAACTGTGTGTGTTTTCTTGCAGGTTGTGGGTGTGCTGTTCGCATGCTGCTTGGCCCGAGCTATCCGCAAAGAGTATGAGGTTGTGTAAAGCATTGGAGCCCACGACCTTCCATCCTTCAGATTCCACTCTATGGACCATGGATGAGGATTTTGAACAAAACATCATTCATTTATCTGCCGTCAGACATCATCTGATGATGGCCCATGAATGATAAACTTTACGTCTGTCATTGCTGTAATTGCAACTGAAAACTTTTTTTTTTTTTCTCCAACATTTTGGGGGTTTTTTGGGTTTTTTTCTTCAGTGTTGGCTTTTTGTACAAATTGTTTGTACACCCACCTATTTTTTTTTTTTTTTTTTTTAATTAAGTACTTTTCTAATGTATGATGTAAAGTATGCAAATGGACTTGATCTGGTGTGAATTGTTGTAGAGCCATATGGGTTAACACCATGGAGGTCAAAACAAACTTGAGGATTAGCTTTTTGAGAACATTTCCTTTTTTCCATGGCCTCTCTCTCTCTCTTTCTTTCTCTCTCTCTCTCTCTCTCTCTCTCTCTCTCTCTCTCTCTCTCTCTCTCCTCTCTCTCTCTCTCTCTCTCTCTCTCTCTCTGTCTGTCTGTCTGTCTGTCTGTCTGTCTGTCTGTCTGTCTGTCTGTCTTTCCCCTTTTCTCTCTGTCTGTCTTCCTTCCTTCTCCCCTCCTGCCCTCCCCCTTTCTCTTCCCTCTTTACACCCTCTTTCCATTATTTGGGGGTGAAAAAAGCCTCTGAGGGTAGGGTGTATATGGTTTGAATGAGGATAATGTGTGTGTATGTATGTTTAAATGTGCTGCCATGTCTATAAAGATAACTTTTTTTTTCTCAAAGATTTTTTTTCTCAGAGTGTAGATTAGAGTATGTACATGTATACTATACATACATTCCATGTGAAAAAGAAGAGGAAGACCAGTATATTCTTTACCACTCTGAACCGTGCTCTGGAAATATTGCACTAATCGAGGCACATGTAGGGATAGATGAAAAGTATGTTTTCAAACAAAAGAACTGTGATCGCTTCTGGAAAAGGAATATAATATCGCATGTTTCAGACAGTAGAAAAAGTAAGAGCTATAAATAAATTTGTTGAAGAATTTTGGGCTGCTTTCATCCATGCTGATCAAAATTGGTTGGAGACCGAAGTGAGGTTGTTTTTTTTCCGCCAACAAGCAAACTGTTCCTGCACAGGGTTTGACTCTTGACTAGATTTAGCCCATTTTTAAGGTCACAAAAGTTCAGAAGAGATCCTGCAATTTATTCCTGTGCCTACACTTTGGAAGAATGAATGTGTGTGTACGTGATTTTTGTGTGCTAAGGTTTGTTTTTTTGGTGAAGTTTTCGTTTAATTTTCTTCAGAATACTGTTGATATTGGATCACCTCCTGTTTACATGTACTTTATTATTTAGGTTATTGTTAAAAGAGTAGATTCTGATAGCTTTAGACAACTCAAAGAGTTGACAAGGGAAGTTGTCTTTCCTGTTCATAGTACACTGATTATATTTTTTAAATCTTTAAAGAAATTGTTGAACTTGATGGACTTATATATATAATGGCAGTTTTTCACTTTTCATCTTGCCGAGAAAATAAAATTTGACGGAAAGCTTTTCTTCTCTTTGGGGAAGCTAGAATATGTTTGTAAACTTTGTTTTATGTGTACACTTTTTTTCTCTTGCTATTTTGGAAAGTATATTTGACACCTTGGACACATGCAGTCTTTATGCAAGTCTAGTCCTAGTGTGAACAGAAAAAGCTCAGAAAAATGCTGTGATTCTTGTCCAAAGTTTGCCTTCAAAGTTTTACATTTGGAAGAAGGTTTTGATGCATTTTGCTTTTCATCCATCTGCTTTCTTAAAAAGACTTCACATTAAAAAAAGAACACTTAAAAAATATGTTTGAATATAAAAAGACCTGCTGTTAGTAACAGTGCAAGCAGCTTTATAAGCAACAAGACTTCCAGCTCATAAAAATGTTAATATGTGTGCAAATCCCCCCCCCCCCCCCCCCCCCCAAAAAAAAAAAAAAAAAGAAAGCTTGGTACATAGCAAAATTTATTTACCTCTATTGTTTCTAAAGTAAAACTTAATTCAGAAATTGAAGCTATTTATTGTGTGTGTAAATAGGCGTATATATTTGTCTTATGTTTGAAACTAAAGATAGCATTTCTCAAAAGTGTTGGAGATAAATTCTAAATGTGAGTTCATTTTGATGTTAAAATCCTATTCTTAACCCCTGAAAAATGTATTCATATACAATTGTTTGTAAACAGCTTTCTTTTCAATGACATTTTATTTGCATTCATCTTGTTAGTTGCTCAGTGGTAGGTGCTAGCTTACTGTAATGCTTGATGTCCATCCACTTTTTTTTTTTTTTGAAGATTGATAAGTGGACCAAATAAAGTGATTTCTAAGTCTTCAAAAAAAGTGTTTTGTTTACCTTGTGTAAGGTGTACTGTGAGTGTAATCTTTCTCCAGTTTTCAACTCTCTCCTACATTTTGTTGCTTTTTGACCCCCGCTTTATATGACAAAGCTGTGGTGAAGTGTTAGCGAATGAGTTGTTCAAAAACAAACAGAAGAGGGGACTTAAAGTGCATCAGGGGATTATGTGAAAATGAAAAAGACTCTCCACTATAGCACGAAGAGCAGAAATTGTAAGAAGGGCCAATCCTCAGAGAGAGACTGGGTAAGATCAGAAGAAAGAAAAAAAAAGTAAACCTCTGTGAAACGTGTGCAAAATTCAAACTAACTTACTGCGTTTCTCAATACACCAATAGGCACCAACCTCCTGTCCTGATTATAAAAACGATTTTAAAGACATTTTAACACAGAAATGAATTACAGAATTTGGCTAGAATTCACAAATACGAAAACATAAATACTAACACAAAAATGAATAAAGATGTGAAAGGAATGTGTATATAGTGAGAGCATATGATTGGAAAAATGATAGGAGAGAGAATGGGGGGAAAAGAGGTAGAAACAAACAAAATGAAAACAAAAAAGAATGAGTGCAAGCAATATGACTTTTATCTTCATATGTCACTCAGTTTTGAATTGCTTTATTTTTGCCATGTGCATTTTGTTTTCTCATCAAAGACCCTCAAATTTGAACAGAGTTCATGGCGGTGCATGTTGTTTTCCTTGGAGTTTAACCTCTTAGTCCTGTACCGGGATTTGCTATTGAATAATTGCCCCCCTTGAATCCTGAACCGGGATTTGCTGGGATTTACACACAGTAGATTTCCATCATGCTGTGACCATCACTAATTGCTACCACATGCCAAAGCTCTATCCCGCTAGAGGCAGAAACCTTGCTGAGAGTATGGAAGTAATTATAGCTGCTGGTGTGTACTTGAAGGAGGAAAACGAGGGATCGTGTGTGCCTGACCTGGTGGAATGTGAAATGTAGGGGCAGTTTGTGTTCAGAGACACCAAATGCAAGAGGGTTAAAGAATGTTCCATAAGCCATTGAACACTGCCAGTATTCTCCCCTCAAAACTTCAGTACCTGAGAATGCTAGGGAAGTGCATTTGTATGATTATTACATCAGCTTGTTATAGTGTCTCAGTTTTAGAACATTACAAAGACCAAACAGATATTCATCACATCGAACAGAACACCAGCATAACGCCAAGAAAGAGAACAATACCAGTGAGTAGTATTGGGGGGGGGGGGGGGGGGGGGGGTGGAGAACACTGAAAGACCTACCTGTCTTGAAAAAACCTTTGGACCTGATGTCCTTGATACTCTATGTACTCTGATCTGAAGTCCTTCAGATGTGCTATAAACTGAGACGCTGTGTGCGAACCCAAACAGAACATCTAAGGCACTTGCTGAAATCATTTTCTGCTTTTGAAAGAGTTGCAATTGCATACCAGTAGGAATGAATGACTTTTTTTAAAAAGCATGCGTGCAGGTGTGAGGTGTCATGTTTAGACAAATAGACATCCCCAAAGTTGGAATGCGGCTACCTAAATGCTGGGTAAAAATGGTGCATACACAAAATCTTCACTATTGATGAACCTTTGGGCCCTAACCAAGGAACAAACAACAACAACAAAAACGGGTACACAAAAAACACACAAACGGGTATGTGTGAAACTAAAGAGTACAGATGAATTCTGGAATCACTGAAGAATGAAAAAAAAGCCATTAGTTTGGCTTTAAAAGCCTTCATCTCAGTAAAAACATTCAGAGTGATTTGGGACTGAATTTTGCCGCGTTACTCATTCTCTCAACAAGATGGCGTTTCCTGTGGCCATGTGTGTGTTCAGTTTATATGTGGCATACTGACATTGTACTGGTTTCACAGTGATTATCCTGTGCAGACACATTTGTCCATTCCATTTCTACACCGTGGAAGTATCTAGGCTATAAAGATGGTTTTTAAGTATCAATATTTGTTCATTTCCTATTACACTAGAATATCACACTCCTATTTTGTAAAACTTTTAAATATTATTTTTGAAAAATCAAAAAACCATTCAATATAGAAAAATGTTGTTCAATGTTTGCTGTTGGCCAGTTTATTTCCTATCATAGGCCACACAGAGCAGCGCCCTTGCAAGTCTGGCAGCCAGACAACAGAACATGTGCTGTTGTTGTTGAGATTACATTATAGTCCCAGTGGAAGTTCTCCGATTTAGGGACTGTGGTAGTTGGTCATCCCACTCTGGCAACTGGGGGCCACCCCAAAAAATAGTACAATGCTTTGATTAAGCAACAGGGGCCAGGCCTGTGCAAGCACAAGAGTGCTGCACATAGAACATGTGCTGCAATCCTGCCTGCCCCTTACATGGGGCACTCCAAAAGAGGGTTTGGCCTGACTGACCCCACCTCAATGGCCAGGAAGCTCTATGGAGACTGGGAGGACCTGCTGTGTGCGGCTGCCTTCATCACACTGAGCTATGAAAGAACGCAAAATCAGACAGACAGACAAAGTTTTTGTCACTAAAAAAACAAAAAACAATAAAAGCAAAACCAGACAGACAAAGTTCTGTCACAAAAAAACAAACAAAAAAAGCATTAGAATTCTTTGTATCCTTGAAAGCTGAAATTAGTTCAACCCTCTCACCCACCCGCCCTTATGTACACACACACACACACACACACACACACCACACACACACACACACACACACACACACACACACACACACACACACAACTAAAAGATCAAGATTGAGCAGAAGGCTCTGATTCAGTAGTCGGAATCCGAAATCAAAGCTTTGTGGGGTTTTCCCATAACTCACAGATTTGGTCTAAAACCTGAAAATTAAAAACAGTGCATTTGTAATGCATATATACAAGAGGAAACTCATACCAGGGCAACTATACAGTAAGCCTTTATCAATGACTTTTGGTTTCGGGACCTTGTAATAAAATTTTCCTACCAGATCAGCCTTCCCCCTCACACACACACACACACACACACACGCACGCACGCACGCACGCACGCACGCACCACACACACACACACACACACACACACACACACACACACACACACACACAGCCTTTCGGATGAGACTATAAACGAGGCCCCGTGTGCGTTCGCACATGCAAAGCATCTTGCGCACACGTTAAATTCTGTTCCGCTTTTCGTAAGAGTAGGCCATTGTGTGCCGGTGGGAACAGATGACAAGATTTACAAAAACTGCATACACACGGGGACTAGATGTAAAAAAGCATATGAGTGCTTATTCCATTATCCTCGATATAAAATAATGATAAATAAAACACACACACACACACACACACACACACACACACACACACACACACACACACACACACACACACACACACATTCCCGTTCGAGGGGATTTTTCCCCTGGCGTTAACATCAGTGCTGACTCCACTCTCCTCAAAAGTCCTTCGGATGAGACAATAAACCGCGGGCCCCGTGTGCGAACGTACGCCGAACATCTTGCGTACACGTTAAATCTGTCCGCTTTTCATAAGATAGGATTGTGTGCCAATGGAACAGATACAAGATAAACTACATACACACGGACTGGTGTAAAAGCAATGATGCTTATCATTATCTCATGAAAGAATAAAAGGATAAAAGATAAAAAACACACAACAACAACAACACAACAACAACACAACAACACCACACACACACACACACACACACACACACACACACACACACACACACACACACACACACCACAACACACACACACACCCCACACACACACACACACACACACACACACAACACACAAAAATCAAAATTTATATGAAAAGACAAGAGTGAAATTTTGACCAGACACGCTGCACTGCAATCAAGAGAAAGGCAACAATACATGTAGTGTTCTTTGATGTTGGACCTGTGATGAATGTGGGCTATAAATGACGGATGCTATAGCCCAGTCCTTAACAGCGCTCGACTTCAATCCAAATGGGTCCATGAAGTCGTGGGTTCGAATCTCCAATGGGCACGCACGCGTGCGCGCACACACACGCACGCACGCACGCACTCACTCACACACACCACACACACACACACACACACACACACACACACACACACACACACACACACACACACACACACACACACGCACGCACGCACACACACGCACGCACGCACGCACACACACACACACACACACACACACACACACACACACACACACACACACACACACACACACACACACACACACACACACACACACACAGAGGATAGTCTTTTGGTT
>CM060316.1:66818993-66868993 GCA_030674155.1 Stramonita haemastoma
GAAATGTAGCTTTTTATGTGTCTTTCGAAATTCTGACTCGTATCAGTGTGCCTGTCAGTATAAGAATTGCCCTTTGTTGGATGATTAAAGTGTTTTTGACTTCACTTGACTTGACTTGAAACCCCCCCTTCCCCCATGGATATTGTGGTTAGGGAGCTGGCAGACCCTGACTGAATTGACGGGTATAGTGTTTGCTGAAAAACAAAAGAAAAACAAAACCTACCAAATTTGTGCAAAGTGACATGAATTTTGAGTCAGAGGCCAGTCTTTTACACATTTTTCTATCACCATATAAAAATTTCTGTGGATGCCTTTGTACGTGCGATATGAATGCAAGAGCAATACGCCGATAAGCAAACAGAAGGAAAAGTAACAATATCAAAGCAAGTGTGTAGCTAATGCTGTCTGCAAGGGGAGTTAACTATGTCCATTACATAAATTCCCATGAATCCGTGTCAAGATGGAAGTGCCCATCGACGGCATGAAAACTGATGAGCCTGGCAAACTAAATGTTTGACTGTAACGGTGACATTTGTGTTTGATATCGACGGAGAAAAAAATCCCTGACTGATCATGGTAATTCAGATTCATTTTACGCTATTTTTCTTTCAAAGCTTGCATAGATCTGTAGATATCGAGGTGGGCTTCTGTTCTGAGCGACTCGGTGAATCTGCTAGTGCTACAAGCCATCCCGATCTTGTCAGCTTGCAGGATCAGGATGAGTACGTTACCGTAGGCTGTCTGAGTTGGTTGAGTAGCCTACAGGAAAATAGGAGACCACAATTGAATATGCTACTTTTTATTGGGGGTTGGTAGGGGAAGTGGATTGATGACTGGTGTGTAAGGGGTGGGGATGGGGCCGGGATACGGTGGCTACACCTGTAGGGAGGAGGGTTTATGCCCAAGCCTAGTGTCCTAAGAACCTGACCATCACACGGCATCAGTCTGACAGTTGAGACAGTCTCTTTTTGCTGAATCCAATCAAGAGCTGTCATGGACATCAAAGTAGGGTTTATTGTGGGGGTGGGGGGTTGTGTTACATACTGGTTTGCTGTAAACTTGTGTACAATAGGACAATTTAGTGATGTAGACACTTGTGTTGCTAAAGTAAAATAAAGTATTCATTTGTATTAGACAGTAATGTCATAACTTTCAACATGTGGATTAATTTTATCACATAACTCTACATTTTTTTTCTTGGTAATGATATCAATACTAGCAGTGCCATTTGTAAAGTTTAGCTTTAAAAACCCCTATATTACGATAAACTCATAAAGATTGATATTTAGTACAACAGCTGGATCTTGTAGACCTGTGTCATGATTTTGCCTGGTGGATCTGTTATTCTTTGCTACCTTTTTGGTGGGAAAATCTTCTGTGCACTTTTGTCTGCATTTATGATATTAATCACTTATGTTTTCAGAGGAAATGAACTGCCTTTCATAGTTTCAATGTTACTGGATTAATTTTTATTGATTTTTAACTTTCTGCACACTGTACTATCTATTTAAACACATGGAACTATTCTCAAGGATAGATTGGATTGAATTAAAAAGATCATGGCTGGTTGGACTCCTGAGTCCTGTTTTTAGGATCCTCTTTGGAAACTCAAGTATAGCACTAGCTTTTAGTTTTAGTTTCATGCTGATAATTTCTGATATATTGGTTGTTCACTTAATTGTAAATGAAGATGATAGCATGATAATGATGTCTTTTTCCTCCTGTTTTGTGTTCCTTATTGGGTGGGACATGTAGTGCCTGGTCTTTGTGTTCGTAAGTCTGCAAGAAGTCTGCCCACTGGCCTCAGCTGACACATTCTGACTTCACAGCAGCTCATGAACACAGAACAGCTTTACCTGTGACCACTCTTGGTGGAGGATGTCTAGAACTAGTTTTGTTATGATGGGCCATATTCATTGCTATTTGTGGACTTATGCACAGGCATGGGCAAATGTTGCTGCTAGTTCTGGACTTATGACTAAGCATGGGCACATGTTGCTGCAAGTTCTGGACCTATGACCAGGCATGGGCACATGTTGCTGCTAGTTCTGGACTTATGACCAGGCGTCGGCACATGTTGCTGCAAGTTCTGGACTTTGATTTCTTTTTATTTTATTTCATTCTTTTATTTCAAAGATAATAGTATAAGCACTCATGTGGTTTTTTACCTCCAGTCTTTTGCACAGGTGTTGGGCACATATTCATTGCTGCTACTTATGCTTAGGCATGGGCACATGTTGATGCTGTTTCAAGACTCTGTTTGATAAACAAACATTATGTGTGAAGTCATGGATTTCTGTTTTCCTTTGCAGGCATCAGATGCAGCCTCACTCCAGGCTTTGGAGACTCTGATGTCAGAGTTCTTTAGCTCTGTGACATCTAATGAACGAAAAAGAGAAATTGGTAAGGATGCTGTTGAATAAATAAAATAAAAAAGACAGAAGAAAATGGAAGATTTCTAGTAGTGGAAAAAACCTGATAGGTAAAAAAAAAGAAAAAAAGAAAGCAGGTAATGATGAACTCAGCTACAGAATGAACTTCATATTATAGGCCCACTCTCACCTGTTATATGTGTGACCCTTCACCACAGAATGAGTCACATTTTTTTCGTTTTGTTTTTTGTTTTTTTTAGTCACATTGTACCCGAGGTCATTTGTTAAGTATGAACATGTTACTAATCTGTGATGGAAAAGCTATTCAATAAAAAAAGAAAGATTGAATCGGACAATTCTGTGAAAAGTTATTACAAATTGAAATGTTAGTGCACGCAAGTACAAGTGCACGCGCACACAGACACAGAGACACATACACACACACACACACACACACACACACACACACACACACACACACACACAACACCACACACACACACACACACACACACCACACCATGCACACGCATGCAAAAGTAACAAAACCTAACCTACTAGGAGAAAGTGTTCTGACTTTTTTTGTGTTATGTTGCTATAAGTGACAAGAACATTTCATAGAATTGATTAAGACATGTTTTTTTAATATTATGCATAGAATTGCATTGACTGAAGTAATAATCATACGACTATTAAAGCTGGACTAAATGCATTGTAACCAAAAAAATAGGTGGAATAAGTTGAAATTATCATTATTCAGGACCAGGTCATGCTAAAGGTGCTTTAATCCTTTTAACTTAAGTATAAATTAGAAACAGAAAATCTGTATTGTTTAGGTAAAAGACTTCTGCAATCATTTGAAAGTTGTTGATGTATTAAAACGTTTTTTTTTTTTTTTTTTTTTTTTTGTGCTGCCTCGTCTTCTGTGACGTTCCCATACTGCTGTTCCAACGCCGCTCATTTCAATCTCCCCGCCACAGCCATACCTAGATTCGTTGTGTCTCACCCCCGGGGTCGGGAGTCCACAGGGAGCCCATCAATATTAGGCCACCGCGGGGCCACCAACCAGGGGGGCCCTGCACTTCTGCTGGGTCACTTTGGTGGTGTTCAGTGGTGCCTGTTCTGAGCTAACATACACAGGACACCATCTACTAAGCCCCCTACTAACGACAGTATTAGCTCAGTCGCGGAGCCAGACTGAGTGAGCCACCCACCCAAGGTGGCGACCACCACAACATCCCTCCAGCGACCACCTCCCTGCGAATCCCCAACCCCAAAGGCTTTGACACAAATTCATCACTGGCACAGAAGCGTATGGGGAAACCAAATCTGAGGTCACCATGAGACAGAGCAACGGGGGCTACCGAATCAGAGACAATTTTTATTATTGCATGATGATCAATGAGGATGGGATGATATAATGATGCTGCTGTGGAGGTGCATCTGCTTTGAGACTGCTTGACAGGGTTGTTCTCTACGCTTACTGTCATAATATATCCCGGCGTCAACCAGGCCGGAGAGACACAGACACCGGCAGTGTTGGTCAGGTAATTTGAGCAACACTCTCAAATTCGCATCCGTAAAGTGGATGAAGCTCGACTGTGTGGTCCCAGTCTCCCCACTGAGCCCACAGCACACTCATCTGGTAGGAGCTGGCTGAGCCCGAAAAAATCCCTATGACTTATGGGATTTGAACCCGCGACCTTCCAGTCCGCAATCCAAGGCGCTAACCACTGCGCCATGGCGGCTGGTGATGTATTAAAACTATTTATTTGTTATAATACCTTTGCAAGTTGGGTCAAATAATCACTGACAATTTTGCGAAGCATGACATTTTTTGCTGTCTTTTTTTTTTGTTCCAGAAAGTCAGTTAAACAGCTTTCATCAGATGAAAGATGCATGGAAGCTGTGCATGTTTTTCATGACACATACTCAAAATGAGTATGTAATGATGTATGCCCTCAATGTTCTGGAGGTGAGTAAACTGCATTTGTTTTTCATGTAGGTTTTTTTTTCTTTCTCTCCTCATTCCACCATCAATCAGCTATCTAGAAAAGTAAAAGATTGAAGATTCAAACTAATCTTCGTATGGAAATTGATGGACTTCGATTGCTTTTGGAATTATTTGAATTTAGTAGAAGTTGACTTTGGAGTACATAGGCATACAGTAAATCCTGTCTCTAGCAGCTTTTCTTGTACAAATAAGATGTTACTACTTGGAATCATTGATCCCATAATACTCATGTACTTTTGAAAAAATGAAAGTTAAACCAACATAATTATTTAGCATCATTGATTAATTAAATGTAATTTTTTCTTGGCAGAAATGGTTACATGTAATGCTTGCATAAATCAGTGTTAGTTAGTCTGTCCCGAGCCTAAGGCTCACACGCCGGTGCTTATCCCGGTTTCTGTGGTGTTAAGCGACTGAGAGTCATAGACTCCCCCCTGGATAGGACGCCAGTCTATCGCAGGGTTAACCCCCAACACAAGGTTGGTACCCCTTTTACACCTGGGTGGGGTGAGAAAATAGCCTTAAAGTGCCTTTTCCAAGGGCACAACGCCATAGCTGAAAGCTGGGATCGAACCCGCATCCTTTAGATTACGAGTCCAACACCCTAACCACTAGACTACAGTGTTAGTGAGCTGATCTAATTCTGATAATGTTGACTATACTGCTGCATTGTTACATATTTACAAATGGTGGTTTTGTTGCTGTTGTTTATCTGTGTTTGTCTGAGAATAGCTTATGCAATTGCGTTGACTTCTGCCATACACTTTGTGTTTTCTTCACTTACAACCCCCTTGGGCTAAAGCTTAAGTGCAACCTTTTTCAGACTGTTTTTAATTTTAAGTTGTTATCTTTATTTTGTTCCAGTTTCATGAGATTAGGGGGGGGGGGGGGGGGGGGGGGGGCGAGGCATAATCAAGCAATTAGAGTGTTGTGCTCGTGATTTAACAGCCCAGGATCAAGCCCAGGTTTGAGTTCACTTTTGAGATGCTGCCAGCCTAAGGGGATTTTTCCCCAGGAGTTTACATCAGTATTTACTTCACTCCCCAAAAGTCATTCAGATGAGACTGTAAACGAGAGGTTCTTCATGTTCTTGTAAAAATGCACCCAGAACATCATGCACACGTGTTCAAACCCATTCTGCCTTTTGGAAGAGTAGGCCATTCATGCCAGTAAGAACTGTTGAGAAAAAATACACAGAAAGTCGCATGCACACTGGTGTATTGTTTAGACTTCATCACCCAGGTTAGAATGCTGCCACCTTTAACAGTGGGCAAAAACAGTCACATTCGCAAAAATCTCACCATTGATGAACCTCGGAGCTCTATGTAAGGAACAAAAAAGAAAAAAGAGAGCACCTTAAGTGTTTCTTTTTTTTTTTCAAAGTATATTTCAGCAGTCTTGATGGTAACTCTCACCAGCTTTCAACTTCAACTTCCAGTGGAGTTAATAATAAAAGCTGGTGAGAATAACCTCCCAAAACTGCCAGAACATACTTATTTTTGAAGATGTTTCATTTAATAACAGAATGTCATCTGTTTTTTGTATGTTTCATTTTTTAAAAACTATTTTTTGTAGAAGAGTACCTACCCTATTTAGAGACAGGGAAGGTAAAGCAGTGAGAGAGAGAGGAGATGAGATGGGCGCTGCCCTTGATATGCTGGCCCCTAGTAGAAGCTGAGGTCTGTGATGCCTTATTCCCCTACAACCACATAGGTTATGGGACACCTTACCTTTTTGATTTGTAAAACATACAACTCCTCTCTATTAGGATTTTTGACAACATGGCAGAAAGAATCCTTGGAACTTTACCATATGAATGGGAATCTCCTTTTTCATTGTTGTTGTTCATTGCAGTTTTACTTAAATTCCTTAATTTTTTAAAATTTTTAAAATTCTTTTATATTGAGGATAATGGAATAAGCACTCTTGTACTTTTTTAGTCCTGTTCTTGTGTGTATGTAGTTTTTGTAAATCTTGTCATCTGTTCCCACCAGCACACAATGGCCAACTGTTACGAAAGTGGAGCAGGATTTACATGTGCGCAAGATGTTCTGCATGCGTTCGCACATGGGTCCTCGGTATATAGTCTCATCGGAAGGACTTTTTGGGAGAGTGGAGTCTGCACTGATGTTAACTCCAGGGGGAAAATCTCCTCGAACAGGAATTGAACCCGGGTCATCAAATTGCAAGCGCAATGTTCTGACCACCAGGCTATCCTGTCCCCATTGAATTGTTGTGTCACGGACTGATTTTGAAAGAAGGTCTGCCGCTTGCGTGTGCAGACAGTGATCAATAAGCAGTGGATGGGCATTGAGGGAAACGACAAGATGGAAATCCGCAACACAGTGAACCAGTACCTGTTGGCTAACCACACAGTGGTGCCCTCCTACATTCGCAACAAGCTGGTCAAGCTAGTGGTGGACATTGGTCGTCTGGACTGGCCGCATTTCTATCCAGACTTTTTCCCTAGTATTTTACAGGTATGTTTGGAGATGTTTTTTTTTATGATGTGTGTGTGTGTGTGTTTTTTGTGTGTGTGTGTGTGTGTGTGTTTGTGTGTGTTGTGTGTGTGTGTGTGTGTGTGTGTGTGTGTGTGTGTGTGTGTGTGTGTGTGTGTGTGTGTGTGTGTGTGTGTGCATGCACATGCATTTGTGTGCACATGTGTGTGTGTGCATGCGTGCATACATGTGTGTATTGGTATGTGTGTATGATGTGTGTGTGTGTGTGTACGCGTCTGTGTCTGTGTCTCTGTGTGTGCATGTACATGTGTGCACGTTGAGTTCACATATATGTGAATTATGTTTGGTTGTGTGTGTGTGTCTGTGTGTCTGTGTGTCTGTGTGTCTGTGTGTGTGTTTCCTTGGATTTTTTGAGATATTGGTAACATTAAAACTCAGTGGGGAAAGATATCTGGAGTCAGTTTAAGGGTTTGTCTCTCAATGTAAGTGAACCTTTAAGTTTGTTTTGTCACAATATTGTTGCCATGATTTTTTAAGGCCCAGAAAATTAATGTGTTTAATGATGGGCTGTGGAGTGTAATACTGTAAGGATGCTTGAGATTGCAATTGAATTAAAAAGAAAAAAAACCCACACATGTGCAGAAAGGTCAAATAGTAAGGTAGACTAGTTTTATGGGGTGTGTTTTTTTTGTTGAGATTCGTAATTTTTTTTTTTTTTTTTTTTGTGCATATCTTTTTTTTTTTTTTAAAGCTGCATGTTCAGGGTTTGGTTTCTGAGCATGTTCGTGTTCGCAGGTCCATATTTTTTCAGTTCATGAAAAATTTTTGTATATGATATTTTACCTTTTTTATATAATATATAAATATATAGAAACTGTGGGAGATATGTATATATAGATAGATAGGTAAATAGATAAATAGATAGGTAGATAGGTAGATTGATGAATAGATAGATAGATAGATAGATAGATAGATAGATAGATAGATCACTTTCATTTTCATTTTATACCAAATCTCGGCAGATTTTTCTGTGGGAATTTGGGCTGCACTTCTCGGGGAGAGTGCGTCACCACAAGAGCAGTGCCACCCAGTTTTTTTTTTTCTTTCCTGTCTGCAACTGTATTTGTTTCCCTGTCAGAGTGGCTTTTTTCCTACATAATTTTGCCAGGGACAGCCCTCTTGTTGCCGTGGGTTCTTTTACGTGCGCTGACTAATTTTGTGTAATACACGGGACCTTGGTTTATCGTCTTACTCGAAAGACTAGCACCCAGACCTCCACTCATGGTCTAATGAATGGGAGAAAAGTTTCGGACCCAGACGGGATTCAAACCACTGCACACTTTGACTCAGACTTTTCGCTTTCTAGACAGGCGTGTTACCTCTAGACCACCGATCCATAGCTCCCAAAATTTATGAGGGGGAAAAAAGTAAAATAGGTGAATAGGTTTCTGTCTGCACACTGCTTTCTACTCTGACCCTCTGCTGCCCCTATCAGTGCGCTTTTTTCTTATCCTCCCACCCACAGTCTCCCAGCTCGTTCAGGTTTTCAAAATTTCTGTGCATGGTGAGCACAGTTGGTGCAGCAGCCAGAGACGGCCCTGCTGGGGGTGATCCTGCTGCAGACGGTGTCTGAAGAGCTGGCCGCTCCCAGGGAGGACCTGTGTATGGCTCGCAGGGAAGAGCTGCATCGCCTCCTGCTGCAGCAAGTCCCCACAATCCTGCAACTTCTTAATAGTATGTGGATTCATTGATTTGTGTGTGTTTGTGGGTGTGTGTGTGTGTGTGGGGGTGGGTGGGTGGTGGTGGTGGTGGTGGTGGTGGTGGTGGTGGTGGTGTGGTGTGTGTGGTGGTGGTGGTGGTGGTGTGGGGGGGGGGGTGTGTGTGTGTGTGTGTGTGTGTGTGTGTGTGTGTGTGTGTGTGTGTGTGTGTGTGTGTGTGTGTTTGTGTTGTGTGTGTGTGTGTGTGTGTGTGTGTTGTGTGTTGTGGTGTGTGTGTGGGTGTGTGTGTTTGCGTGTGTGTGTGTGTGTGTGTGTGTGTGTGTGTGTGTGTGTGTGTGTGTGTGTGTGTGTGTGTGTGTGTGACAGTGTGTGTGGGGGGGGTTTATGTGTATGTGTGTGAGTGTGTGTGTGTTTGCGTGCACATGCATCTGTATACACATGCTAATTTATTCATTGTGGAAATGTGCTTTATGCTGTTAAGACAAGTGCATGTATATAACATCAATCTAATAAAATGGGAGGCTGTTGTTGTAGATTACAGCTGCTTGAGAAATGTACCATCAAGACATCCAGCCATTCAAAAAAGTGAATGAAATGGGAGGAACATGAATGGGAGTGGAGTGTAGATGACATGGAAGCAGCCACAGTACATGCAGTTTTAAGGATGGACATGTAGTGATAGTGGTGCATCAGATCCTTCCTTTCCGCAGACAGACTACAGCTACAGTCGATGCTGCAACTCAGCAAGATCTGAAACAGTGGGGCAGCATTTCTCATTCTTTTGCAACAGAGGCGGAGTTAAGGGTGGGGATTTTTACCATCTCCTGAATCAACTTCTGAGCATGTGTTTACCTGCCAATGCAATACAAATCATATATGCATGTTAAAGGTAATTTAATTCACATTAGCATTGCATGGGTCACGGAAACATGGGTCACGGAAACATGAATATACCCAGCCTGCATCCTGTACCAAAGTATGGGCCGCTCTAAAGTTGGAATGTTTTGGCTTTGGCCATCGTTCAGACCCTCAGCAGAAGTTACAAGCACAGGAGAAGACCAGGCACTACATACCCCACCCAGTAAGGGAATGCAGAGAGGAGAGAAGAATGAAGCCACAGGGGCCAATAAGAACTGTAACCTGAAAGTAGATTTAACTGTGCCTGTGATCAAAAGATGTAAGAGAACAAAATAGTCTTTGATAGTGTAGATTATACATATATATAGAGTTTGTGTGGTGACTGATCTGTTAGGGTCACTGTCACTTTTCCACTTTCAGTTTGTTTTCTGAAAGTTTCAGTTCTGTGTCTTTGTGCCTCAGGTCATGCACCATCCTGTGTGCTAGGGTCACTGTCACTTTCCACTTTCAGTTAGTTTTCTGAAAGTTCAGTTCTGTGTCTCTGTGCCTCAAGGTCATGCACCATCTGTGTGCTAGGGTCACTGTCACTTTTCCCTTTCAGTTAGTTTTCTGAAAGTTTCAGTTCTGTGTCTTGTGTCTCAAGGTCATGCACCTCCTGTGTGCTAGGGTCACTGTCACTTTTCCACTTTCAGTCAGTTTTCTGAAAGTTTCAGTTCTGTGTCTCTGTGCCTCAAGGTCATGCACCATCCTGTGTGTTAGGGTCACAGGCGTTCATGACCTGTGATACAGATTGATGAAGAACTTTTTTTTTTTACATTTCCTGAAATGCTTTTTGACAGGTTTACTGGAGTCTGTGCTGGAAAAACATCGACACCTAGTGGCCGCCACACCTCCTCCCTCTCCCACCAGCAGCCCAAGAATTCCAGACATTCCTCCCTCTTGCTGTTTTCCTCCTCACCCATTCGGTCAGGTAAGTAATGAAGCATGTGCAAACAGCATTGTTGGTGTTGTTGATCCTTCATCCTTAGAGACTTTGTTGCACAATATTTCATACCACACCGCAGTGCAATGCATGAGAAGACCACACCACACCATAATTGTACCAGGCCATGCCATGCTACCTTTTGCCTGACTTCACTTTGCTATATTATGCCATTTCACTTTACACCACAAGACACTACACCATGCCAAGTCATGCCATGCCATACCATGCTACACTACACCACACCACACCACACCACACCACACCACACCACGCCACGCCACGCCACACCACACCACACCACACCACACCACACCACACCACACCATACCACACCACACCACACCACCACACCACACCACACCACTCCACACCACTCCACTCCACTCCACTCCACTCCAAATCTCACTGTAGCTCTTTACTCCTCTTCACACACCACATGACTCCTCTCTAGTTCATATTCAGTGTAAAGTTTTACTAGGCAGATCAGTCCATCAATGCTAGTTAGTACAAGATGTACTGCCATGTGACAGAACTACAAGAGACCCTGTGTAACATGACACAGGAAACACACACACACACACACACACACACACACACACACACACACACCACACACACACACACACACACACACACACACACACACACTCTACACACACACTAACACACACACTAACACACACACACACACACACACACACACACACACACATACACCTACACACACACACACACACACTTAACCTTTTTAACCCCCCCCCCCCTTTTTTTTTTTTTACCTAATATCATAGCTGTAGCACTTTTCGAACTGTTTTCATTTTTCAGAAAGTCTCTTGAGCAGCATGTTCAGCAGCCCCATGAGGGGCACCCAGGTGGAGGCATTGCCCCCTCTGGACGAAGCCTCCCAGGTGTTGAGTGCCACGGTGCTCACCTGTCTGGCCCACTACTTCTCCTGGGCCCCCCTCTCAGCCACCCTCACTCCCCAGCTTCTGTCCACGGTGTTCCACTTTGCAGCGTTCGGGTGCGAGGGCAAGGCTGGTCGTGCGGGGTCTGCCGCATCCTCTGCTGGTAAGTGGCTTGAAGGGAGCTGTTCGGAGAATCAAATCAAATCAAATCAAATCAAATCAATCAAATCAAATCAAATCAAATCAAATCAAATCAAATCAAATCAAATCAAATCAAATCAAATCAAATCAAATCAAATCAAAATTTTATTTTGAGATGGTACATTGAGTAAGCATCCATTTACTTTTTTTCATTGGATTGGAAGAAGTGTGAAGTTTTTTGGAAGAAATTGGAAGAAATCTACAGTGCACAAATCATGAGCAGGAATGAAGGAAGTGTGTTGTTGTTGTCTTCAGTTGAAAGTCTGTTCACTGTCAGTGATATTAGACGAGAAGGAGTTTGTGTTTGTGTGTGTTTGTACGTGTGTGTGTTGTGTTGTGTGGTGTGTGTGTGTGTGTGTGTGTGTGTGTGTGTGTGTGTGTGTGTGTGTGGTGTGTGTGTGTGTGTGTGTGTGTGTGTGTGTGTGTGTGTGTGTGTGTGTGTGTTTTTGTGTGTGTGTTTTGTGTGTGTGTGTGTTGTGTGTGTGTTGTGTATGTGTGTGTGTGTGTGTGTGTGTGTGTGTGTTGCACATGTGCATGTGTGTGTGTGTGTGTGTGCACATGTGCATGTGGCATTCATGTATGCATGTAGAAATCTACAGTGCACAAATTATGAGCAGGAATGAAGGAAGGTGGCAGGATGGTCAAGATGTTCCCCTGCCTACCGAGTAAACCTTAAAGTTCTGCGTTTGATTCCCACCCTTGCCCTTGCCCATGTTAAAAAGTGGACCCTTACGTTGTGGATGCACAGAGAACGCTGGCCTAACATCGGGGTTTACCTTTCTCTCCTGTGGGTCAGGTGGCTACAGCTCCCAGACCCCGTACCTGGGCGTGCTGTCCATGAACTGCATCAACGAGGTGCTGTCCAAAAACTTTGTGCCGGCGGAGTTTGAGGACTTCCTGCTGCAGATGTTCCAGCAGACCTTCTACCTCCTGCAGAAGCTGACCAAAGAGAGCAGCACCAACTCCTCGGGGAATCGCCTCGAGGAGCTGGACGAGGAGTAAGTTTGATGGAAACATTTCTGATTTTGTAGATGGTGTGTGTATGTGGCTCGAAATGTACTCTTTTAAAGTATGTTAGGGTATGGATCCATCTGGCTGGTTGTGTGGCTGCTGGCTGTCTTTTTGCTGCTGGCTATCTGTGGCTGGCTGGCTATCTGGCTGGCTGGCTATCTGGCTGGCTGGCTATTGCTGGTATCTGGCTGGCTGCTATCTGGCTGGCTGGCTATCTGGCTGGCTGGCTATCGTGGCTGGCTATCTAGATGGCTGTATCTGGTGGCTGGCTATTTGGTACTATCTGCTGGCTGGCTATCTAGATGGTGGCTATTGTGTGCTATCTGTGTGGCTATCTAGATGATGGCTATGTGGCTGGCTGTATCTGGCTGGCTGGCTGGCTATCTGGCACGTACCCACGCACACATGCACGCACGCGCACTCACACACACACACACACACACACTCCCATGGATGACAGATTTCTTTCTTCCCCTCCCCCCCCGTTTTTTGTTTTTTTTGCTGTTGTTGATAATTGTAGTGTGTTTACAAAATTTGTTACTTTCATTAGATAATGTTTGATTTTTTTTTTCTTTGTTTTAAAACAGCTACATGGAACGATTCACAGACTTCCTTCGTCTTTTTGTGGGAATACATCTACGACGATTTGAATCGAATCCAAACTTTCCAGTATTAGAATTCTTGGGACTGCTGTTCAAATACACTTTTAGACAGGTAGGTAGCTGAGCTTTTAATTTCTGTGGGTGTGTGGGTGTTAAGGTGTCGTGTGTGCGTGCACACCGTATTTGTATTGTAACTGAGTGGTTGCTTTATGTTTATCTATCCATCAATGTTCTTGTGTTTATGTGCCTGTTTATGTGCCTGTGTGTGTGTGTGTGTGTGTGTGTGTGTGTGTGTGTGTGTGTGTGTGTGTGTGTGTGTGTGTGTGTTGTGTTTATAAATGGTTATTCCTTACACCCATTTGATCTGAATTACCATGTATGTAAATCATTTGATAATCCCCATTCCTGATAATTAGTTTTTTTTTTTTTTTATTGACCTATTGTAAACCAAACATTAAATTCAGGAATGAATAAAGAACATGCATGAACACACACACCCAGTGCTGACTCCACTGCCCCCAAAGTCCTCTGGATGAGACTACAAACTGAGGTTCCGTTTATGAACGCATGCAGAACATCTTGTGCATACGTTAAAACTGTTCCATGTTTTGAAAGAGTAGGTCATTGTGTGTCGGTGGGAACAGATGACAAAATTGACCCAACTGCATACACACGAGGACTGGATGTAAAAAAAAAAAAAAGCACATGAGTGCTTATTCCATTAACCTTGCGCCCATGTTAAATCCTGTTCCACTTTTCGTAAGAGTAGGCCATTGTGTGCTGGTGGGAACAGATGACAAGATTTACAAAACTGCATACACATGGGGACTGGGTGTAAACAAAGCACATGAGTGCTTATTCCATTATCCTCGAAATAAGTGAATGGAAGAAACAAATAAAATAAAATAAAATAAAAATAAAATAAATTAAAACAAAACAAACCGAAGATCAAACAGGCCCAAACCATTGGTGATCTTGAACTGTAAGTGAAGGGGATGGATGTTGCAGCCCAATGCTGAGGGCTTCTTCCGCTGCCTGGACATCTGGATCACATTCCTGGACTACCTCAGCACCAAGCTCCAGGAGAGGGCTGCCGACATGACCTCCATCCTGGGCAAGTAAGTCCACCCTGTCTCTTCCTCCTCCTTTCAAACTCCATTCCTGTGCCGGTGGGAACAGATGACAAGATCTACAAAACTGTATACACACGGGGACTGGGTGTAAAAAAAGCACACGAGTGCTTATTCCATTATCCTCGATATATAGAAAAAAAATAAGATAAAATAAATAAGTAAATAAATAAATAAAACTAGTGTGCTGGTTAGCATTAGGGCAGGGGTGGGGATGGGGTGGTGGGGATGGCCAAGTGGTAAAATTGTTGTGCTCATGACTTCACGGTAAATGTAAGGTGTGGGTTCAACTCTCCACTGAGGTGTCTTGTTTCAGATGATTTATTTCCCCCCTGGGAGTTAAATTGGTTCTGTCCTGGAGGTTGGAATGTGGCTAACCTTAGTGGTGGACAAACAGTTGCATATGGAAACATCTCAGTGGTAAACTGCGAGCTCTAGTAGGAGGAAAAAAAAAGCCTTAGGATGAGACTTTTAAAACAAGATTTATGTGCAAACACGTACACTAACATTTTGCACTGCACATTAAAACCCCATACACCTTTTTTAGAAGAGAAGGCTAGTGGTGGGTAAAAATGGTGGCATACACAAAATCTCACCTTTGGTGAACCTAGGAGCTCTAGCCAAGGAACAACAACAAAAAAAAGATTGCAAGGTGTAAGATCTGTCCAAACAGAAACTTATTGTAAATGCTAAAGAGGTACAAATGCTGTCTTAGTAAACAGTTATTCTGTATTTCAGAAAATTACATTCATTTTTTTGCTTCAGCTTAACCTTTTTTTGGTCTTGAGTTTTGCAGGATTCTGTTACGTAGGATTTGTTTATTTCGTTTTTCATAATTATGTCTGTACTCCGTGGAATTGTGTGTGCAGATACAAGGAAGCTTTGACATCCTTGGTGAGCAACATTCTGCAGAAAATCATGTTCCGTTTTAACCAGTCCCAGCTAGAAGAACTTGACGATGATACACTGGATGATGATGTAAGTTGCATCGGTTTTTATATCAGTTTACTGGAGTTAGGGGGGAAAATTCTTCATTGATTTATCATTTCTGCATGCTTGTGTTCAAGGCTTACCCTGTGGGGGGTACTGGGGGCTTGTCAGTATAAACAGCATCCCCACGTTCTGGTGATTGTGTGCTAGGAATTCCCTCTTTTCTATCTCTCTCTTTGTTTCTGCCTTGTCTCTTTTCTTCCTGTTACTGTTCTTGTCTGTTTTCTGCCTTCTTGGTCCATTCTTCTGCCTTTTTGCCAGAAAGACTTGAATTTCAGAAAGATAGAAATTCTCTCCCACGCTCAAGTCCGAAGTGCAAAGCTCTGACTGTTAGGCCCTGAACAGCAGCGCGAACACAGCTGTCAGTTTACCCCACTTTAGCTCCTCTTAGCTGCTAATTATTCCATCCCATCCCAGCCCAGGTGTGCTAATTACAGCAGGAACTGACCACCATGCACTTGGTAAAAGGGAGGCGCTGCTAAATGTAGCATTCTGGACTGAGTGGTGTTGGGTTTGTGCGCTGTGAACTCATTTTCACTCATGACAGACAACAATAGTTGCTGTCTGAGTGTTAGAAGAAGAAGGAGAAGGAGGAAGGAGGAAAGAAGCTGCAAAAGTGGTATACATTGATGCATTCGTTGCTCAACTCTCTGTTTTATTATGTTATTTTGTGTATGCACACACTGAATCGTATTTCTGATCACATTAGTTCATCTCAGTAAGTAATCTTGTTTCTGATAAGGCTTTTTATTATTTTTTTTTCAGATTTTATGTCTGTAATTGTTGTTGTTTGCTTTGTGCAGAGTGAAACTGAATGGCAGCATTTTTTACGGCAGTCTCTGGAGGTAGTAGCCAAAGTGGCTGAACTCATCACAGCAGAAACATTTCAGCGAATTGTAAGTATTCTGTTGCTATGGGGACACAGGAAGATGAAATAAATGCCATTGTTCTTGTTTTTCTGTTAAAAAAAAATCTTAGTTGCCATTTATGTGTGCTTGTGATATGTGTGTGTGTGTGTGTGTGTGTGTGTGTGTGTGTGTGTGTGTGTGTGTGTGTGTGTGTGTGTGTGTTGCCATTTATCGCATACATATGGAAGTATGTGTGTAACATTTACAAAGGATTTACAGGCTTTTTCTGCCCATGTGATCCTCCATATCTGTAAATTTGCATTTTGAATCATTTCTTGGTGAATTAGATAGTATTTTATTTTGTAGGAGAGAGGAACAGTGATGCTTTTCAATCCAACAAAAGCAATCCAATCACATTGTTTTTGGAGGCTGTTAACAGGATGATTTGATTGCTTCGATCAGTTAGAAAAAGGATATTTTTGTAGATACTACCCAGAAGAATGCTTCTTCTGTTCTTTTATATCTGGAATAGAACAAAATTAAAGTGAATGAAAGAAATAGTATGGTAGAAACGTAAATTTTTCATATATTTGTGTTGGTAAATCATTCTTTGTTCTAATATTTGAAGTCATCAAATCAAAAAGTTGTCTAAGAATACCTGTCAGGTTTCACATTTAGGACCTATAAAATATTACGATGGATAATGAATTACATGATGTGTATCCAGATTTGCAAAAATGTAGCAAGTGGAAGAACATCTCATTGATTTATAAATCCCCAAATCTCAAAGGTATAGAAAAAAAAAGAAATTGATAACCAACTATAATATGTAGAGATAATGAAAAGCAATCAATGTGTATGTTCAGAGTAAAAGATAAAGGTAAAGGGTCCCATAACCTAGGTGATCGTAGGGGAGCGAGGCATCAGAGACCTCAGCTTCTCTAGGGGCCAGTATATTAAGGGCGGTGTCCATCTCCTCCTCCTTGCTGCTTTACCTTCCCTGACCCTAAAGAGGGCAGGTCCCCATTTATGGCTGGGTGGACTGAAGGGGGGGGGGGGGGGGGGGGGCTGTACTGAAGGCAAGGCGTGCAAACGGTCACCCATCTAACTGGTAACCAACCATGCTCGATGCTGCTTAACTTGACTGGGGGAAAGGGAGTGCTCTGACCATTAGCAGAGTAACGACTCATCAGTGCATAAAAAAAAAAGACTCATTGGTGCATCACAATGCTGTCCACAGTGGGAGCCATTCCAGGAACACGTGGAGGCCTACTTTGGCCTGGAAAAGTACGTGACTGATGAGGGCGTCCAAGGTCGTCGACTGAACATTTCCACGGAGAATGGCTGTCGCCGCCTGCACTGCATGCTGCGGGATCTGTCGTCCCTCCTGCAGGCTCTGGGACGTCTGGCAGACCACTTCATCGGGGAACACTTCGCTGACAGATACGCCAACGCTAAACTGCTGGTGGAAAGGTATTTTTTATTTTATTATTATTTTATTCTTTTATATCAAGAATAATGGAATAAGCACTCGTGTGCTTTTTTTTTTTTTACATCCAGTCGCTGTATGTATGCAGTTTTGTAAATCTTGTCATCTGTTCCCACCAGCACACAATGGCCTACTCTTATGAAAAGCGGAACAGGCTTTAACGTGTGCGCAAGATGTTCTGCGGTAAGGGAGGTTATGTGGAATCTGCATATTGTCTTGACTGCCATTTGTGGTTTATTTTGTTTGTTGAATAGAGCTTTTGGAGCTAGATAATCTATCTTAAGTTGTATTTCTCTCTCTCTCTCTCTCTCTCTCTCTCTCTCTCTCTCTCTCTCTCTCTCTCTCTCTCTCTCTCTCTCTCTCTCTCTCTCTTTCACTCTGTATCTGTCTCTCTTGTCTCCCTTTACTTTGTTGAGAATCATGGGGGAACCACTCTAAAGAGTTGTTCACCAATTCTTTTTTTTTCCAGTTATGTTTGAGTGGCTGTTGCTCTTTTACCAGCACCTGTCGTTCGATAGTGCTCATGCAAGTAATGCCAAGTTCAAATGCATGTAAACCTTTGTGTCAGTGTACCAAGAAATCGCAAATCACCTAAATACATTACTCTATGGCTCAAGTGTTACTTCCTATATTAAGCACAGTTAATGCGAGGAGTGTCTTGTGTTATGTACGTGTCAGTAATATTTGTGTAAATTTTTCAAGCAAATATGAAGGGCTTTTGTTGTGTGTGTGTGTGTTGCAGATTGGTTCAAGTTGTTGCCTATGGCAGCAAAGTCAAGCTTTTTGAAGTATCCACAGAAAATGTTTTGCAGCAAGACTTCAGACAAGTGTGAGTTTGTTAGTTACCTTGCTGGGCTGGTCTAAAGTTCTTTGTGTCCCTGAAGAATCAACACATGAGGAGGGCTTGGGAAGGATGACATTTGATATGAAAATATGCAGGGAAAAAAAAAAAGACTTCTTTAACCACTTGAGGAGTTGTGGGAGTTGTGTGTTGTGGGTATCCCTCATAGATTATATTCACTTGAATCTGCACTAAGTTATAAGTGCATTGTGTAATGCTGCCATGTTGGAAGACACGGGGACCTATTTTGTA
This sequence comes from Stramonita haemastoma, assembly GCA_030674155.1. Lineage (NCBI taxonomy): Eukaryota > Metazoa > Mollusca > Gastropoda > Neogastropoda > Muricidae > Stramonita > Stramonita haemastoma. The sequence goes on from CM060316.1 coordinate 66,837,669, forward strand.
AATCATAAAGTACCTGAATTGTGTGGCAGATGTGCATGTGAACACACACACATGCGCTCACCCATGCACAAATGCACATCACACACACACACACACACACACACACACACACATAACTACACAACCACTTTCCTACTCAAATTCAATAAAACAGATGTTAGCATAAAGCTCTGCCTGTCTATCATTTCACGCACATTTACATACCATGATCAGACCTGTGCACCTTCCGTATTTTTTCCATATTTGTTCCGGAAAAAGTTGGAAAATACGGAAATACGATTTTATTTATCAAAATCCGATTTTTGTCAACGAAAAATCTGGAAATCGAAAACGTCGTCTTCTATCGTTCAGCGATGCCGATCATCTCGCGTTATGTCGTCTGCTAAGCCCTAGCGTTCAGTTACTTATCTCCCCTGATGACGCATGCGCACAACAGTATCTTCAAAACAAAATGGTGGAAAGTGGTGTAAACTTTCGCGGTGAAACAGACCAAACTGATACAACTTGTAAGCAAAGAAAGACGCGGAGTGAATGCAAAATGACGCTAACAGGCCAGGATGGGGCTAAAAGAGGTACAGTTGCGGATATAGATGCATAAGCAGCAAAATTGGCTGTTCGTTTTACCGAGTAAGGTTTGAAATCTGCGCTACGTCTCTCACATCAGGCTACTCGCTAGTGAAAGTTGAACTTTATTCGCAAGTGGTGTCGAAAATTGGAATGCGGTCGGAACATAGCAAACCACGCTCTTCATTTATAGAAGCGCTGATTTCTTGGAAAATCATGGAACAGTAAAATTTCTCGTATCTTCGAAAGATCAGTTGATCGTTAAAACGGCAAAGTGACTTGTTCTGAAGTTACATCAAGACTCGCTCTGAAGTTATATCGTACCGAACACGGCTTCCGCTCTGGTGCTGTACTGGACAGCAGCAGAGCACACACATACATAGCACTTGTTTTCTGGCCATGCAAACTGTCATGGTGAATCCACTCCGAAATCAGATTAAAAATAAAATGAGAAAGGCATAGGATCTTCTTAAATCTTCACCAGAGAGTGTATTGATCTCTGTCTCTCTCTCTCTCTCTCTCTCTCTCTCTCTCTCTCTCTCTCTCTCTCTCTCTCTCTCTCTCTCTCTCTCTCTCTCCACGTTTTCCATTAACCATCACAGTGGTACACACAAACTTATATTACCGCTACCCAGAATAGATCTTTTTAAAACAAGTTTGACATACTCTGGTGGTTCTTTATGGAAGGTCTGAGTCTCTCTCTCACACACACACACACACACACACACACACACACACACACACACACACACACACACACACACACACACACACACACACACACACACACACACACACGCCTCCACATTGCACAAAATGGTGCCTGGAGAGGCCTCCAAACTGCCTTTAAAATGTGAAAAATCGTTTTCGGCTGGGGGTCTTCGCCCCCTGGGCCCCCCAGCAGGGCTTTGCCCCTGCACCCCACCGGGGCCTAAGCGGCCCCTGGACCCCGGCTTAATTTCCTCTTTTTTTTTTTTTTTATCTCCCAATTCTACACTCTGTATATTACATCACTTATGAAGTCACCAGACCTGTCCAGATTTGCTAGTTGATAAAAGAAAAAGCTTACAAGCTTTTGTACAATGGACAGAAAGTGGAAGGGGGATGAGCTAACAAATAGAGATACAAAAACCCAATTAAAAAAAAGACGTTTATGCTTCATGTTGAAAAAGTGTCACGAACAACACGCAAAAATACTGAAACTCGGTGAAAAATACTGAAAATTGCCATGAAAATACTGAAATCAGTAGTAAGGGGGTGCACAGGTCTGCATGATAGATGTAAAGGTAAGAAAAAACAAAAGAAGACATCTGACACTAGCGTATGAAACTGAAAAAGGATATTTTATGCATATTTCAGATTGAACTGGGATTAGCTTTGGGGCCTCGGCATACATTATATGATTAGATGAAAGTGATAAATGACCTCCTTTTTACCTTACCTGGCCTGTAGCGTACAGAAAAACAGCAAACAAGCTGAAAAAGGGCTTATTGAATAAAAAATGTTTAAACCAGAAGGGTTTATTTTGTTTCAGTCACGCACAGGCCATGGCTGCAATCAAGGCCTATGCTCATTGGCTGCTGCAGCTGTACACAGAATCTGTACGAACCAATCAGGAGAAGGATCAGTTCTACAACATGATTGTCACACTGATTGAAGCGGTGGCTCCACTCATCAACAAGCAGGTAGAAAGAAACGACTTCTTTTTTATTTATTAATTTTTTTTATATGGGGGCAACCAAATCAGAGGCAGTTTTTATGACTGCATGATGATCAATGGAAATGAGGATGATGTAATGACGCTGCTATGGAAGTGCATATGCTTTGAGACTACTTGACAGGGTTGTATACACTTACTATCATAGTATATCTGGTGTCAATGGGGCCCGAAAGATACAGACACCTGTAGGGTTGGTTATGCAGGCATGCACGCACACTTACACACACAAACACACATACACACACACACACACACACACACACACACACACACACACACACACACAGAGTAGGCCATCATGTGCCGGTTGAACAGATGACATTTACAAAACTGCATACACACGTGGACTGGATGTAAAAAAAGCACAAGAGTGCTTATCCTATTATCCTCGATATAAAAGAATTTTAAAAAAATATACGCACACACACAGAGACACACACACACACACTCTTACACTCATGAACGATTGGACAGTGATTTTTCAGTGCTGGTCATGAAGAAGTGTGTTGTTGGAAAGGTGCCGGAGAGGGTGGTGCACTCGGCTGTGCATCTGCTGCTGTCCATCACCACCACTGTGCGTCCAGCCTTCCTGCTGCAGCTGTCGGCCGTGCAGACCATGTACACTGCCGCCACTCAGGGCTCCTGTCAGGGGCTCACTATTGAGGTGGGTAGTGTTTTTTTTTTTTTTTTAATTTTATACTGCTTTATGTCACAGCAGATTTCTCTGCATGAAATTCGGGCTGCTCTCCCTGGAGAGAGTGTGTTGCCACAAGTGCAGCGCCTACCCATTATTTTTTTTTTTTCCCCTCAGGGATGGTGTCTAAACACGACACCTGTGTGCATGCTGGTATGTGCGTGTGTGTAGAATAGTAGTGTACAGGTAGGTGTGTGTGTGTGTGTGTGTATGAAGTTGAGAGTTACTGAAGCCACTGAAACTGAGTGAGGCGACAGCCCTGGTGTGGCTTTCGTGGTTGGCAGGGCTATAAACAATATTATGATTGTGAGGTGTGTTTTTTATTTTTTATTATTTATTTATTTTTTATTCTTTTATATCGAGGATAATGGGATAAGCCCTCGTGTGTGTGTGTGTGTGTGTGTGCGTGCGTGCGTGTGTGCGTGCGTGCATGCGTGCGTATGAGTGACTTGTGTGTGTGTGTTTATATTTGTGTGGGTTTATGTACACATCTTTGGGATTTGTAAGGCTCTTTTAGCATAAATGGTATTCCCACATTCTAGAAATCTTGTGTAAGAAATTTACCCTTTCTTATCACTCTGTCTTTTTTATCTTTCTGTCCTCTCTGTCTTCTTTTCTACTTTCTCGGTCAATTTTCTGCCTTAAAAAACAACAAAAAAAGCAATTCTGACAATATTTCTCTCTAAATATACACAATATAACTTTTTGCCTGTACTGCTTTTTTCTGGTGACTTGGTGGTGAAACAGTAGAAATTGGAATATGCAGAATATGTTCACAGCTGGCAAATCCAGCAGAATTCAAAGGTCCAGGGACAGTGCTAAAATTAGTACGCCCCTTCTCTTTACCCCCATCCCTCTCCCTTTTCCTCACCCTCCCAGTTTTTTAAGTGCACTCTGTTCTGGCTATAATTTGCACTGGCAGGGCTCAGGTGGGGTCGGAATGGATAGAAGCTGAGAGCTGCTGAAAGTGGTGGAAAATGATATTTTGAGTGCAGCTGCAATGAGTAAAAAAAACTCCACTGCTCTTTATTTGCAGCAATAATTGGTTAGTGCTGGAAAGGACATGCCATTACTTTTCCCAGACACATATCTGACTGTGTAAAGCAGACGAGAGGAAGAGGATTGGTTAGTGTGGCTTTTCTTCCCATCATAAACTTGGGAGCTGTAACTGGAAAGATTGATGTGCAGGTTATTTTTTATTCATGTTTTATACCACTTTATGTCACAGCAGATTTTTCTGTATGAAATTCGGGCTGCTCTCCCAGGGGAGAGCGCGTCGCCACATGTGTGTCCCTCTAGGATACTTTCCTTTTGAGGGAGACAGCAGCATCCTTCGCATACAAAGGGAAAAAAGTATTATGTCTGTTTGTTGGTTGAAGGTGCAATTGCTGCTGTACCAGTCACTTTTCTCCCCCACTTTCTGACTTTTCTCCCCCTCATAAACTTCGGAGCTGTAACTGGGAAGTTTGGTTTGCAAGTTAGGTGTGTCCTTCTAGTATCCTTTCCTTTTGAAAGAGAACGGCATCCTTCATGTACAAAGGAAAAAAGTATGTATGTTTGTGGGTTGAAGGTGCAATTGCTGCTGTACCGGTCGCTGTCACACTTACGGCATCCTTCACGTACAAGGGAAAAAAGTATGATGTATGTTTGTGGGTTGAAGGTGCAATTGCTGCTGTACCGGTCACTGTCGCACTACCTGCTGCTGCCGTGGCCTGGCCTCCAGGAGAAGGAGCAGGACTGGAGCAGTCGGGGGTCACACCATCAGACCTTCACCCGTCAGCTGGCCAAAGACTTCATCGCCCTCAAGGACTGCCCCAACCTGGCCTCCACCAAAGAACTGCAAGAACAAGGTGACTGACTGACTGACTGTCTGTCAGTGCCTGGAGTAGCTTAGAACTGTGCTGTAGGGGTGTGAAATGGGGGGGAAAAAAACAACAAAAACCCCTGCTGAAAAATGGTTTGAGTGAGATCTTTTGTTGGTGTTTCTCAAAGTCACATGTACACACATACATATTTAGACAAAGCCAGATGTACACACATACATTCTGGGACAAAGCCATATGCTCACATAATTATATTATGCATACTTAGACAAAGCCAGATGCACACATATTCATACTTAAACAAAGCCAGATGCACACATGTGCATACTGTGTCTGTGTGATCTGTACCTATGTCTGAAATCTTCACCTGAGTTTAGTATATACATCAAATTAGCTCAGTTTCTCTTTATTTTTATCATTTTAACGAAATCATTTCTCATCCACAGTCAGATTGAATTTCATGATAACCCAAACAGTTTGAACACTTTTATTATTATTCTATGGGGACGGGATAGCCTAGTGGTCAGATCATTGCGCTCAGCAATTTGACGACCCGAGTACAATTCCCGTTTGAGGGGATTTTTCCCCTGGAGTTAACATCAGTACTGACTCTACTCTCCCCTAAAGTTCTTCAGATGCGAACGCACACAGAACATCTTTGGCACACATTATATCCTGTTCCGCTTTTCATAAGAGAAGGCTATTGTGTGCTGGTGGGAACAGATGACAAGATTTACAAAACTGCATACACACAGGGACTGCATGTAAAAAAACACATGATTGCTTATACCATTATCCTTGATATAAAAGAATAAATAAATAAATTAATAAATAATATGGTGGTAGCAGCAGAACTGTGCCCAGCTAATGTGCTCTCTTCTGTGTTGTGTGTTGCGACAGCCAAAGCGGTGATCCGGCGCGTGCTGCGTGTGTGTCAAGACTGGATCGAGTCAGTGGCGGGGGAGGTGGTGCGCACGAAGCAGCTGCTGTACCAGTCCCTGACCCCGTCATCCAGACCACACTGGCCATCTTCTCCATTTACATCAGCCAAACAGGTCCGTCGCCCTGCCTGCCGGCCTGCCGGCCCGCTGCTTCTTTTCCAGCCTTTAACCCTTTCAATATGGCAAGCCTGTTTTCCGGCTCAACTTTTGCTACCTTTCAGTCCTGTAAGGAGGAAAACGGTGCAACCGATTTTTTTTCAATTCCTGGGTTTCTGAGGTGCAGAAGAGTGCAAAATGGGTACCTAGGTAAATTTTACGTTTACACACACGAAGCTTTATAAACATTCTCGTGGAAAGGAGAAGCACTGTTTGCTGTACCAAAACTACTTTCCGAGTCCGTTGATGCCAGTTAGCCGCTTGACCAGTCACTATAAACAAACCCTCCTCTGGTACTGTTATTGCTGAGAAATCGGCTGACAGGACTGAAGGGGAGAGGGCTGGGCAGAAATATAGGATAGGGGAAGTAATTGTCAGCAGATATTCAGTGCTGTAAGGGTTAAACAAAAAAATTGTTTTTTTTTCCATGATGTCTTGTATGTGGCTTCTCCCTAATCTCTCTGAAGTCGGGAGTATGACTGCCTATATGGCGAGGTACTTAAAAACAGTAGTCATACATGCAAATTTCTCATTCAGTGTGCAATTTCAATCTCACAGTGATTCACAGGTGGGATGAGTTGAGTCAGAGTGCACATTCTGGGTGACCCCAGAGTGTTAAGCTGGGTAAACGCACAACAACAACAAAACAACAACAACAACAACAACATATCTCCCCCAATGTCCTTGAATGGATGGGTGAATGGTAGATGAAAGGTATTTGCTTTTAAGTCACAGCAGATTTCTTGGTGTGAAATTCAGACTGCGCTTCTCTGGGGAGAGCGCGTCGCCGCAAGAGTAGCACCACCTATTTTTTGGTTTTCTTTTCCTGTTTGCATGTGTATATCTTTCCCTATCAAGACTGCCTTTTTCCTACAGAATTTTGCCAGGGACAACTCTTGTTGTCGTGGGTTGTCTGACTGCTAAAGTAAACTTTAAATAAAAAGTTTGTTGTGTTTTAGTTTGATAGCTGGGCTGGTGATTTGCTGTATGTGAAATATGTAGGAGTGTGTGTTGAATTGTAGTACATTTTTTCCATTGAGAATCAGTATTTAAACATTGCCACAACACTTCAGAAAACTGGGAAACACTCAGCGCCACACAGAATATTCTCCCTCTTATCTCAGGAACTTTTCAATGTAAAATGTTTGCTGGTTCAGAGTTTAGCCAAGATATCAAATTATACATCAGATCTATGTCTGGTGTTATACTTTTCTCTTTTTGTTTTTCTGTTGACACTTTTATTCACCATCACTGATTTGAATTTACAGAGATTTTGTATTATAGAAAGTTGTCACAATTGTTGAGGACAGAAGAAAAAACAACAACAACGTGTGGTTTCCTTGCAGATATTGTGGACGAGATCATGGGTTTCTTCCTGGCTCTCTTCCAAGGACTGCGGGTTCAGATGGGCGTGCCTTTCATAGAGCAGACTATCCACACCTTCATGAATCTCTTCTCCAGGTAGGAAGAACACACAACTCGGGGACTGGGAAACTGGTGTGCTGGATTGGTTGATGGGGTAAAATGCTTCCTTATCGTAAAGAAGCGTAAACTTAACCCTCTTCCATTCGCTTTTCTGACCAAGAAACTCCTCCTAGTATTCGGAAAATTTCAATCTTTTTCTAGTAAAACACAGTTCCTTAGTAATATACACCACCATATAAAAACTACTGATAGTAGAGTCTTGAAATTTGACAGGAGTGTTCATAAGTTGTCATAGTTTACTTTGCATCAAAATTTGACAGTCCTGCTTATATATGTCGTGTTGCTGTCCCCCTTTTTGTCACCAAATCAAGGTGACAACATGTTCACTTCATGCTGTTAGTAAAATAATATGCTCTAACATGCACATCATGCACTAGTATGAGTCAAAATTGAAAAAAATAGTGTCCTACCTACAGGACCTCTGTAGGATTCCACGTCAGGGTAATCCGATTGAATAATACCCATTACATGAAGATTGTCACCAAGTCCATTGTCTGGGATTGTACAGTTTTTCTACACACTAAAGAGAAATAAAAAATACGCAAACACGGTACATTATTCACGGGATGGATTGCGTCGTGCCTTGAACTAGGCTTTGATGTCATTGAGAAAGGGCCTGATCTTGTAGAGAGGGTCGTACTGGGGGCTGTCACGTCCAGGTGTGTCACTTGTGTCTCTCAAATGAAAATACTGATTCAGCTTCAAAAATCTTGTTTTGGGCATGACAGTACTGATCCATGAGTGAGAAAACTTAGGGTCAGTGGACCAGTACATATGTATTCTGGGCAGACGATTGATTCCCATCATTATCAGTATAGACAGGTAAGCCCTGATCTCCTCAGGTGTTGTGTCTGTCCACAAAGGATCAGAAGCCACACCTCTAGCAGCGATCTTTTGTTTAGCATCTGCCGCACTACGAAAAAAAGTTGGGGAAACAAACAGAAAAAAATAATCCAGGGGCTTGGCACTGAGCGGTAGTGTGTGTACAGGTTCTGCAGGCAACTGAAAATCTTTCACTGCCAGCGCTGTGTGCGCCGCGCGCCACGTCGTCTGCAAATTTAGTAGTGGAATGTTGTCTTCAGGGTCACTTTCTACTGCATAATCCTCATCTATTTCATCCCTTCCTTCTTCAGTTTCAATTTCAACATCAGATTCTCCATTCTGTTGTCTTTCAATCTCCTCAACTTGACGCATAATTTCGTCAATTTCATCTTCTGGAAAATCTTCCCACATTTCATCTTCGTGCTTTGCCGCCATTCTTAACTATGAGAAAATGTGTGAATGAAAATGAGAGACGCTGACCAATTTCTTGAGAATGGAAGGATGTGTGGTGCCAAAAATAGTACTGAAAAGCCATTGGGCTATCCTTACTATAGCGGGAAAAGTCACTCATGGTGTGTGTGAACTTGTTCATGCTCACAGCGTGATGGAAAATACCCACTGGCCGCGAGCGATTCTCGGCATGCTGCGGCACGATAAAATAAATGGGGCCTTTTCCGAAAAGCCCGCTGCGGCATTAGAAAATGGGAGAGGGTTAAATGGTACGGGCATGTCAGAAGATCAAAAGGACTTGCAAAATCAATACTGCAAGGCACTGTCCAAGGAGGAAGAAAAAGAGGCAGACCAAGGAAGAGATTGGAGGACAGCATCAGTGAATGGACAGGCCTAGAACTCAACAAAATTTTGAGAAAGACAGAACAGAGAGAGGAATAGAGGGAACTGGTTGTCAAGTCTTTAGGGGTGCCCCCATGGTCGCCAGATTAAGGGAAAGATAGATAGATAGATAGATAGATAGATAGATAGATAGATAGATAGATAGATAGATAGATAGATAGATAGATAGATAGATAGATAGATAGATAGATAGATCATATATATACATATATTCCATTTTATTTTGCATCAAGGATGTTTGAATTGTTATAGGCATTCTGTTTTCTTCTGCTGTGCACACTCTCTTTATGTACTTCAGTGATATGAGTAATATTACTCTTCATTGGGGACGGGGTAGCTCAGAGGTTAGTGCACTCGCTTTCCCTAAGCTAAGGTTTAAGCAGCATCAGTTATGGTTACCTATTGGGTGGGTGACCATTTGCGTGCCTTGGCTTCAGTACAATCCTCCAGTCCACCTACCTGTAAATGGGTACCTGCCCTCTTGAGGGCCAGGGAAGGTAAAGCAGGGAGTAAAGCGCCCTTAATATGCTGGCCCCTATAGAAGCTGAGGTCTTTGATGCCTCGCTCCCCTATGACCACATAGGTTATGGGACACCTTTACCACCTTTTTTGCACTTCATAATGTACCTTTTACCTGACAAAGTATTTCTTGGCAGAAGACCTCAGTAGAGTTCTGTTTTCCTCCACTACTATTTCCTCAATAGTTGATTCCCGTTCATGTGTGTCAATCTGTGATGTTGCAGGGAGCAGTTACAAGAAACCATCCAGCAGGAGACAGGAGTGGCCTTCCGAGTTATTGAAAAGTGAGTATACTGTAGGAGTCATAAGCCTGGCGGCTACATGGAATTGTTAATGTTGTGCTTCTATGGGTCCTTGCCTGTCCACTTCATCAGGTTGTGTGTGTGTGTGTGTGTGTGTGTGTTGTATGTGTGTGTGTGTGTGTGTGTGTGTGTGTGTGTGTGTGTGTGTGTGTGTGTGTGTGTGTGTGTGTGTGTGTGTGTGTGAGAGAGAGAGAGAGAGAGAGAGAGAGAGAGAGAGAGAGAGAGAGAGAGAGAGAGAGAGAGAGAGAGACTGGGATGGAAAGCTAGCTGTTGTCATGACCATCACTGCTGCTGCTTGAAGTCATGCTTTCTTCTACTGAAATAACATTGTCTAAAAACTTTTGACTTCATTTTCTGAACTTTGGCAAAGCCATAAGAGGACCGAAGGACATCTAAAAATTTGTCAAGAAATTTTTGTGATAATGATAATAACGATATATAGAGTAGTAGTTGTTTGGGGAATGTTTCAGTGAGACAGTTGACTGAATGTCAAGGTGCTCCAGACATTGTTCTAACACTGCCTTGTACCTGAACTGTTGCACAGGTTCCTCAAGCTGTTGGAACTCATTGTGGTGGAGCCTGGCTCAGCCTTCAAAGCCTTCCTGCCTCGCATCATCAACATCTGCATGGAACAGATCTTCCCCATCATTTCTCCAGTGAGTGAGTCTGTCTGTCTGTCTGCCACATGCTTTGTGTGTGTCTACATGTCAAACATGGACAGCTTTGGAAAGAAGACATTGGTGTTTTGGGTGGTGGTATGTGTTAGATGGGGACAGGATAGCTCAGTGGTCGGAGCACTTGCTTTCCCCCAGCCAATGTTAAGCAGCATCGAGCATGGTTACCAAGTGAAAGGGTGACTGTTTTGTGCGCCTTGGCTTCAGTACAGTCTCCCAGTTCACCCAGCTTTAAAAGCGTACCTGCCCTCTTTAGGGTTAGGGAAGGTAAAGCAGCGAGGGAGAGGAGATGGAAGCCGCCCCCAAAATGCTGGCCCATAGAGAATCTGAGGTCTCTGATGCCTCACTTCCCTGTGACCACATAGGTTATGGGACACCTTTACCATTTTTTTTTTTTTACCTTTATGTTAGATGCAGATTTGATGTCTTGATCAGAAACAAAACGCACAATAGGCATATTCAAATCAAATAGTGGATCATGAACATTTTTTGCCTTAAAAAGTTTGCTAAACCTTTTTAAAACATAAACCAAAAGAATTTGATACGTGATTGTGTCTATTTGATACAATGTGGCAACGTTAACCTTTTTAAAACACATACCAAAAGAACTTGATACATGATTGCTTTTATTTGATACAATGTGGCAATGTTTTGATTGTTGTTATTTTATACAAGATGGCACTGTTTTCTGCTGATAGACCTGAGAGGGGTGGGTGTCTTCATGTAGCAATGTACTGTTGTGTGAAACAGCGTCCCTCCCCGGACATCAAGAGTTCGCTGTACGAGGTGTTGCACTCCTTGATCGTCAACAACTGGCGCTACTTCTTCCGCACCAACGTGTTTGCTTCCATGCTGAAGCACGAAGACCCCATGGAGCATTTCAACGACTTCTCCGCCATCTTTCAGGTAAAGCGCTGCTGTGTGCTGTCTGTCTGTCTGAGTGAAGGGAGGGTGCTGATGGTGTGGGGGCATGGAGGGAGGGAGATGAGTAAATGTTTTGGGAAAAGGTCCTAAAAAGGAAAATGTTCTGTGCATATATATATATATACGTAGCTTTTTCAAGTGTATGCCCCCTCTCTCTTCCCAAAGGTGTATCATAGCACAAGATGGATGTGTGTTTCTTCCTTTCTTTCACAGTTCTCTGTAAACTTTTAGGGTTTGTTGAGGAAATCATATTGTAACAGGTTGGAGGGGATAGCCTATGGCTAGAGTGCTAGAGTGTTGTGTTCATGATCTGATGGCCCAGGGACAAACTACCTGTTTGAGGGTTTTTTGCCCTGGAGTTAACGTCAGTACCAACTCCACTCCTCCCTTAAAGTTTATTTGATTAGATTAAACCAGGGTCCCATGGGCAAACATACAAAAATCTTGCGCACACATCAAAAGCTCGCTCTGCCTTAGGAAGAGAAGGCCATTTTGTGACAGTAGGAATGGGTGAGAAGTTTTAAAAAACCAAAACCAAACAAAAAACGTGTGCACACTAATGTCGTATTTAGATACCAGCCCGAAAGTCAGAATGTGGCTACCTTAATGCTCAGTAAAAACAGTTGCATAGGCAAAACTTGACCATTGGGTAAAGCTCAGAGCTCTAGCTGAAAAAAACTGGAACAGGGAGTGTTCATGGTTTTCCTAATTGCCATATCTGCAGAGCCACCTGTGGGAAAGGTAGGCCATTTTATGTTGAGAGTCTGGCATTGATCTATGGGTTCTTTTGTGTGTGCTAAATATGTGTAACACATAGGACCTTGTTTTATTGTCTCATCCAAAAAGCTAGTACCCAGACCAGCACTCATGGTCTAATGGATGGGGGAACAGTTTCGGGCCCAACTTCGAACCTGGACTTTTTGTTTTCTAGGTAGGTGTGTTATCTCTAGACCACTGATGTAGTGATGTTTTCGCAAACACACCAGATACAGTTTTTATGGTGGGCAGTGCACAGGATAAAATTAAGAAAAAACAGTCTTGTAGTTAATAAAATATGATGTTAATTAAACAATGTTAGAGATGTGTTGAGCTTGCTGCCATGTTTTCTTATGCCATGTTTTATTTATGCTTGGTTTGTGTGCCTCACCTCACCTCACCTCACCTGTGAAGTGTTTGTGCAGCTCTGTATTAATTATTACACACATGATCTCAAACAATGGAGATGTTGATGTGGCTTATTTGTTTCAAAGGATTATCTGTGTGTGTCATCATCTTCTTCCATGCTGCTGTTTTTGTCCCTGTCCTGCAGGCCTATGGACAGTCCTTTCTACAGCCGGACATCGCTGTCTTCAGACAGAACCTGGAATCTCTGGAGGCACTTCACTTCAAGTGGAAACTGTACAGCAAGGTCAGTGCCAACTCCTGTTGTTTAATTAGCCCTCTTAGTCCCGAACCGGGATTTTTTTTTTTTTTTTTTTGCTGCCTCGTCTTCTGTGACGTCCCCATCCTGCTGTTCCCACGCTGCTCATTTCAATTCCCCCGCCACAGCCATACCCAGATTCGTTGTGTCTCATCCTCAGGGTCAGGAGGCCACAGGGAGCCCATCAATGTTAGGCCGCCATGGGGCCACCAGCCAGAGGGGCCCTGCACTTCTGCTGGGTCACTTTGGTGGTGTTAAGTGGTACCTGTTCTGAGCTAACATACGCAGGACACCACCTACTAAGCCCCCTACTAACAACAGTATTAACTCAATCGCAGAGCCAGACTGAGTGAGTCACCCACCTGAGGTGGTGACAACCACAACACCCCTCCAACAACTGTCCCCCCGTGAACCCCCAACCCCAAAGGCTTTGACGCAAACTTACCACGGGCACAGAAGTGTATGGGCAAACCGAATCTGAGGTCACCATGAGACCAGAGCAATGGGGGCCACCGAATCAGAGGCAATTTTTATTATTGCTGATGATCAATGGTAATGGGGATGATGTAATGCTGCTACTGTGGAAGTGCATCCGCTTTGAGACTACTTGTCAGGGTTTTACTCAATGCTTACTGTCATGATATATCCCAGCGTCAACCGGGCCCGAGAGATACAGGCACCTGCAGTGTTGGACAGTGTAATTTGAGCAACACTCTCAAATTCGCATCTGTACAGTGGATGAAGCTTGACTGTGTGGTCCCAGTCTCCCCACCGAGCCCACAGCACACTCACTCTGGGTAGGAGCTGGCCAGAGTCTGAAAAATCCCTATGACTCTTATGGGAATGCAAGCATGTATATATTATATACCTGTGGTTGCGTGTGCAGAGTGTGTTCCAGGAGAAGATGCTGTGCATGCGTGTGCTTACATACATACACACACATACATATAATTGCGTGTGCAGAGTGTGTTCTGGGAGAAAATGCTGTGGGACTTCCTGACGGTGCTGATGCAGGTGTTGGTGTGTGTGTGCATGCGCGTGTTCTTACATTACATGCTTGCATACACACACACATATGCTTGCGTGTGTAGAGCGTGTTCCGGGAGAAGATGCTGTGGGACTTCTTAACTCCTCTGAAGTCGGAGTATGGCTGCCTATATGGCGAGGTACTTGAAAATAGTCATACATGCAAACTTCTCATTCAGTGTGCAATTTCAATCTCACAGTGATTCCCAGGTGGGATGAGTGAGTCAGAGGGCACATTCTGGGTGACCCTCCAGAGTGCTAAGCTGGGAAACAACAACAGCAACTTTCTGACGGTGCTGATGCAGGTGCTGGTGTGTGTGTGCGTGCGCGCATGTGCTTACATACATATATATATATATATACACATGATTTCGTGTGCAGAGCGTGTTCCGGGAGAAGATGCTGTGGGACTTCCTGACAGTACTGATGCAGGTGCTGGTGCACAAGTCGCACGACCTGCTGAAGGAGGAGATCGTCATCACCGTCTACAACATGGCCCAGGTGGACTTTGACCTCTTCTACGCCAACTTCCTTCCCCACTTCCTGCGCGCCATGGACGGCCTCGACGACAACCAGCGCACCGTGCTGGCCCAGAACTTCAAGCTGGAGAAGGTGAGCTGGGGGGTGGGGGTGGGGAGGGGTGGGGGGTGTGGGGGGGCCGGAGGGGGGAGGAGGGGAGGGAAGGGGGGGAGAGCAAGGAAGGATTCTGAGACTTGAGTTTCTGATTCTGAGTTTTTAGGGGTTGGTGCTTTGGGTTGGTGGTGTGTTGTGGTGTGGTGTAGGTTGGTGGAGTGTGGTGTGGGTATATGTGTGTGTGTGTATTTCTTTATTCAAATAGTCGCTGTCTGAACGTTCAGCAATGATGATTTCTCAGTATTTTGCCATGAATTGGGAACGCAGTATTGGGGGAAGGACATTAGTGCAATATCATAACTGTGGGGTAGATGAACTGTGGTTGGATAATTTCTTTCAGTGCAGGTCTTTCATTAAACCGACCACTGGATGTATACTTTGTACATGTGTTGGTTTAAGGGGGACCGCGGCATAGGTTTTCACCAAAAAAAAAATAAAAATGACTTTTGGGATTATGGTTGCATTTGGTCAAGTAATGTGTCAACTTTACATTTCTGTCACTCATTTTGTTTGTTTTGACCGATTTCATTGCAAATAAAATCATTTTCTGAGGTAGGGGTGGGTGAATTTAGAGCAATTGTGGCCCAAAAACGCGAAATTTGCTTCAGTTTGGAGATCGTCGCGCTTGCCGACCAGTTTCGCTACCCCCCCTTCTTTGGTATCAATGTGAAGGTCATTCACTGACCTACTTTCTGACATCACCTCTCAATGGATAATTTCACTCACGGAAACACACGAAGAGTAAATCCGAAGGAACCCGAGAGGCATTTTCTACAGGCATACTGTTGAGTCGAAGTCTCTGATTGGCTTGTGGCCGTAAAAAAATAGCTGATTGGTTCTAAGAGTCATGTGACTTTTATCCAAGATGGCGGATGTTTACATCTCGAGTCTGTTCGATGCACGTATTCGACAGGTTTTCAGCCAAAGTTTTTTACTGAAAGTCTCAAAAATGCCAAAATATGCCGAAAACAAGTGTTGGACTACCAATGCCTTTGGTAGAAAGAATGAAAAACAGAAGAAACGGAAAATAGACTGGCGATCGCTGGCTGGAGTGGTGACCTAGTTTTGCTGTGCCATGCACATCAACTCGCGATGTTGCCGATAACCACTCGCTTACTTCATTGATGCGAAAATTGAAGTTTTTCTCCGAAAAAACGTGTGTCAGTGGCTGACAGCGACACTAGTTTTGATAAAGACTCGATGCGCAAGAAAAATAAACCGATCCGCGGGCCCGCAACTTCAAAAACGACAGAACATCATCAGTGATGTGTCACTTTTGGAAAGTTGGATGACAACATAAAGGTGCACTCCGTGAAATTACAAACTGCAAGCGAAGTTTGAAATAGCTACATTTTCCATCGATTTATTACTGTTTTGGGAACATAGTGGGGCACTTTTTTTTCCCAATAAGTTATGTGTTGTTGGGACTTAGCAGGAATGCAGTAGTTCCTGAATTTCTGGTTTGCAGTCTACTCTTTGACAAGGGCTATTCAGTATACACTTTTTTCCCATATTCTCAGTTTTATTTTTTATTCAGTTGTTTGTGTTTTCAGAGGCAGTTTTTAAGTTTAATGATAATTCACAAAAGAATTGTTTTTACTGAGTTTGACACAGTGAATGGTGTTAGAAAAGAAAAACCTTCACCCATAATTTTTCTTCTCTCCCCCCCCCCCCTTTTTAAATTTTTTTTTTTTTTTAAACTTTCTCCTGTATTTTCCACAATCACACAGTTGTTTTGCATTCTGTTTTGCATCCTCACACATCTTAGTTATCACATTATCAACAATGTATTCAAAGCTGAGATGAAGAAGACAGTCAGCCTGCAGTCTGGAGGCGAGATACTTTTCCAGCAATATTGTGCTTGCTGGACTGGATTTTGTGGCAGTGAGCAATGCAGAAGTGTTTGTAGATAAATCAGACATTCTCAGAGTGAAAACAGCCACTAGAAAATCATCTGATAGGGCCAAAGAGAAGAGGAAAAAAAGAAAAGAAAGTGTAATGCATGTGAACATGAACATAGCCAAGCAGGCAAAGAGGGGGGTGTATGCCCCAGGAGCCTCCTGAAAAATTTATTCTATGAGAAAAGCTGTTTCTAATCACTCAGTAGTGTTGGCCTATTGTTATTTTACCATGCATAATTTTTTGGTAATGTTTAAACATGATTTTCATTGATTAAATTGTTAACTAAATCTTTACGGGCATTTTTCTCAAAACATGGTTTTTTCGGCCGCATCTGTTATTTGGCCCACCTGTAACTTCTAACCTAATGAAAATAATCCAATGAAATTTGGTATGCTGGTGTAGAAATGTGTGCTGAGTGCAATGAGACAGTTTGAACACTGTAGCTATTATAGTTTTTCAATACCATGAGATAAAAATTAAAAACCTGGAGCAAAATTTTTTGGGCATTTTTGAAAAAAAAAAGAAAAATATATTTTATGAACTAAACTATATTTTTTTGTGATCATTGCACACAGTGATGTCAAATCAAACAGGAAAAATGATAAACTTCATTGTGTATAGCATATTTTGAAAGCAGCAGATGGGCCAAACACTGACCCGTATTTTTTTGGAAAAATTATCACATTATCATATCTGTTGGACTTACATACTTCAAACTTTGCACAGATAGCTTTATTTAATGCACTTAGTATGTGTACCAAATTTCATGAAGATATCTTTAGTAGTTTCTGAGAAACAAAAATTTGTAAAAGTGACGCAGTGGTCCACCTTAATCAAAATGTTATTGTTAGATCAAACCAACACAGCAGCAATATGTGAAATATGAGTACAATGAGGATAAGCTTGTGAAAAGTACTCTTGAAAATAGAGGTACAAATATAGGTTGCAGCTTGAAAGCATCATAGATGTTGAGGAGTAGTAGTAGAAGAAGTGGTAGTAGAAATAGTCATCATAGTACAAGTAGTGGTAGTGGTGGTGATAGTAGTAGTAGGAGGAAGAATGGTGGAGGTGGTGGTGGTGTCCTTGTTTTGGGGGGACAGGATGGCCTGGTTGGTTAGAGCGTTGCTCGTTGTGCTGGTGGTCTGCTGACTCAGGTTTGAATCCCATATAAGGGGTTATTTTCCCCTGGAGTTAAGACCAGTGCCGACTTCACTCCCCCCAAAAGTCCTTTGGATGAAACTATAAACCAAGGTCCCTTGTGCAAACACACCCAAAACATCTTGCACACGCATTAAAGCCTGTCCTGTTTTTCGGAAGAGTAGGCCATTGTGTGCTGGTGGGAACAGATGACAAAATAATACAAAACTGCTTCCACATGGGGACTGGATGTAAAACAACAAAAAAAGCATATTAGCACTTGTTCCATTAACCAGGAAAGAAAAGAATATATGAATAGATAGATGAAAACGATAACATTCCGCGTTTCTGTTTGACAGGATCTGCCTTCTTTCACCCAGAGTGTTCATCGCTTCACCAACGACATTCGCTACTACCGCCAAGTGAACAGTAGTTTACCCGCTGGCTCTGTCGCCTTCTGAATATTTCCCCTACAGTACACTAGTGGAACACAACCGTTGTGATAATGACTCCTTCCAATCAAATGCAAGTGAAATTCGAATACTTCAGTATTGTTCCTGCACGTAGCAGGTTTGCCAAACAAGTGTGTTAAAGCTACCTCTGTGGTGATGATCCATCCTGAGCAGCTAGCTGAAGGAAGGAAGGAAGGGAGGGAAGGGAAGGAAGGAAGGAAGGAAGGAAGGAAGGAAGGAAGGAAGCAATGAAGGAAGGAAGGAAGGGAGGGAGGGGGGGAAGGAAGGAAGGAAGAAAGGAAGGAAGGGAGGGAAGGGGGGAAGGAAGGAAGGAAGGAAGGATGATAGCAAGTTGTGTTTGCTGAAGTCACCAGTAGGCCTGTGTGAAGGATTCAGTTCTGGGATGTCTGGTTTTGTGTGAACACACACTGCAGTCAGCAGGCCTGACGGAACTGCCAGTTCCAGGCAATGGCACTTGCAGGACTGCATGAACAGAAGCAGTTGTGAAAAGTGTTCTTGTTGCCATATCTGCTACGCTAAAGCCGCAGAAATTCGGAACGAGTTTACATGACAGCGAATTGGAAACTGCCGATTTTACAGAACAACGCTGTTCTTGTTTGTCCATGGCTTAGTTCTAATTCACTGTTATGCTCTTGTTTGGTTTTTGTTGTTGTTGGTGTTTCATTTGTTAGGGGTTTTGCTTTTGGGAGGGATTAGGGGTTTTGTTGTTGTTGTCTTTTAAAAAAAAAAGATGCTGTCATCAGAAGTAAGTCTACGTAAAAGGGAATTTCTGACTGAAATAGCCATATGATACATTTATGATTTTTAGCAATTGTAATTCAAGTGTTTTTTTCAAGGCTCCTTCTGGAAAGAGGCAATGATACTGGCATAGATATTTTTTCCTTTAATTCAAAACGGTTGCATTTATATTTAAATAGAATTTGTTGTATGGTGTAAAACTGAAAGGCCATAAAATATATATTCCTAGCAGAATAATAATGAATGATTCAGACAGACACGTGGGTGTCTGTTGTGCATATTTTTGTTGTTTAGTATTCTGCTCATTCCATGTTTCTTCTTGAGTGATAAACGATAGCCATTCAGTATCATGTCCTTTGGCTTGAAGGCTGTGATGTCAAATGTGTCAGGTACTGTGTACGTAAAACCTCAAGACTCATTGCAGGATAGAGACCGACTTGACTTGACCTCTCCCTAACTCCTTGACTTGACTTCTCCCAGACCCCTTGACTTGACTTCTCCCTAACTCCTTGACTTGACTTCTCCCTAACTCCTTGACTTGACTTCTCCCTAACCCCTTGACTTGACTTCTCCCTAATTCCTTGACTTGACTTCTCCCAAACCCCTTGACTTGACTTCTCCCCAACTCCTTGACTTGACTTCTCCCTAACTCCATGACTTCTCCCAAACCCCTTGACTTGACTTCTCCCAAACCCCTTGACTTGACTTCTCCCCAACTCCTTGACTTGACTTCTCCCCAACTCCTTGACTTGACTTCTCCCCAACTCCTTGACTTGACTTCTCCCTAACCCCTTGACTTGACTTCTCCCCAACTCCTTGACTTGACTTCTCCCTAACTCCTTGACTTGACTTCTCCCTAACTCCTTGACTTGACTTCTCCCTAACTCCTTGACTTGACTTCTCCCTAACACCTTGACTTGACTTCTCCCTAACCCCTTGACTTGACTTCTCCCTAACTCCTTGACTTGACTTCTCCCAAACCCCTTGACTTGACTTCTCCCTAACTCCTTGACTTGACTTCTCCCTAACTCCTTGACTTGACTTCTCCCAAACCCCTTGACTTGACTTCTCCCTAACTCCTTGACTTCTCTCTAACTCCCTGAGGATTCACAGGGGTGTAGTACTGAGTTTTTCTGGCAGTGTATCCTGGAAGAAATGGACCTGATGGAGCCCATCCCTCTCCGTGTTGAAGGGACTGGCTAACTCCAAGAACATGCAAAGCCTGATCATCATTGTGACTGGGGTACTAATCTTCTCAAGTATGAGCATTGGGAGTTAGGCTGAAAAGTGGTGTTTTTTTAATTCCTATACATTTCTGACACAAGGTTTTGTTTTGTTTTTTTGTTTTTGTGAAGCAGGAGATAAAAAGTACAGGGAGTCAGTTTCTAAGCTTTAGGAAAGCAGGAACATAACATGATAAGTGATAAAAAAACTTATGTTGAAGCACAGAGTTTATTTGATTTAGGATGAATAAAAAACAAAACAAAAACAAAACAAACAACAACAAAGCCTTGTGTGAAAGATTAATGACGAAAAACTGTTGGGAATTTTATTGTGCAAAAAAAAGCTGTGTCCCACAGATATTTGACCAGAGTGATATGATGAAAATGTAGGATGTGTGCCTATGTGTGAAAATGGCAATCAGCAAGCATTGAATCGCTATTTAAACTGATCATTTTCATTCACAGTGATTGAAAGCTGAAAGAAAAAATGGATGGAAATGTCCCTGGATGGACAGTAAGTATGTGAAGTTTTATTTTGAATGAAATAGAGAAATTGTATTGATAGCATTGCATGAATTGATTGCATTGATGTGTATATCATGGTTTTAGCTGTGGAAAGTGTGTGATAAAAGGCATGTGAGTAAGCAAGACATTGATGTGGTTTTCAGCGTCGTTTATGACGAGTTCTTTCTCTCCTTTCATGCCCCTCTATCACCAGTGAAAACTTTAAAAAATTTGTTTTTTTAATGTAAACAGTTCTTAAAATGTAAATATATTTTAAAGACAAAAGAAAAAAAAAAATCTTATTTCAAAGCATGCAGTTGAGTCCGCTCATGTCATGAAATGACCTGTATATAGTGGCACTTTGAAAAACTGAAATTTGTAACATGCAATACTGGAAGACCTTTAGGCTTTTGCCTTTCTCCTTAGAAGAGCTGTAAACGTAATGAATAAAAGGATGCAAACAGAAACTCCAGAGTAATATAGATAGAAATAAACTTCAAAGTTAGCACGGCCATTTTAAAGAGTGAAATCCATTCCATTTTGATGTTACTTCATGCTGAAGGTTTTGGAAGTTGTGGTGTACTTGGTATCACAGTCATGGCCGACCCTTACAGCCCACCAGGCAGGTCAGGGTACATTTTAACGTATATTCTCAGCGATTTCTTTGGTTTAGTGCCACAAGACTTGCATGAAATGAAGCATAGATTTCTTTGTCTTCAGAATGAATCCGGATTTTGCAGTGGTAGTTGTGGAATATGATTTAATGACAGTTTCATTCCAGCAGCAGTGGAATGTAGATTGTCTTAATTCTCCAGGTAGTGAGGCAGCATTGGATCAGCTGAAAATTTCAAAGTGTTCATCTTTCATTCCCAGTGATGGACTTACACTAACATGGTTAATGACAGTGACACTGGAATATATATCGGTTGTAAATGTCAGAGCCAGACCAAAGATGTAAGATAGTCGTGACATTTTTTTTTTTCTGTGTGTGAAGAAAATGAAAACAGTTTCCTTTTGTTACACAGTACTCAAGCCCAACATGTTTCATGCGCAAAATTCAAAGGTCACAAATTTCTTTTTTCTTTTTTTAAAAAAATCATTAGATTTATTGTTGATGGAAACAAATAATTTCTCAAAGATGTGCTGCTGTTCTTTTATTTTTTCTTTTATGAAGTTATAATAAAGATATCTGAGCAGATGATACACTTGCTCTGAGTGAGCATTAAGGTCACTGGATTGCAAAAAATGAGACTGCCTCTCTTTATTGATTTTGTCAGATAAAAGGAGAAACAAATTCTCCTACTGATTTTGCTCTCATAATCCTCAACACATGGCAATCACATATCAATAATGTTTAGCTTTGTAAAAAAACAAAATGTATTAGATCAACCTGTATGTGTTTTATTTTTACTACTGTTATCATAGTATGTTTTTGACTGTCTTTTCTCACTTTGGATTTGTCCTTGTGACAAAATGGAGAAGGAATCTTCAAGAACTGTACCAACAGTGTATTGTATTGTATTTTATTGTTTTGTATTGTATCGCCTGTCACTTTCAGTCATGCCAGATGTGTTTGCATTCTGAGTTTGCAATACAGTACTTTCCCTTCTACTGTTCTCATTTCATAAATCAAAACCAGAGGCTGTTGATAAGTGGAAAGACAATGGGAGGAATCGTTGTTCAACAATGTCAAGTGCCTGTACAATTATATTTGAAAAGTTCATGCTCCTGTTTGAAAGTGTTGCATTACCTACCAGATTAAGAAATTGGTGCATATATTTCTGGATTTTGGTGATCAAAAAAAAGTTTTTCACCAGAAATGATCGAAGTATGAACATGTAAGCTGTATTCATGGGATCAATTCATGTGAGCACTGGTGCAAAGTCAAGGGAGTGTGATACATAAACTGATTCATGTTTCGTGGCATTAAAAAATATCAACACATTCATATTGTACTTTCTCACAGCATATTTGTGGAGAGCGTGTTATCTGTAGTTGTATATGATTCTTGTTTTTTGGATTATACTTTTTGGTTTGTTAGTTTCTTGTTTTCTGTTGTTTTTGTTGTTGTACTATATAGAAAATTATGGGAAAAATAGAGGAAGAATATTCTTCCTTTAGCTAACAGAGAGGGAGCATGTCCTGTGCACACAGACTGGTCTGGATTCTTGAATACTTTTTGTTTTGGGGTTTTTTTTTTGGCAAGGACCACACAGTCGAGCTTCATCCATTTTACGGATGCGAGTTTGAGTGTTGCTCAAATTACCTGACCAACACTGCAGGTGTCTGCATTTCTCGGGCTTGGTTGACGCCAGGATATATTATTATAGTAAGCGTAGAGTACAACCCTGTCAAGTAGTCTCAAAGCAGATGCTTTTTCCACAACAGCATCATTTCATCGTCCTCATTACCATTGATCATCATGCAATAATAATAAAAATTGCCTCGGATTCGGTGGCCCCTGTTGCTCTGGTCTCATGGTGACCTCAGATTCGGTTTCCCCATACACTTCTGTGCCTATGATAAGTTTGTGTTGGGGCCTTTGGAGTTGGAGGGACATTGTGGTGGTCGCCACCTCGGATGGGTGACTCACTCAGTCTAGCTCCTCAACTGAGCTAATACTGTCGTTAGTAGGGGGCCTAGGGTGTCTTGTGTATGTTAAGTCAGAACAGGCACCACTGAAACACCACCAAAGTGACCCAGCAGCAGTGCAGGGCCCCTCTGGCCCTGGTGGCTCCACTGCGGCTTGATATTGATGGGCACCCTGTGGACTCCCGACCCTGAGGATGAGACATAACAATCTGGGTATGGCTGTGGTGGGGAGATTGAAATGAGCAGCATAGGAACAGCAGGACAGGGACATTACAGAAGATGAGGCAGCCCAAAAAATAAAGAAAAAAAAGTTAGACACAACATGACTTGATGGTCAAAGCAACTTTTCCAAAGATAATATAATTCAGTAGAGCCGGGGAATTTGGCCAGAGTGTGCATTGAAGGGGGTGGGAAGAAGATTAATAGAGAGGTAAATTATAGGAATACATTTCCCTAATTTGTCTACATTAATAGAGGATAGAACTATGCCCCAATATTAATTTTTATATTGGTTAATTATGAATCTGGAATAAATTCACTTGAAAAAACAACAAACTAAAAGATCTCCCTCCAACTAACCGTCTATCTCCCACTCACACAGACTTTCTCATTAAAAAAAAATCTGAGTAATATTAACATCATCTTAAATAACTTCTTTCTTCCTCCCAACCCCCCACTACACAACACAGCACACAAAATTTCCCTTGCAAAGTAATTAAATTTGCTCTCCTCCTTCGTGCAACTCACACACACCACCACGCACGCACCATCACCCCGCCGCAGCTCCACATCACCTCTCTCTCTCTCTCTCTCTCTCTCTCCTCTCCCAAATGGGTTGCTGGGGGCCTGTCAGTATAAACAGCATACCCACCTTCTGTAATTCTGTTCTAGGAATACCTTTTCTATCCCTCTCTTTGTTTCCTGCCTTGTTCCTTTTCTGCCTCTCTCCCCCTTATCTATTTTCTGTCCTCTTGGTCCATTCTGTTGCCTTTTTTTTAGAAAGACTTAAAAGATAGCAATTCTTGCTGAAGGCCTGACTTGTCAGGCGCTTTATGGCAGTGCAACACATTTTCACTCAATAAGAGGTTCAACAAAGAAAAGAAGCAGCACACACACAGAGGAGGGGGAATGCATGAGTGTGGCAAAAGGGTTGGGTGGTAGTGGTGGTTTACAAGGTTAAAAGAGAGACAACTAGGAAAGGATTGTATCTGATACCAGTGCCCAGAGTCCTCTGAATTATTACTGATAGTTTAAATATGGGCATCTGTCGGCCTTGGAAGACTATGGAGTTGCACTCTAGGCTCCAGAGCGCAAAGCTTGGGTAACAATGGAGGGCAAGCTGTTACCCATGCAGCAGACCCCCCCCCCCCCCCCCCCCCCTTTCCACGTTGCTGGAATGGTTCATTGGAAAGGCAGTTGCCCATATGAATGGTTCTAGTGCTGCCGCAGGAGCGGCCAGAACGTTGCCTATAAACGGTAAGACCTACAGCCTCAAATAGCCCTGGGGACTCCAACTCCTGATTTTTTCTCGGGGATGGTGTCTAAACACGACACCTGTGTGCGTGCTGGTTTCTTATTTTGTTGTCATCTGTTACCTACCACACACAATGGCCTGCTCTTCCGAAAGGCAGATGGGTTTTTTACAGTAGTGTAAGTGTCCTGCTGTGGGTTGGCACTTTGGGCTTCGGTTTATAGGTCTCATCTGAATGACTAGTGGGTCTAATTTAACTGACAATATGAAAAAAAGACAACAAGGAAGCATTGTGCACATTTTACAGGCATCATAATGTAAAAATGCTACAAATGTTTCCCATCTCTTTAGCAGTTATGTTGGTGGGCTGAGGGGAGAGGGGACCATACCCCCCTGTTTATTTTGGGGGGCTTTTTATGTACCCCTTTAAAAAAAAATTCGTGAATCAACACTGTAATTCTGCATATTGTTTAGATTTTTAATGAGCAGTATTACAGAAAAAACAACAGTATAAAAATACAGAAAAGTACTTTGAAAACAAAAAAATCAGGTCCAAACATGTCTAACAATCACATGTATCAGAGACAAAAAAGCTAGAAGATCATGACAATTCAGAAAATTCCCTGAACATAAGGTGGGTTTAACATATTTGATGATCAGTGTCTATGATAATGTCAAAGGTAATAACTACTGAATCATACAAAAACACAACATGATCATGACAAATCAGAAAAAAATTGACACCTTATTTGATGATCAGTGTCTATGGCAATGTCAAAGGCAATAACTGCTGAATCAAATAACACAAAAACACAAGAAGATCATGACAATTCCAAAAATTCCCTGAACATAAAAAGGCGGATTTGAATTTGATGATCAGTGTCTATGACAATATCAACGACGATAACTACTGAATCAATTCATACAAAAACAACAAGATAATGATGAATTAAAAAACAACAAACCACCCTGTACATAAAAAGGTGGATTTACATCTTATTTGATGATCGCTGTCTATGACAATGTTTGAAGACAAAAAACTACGGAATCGTACCAAGAACACAAACGTTTCAAAACCTTGAGAATACCTCGTTTAATAATTATTTGATGATCACCACCTATGACAATGTTAAGACAAAAAACTATAGAATCGCACCAAGAACACAAACATTTCAAAACCTTAAGAACACCTCCACCTATCTGGGTTTAACATTTCATTTGATGATCACCGCCTATGACAATGCTTGAAGACAACAACAAAAAAAAACCCTACAGAATCGTACCAAGAACACATACATTTCAAAACCTTTAAAAATACTATAGTTCCACCTATTCTCAGTGACTTATTTATTTTGTTTATTTATTTTTTATTAATTTATTTGTTTTTTGATTTTATTTATTTATTTATTTTTTTATGTCGAGGATAATGGAATAAGCACTCATGTGCTTTTTTTTTTTTTTTTAACCAATCCCCGTATGTATGCATTTTTGTAAACATTATCATCTATTCCCACTGGCACACAATGGCCTACTCTTACGAAAAGCAGAACAGGATTTAACGTGTGTAGGACAGTCAGCGTAAAGCTTGCCTTGGCCGCAAGTAGTAGCCTACCCACTCAGCTCAGCTCAGCGCCGCTAGTTGCAGCTAGGCACCCCGGCAGGGTTGTCACACAGACCGTCAGCAGGGCTGAAGGCGGTGCCCAGAGGACACTGGATGACGTAGGCGATCCTGGCCGAGCACAATATGAAGGACCGACAGTTGTGGGGGTTGGCGTGCATGCCGTCTGCTCGTTGTGCGCAAAACGTCGATATTTCTGGGGGGAAAAGATGGAAACCAAAACCAAAAAGTATTAGAGGGCTCTGTCACGTTTTTTTTTTTTTTTAGGATTTTTTTTTTATTCATAAAAAATTAACATAAATGTGTAAAACTTTTCGTGTATGCTTCCCAGTGAATATACATTTTTGAAGTGTAGAATAAGACGATTTATTCAAGAGTACACACAACTGTTCAGACAGTTTCATACAAATCACAAATTATCATGATACCCTACCCTACCCTACACCATATACCACACCACACCACACCACACCCTACCCTACCCTACCCTACCCCACCCCACCCCACCCCACCTCATCCTTCCCCACCCTATCCCACCCTACCCCACCCCACCTCACCCTTCTTCACCCTACCCCACACCCTACCCCACCTACCCTACCCCATCCTACCCCACTCCACCCTACCCCACCCAACCCAACCCAACCCCACCCCACACATCCCACCCCACCCACCCTACCCTACCCCATCCCACACCAACCCCACCCTACCCCACCACCCAACCCAACCCCACCCATCCCTACCCTACCCCACACAATCCTACCCTACCCCACCTCAACCACCCTACCCTACCCCGCCCTCCCTTACCCTACCCCACCTCACCCAACCTTACCCCACCCAACCCCACCCCATCCTACCCTACCCCACAAAGACTCAACGAGTGACAAGACAAACCACAGGAGACCAACACACCCTATATATAATACTACACTAATAGGTAATAGGATACTTCTGGTCTCATATCATTTTGATGTGAACATACGTAAAATCAAAGACACACACTATACTATACTATACTATACTATACTACATACCATACATACCATACCATACCATACCATACCATACCATACCATACCATACCATACCATACCATACATACATACTATACTATACTATACCATACCATACCATACCATACCATACCATACATACATACTATACTATACTATACTATACTATACTATACTATACCATACCATACCATACCATACCATACCATACCATACCATACCATACCATACCATACCATACCATCCTACGCTACGCTACGCTAGACTAGACTAGACTAGACTAGACTAGACTAGACTAGACTAGACTAGACTAGACTAGACACACCACACCACACCACACCACACCACACCACACCACACCACAACACCACACCACACCATACTCTACTGTACTATACTATACTGCACTGCACTCTACTCACTCTACTCTACTCTACTGCACACTGCACTGCACTGCACTGTACTGCACTCTACTCTACTCTACTCTACCCTACCTACTCTACTCTACTCACTGCACTGCACTGCACTGCACTGCACTGCACTGTACTGCACTCTACCTACTCTACTCTACTCTACTCTACTCTACTGCACTGCACTGCACTCTACTCTACTCTACTCTACTCTACTCTACTGCACTGCACTGCACAGCACTGCACTGCACTGCACTCTACCTACTCTACTCTACTCTACTCTACTGCACTGCACTGCACTGCACTGCACTCACTCTACTCTACTCTACTCTACTCTACTCTACTCTACTGCAACTGCACTGCAACCCCGCACTGCACTCTACTCTACTCTAGCACTGCACTGCACTCTACTCTACTCTACTCTACTGCACTGCACTGCACTCTACTCCTACTCTACTCTACTCACTGCACTGCACTACATCTACTCTACTGCACTCACTCACTCACTCTACTCTACTCTACTCTACTCACTGCACTGCACTGCACTGCACTGCTACTCTACTCTACTCTACTCTACTCTACTTACTCAACTCTACTACACCACTCACCAGAGGGAGAGAGGGACACGGTGGTCCTGTGCAGGCCTGGTCACCTGGTGGGCCACGGGGTCGGCCACACGACCCCCGGGGTGACAGGAGGGCACGTTAAAGGCGTGGTCACAGGCGCCGATAGCAGCGCTGAATACAGTCCCAGCGGGACAGGGGAAGCGGTGAGTGTAGCTGTTGGAACACTCGATGAAATGGCCGCAGTCTGTAGGGTCGGCGTGGACACCGTCCGCTTTGTTGACGCAGAACGTGCTGAGATCTGGAGAAGGAAATTTTTGTGTTTTTTAATGTAGGTTTCTGTTTCATGACAACAGGTAGCCAGGCATCCGTCTCAGTCTCCGAAGACGGGACGGGATGGCCTAGTGGTCAGAACATTGCGCTCGCAATTTGACGACCCGGGTTCGATTCCCGTTCGAGGGGATTTTTCTCCTGGAGTTAACATCAGTGCTGACTCCACTCTCCCCCCAAAGTCCTTCGGATGAGACTATAGGCCTAAACTGAGGCCCCGTGTGTGAACACACGCAGAACATCTTGCGCACACGTTAAATCCTGTTCCGCTTTTCGTAAGAGTAGGCCATTGTGCGCCGGCGGGAACAGATGACATTTACAAAGTGCATACACACGGGGACTGGATGTAAAAAAAAAAAGCACAAGAGTGCTTATTCCATTATCTTCGATATAAAAGAATAAATCAAATCAAACCAAGACTATGGAATTGCACTCTAAGCTGTAGAGCGCAAAGCCTGGGTAAGTAAGTATTGGAGGACAAGCTGTTACCCATGCTGAACACGATTTTTACGTCAAACTGGGAAGAAAGGGTGAGGGTGGGAATCGAACCCAGAACCTCACGGTTTACTTGTTAGCAGGCGAACGTCTTAACCATCCTGCCAGTTCCCTCCTAACGACGACAACAATAACATTTTATTTTTTCTGAGGGTAATCCATAAAGCGCAATTACTTTTTAAAAAATCATCCAGCCCTAAAAGAAAATAGGAAAATAGGAAAGAAAAGAAAACAGAGTTAGTTGTTCCCAAGCCCCCTCGTGTGTGTGTGTGTGTGTGTGTGTGTGTGTGTGTGTGTGTGTGTGTGTGTGTGTGTGTGTGTGTGTGTGTGTGTGTGTGTGTGTGTGCGTGCGTGTGTGTGCGCGCGTGCGCACGCGCGCGTGTGTGTGTGATTACAATCGCAACCACAACAACAACTACAACAACAAAAGCGGAAACAAAAATGTAGCTCTAGGGAGGAGAAGGGAAACAAGCAGAGAAAGGACAAACCAAAGCCTTGTGACGGGGTTGTCGGCCTTCGAGTCGTGCTTGGCTCTGGTTGCTGTGTCGTTGGCACTGGCGCCTGAGTGGTTGGTTTCTGCGTGGTTGGTTTCTGCGTAGTGGGTTGCTGCGTTCTTGGTTTTTGCGTGGTTGGTTTCTGCGTGGTTGGTTTCTGCGTGGTTGGTCTCTGTGTCGTTGGTTTCTGCGTGGTTGGTTGCTGCGTTCTTGGTTTCTGCGTGGTTGGCACTGGGGTTGAGGGAGCAGCAGTCTTGGCCACTGGTGTGCTTGTCATTGGCTGGCCTGTCGGATCTGCAAGGGATGACCCATGACTTCAGCAAAAAGAACAGAAAAGAGAAGAGAGAAGGGAAGGGAAGGGAAGGGAAGGGGAAGGGAAGGAAGGGAAGGAAGGGAAGGGGAGGGAAGAGAAGAGAAGAGAAAAGAAGAGAAGAGAAGAGAAGGGAAGGGAAGGGAAGAGAAGGGAAGGGAAGGGAAGGGAAGGGGAGGGGAGGGAAGGGAAGGAAGAAAGGAAGAGAAGGGAAGAGAAGGGAAGAGAAGGGAAGAGAAGGGAAGGGAAGGGAAGAGAAGGGAAGGGAAGGAAAGGGAAGAGAAGGGAAGGGAAGGGAAGGGAAGGGGAGGGGAGGGAAGAGAATAGAAGAGAAAAAAGAAGAGAAGAGAAGAGAAGGGAAGAGAAGAGAAGGGAAGGGAAGGGAAGGGAAGGGAAGGGGAGGGGAGGGAGGGGAGGGGAGGGAGAGGAATAGAAGAGAAAAGAAGAGAAGAGAAGAGAAGGGAAGAGAAGGGAAGGAAGGGAGGGGGGGAAGGAGAAGAGAAGAGAAGGGAAGAGAAGAGAAGGAGGAAGGAAGGAAGGAGGGAAGGGAAGGGAAGGGGAGGAAGAGAAGAGAGAAGGAAAAGAAGGAAGAGAAGAGAAGGGAAGGGAAGAGAAGGGAAGGGAAGGGAAGGGAAGGGAAGGGAAGGGGAGGGAAGAGAAGGAGAAGAGAAGAGAAGAAGGGAGGGAGGAAGGAGGGAGAGGGAAGGGAAGAGAAGAGAAGAAGGAAGAGAAAGAGAAGGAAAGAAGGGAGAAGGGAAGGGAAGGGAAGGAAGAAGAGAGAGGAAGGAAGGGAAGAGAAGAGAGAAGGGAGAGGGAAGGGAGGGGAGGAGAGGAAGGGAAGAGAGAAGGAGAAGAGAAGGAAAGAAGAGAAGAGGAAAGAAGAAGGAAGGAAGGGAAGGGAAAGAGAAGAAGAGAAGGAGAGGGAAGGAGGAAGAGGAAGGGAAGGAGAAAGGGAAGGGAAGGGAAGGAGAGAAGAGAAGAGAAGAAGAGAAGGAGAAGGGAAGGGAAGGAAGGGAAGAGAAGGAGAAGGAGAGGGAAGGGAAGGGAAGGAGAAGGGAAGGAAGGAAGGGAAGAGAAGGAAGGAAGAGAAGGGAAGGAAGGGAAGGGAGAAGGGAAGAGAAGGGAGAAGGGAAGGAAGAGAAGAGGAGAGAAGGGAGAAGAGAGAAGAGAAGAGAGAAGAGAAGAGAGAGGGAAGGAGAATGAAAGAGAAAGAAAGAAGAGAAGGAGGAGAAAGGAAGGAGAAAGGAAGAGAAAGAAGAGAAGATGAAAATCTGGACTAGGCTATCCCCATCACTGTTACTTTCAGAAAGTCACATTTTGATAGGTCAAAAGAAGGTAGTCATTTTTTAGGCTGAATCCGTGAAGACTACTAAGCTGAATTAGAACGGCAATGATAAACCAGAGTATAGATCTTTGAAAACACAAGACATAAGATATGATGTTAAACTTGTATGATACAATCCAGGGCATTGATCTGAAGGAAAAAGATGGACTGGACGC
>CM060316.1:66871493-66878993 GCA_030674155.1 Stramonita haemastoma
ACTAATACTATACTATACTATACTATACTATTACTATACTATATAACTATACTATAGCTATAGCTATGACTATAGTATACGCTATGCTTATGCACTATACTATCTACTATATACTAACTACACACATACTACACCACACTCCACTCCACTCCACTCCACACACCAGCCTGTTAATTAAAAGTGGACTCACTGGGCGGGGTCTGTCCGGAGGGCGGGGCCACGGTACTGGATGGCCGCTGTGTTGTTTGGGCAGGGGCAGCCGTGGGCCTGCGGACATAACAACAACAGAATCTCACACAGGCATACAGCAAGTTGCAGGGAAAGGGGGAGGGGGTAGCCTAGTGGTTATAGCGTTGACGGCGTGATCTGACAGCCCGGGTTTCAGTTCCCAGCCACCACCGAGGCAGCTGTTGCAGAGAATTTTTTTTGTTTACCCCTGGAGTTGTTGTTGTGTCGTCGTCGTCGTCGTCGTTGTTGTTGTTGTTGCTATTGTTGTTGTTGTTGTTGTTGTTGTTGTTGTTCTTCTTCTTCTTCTTCTTCTTCTTCTTCTTCTTCTTCTTCTTCTTCTTCTCCTTTTTCTTCTTCTTTCTTCTTCTTCTTCTTCTTCTTTCTTCTTCTTCTTCTTCTTCTTTTCTTCTTTTTTCTTCTCTCTCTTCTTTCTTCTTCTTCTTTCTTTCTTCTTTCTTCTTCTTCTTCTTCTTCTTCTTCTTCTTCTTCTTCTTCTCTCTTCTTCTTCTTCTTCTTCTTTTCCATTATCTACCGCCTTCAACAATGTGAAGATTCTGTAGACTTCAGGGTGTATGTTAGTTATGTTCGTGTTATTGTAACCCACTGAACGCTGAAATGAGTCGTCGACGGGATCTTTAACGTGCCTATTTGATCTTCTGCATGTGTATATAACGTCGGTGCCGATTCCACTCTCTCAAAAGTCATTCGGGTGAGACTATAAATCCAAATCTCGTGTACAAACACACGCGGAACATGTTGCGTACATGTTAAAACCCATTCTGCCTTTTGGAAGAGTAGGCCTTTGCGTGTTATTAGGGATGGATGAAAAACATCTCATAAAAACCTGAAAAAAAAACAAAATTCACAACGTATGCACACTAATATGTTTTAGACATCATCCCTGAAGTCCGAATGCAAATACCTTAATGGTGGACCCAAACGGTCGCATCAGCAAACTCTTACCATTGGTGAACATCGGAGCTCTAGCTGAGGAACAAACAAACAAATAAATACAAAAAGCTAAACAGCATGGGACATACAAACACACACACACACATACACACAACACAACCCACATACACCACACACCACCACACTCACCACCACATCACACCACTACACCAATACACCACACACACACAACACACACACATACACATATACACACACACACAACACACACCACACACAACACACACACACACACACACACACACTCACACACACACACACACACACACACACACACCCACTCACTCACTCACTCACACACACACACACACACACACACACACACACACACACACACACACCACACACACACACACACACACACACACACGTGGTCATTATATTTCGCTGTCAAAACCAGACTTTTCTCCTAAGTTACTTAGGACTGGTGTACAACACACTAGGAGCATCAGACAGTGTATCTATTCCGACAGGGATGACTACTGCCAAACACACTGTTACATTCAGGGACTCACAAAACGCCCGTGTCACGTCCACACTCGTAATTGATGGCGTGCATGAGGGGGAAGGGGCCCTGCCCACAGTAACTTCCCGAGAAGTCATCCAGAGGTAAGGCCCACACCATCACCCCGCCAAACCCGTTCTGCTTGATGTAGCGAACCTGATAACAATAATAATGGTGATGATGATGATGATGATGATGATGATGATGATGATGATGATGATGATGATGATGATAACAATAATAACGATAACAAGAATGAGTCGTCGTCGTCGTCGTCGTCATCATCATCATCATCATCATCATCATCATCATCAGCAGCAGCAGCAGCAGCAGCAGCAGCAGCAGCAGCAGCAGCAGCAGCAGCAGCAGCAGCAACAGCATCCAAACATCCTCACCATTGTAAAAAAAAAAAAAAAAAAAGCATCACACAGAACACTCATTCAGGCTCTCTCGCTATAAAGACCCCGCCGATCTACTTTACGAGACAAACCTGTTAATTAATTAAACAAAGCGTCAAACATGGACTCCGAAAATCACATAGCCACACCTATTCTGTTGTACTTAAAAGAACCAGTTTGCACGCAATAATGAACAGACCAACGTGATAATCATGTTCCATTAACACCATTCTGCCATGGAGTATATAGATAAGCCACATACAGATAGGGTCAGAGCAGTGGCTTCCCCCTCCCCCCCCCCCCCCAGCCCAGGTTAAGCATCATCAAGCGTGGTTACCAATTGGATGGGTGACCGTTTGCGCGCCTTGGTTTCAGTACAGTCCCCCCCCCCCCCAGTTCACCCAGCTGTAAATGGGTACCTGCCCTCTTTAGGGTCAGGGAAGGTAAAGCAGCAAGGGAGAGGAGATAGGCGCCGCCCTCAACATGCTGGTCCCCGGAAGAAGCTGAGGTCTCTGATGCCTCGCTCCCCTACGACCGCCTAGGTTATGGAACACCTTTACCTTTACATACAGGTAAGTCAACAGTGGAGTTAAATACTAGTCTCACCTCCATAAAGCTCTGTTGATCGCCAAAGCCCACCACAGAGGACTAAATAGGTTATGGGACACCTTTACCTTTACCTTTGAGACTATAAACCGAGGCCCTTTGCGTGCCTTGGCTTTAGTACAGTGCCCCACTTCACCCGGCAGGAAGGTAAAGCAAGGCAGGCAAATGGTCACCTTTACCTTTACCTTTGAGACTATAAACCGAGGCTCCGTGTGTGAACGCACGCAGAACATCTTGCGCACACGTTAAATCCTGTTCCGCTTTTCGTAAGAGTAGGCCATCGTGTGCCGGTGGGAACAGATGACATTTACACAACTGCATACACACGGGGACTGGATGTAAAAAAGCACAAGAGTGCTCGTCCCATTATCCTCGATATAAAAGAATAAAAATAAATAAATAAATGAATAATTATACACAGACAAGTCAACAATGGAGTTAAAACTAGTCCCACCTTTTCCTTCAGGCTCTGTGGATCGTCATAGCCCACCCACTGGTCGCCCTTGTGCATGTAAGGAAACGTTGATCCTCGATGAAGCCTCGCTGTCCCCCTTCCTGCGCCATCTTACACACCTGCACACAGCACATCCCATTATCCTCGATGCAAAAGAATAAAATAAATAAATTAAATTAAAAAGCATGATTCTACACACTTGACAGAGAACAGCTTATCATCCCATCCTTGTCTGAAATCGGTGGTCTAGAGGTATAGTAGGTAAACGCACCTGCCTAGTAAGCAAAAAGTTCGGGTTCGAAGCGTATGGTGATACGATCCCCATTTGTGCCAGAAACTTCCTCTCAGCCCCATCTGCTGGACCGTGAGTGGTGGTGGTCTGGGTGCTAGTCTTTCGGATGAGACGATAAACCGAGATCCGGTGTGTAACACATATTTAGCCCACGTAAAAGAACTCCTGGCAATAAGGGAGTTGTCCCTGGCAAAATTATGTAGAAAAAAAGGCTTCTCTGATAGGGAAGCAACTACGGTTGCAGATATGAAAAGAAAAAAATAAAGGGTGGCGCTGTTCATGTGGCTACGCGATCTCCCCGGGGGAGACCAGCCCGAATTTCACGCAGAGAAATCTGCCGTGACTTAAAGTGGTATACACTACAATAGGGAAACCTGTGGCAGGCCGGTTCGTGATATCGGTGTGTTGCTGTTGTTGTTGTTGTTGCTGTTGTTGTTGCTGTTGTTGCTGTTGTTGTTGTTGCTGTTGTTGTTGCTGTTGTTGTTGTTACTGTTGTTGTTTGTTGTTGTTGTTGATGATGTTGGGCGTTCTCCTGCTTGGCACCCTGAGGGTCACCCTCAATAAACAAAAAGCACTCTGTCTCACCCACCACACCTGGCAAACCCTGTGAGACTTTAAATTCACAATGTATAAGACGTTTTCCTGTCTGTAAGGCTATTTTTTTAACTCCCTCGTGATAGAGGCAGCTATACAGACACCGTCTTAAGAGAATTTCCGTTCTTTGATAAAAGAGTACATACAGATTGTTAAGCTAAGAGCTCATCATGGATCAAGACAATCTCGACATAAAGTTCTTCAGAGCAGCCACAATCTTTAACGCAGGCCATTACCCTTTTTAAATGAAATTGAATTCAATTCTGTCTGTCTGTCTGTATGTCTGTCTGTCTTGTCTCTGTCTATCTGTTTTGTCTGTCTGTCTGTCTGTCTGTCTGTCTGTCTGTCTGTCTGTCTGTCTCTCTCTCTCTCTCCCTCCTCCCCCTCCCCCACCTCTCTCTCTCTCTCCACTCTCTCTCTCTCCGCCTCTTCTCTCTCTCTCTCTCCATCTCTCCCCCCCCCTCCTCTCTCTCTCTCTCCTCTCCTCACCTCTCTCTCTCTCTCCTCACCTCTCTTCTCTCTCTCCGCTCTCTCTCTCCTCTCCTCCATTCTCCACTCCCATCCTCCTCGTGTGCTCTTGTCTCCAGCTGCCGCCTTAGGGGCAGCGGCCCCTACCCCGTGACTGTCTGGAGAGGCCCGGGTGAAGGATCGTCCATAAGGGGACCCGATGTCAGCTTGTCCTTAGGGCTCCGCCTTGGACCCAGTACTGAGCGGCAAAGTCCTGTGGAGAGAGGCAGGGAAGAAAAATAAGGGTAGTAGAGAGATTAGGTGTGTGTCTTTTTATATTGCTGTGTTGAGATTCTGGGTAGGTTGGTGTGTTGTTGTGTGTGGTGGGGTGGGGGGGGGGGGGGGGGGGGGGGGGGGGGGGGGGAGGTGGGCGGGGGATCTGAGGGGAAAGTCTATATGGAACCTAGTACAAAACCATAGTCACAGTGCACAAAGCCAACATCACTCAGTCAAAGAGTGCTATAATTATTTAGCGCGCCCTTTCCTTTTACCTAGCCCAAGTGTGGTCAGTTCCTGCAATAAATAGCACCAACTGACCCATCTGGGCTGGGCTGGGCTGGGATGTATTAACTAGCAGATGAGAGGAGCTGAAAGTGTGGGAAAACTGACAGCTGTGTAAGTATGTCATGAAAAGACAGGACAAAAGAGGACAACGCACCAGGTTCAGTTCACGGTCCTTCCCTGTCTCCTCCCTGCGGGCGTACAGAGGGCTGTTGTGACCTGTCTCTGTCTCCCAGGCCCCGTGCAGGTCATAGGACATCAAGTTGATGAAGTCCAGGTACCTGTGATAGTGACAGTGATAGTGCAGGTAACAGTGACAGTGACAGTGCAGGTAACAGTGACAGTGACAGTGCAGGTAACAGTGTCAGTGACAGTGCAGGTAACAGTGACAGTGACAGTGCAGGTAACAGTGACAGTGCAGGTGACAGTGACAGTGCAGGTAACAGTGACAGTGCCAGTGCAGGTAACAGTGATAGTGCAGGTAACAGTGACAGTGACAGTTCAGGGAACAGTGACAGTGCAGGTAACAGTGACAGTGACAGTGCAGGTAACAGTGACAGTGACAGTGCAGGTAACAGTGACAGTGACAGTGCAGGTAGCAGTGACAGTGACAGTGCAGGTAATAGTGACAGTGACAGTGCAGGTAACAGTGACAGTGACAGTGCAGGTAGCAGTGACAGTGACAGTGCAGGTAACAGTGACAGTTGAGGTAACAGTGACAGTGACAGTGGAGGTACCTGTGACAGTGACAGTGCAGGTACCTGTGACAGTGACAGGAAACAGTGACAGTGACAGTGCAGGTAACAGTGACAGTGACGGTGACAGTGCAGGTAACAGTGACAGTGCAGATAACAGTGACAGTGACAGTGCAGGTAACAGTGGCAGTGACAGTGACAGTGCAGGTAACATTGACAGTGACAGTGCAGGTAACAGTGACAGTGCAGGTAACATTGACAGTGACAGTGTAGGTAACAGTGACAGTGACAGTGCAGGTAACAGTGACAGTGATAGTGCAGGTAACAGTAACAGTGCAGGTAACAGTGACAGTGACAGTGCAGGTAACCGTGACAGTGACAGTGCAGGTAACAGTGACAGTGACAGTGCAGGTAACGGTGACAGTGCAGGTAACAGTGACAGTGACAGTGCAGGTAACGGTGACAGTGACAGTGCAGGTAACAGTGACAGTAACAGTGCAGGTAACAGTGACCCCAGAGAGAGAGAGAGAGAGAGAGAGAGAGAGAGAGAGAGAGAGAGGAGAGAGAGAGAGAGGAGAGAGAGAGAGAGAGAGAGAGGAGAGCATTCTTTTTTTCAAGGAAAAGTTATCCAAATAATACCCATAGGACAGGTATTGCACACACGCACGTAGGCCTATACAGATATATGCTCTCTCTCTCTCTCTCTCTCTCTCTCTCTCTCTCTCTCTCTCTCTCTCTCTCTCTCTCTCTCTCTCTCTCTCTCTCTCTCTAGCAGCACCATTGTTAACATCAGTGCCCACTCCACTTCCCCAAAAGTCATTTGGATGAGACTATAACCTGAGATCCGTGTGCAAACGCACGCAGAGCATCTTGTGCGCACGTTAAATCCTGTTACGCTTTTCGGAAGAGTAGGCCATTGTGTGCCGGTGGGAACAGATGACAAAATGGATAAAACTGCATACACACGGGGACTGGATGTAAAAAGCACATGAGGGCTTATTCCATTATCCTTGAAATAAATAACATTAATAAATAAAGAGATGAATTAACAAATAAATAGATAAATGAAATAACAACCCACTTGGATATTTCCGGAATATTGTAAGCCGTGTCAATCGTCGATTTCCAGCAGCCACCGCGGCAGTGAGCAGCAGACGACTTCCTCCATTGCTGGCAGCGTCTCTGTCGTATTCATCACGTATTTCCTGTGCGCAGATTTCCCTCGTCAGTTACAACTACATTTTTGTACAGATAACACAGTTTGTAACCTTGTTCTATCTGTGTATGGACGACATTTTTGTACATATAACACAGTTTGTAACCTTGTTCTATCTGTATATGGACTTTTGTTTTTGTTTGTTATTGCTTTGGTCTGTCCTGTTGGGTTCGGTTCCGGTTTATCATGGCTGCCTCATTCTTTTTTTTTTTTAAATAAAAAAACCCCTTTTAGTCTGAGGATAATGGAATAAGCACTCACTCACACTCTCACACACACACACACACACACACACACACACACACACACACACACACACACACACACACACACACACACATCACCCCCACCACCACCACACACACACCACCCTCCCCTTCCTCCCCACTTTCTTTCCCTCCCAGACACACCTTCACAAAAGTGGTAAAGAATTCCTTGTCCTCAGGAGGACTTCCCGGTTGGCAGGGTACTCCCAATCCAGATCCAGCCCATCGAAGCCTCGGTCCCTCAGGAAGGTGATGCTCTGCTTGAT
>CM060316.1:66883993-66891493 GCA_030674155.1 Stramonita haemastoma
GGTCAGAGCACTCGCTTTCCCCAAGCTAAGGTCAAGCAGCATCGAGCGTGGTTACCAAGTGGATGGGTGACCTTGGCTTCAGTACAGTCCCCCAGTTCACCCAGCTGTAAATAGGTATCTGCCCTCTTTAGGGTCAGGGAAGGTAAAGCACCGAGGGAGAGGAGATGGGCGCCGCTCTCAATATACTGGGCCCTAGAGAAGCGGAGGTCTCTGATGCCTCGCTCCCTAAAGACCACATAGTGTATGGGAACACGTTTACCTTCTAATCTTGAGGCGGACGAAATAAAAGGAAGCATTTTATGATTCAGTTCTACTTTGGGGGTATTAATGTGTTCAGGGCTCTCCGTCTGTGGTACGGACTTTGAGAAGAAAGTAATAAATGGGAGTTATGTTTGTTAGATAGTTTAGGGCATTGCATGGAATGATTTGCAATAAAGTATCAGCTTTTGCCATTTCTCCTTTTTTTTTAAAGACCAAATCCCTGATTCTTGATAAAGTTTCAAATGACTAGTACCACGTACAGATTCAGCCTATCACGGTCTATAACTTTATTTACGACAAGACACTTGTTACAAGTAGACACTTTTTAAAAGTACCCAATATTTCACATTTCATGTCATTTTTCTTTTTTTTACATTCTCAACACTTTGTTCAAGCGAAATAAAACAGCTGATGGCATTGACAGCAGAAGCCTTAGTAGAGGTAGTTACAGCGGCAGCAGCAGGAGCATCAGTACCAGCACTGTACTGCGGACTACTGGCCTGGGTCTGATAATTATAGCAACTGCAGCAATAGCCTGCAGCAGCAGCAGTAGCAGTAGCAGTAGCAGCAGCAGTGGCAGTAGCAGCAGCAGTAGCAGTAGCAGCAGCAATAGCAGCAGTAGCAGCAGCAGCAGCAGCAGCATAAAAAATGGCAAGAACAGCAGCAACATCAGCAACACCAACAGTAGCAGCAACGGCAGCAGCAGCAGCAGCAGCAGCTGCAGTAGTAGTAGTAGTAGTAGTAGTAGTAGTAGTAGTAGTAGTAGTAGTAGTAGTAGTAGTAGTAGTAGTAGTAGTAGTGTAGTAGTGGTGGTGGTGGTGGTGGTGGTGGTGGTGGAAGTAGTAGTAGTAGTAGTACTTGTAACAGTAGTGGTGGTGGTGGTAGTTGTAATGGTAATAGTAGTAATAGTGCTGATAGTAGTAAAGGTAAAATAGTAGTAGTAGTAGTGGTGGTGGAAGTAGTGGTCGTCGTCGTAGTAG
The DNA here is from genome assembly GCA_030674155.1 of Stramonita haemastoma. Lineage (NCBI taxonomy): Eukaryota > Metazoa > Mollusca > Gastropoda > Neogastropoda > Muricidae > Stramonita > Stramonita haemastoma. Next base: position 66,885,235 of record CM060316.1, read on the forward strand.
TGGTGGTAGTAGTAGTAGTAGTGGTGATAGTAGTTAAGTAAAAAGTAGTAGTAGTGATGGCAGTAGTGGTGGTCGTAGTAGTAGTAGTAGTAGAAGTAGTAGTAGCAGTAGCGGTAGCAGTAGTAGTTGCAGTAGTAGTAGTAGTAGTGGTAGTAGTAGTAAGAGTAGTAAAAAACCCACAAAAAAACAACAACCCAGGAATAGTAGAAGTTGTGATGGAAACAGAAGCAGCACAGCAATCAACAACAGCAAAGACAAAAACAGTAGCGGGAGCAGTAGACATGGTAAAGGCACACAGCAGAAGCTTTGTATTAGTGCAGCCAAGAAAAACAACAACACCACAACAACAGCAGGCATGAGCTATCGTTTCCCAGTGTTTCATTTTTGCCATATCAGCCACGAATTTCTTCTCCAAGAAACATTCTTTCAAAACAAAACAAAACAAAATAGAACAAAACAACAAATAATTTATCGGTGGTATAGAAGTAAAGCGCCAGTCTTGAAAGCAATAAGTCCGAGTCGGAAGTGTGTTGTGGTTCGAGCACTGTTTGGGCCTAAAACATTTCTTTCCCCATCCGTTAGACCATGAGTGGTGGTCTGGGTGCTAGTCTTTCAGTGAGACGATAAACCGGAGTCCCGTGTGTTACACAATATTACTTAGCGCTCGTAAAAGAACCCACGGTAACAAGAGAGTTGTCCATGGCAAATTTCTGCTTCTAGTGTAATCAACACAACCATTTCTACGAATTATTTTGTAGATACTTTTTTTTTACACAGATTATGACAACTTACCTTCTGCCTGTAGTGATACAATTCTAAAGGCTGAATACTCTGAGGGGCCAAAAGATTAGAACCACTCCTTGCCCTGCAGACCAGGAAGGGATTCGGCCACTTGCGATTAGTTTGGTGTTCAGTGGACTGACGTCTGCAAGATTGTCCTCACACTCTATCGCTTCACTCCCCTTGTTTATGAGAATGAAGCACACACGCCCACAAAATAGTTCCTGTAATGACCTTGTCAGCTGATAAAGTATCACGCGAAAAAAGCTGTCGGCCTCTTTGAGAATCGTTGTTCGTATCAGGACCTACTTAAGATGTATTAGTTTCAAAGCCTATTGTTTGTATCAAGGCCTATTTGGGATCCATTTTTGTATCATGGCTTATTTGGGATGTGTTTGTATCAAGGCCTATTTGGGATGTGTTTGTATCAAAGCCTATTAGGGATGTGTTTGTATCAAGAACTACTTAGGATGTGGTTGTATAAAAAAATATTTAGGGTGTGATTGAATCAAAGAGTACTTAACATGTGGTCAAATTAAAAACTACTTAGGATGTGATTGTATCAAAAAACTACTTAGGATGTAGTTGTATCAAGGTTATTTAGGATGTGGCTGTATTAAAAACTAGTAAGAAAGTGGTTGTATCAAGAACTATTTAGGATGGGATTGTATCAAGAACCACTTAGGATGTGGTTGTATCAAGAACCATTTAGGATATAGTTGTATCAAAAACTACTTAGGATGTATTTGTATAAAAAAAAAACACTACTCAGGATTTGGTTGTATCCAGAAGTACTTAGGATTTGGTTGTATCAAAAACTACTTAGGACATGGTTGTATCAATAACTACTTGGGATGAATCATTCTTTGTCTCAAAGCCAAGTTGGGATGTATTTATTATATCGAAGTCTACTTTAGATGTGGGGTTTTTATCTCCAGACCTACTTGGATTGAGTTATTGTTTGTATCAAGGCCTATTTGGGATGTGTTAGTTACTGTATCAAGGCCTATTTGGGATATGTTTGTACCAAGGCCTTTTTGGGATGTGTGTGTGTGTGTGTGTGTGTGTGTGTGTGTGTGTGTGTGTGTGTGTGTGTGTGTGTGTGTGTGTGTGTGTGTGTGTGTGTGTGTGTGTGTGTGTGTGTGTGTGGAAAGGAATAGAGAAAGAGAGAGATACAGAGACAGAGACAGAGAGGTGTGAGGCGGGATGGCCTCTTTTTCCCAAAGCCTGTCAGCGAATCAACTGATGGCTGAGGTAGCCTGATGCAAAGGGACACCCCCACCCCACCCCCACCCCCAAAAAAACCCAACAACCCCCCCCCCCAAAAAAAAAAAAAAAAAGCCGGCATGTACAGACTGTGTTTCGGGACTGAAATGGTCTCCTCACCAGCTGTCAATCATTTCTTGCTGGCCTAACGCCTGGCCAACCGCCAGGGACCAACCAGCTATAAGGGCTGAAGAGGAAAAGGAAGTTGGACCAAAAAAAAAACAGGTGACACACTGCAACACTTACAGGACATAGGCCTAAAGCCAACTTGGAAAGCTGCCCCGCAGTGTCGGTGTGGCTGTAGGCCTATCACTCAGCTCACCATGCCACGAAAAATACAATCTTTAGGTTATCACATACAGGAAGTAAAATGCTTAAAAACAAAAAAAGGCATCAATCAAAAAGCACCCATTCTACTTTGGTATATAGCTAACTGCACGCACAAAATGCCATTGAGAAAAGCGCAATGAGAACAACAACAACAACAACACTCTGATATGTAGTGAAAGGGGTGAATATATGTGCACATGGAAGATTTTAAAAAAATTAATAAAAGATGGGTGTTGCTTAAAGAACTGATACGGACTGAGTGAAACTTGCAGAAAACTAATTGAGAAGAGAGAGGTCAGAAATGAAAACCTGAAAGGCGGAAATTTGATATATGTATCATTTATTTATTTATTTATTTATTTATTCATCCTTTTATATCGAGGATAATGGAATAAGCACTCATGTTATTTTTAACATCCAGTTCCTGTGTGTATGCTGTTTGTAAATTTCGTCATCTGTTCCCTCCGGCACAAAATAGCATACTCTTTCGAAAAGCGATCAGGTTTTAACATGTGCGCAAGATGTTATGCGTGCGTTCGCACACGATATCTCGGTTTATAGTCTCATCCGAAGGACTTTTAGGGGGAGTAGAGTCGTCGCTGATGTTATCTCCAAGGAAAAATCCTCTTGAACGAGATTTGAACCCGTGTCAGCAGATCACGAGCGCAATGCGCATCACTCTAACCACCAGGCTATCCCGTCCCCCTCAAAGGAGAACTAGTGGACGTTGACTACGGCTGATATCGCTTTTGACATCAGACGCATTGTATTTGATACATTAGAATGTTTATAAATCAAGGAATGAGCCGAAGATAGACATTCAGTGAAAGTAATTTGAGTCCAAGGAGACGGGGCTGAGTGGTAATTGAAGGCAGTGTGAACAATAACAAAAAAAGGAGTATGCGAACCAAAAAGTTTTTTTTTAACCCAAATAAGAGTAGGCATTGCCAACAAAGGTAACAATAGCATCATCTGTGCACCTTTTACTTGTGCTGAAAATCTAGGCAGGAAGATGTGTACGGAAGAATATTGGTTATGAAGGTAAAGGTGTCCCATAACCTATGTGGTTGTAGGGGTAGCAAGTCATCAGAGACCTCAGCTTCTCTAGGGGCCAGAATATTGAGGGCGGCGCCCATCTCCTCTCCCTCGCTGCTCTACCTTCCCTGGCCCTGAAGAGAGCAGGTGCTCATTTACAGCTGGGTGAACTAGGGGACTGTACTGATAGATCCAAGGCGCGCAAAGGTCACCAATCCAATTGGTAACTACGCTCGATATTCCTTAACCTTAGCTTGGGGAAAGCGAGGGCTCTGACTACTGAGCTATCCAGTAAACTTACAAAACACTGATAAATATTGCAGACATAACAACAACATCATCAAAACCATAATATTAAAAAATGGGGTTTGTACTAACTTGATATTACTCGCAATGGTCTCAAGCCACGCGCCGCGACAGACTGTAAACTAGGTGATAAAGGCTATCGGCAGCTTATGCTGTGTTCCATTTTCAAATAAATATAGTATTAGTTTCACCGAGATATATCTTATCATACAACTTCTTATCACAATTTAGTTTATCATTATGCCATAAAAATGCACGCATATGTTATTCTTTCAGATTTTGTTCAATATCCTAATAAAATAGAGTACTAGTTTTAATTGATATCAATTTTGTCTTTACCACAGTCTGTTAAAACAATTTGGTTTATGTCATAAAAATGTGTAAACGTGTGTGTCATGGTGTGTGTGTGTGTGTGTGTGTGTGTGTGTGTGTGTGTGTGTGTGTGTGTGTGTGTGTGTGTGTGTGTGTGTGTGCGTGCGTGCGCGCGCGCGCGCGAGCTGTGTGTGATGTGGATGCGTTGGCATTCTAGTGTGTGTGTGTGTGTGTGGGTGTTTGTGATTTTGTTTGAGTGAGTCAACGACTGGCTGATGTATTGCTGATTTTTGGGGTACTTTTATTGTGATGGTTGCGTTCTGATTTTTGGCTGCTGTGTTGTGGGACCTTTTTTATGTTTATCTTTTTAATGTATGGCTTTGTACCCGCTTGAATTTCTCTGTCTGTGAGATAATAAAGTGTTTTTGAAATTGGCAAGTTATACTGGCCGGACTGCTGACAAGGAAACTGGGCCAACTGAAATGAGTTCTATACTGCAGTGACTTGCACTAGCCAGCAATCCTTTCGGATGAATGTGGTTTGCACAACGGGGTAATCTCTGCTAGTAGGCTACAGCTTTGATATCTGTCGGCTGAGGTGAGTGTGATACTTTGTGATAACTTCATTTTATCAGACTGCGGATAGGTGGGAAAAAACACAAAAAGAATCAGTAAAGAGCGACTGTGGGACGACAGTTGATATCTATTATGATTTGTTTTGTAGTTTTATGACTCTCTCTCTCTCTCTCTCTCTCTCTCTCTCTCTCTCTCTCTCTCTCTCTCTCTCTCTCTCTTCTCTCTCTCTCTCTCTCTCTCTCTCTCACCACACACACACACACACACACACACACACACACACCACAACACACAAACACAAACACAAAAACAACACTACACAACAACACACACACATACAGAGAACACACACACACACACACACACACACACACACACACACACAAGCACACATACACCGCCAACACCAACACCAACCACAACGACGACGACCACCACCCTACTACCCTCCCATACACACTCATACAATCAGGCCATCAATCAGATACACATTTTATACACGCACGATGCACTGCACTGGGACTATCTACTCGTTGGTTTACCATTCCAGGACGTTTCTATACTGTATATCCCACACAGTGATTCAACTGGACTACTCCTATTATGTTAGAACCAAATAAAATGTAGTCATCTTATGTCTTTTGAGATTATGATTCGTATCAAGATGCCTGTCACGTATTGTGATTGCCCTTCATGGGATGATTAAAGTGTTTTTTGACTTGACTTGACTTGACTTCTCCATTAACTCCTTGAGGAGTTGTTGGCGCACTGAACTGAACCTTTTAAATAATACACTTTGGGAAAAGCTGAACCTGGCGGAGCCTTCCTTCCGAGGACGCAGATTGCATGCTGGGCATGTTCGTGTCATTCATGCCAACGGTCATACTACAGCATGGCATAACATAGCTACTCTTCTACAAAAAAATAAACGAATAGGATTTTCATTCCCGAAGTTAGAATGCGGCTACCTTCACGATAGGCAAAAACGGCCGCATATGCAAAATATCATCAAAGGTGAAATTCAGAACTCTAGCTAAGAAACTGAAAAAAAACCAACCCTCTTCTCTTGTATGCGAAAATCAATGTCTGTTATCGTACATGGGGCTGGGATTACAGTCTCATGTAAAGACACGCAAAGGAGAATGGAGTCAGTATGACCGTTAATTCCAGAGGGAAAATCCTCAAGAACAGAGAACCTAACGGAGGCTTAAACCCATGCCCTCAATGACCGTCAGATTACATGTTTAAAGCTCTAACCACTACGCTAGTCCACTCTCGAGACGATAAGAGAGATTAACTATATAGTCAAGGGACGGGATAGTCTGGTGGTTAGAGTGATGCGCTCGTGATATGTTGACCATGGTTCGAATCTCGTTCAAGAGAATTTTTCCTCTGGAGTTAACATCAGTGCCGACTCTACTCTCCCCCAAAAGTCTTTCGGATGAGGTCCCGTGTGCGAACGCGCGCAGAACATCTTGCGAACAAGTTAGAACCCCTTCCACTTTTCGGAAGAGTAGGCCATTGTGTGCCGGTGGGAAGGGATGACAAAATTGACAAAACTGCTTACACACGGGGACTGGATGTTTAAAAAAGGACATGGATGCTTATCCCATTATCCTCGAAATAAAAATAAATAAATAAATAAATAAGACTTA
>CM060316.1:66908993-66911493 GCA_030674155.1 Stramonita haemastoma
GCCATCACAGGAGCCGCCAGAACATTGCCATATAGGCCTTCGGTGCCGAACAGCCCTTAGGACTCCAACTCCCCGATTTTTCCTCAGGGATGCTGTCTAAACACAACACCTGTGTACTTGCTGGGTGTTTTTTTTTTTAGTTGTTTCTATCCACTCCTACCAGTACACAATGGCCCGTTCTTCTGAAAGGCGGAACAGGTTTTTAACGTGTGCGCAAGATGTTCTGCGTGAGCCTACAGCTAGCAAATAAAACAGTATTTATTTATTTATTTATTTATTCTTTTATATCAAGGATAATGGAAAAAGTACCCATGTGCTTTTTCACATCCAGTCCCCGTCTGTTTACACAGTTTTTTTTAAAGTTTGTTATCCATTCCCACCGGCATACAATGACCTACTCTTCCCAAAAGTAGAACAGGATTTAACGCGTGCGCAAGATGTTCTACGTGCGTTCGCAAACAGGGATCTCGGTTTACAAGTCTCATCCGAAAGACTTTTAGGGAAAAGTGGAGTCAGCACTGATGCAAACCCTAGAGGAAAAAAAATCTCTCTAACGAGATTGGAACCCGGGTCAGCAGATCACGAGCGCATCACTCTGACCACCATCAAGCTATCCCGTCCCCCCTCTGGGCAGTAGTAGCGTCAGAGAGTGTCCTGGGGGTGAAGGCATCTATCATTTATTTATTTTATTTATTTATTCTTTTATATCGAGGATCATGGAATAAGCACTCATGTGCTTTTTTTTTTAACATCCAGTCCTCGTGTGTATGCAAGTTTTGTCAATCTTGTCATCTGTTCCCAACCGGCACACAATGGCCTACTCTTACGAAAAGTGGAACAGGATTTAACGTGTGCACAAGATGTTCTGCGTGCGTTCGCACACGGGGCCTCGGTTTAAAGTCTCATCCGTAGGACTTTGGGGGAGAGTTGAGTCCGCACATATGTTAAACTCCAGGAGAAAAATCCCCTCGACCGGGAATCGAACCTGGGTCTTCAAATTGCCAGCGCAATGTTCTGACCACTAGGTTATCCCGTCCCCCCTGGGCAGTAGTAGGGTCAGTGAGTGTCCTGGATGTGAAGGCATCTTACCGACAGAGGTGCCGCCAGGCTGGGAAGGCTGGGTTGGTCTCATGGTGGACGTGAGCATCTGGATCAGGGTGGATGTCCCTGCAATCACCACATGCCAGTCACTAGTACAGTTGTATGTTGTTGTTTTTTAACCGTTGGATCTTTTTTTTCGTTTGTTCCTCGGCTAGAGCTGCCAGGTTCACCAATGGGTGAAGTTTTTAATAATAATGATAATAATAATAATAATAATAATAATAATAATAATAATAATAATAATAATAATAATAATAATAATAATAATTATCATTATTATTATTATTATTATTATTATTATTATTATTATTATTATTATTATTTTATTATTATTATTATACTAATAATGTTAATAATAATACTAATACTGTTAATACTACTACTACTACTACTACTACTACTACTACTACTACTACTACTACTACTACTACTACATGGAATCTATATAGCGCTATATCTTGCAAAAACAAATCCATGCGATTATGGTGTGTATGTGACCGGTTCCCCCCCCCCTTCTCTCTAACCAGGAAGGTAGCTGCAATTTCTGATTTTGTGGATGTATGATGGGGGTGGGTTTGTTTGTGTTTCTGTAATCCACTGAATGCTGACGTGAGTGACAGGATCTGAAACGTGTAGGTTTGATCTTCTGCGTGTATACACACAGACACACACAGACACACACACACAGACACACAGACACACAGACACACACACACACACATACACACATACACACACGCGCGCACGCACACACACACACACATACACACACACACACACACACACACACACACACACACACACACACACACACACACACACACACACACACACACAACACACTATTCGGAAGAGACTATAAACCGAGATCCCGTGTGCGAACGCACGCAGAACATCTTGCGCACACGTTAAATCCTGTTCCGCTTCTCGGAAGAGTAAGTACGCCATTGTGTGCCAGTGGGAACGGATGACAAAATTGGCAAAAATGAATACACACGGAGACTAGATGTAAAAAAAATTACATGAGTGCGTATCCCAATATCCTCGAAATAATAATAATGATACTATTTCTTCTTCTTCTTCTTCTTCTTCTTCTTCTTCTTCTTCTTCTTCTTCTTCTTCTTCTTCTACTACTACAAACTACTACTACTACTAACTACTACTACTACTAACTACTACTACTACTACTACTACTACTACTAACTAACAACAACAACAACAACAACAACAACAACAACAACAACAACAACAACAACATACTTGCAGGCACTTTCGGGGGCTGCGTGGTGACGGCAGGCGCATGCGTGGTCATGACGGGAGCGGAAGTGCCGGCGCCCGGGGTTTGCCCGATAGTGCAGTCGTAGTGCTGGGGCCAGTCACAGAAGCCACTGTCCGCGTT
>CM060316.1:66916493-66938993 GCA_030674155.1 Stramonita haemastoma
CATCTTCGTTTTTTCTCCTTCTTGCTTTCTTCCTCTTTCTTCTTTCTCTTTCTTTCTTCTTCTCTTCTTCTTTCTTCTTTCTTTTTTTGTGTTTTTCTTACTGCATTTTTCTTCCTTCTCTTCCTCTTCTTTTTTCTCTTCCTCCTCCGATTTGTCCTTTTCTTCTCTTCTCTTTCTCTTCTACCTCTTTCTTTTTAAACTTTTTTCAACGTCTCTCTATTTCTCCCCTCTCTCTGTTCTCTCTCTCGACCCTTCTCTCCTCTCTCCCCTCTCTCTCCCCCTCTCTCCCTCCCTCCTCCTCTCTTCCTCCCTCTCCCTATGCCCCTCTCTCTCATTCTCTTCCCTCTCTCTCTCTCCCTCCCCTCTCTCTCTCCCTTCCTCCCTCTCTCTCTCTCTCCCTCATTCTCTCTCTCCTACTCTCTCTCTCCCTCCCTCCGTCCCTCTCTGTCCCTCCTGCTCTCTCTCTCCCTCCCTCTCTTCTCACTCTCCCTCTCTCCCCCCCGCCTCTCTTCTCCCTCCCCCTCTCCCCATCTCTCCCCCTCTCTCTCTCTCTCCCTCCCTCCCTCCCCCCTCTCTCTTCCTCCCCCCTCCCTCTCTCTCCACCTCTCTTTCTCCCCCCGCCTCTCTCTACCCCCCTCTACTTCACCCCTCTCTATCTCTCCCTCTCCCCCCCTCTCTCCATCCCTCCCCATCTCCCCCCTCCCTCTCCCTCCCTCCCACTCACCCTCCTTCCCTCTCTCCCACTCCCTCCCCCTCTCTCCCCCCCCTTCCCTCGTTTTCCTCCCCCCCTCTCTCTATGTCCTACATTTACGACTGCCCTCTGACCTTGTTACGGAGACTGTCGGGACTGTCGTAGCCGACCCACTGTGTGCCCTGGTGCACGTAAGGTACCATCTGCTCTGGAATCTGCTCCACCTGCCCTCCTGCCTTGATCATGTCACACACCTGACCACACAGGCACCAGGTCACATGCAGGATTAGCAGGAAAAGGATGATGGTGGTGGTGGGGAGGGGGGGTAGGTGGGTTGGGTGTGGGTGTGGTTGGTGTGGGTGTGTGTGGGGGTAGGGGTGGGGGGGGGGGTGGGCAGGCGTGGGTGTGGGGTGTGTGGGGGGTGGGGGGTTGTGGGGTGTGTGTGTGGGGGGGGGGGGGGGTGTATGTGTGTGTTTGTGGGGGGGGGGGGGGGGCGGGTGTGTGTATGTGTGTGTGTGTTACTTGTTTGCGTGTATGTGCATGCTGTTTGTTTGCAAAATAAAAAAAATTATGACTATGATAGAGATAGACGTTGCATCGGAATAAAGGTGTCATTTTACGTCCAGTCACTCACAAGATTATAAATACAAAATCTTTCTTCGTAAGATAACATAAATCTTCTTTTAAAGTATGCTTTAAAAGTAAATCTGTGGCACGTTATCTAATTCATACAGCTTTTTTAAAGGAAAATATTTCAGATTAATTTTTTTTTAATGGATTGGCACGGCTCTTGCGGTGACACACTCTCCCCTAGGACGGAACCCAAATTTTATGCTGAAATATCTGCTATATCTGAAAGGGGTCAATAATACAACACACACACACATACACGCACGCACGCACACACACACATACATACACACGCGCACGCACACATAGACACATACACACACTCTCTCTCTCTTTTCTCTCTCTCTCTCTCTCTTCTCACACACACACACAACAACAACAACACAACAAGAACAACACCCCACACACACACTACCCCCCCCTCCACCACACACACACACACACACACACACACACACACACCACACACACACACACACACACACCACCACACACACACACACACAACACACACACACCACACCACACACACACCCCACACCCCCCACCTCCCCACACACACAACATACACACACACAATACACACAGACACTGACCTCATAGTAAGCAATGAAGCCACCCTCACGGGTTGTAGCGGCCAGCAGTGCCGGCTTTGGAGGCTGGGGCCCCAATTTGGAGTTGGAGGCCGAGTTGAGGGTGAAGGATCGACCGTACAACCCCATGCCCACGTTCAGCTTGGCCGGGGGCGCTCCCTTCTGCACCCAGTACTTGGCTGCAAAGTCCTGTACACACACAGAGAGAAATGAAATGAAATGAAATGTTTATTCATAAAGGCCATGGCTCCTTAGAAGGAGGAATACAAATAAAAGCAAGCACAAAAATAATGTCATGGACTTGTGATGGCATTATGTAACATAGATACTTTTTTTTTATACCACTTTATGTCACAGCAGTCTCTGCGTGAAATTCGGGCTGCTCTCCCGGGGAGAGCGCGTCGCCACAAGTGCAGCGCCTACCCATTATTTTTTTCCCCTCAGGGATGGTGTCTAACCACGACACCTGTGTGCATGCTGGTATTTTTTAAATATAATTTTGTCATCCACTCCTACCGGCACACGATGGCCTGCTAGAGAAGAGAGAGAGAGAGAGAGAGAGAGAGAGAGAGAGAGAGAGAGAGAGAGAGAGAGAGAGAGAGAGAGAGAGAGAGAGAGACAGACAGACAGACAGACAGACAGACAGACAGACAGACAGACAGACGACAGACAGACAGACAGACAGACAGACAGACACAGACAGACAGACAGACAGACAGAGAGAGGCAAAAGTTGGGATGTTTAGCGCGTTTGTTTGGAGATTGGAGTGGAACTTTAATGCTGTTGTTGTTGTTGTTGTTGTTGTTGTTAACGTTATTCGGAGTCAGAATAATGTTGTTATTATTAAGTCTATTGAGAAGCAATCGCTACGATTATATAGTGGGCTCTCTCTCTCTCTCTCTCTCTCTCTCTCCTCTCTCTCTCTCTCTCTCTCTCTCTCTCTCTCTCTCTCTCTCTCTCTCTCTCTCTCTCTCTCTCTCTCTCTTACTCACGTACGCACGCACGCGCACGCGCACACACACACACACACACACACACACACACACACACACACACACACACACACACACACACACACACACACACACACACACGCACGGGAGTCAGAGTACAATGTTATTATTATGCTTGTAGCATTTCTACAGGAACATACAGGGGTTGTGACAGACAAACAGATAGACAGCCAAACACACACACAAACAAAGAAACAAAGAAACAGACACACAGACAGACAGAACCATACAATGTTCAATTCGGCGTCATCGCCAGTCTCCCCACTGCGGGCGTACAGAGGACTGTTGTGACCGGTGACTGTTTCCCAGGACCCGTGAAGATCATAGGACATCAGGTTGATGAAGTCCAGCTCCCTGAAACACCGTGTACCATGTACTATGTACCATGTGCGCGCGCGCGCGCGCGCGCGCGCGCGCGCGCGCGTGTGTGTGTGGTGTGTGTGTGTGTGTGTGTGTGTGTGTGTGTGTGTGTGTGTGTGTGTCATTTGCCATTTTGTGAAACTTAGTAGGATTGTTGTGTGTGTTGATTGCTTGTGTGTTGTTGTGTTGTTTGTGTCGTAATGCAGCGCATATAAATTTTTTGATTTTGTTGTTGTTTTTTCAAAGTATAGCGCTATATAAATTCCATGTCTTCTTCTTCTTCTTCTTCTTCTTCTTCTTCTTCTTATTATTATTATTATTTATTATTATTATTATTATTATTATTATTACTATTACCACAATCATTCTTTTGACTGACTGAAAGAAAGGGAAAGGAAGGAAGGAAAGGAGGAAGGGAGGGAGGAAGGACTGAAGGAAGGAAAGAAAGAAAGAAGAAAAGAAAGAAAGGAAGGAAGGAAAGGAGGAAGAAAGGAGGAAGGAACGAGGGGAAAAAAAAAGAACGACAAAAGAAAGAAATCCCTTGTGCAGATGCCGGGGAAGGGGGGGGTGCTGTCAGTATAATATAAATATAGCATCCTTATATTATCTTCTACAAGATCTGCACTTAGAATTCCCTCTTTTCTATCCCTCTCTTTGTTTCTGCTTTGCTCCTTTTCTTCCTGTCACTTCCTTCTTGTCTATTTTCTGCCTTATCAGTCCATTCTCCTGCCTTTTATTAAGAAAGACTTAAAAACATTTCATTTAACTTGGGCGTGGGAGAGAGAGAATTGTTATCTTTTAAATATTTCCTGAAAAAAGAAAGCAACACAATGGACGTACTGATAAGGTAGAAAAATAGACAAGAAGGAGGTGACATAAAGAAAAAAAAAAAGAACAAGGCAGAAACAAAGAGAGGAATAGAAAAGGGGGAATTCTTAAGCACAGAATTTCCAGAAGTCGGGATGCTATTCATACTGACAGCATCCTCTTGGAGAATGGCGAAAACAAAGAGGGGTATAAAAGACAGAATTACTAGCACAGAATTTCCAGAAGGTTGGGATGCTATTCATACTGACAGCATCAGCAAGGAGGAACGGTGGAAACCAAAAAAGAGGGATAGTAAAGAGGAAATTTCTTAGCACATAATTTTCAGGTGGTGATACTTTTTTTTTTCTTTATTTTCTTTATTCTTTTATATCGAGGATAATAGAATAAACACTCATGTGCTTTTGTTTTTTTTTTTACATCCAGCCTCCGGGTGTATGTGGTTTTGTAAAATTGTGTCATACGTTCCCACCGGCACACAATGGCCTACTCTTTCAAAAAGCGGAAGAGGGTTTAACGTGTGCGAAAGATGTTCTGCACCCACACACGGGCCTCGGTTTATAATCCCATCCGAAGGAATATTCAAACCGAAAACACCCCCCGGACACTACCCCCCGGTCCCCCTTCCCCCATGGGATTTTACCGTCCCAAACACCTCGAAAGAAATGTACAGGCATCCAATCCTTATATTAGTAGTCATGTGTCCTTATCCAGCCAGCTTACTTGGAAATGGCGGGGACGTCATAGGCAGTGTCGATCTTCTCTTTGCCTGCAGCCACAGCAGCCGTCAGCAGAAGAGGGGGGTTGCCAGTACTGGCCGCCTCCGCGTTAAAAGCTGCCCTCAGTTCCTATGAGAGAAAAAGCGCGCGCACACACGCACACGCACGCACACACACAGCGCGCGCACACATACACACACACACAACGTGCGTGCACATAGACACACACACACACACAGAGCGCGCGCGTGCATTCACACACATTCACACAACACACACAGTCACACACACATGAACACACAGAGCGCGCGTGCGCACACTCACACACACACACACACACACACACACACACACACACACACACACACACACACACACACACAACACACACTAATATCACTGAGTGTGAACAGACGTTAAATTGACAACAACAACAACACACACATGCGCGCGCGTGTGTCTTTGGCAGGTTGAACCTGGAGAAGCCTATCCCCCTCCACATTGTAAGGCGCATGCTGGGTATGTTCATGTCACCCATTGCAACGTACCTTAGCTGACCTAGTCTTCCACGGAAAGTGGATGGTGTTTTAACCAGTAGCACAACATATTCTGCAAGCATTTGCACATGGGATGTCGGTTTAATTTTATGGTCTCATCTGAAAGACTTTTGGAGCAGTGGAGTCAATACCAACCCCATGGGACAGACGCCCCCTTCTCTCCTCCAAACGCAGACTCCTCAATGGAAGCTCGAACCTACGTCCTGTCTGACCATGAGTATGTCTCTCTAACCACTGGGTTACGCGCCCCCCCCCCTCCCCCTACTGTCAACAATACACTGTAGCCAGTTCTCTATGAACATCATTAGGAAGGAAGGTGGCAGGATGGTTAAGACGTTCGCCTGCCAACAAGTAAACCGTGAGGTTCTGGTTCGATTCCCATCCTCGCCCTTTCTTCCCAGTTTGACGAAAAAAAATCGAACTGAATGTCAGTCATTCGGATGAGACTATAAACCAAGGCCCCGTGAGTGAACGCACTCAGAACATCTTGCGCACACGTTAAAACCCTGTTCCGCCTTTTGGAAGAGCAGGCCATTGTGTGCCGGTAGGAGCGGATGGCAAAAGTTTTTTTTTTAAACAACAAAAAAAACAGCATGCACACAGGTGTCGTGTTTAGACACCATCCCTGAGGAAAAATCGGGGAGTTGGAGTCCCCAGGGCTGCTCGGGGCTGTATAAAAAAAATAATGGGTAGGCGCTGCACTTGTGGCGACACGCTCTCCCCGGGGAGAGCAGCCCGAATTTCACGCAGAGAAATCTGCTGTAACATAAAGTGGTATAACATTTTTTAAAAATTTTAAATAGCGTGGATTTATTTATTATTTGTTTTATGCATACAGGAACAGAAAAAAATGGGCGGCGCTGCTCTTGTGGCGACACACTCTCCCCAAAGGAGAGCAGCACGAATTTCACGCAGAGAAATCTGCCGTGACTTAGAGTAGCATACAAAACAGTACAATACAATACGGTACAATACCTACACTACACTACTTTACGCTACACTACACTATTTTACACAACACTACACTACTTTACACCACACTGCGCTACATTGCACTACAATACAATGCATACACTGCACTACGCTACACTGCACAATACTACGCTGCACTACACCACACTACACTACACCATATCACACCACACCACACCCAACACACCACACCACACCACACCACACCACACTCCTCCACACCAAACCACACCCCACCCCACCACACCACACCACACCACACCTCACCACACCACACACCACACCACACCACACCACACACCTCACCACACCTCACCCCCACCCCACCACACCACACTCCACCACACCACAGCACACCTCACCACACCTCAACACACCTCACCACACCTCACACCACACACCCCACCACACCCCACACCACACCACACCCCACCACACCACACCCTACCCCACCCCATCACCACACCACCACCACACACCCCACCACCACATCCCACCACACCACACACACTCCACTAACTACTACACTACTAACACAGCAGTATACTGTCCCAACCTTGACAAACTCGGTAAAGTGTTGCTTGTCCTCAGGAGGACTTCCCCGGTTGGCAGGGTACTCCACCCCACCCTACACCCCACACCACACCACACCACCCCACACCACACCACACCCCACACCACACCACACCCCACTACTAACACAACAGCAGTAAACCACCCCGACCTTGACAAACTCGGTAAAGTGCTGCTTGTCTTCAGGAGGACTTCCCCGGTTAGCAGGGTACTCCACCCCACCCTACACCCCACCCCACCCACACCCCCCACACACCCCACACCACCACACCCCACTACTAACACAACAGTACACCATCCCCGACCTTGACAAACTCGGTAAAGTGTTGCTTGTCCTCAGGAGGACTTCCCCGGTTGGCAGGGTACTACACCCCACCCTACACCCCACACCACACCCCACCACATCCCACACCACACACCACCACACACCACACCCCCACCACCCCACCATCCGCACCTTGACAAACTCGGTGAAGTGTTGCTTGTCTTCAGGAGGACTTCCCCGGTTGGCAGGGTACTCCCAGTCCAGATCCAGCCCATCGAAGCCTCGGTCCCTCAGGTACTTGATGCTCTGCTGGATGAAGTCCTGGCGGTTGGAAGGGGACTGAACGATCTGGTGGAACGGGGCGGAGCCCAGGTTCCAGCCTCCCACAGCGATCAGAGTCTTCACGTTAGGGTTTTTCTGCTTCAGGTTCTGGAACTTTTCGTAGCTGCAGAAAAGAGAAGAGAAATTTCATGAGATAGAGATTCAGAAGTAATGTAGATAGGTTTGTGTTTAGTTGTGTGTGGGGTGGGAGTGGTTTTTTTTTTTGGGGGGGGGTTGTTTGTTGTTGTTGTTGTTGTTTGTTGTTTTTTTACTGTAAGTTGGTAAATTTGTTTTGGTTTGTTAATGTTTTTTTTACTACTTGGTGATATAGACACACCATCACCTTCTCTCTCTCTCTCTCTCTCTCTCTCCTCTCTCTCTCTCTCTCTCTCTCTCTTCTTGTCTCTCTCTCTCTGTCTCTCTCTCTGTCTCTCTCTCTCTCTATCTCTCTCTCTCTCTCTCTGTCTTCTCTCTGTCTCTCTCTCTCTTGTCTCCTCTCTCTGTCTGTCTGTCTCTGTCTCTCTTTATTATACACACACTCTTCATATATATATGTATATATACTATACATATATACATATATTATATTATTATAGCGTGTGTGTGTGTGCGCGCTGCGGGTGTCGTGTGTGTTGTGTGTGTGTGTGCGCGCGTCTGTTGTGTGCGTGCGCGTCGCTGCGCGTCGTGTGTGTGTGTGTGTGTGTGTGTGTGGTGTGTGAGGAACAGAGAAATGCTCAATGAGAAAAGCACTCTGTGACCACCAAAAAATATGACCCAGTGCTGTGCATGGCCTTTCTGACCATTGCCTTATGGTGGCAACACTGATCACTTCTGCAACTTCAGTCTCTGGCAGCAAACAGAACAACTACAAATATGAGGGTAACACTGAAATAAGCAAGGAGTAGAAACAACAACACTGTACTGGTAAGTCCCTGAAGATACGACAGAGAAGAAGAAACACCACACTACCAAACAAACAAGCCCATACATAAGAACGGAACAAAATAGCAACATCTCTACACTACTATCAAACGAACAGGCACGTGCACAAGAACAGAACAAATGTGAACATGCACAAGAACAGAACAAATCAGCGCATGCACAAGAACAGAACCAAATCCCAACATCTCCACACTCACAGCCCCACACTCCAGTCCGTGCTGTCGTCATTCCACTCGAAGGGAGCCAGGTGGTTGCCGGCCAGTTTCCCGAAAGCGTAGATCATGTGCGTACACAGCGTAGGGTCGATGTTGTCCGGGAAAAACTTGCCGCCCGTGGGTCGGTACTGGGACCAGTTAGTGTGGTAACACACGATTCGGCCACAGCCGTTAGCTGAAAATACAATGTGCGTGTGAGGTCAACAGGCTCTGATCTTCAGCATCATTTGCTGAATTTGTGTTACCGTTTTTCATTGTGTTACATTCACTAAGATAAGAGAGAGAGAGAAGAAGAAAAACCAACTACAAAACAAAGGTAAAAGGTTAAAAAAAAAAAAAGTAAAGGTGTCCCATAACCTATGTGGTCGTAGGGGAGCGAGGTGTCAGAGACCTCAGCTTCTCTAGGGTCCAGCATATTGAGGACAGCGCCCATCATTTAAAAAAATACAAAAAAGAACATTATCTAGTATCTGTATCAAAGTCACAAGGTTACAGAGAAATAAACATTATCTATTATATATATTAAAGTCACGAGGTTACAAAAAAAATGAGCACTATCTGTTACCTGTATCAAAGTAAGGTTACAGAGAAATAAACATGATCTATTCTCTGTATTTACGTTACGAAGTTACAGAAAAAAGAACATTACCTATTATCTGTATTTAAAAAGAGGATACCAGTAGAAGAAAATAATTTTATTGCACTTATTATCTGTATTTGTTTTGTTTTGTTTTTACACAGGGAAATAAACATTATCTATTGTCTGGGTTTTTTTTTTAATTCAGAAAAATGAACTCTATCCGTATTACTTTTTTCTCTTTTTAACACAGGAAAATGAACATCATCTATTACCTGTACCAACGTCGCAGGTTACAGGAAAATGAACATTATCTATTACCTGTATCAAGGTCACGAGGTTACAGGAAAATGAACATTATCTATTATCTGCATAAAAGGTCACAAGATGACAGAAAAATGAACATTATCTATTATCTGTATCAAGGTCACGAGGTTACAGGAAAATGAACATTATCTATTATCTGTATCAAGGTCACGAGGTTGCAGGAAAATGAACATTATCTATTACCTGTATCAAGGTCACGAGGTTACAGGAAAATGAACATTATCTATTACCTGTATCAAGGTCACGAGGTTACAGGAAAATGAACTGTTTTCAAGTATCTCGCCATATAGGCAGCCGTAGTCCGACTTCAGAGGAATTATGATAGAGTGAAAGCAGTGTTTGTGTTTTGACTCTGTGAGGAATATGAGCCTTGTATTTTTCTGTTAGTGCGAGAAATCTGGGATTAAATTTTACAGCCTTTACTTCCTCGACCGTTGCAGTTTGAATAGCAACAGATATGTGCGTGTGCGGGCAGAGCACTTTACAGCATTTCTATGTACCTCTGTTATTCCTTCAACAAATTCAGTGTATATCCCCAAAGACTGTTAACAAATCTTAAAGAGAATTTTTTAAATTCTATTTTATTCTTTTCTTTCGAGGATAATGAAATAAGCCCCCATGTGCTTTTTTTTAACATCTAGTCCCTGTGTGTATGCAGTTTTGTAAATTATGTTGTCATCTGTTCCCACCGGCACACTATGGCCTACTCTTCCAAAAAGCGGAACGGGTTTTAACATGACTCAAAGAGAAAAACAAAACAAAATCAAAGCACAAAAAGCCCCAACAACAACAAATAAATGGTAAGATTCTCCGTACTTAAAACCTAGCAACGCTGTGTTTAAGTTAAGCTTATGTATCACAAGGCATAAACAAACGTCTTAACAAAGATTCAGGGAAACAAAACTTAAAAAAAAAAATTTTAAACATCAAACGCAGGTATTTTTTTAAAGCATATTTTTACACTGTCAAGGAATTGCCGTGATCTGAATAAACTGATACTTTGACCCTTTTCTGTTCAACCTGAGGTTGTTATCTGTGACCTTGCATTGTTCAACTTTCTGCTGCCTGGAATCATGAACAGATGGCCTGTGTTATGGCATTGCTCTACTTCGTTGTGATAAGGAATTGATTAAAAGAAGAAGAAGAAGAAGAAGAAGAAGAAGAAGAAGAAGAAGAAGAAGAAGAAAAGAACAAGAAGAAGAAGAAGAAGAAGAAGAAGACGACGACGACGACAACAACAACAACAACAACAAAAACAAAACAACAACAACAAACAACACAACAAAACACCAAGAAGAAATAGAAGAAGAAGAACACAACAGCAACAACAACAACATTTTCAATTCAATCCATGTCCACAAAAACGAGATATCCCTGGTTCAATTTCCCGATAGCAGACAATAAAGCATCCCCCTCCCCTCCCCACCTCCCAACCTAAAGGAATGTAAGAAAATTATGCAACAAAAAAATCCGCTATGGTGAGCAACAAATATGCACATTACTACAGGAGTCCTCTGGGATCGGAGTATGGATGCCTGTCTGGCCAGGATTATTATTTTTTTTGTATTAAAGTTCAATTTTCAGAGCTTTCGTAGGCAACCATTCTGATTGATTGACCTGCAAGTTTTAGGTGTTCTCTTGGCATCAGTTTTATTCTTAGTCCTTCGGATGAGACAGACTATAAACCGAGGACCAGTGCGCGAACGCATGCAAAACATCTTACACAGACGTTAAAACCGTTCAGCTTTTCGGTAGAGTAAGCCATTCAGACTGAGAAGAATGATGATAAAAAGACATTAAAAAATATGCTGCATGTACGCTGGTGTCTTGTTTAGACACCATCCCCGAAGTCAGAATGCAGCTATCTTAATGGTGGTGGGGGGGCGGGGGAGTCTATTCTGACCTTGGGAAACCTTTGAGCTCTTACTGAGGAGAATTTTTTTTTATTACGTTGTTTTGTTGTTGTGCGTTCCCCAGCTTAACATTCTGGGTGACACAGAAGGGCACTCTGAATCACTCATCCCACCTGGGAATCACTGTGAGATTTGAAATGCACACTGATATGAGAAGTTTTCGTGTTTGACTGGGTTTTTTTTTTAAGTAACCTCATCATAGAGGCAGCCATACTCCGACTTCAGAGGAGTTTTAATATACATCGCAAAAGTTGACGTTCTCGGCTAAGACTCTGAGCTTCACCAAAAGATGAGAGTTTTGCGTATTGACCGTTTTTTGCCCACCATGAAGGTAGCCGCATTCCCACTCAGGAGATAGACATGATGATGATGATGATGATGATGATGATGATGATGATGATGATGATGATGATGATGATGAATGATGATGATGATGATGATGATAGAGGACGATCAGGAGATGACAATGACGACGACGACGACGACGACGACGACGACGAGATGTTGATGATGATGATGAGAGATGATGATGATGATGATGAACACACACAAACTGGTTCTTTACCCCAGTAACGGAGATCTGGCTTGCGGCGACAAGGCCGAGGAGGAAAAGAGACAACATCTGCAACACACAGCAGAAGCTAGCATAAAGCGAAGGCAGTGAAAAAAGGTGCACCATTTGACACAAACCCGCGATCATGCACACATACCTGCACGCGCCCTTGCATGCGCGTACACACACACACACCACACACACACACACACACACACACACACACACACACACACCACACACACACAACACACACGTCTAATATCACTTATAGTGAACAGATGTTAAATACAAGAACGAACACACTACACACACACACACACACACACACACACACACACACACAACACACACAACACACAAAGACGCACCACGCACGCACGCGCGGCAAGTTCATGCAAGCGTGCACACACACACACACGCGCGCGCAAAAAAGACAAAAAAGAAAGAGGGATCGGGGAAGAATGAAAACAGATACAATTTAAAAAAAATAGCTTATAAAAAGAAAAGAAAAAAAGACGAAAGAAAGACAGACGCAAATAACAAACAAAAAAAAGACAACAGGAAAGAAAGAAAAAGGAAAAAAGAAAAAACATAACAAAATAAGGAGTGAGGGTGGAAGACAGGAAAAAAAAGAGAAGAAAGAAGAAATGATAAAAAGAAGAAATACTAAACAAAGAAAGAAAAAAGAAAAAAAAACTGCTACAAGGAAGAATTTACTCAAAAAAGAAAGAAACTAAGAAATTAAGAAAGAAAGACAAACAGAAAAGAAGAAAGAATGAAAGAAAGAAGGGGAAATGGGAGACACTGAAACTGATATGAAACGGGAGAAAAAGACAGAGGGAAAGAATAAAAGAAATACAGAAAAAAAGACACAAACAAGAACAGTCGGAAATAAAGAAAGACGGGGGAAAAGAAAGACAGAAAGAAATAACTGGGAGGAAGAAAATGGCGGACAGTAAACAGTTACAGAAGAAGAAAAAAAAAAAAGAAACAAAATATAAACGAAAAAAAGACACACGCACAAAAAGAAAAAAACAAAGTAAGAAGAAAGAAATAAAAAACAACAGAAAAACAGAAAGAAAGAATCGGAGAAAAGACTGTAAGACAATCAAAAGATACAAGAAAGAAAGAAAACAAAAGAAAGGAGGGGATAAAAAGACGGAACGAATAAAAGAAAGCACAACTCGATAAAAAGAAAGGACACACACACACACACACACACACACACACACACACCACACACACACACACACACACACACACACACACACACACACACACACACACACACACACAAAAGAAACAAGCACAGTCAAGAAAACAAATAAATAAATGAAAGACAGAAAAAAGAAAAATAGAAAGAAAGAACATGGAAAAATAATGTAACACAGTAGAAAAAAAAAGATACAAGAAAGAAAGAAAACGAAAGAAAGGAGAAAAAGTAAACAGAACGAATGAAAGAAAGCACGATTTTTTAAAAAATGAAAGAAAGACACACACAAAGAAAAACAAACACATTCAAGAAAATTAATAAATACAATATAGAAAGAAATAAAGATAGAAAGAAAGAAGGGGGAAAAGAATGTAACACAGTAACAAAAAAAAAACAAAAAAAAGAACGAAGAAAAGAAACGAGGACCCGAAAAAGAAAGAAAAACACGCTAAAAATACCCCACAAAAAACAAAGATGTTTCTTTTTTAAAAAAGAAAAAAGAAAGACAAAAGAAAGATAAAAAGAAAGAATGGAGGAAAAGAATGAAAGACAGTAAAAAAAAAAAAAAAAAAAAAATTTAAGATAAAAGGGAAAAAAGGCATGACAAAAACAAAAAAAAAAAGAAAGACACAAAAAGAAAGAAATACATCTATAAAAAAAAAAGGACAAAAGAATAGAATACAAGTAGTAAAAAAAAGGCAGGAAGAACACAATCGAAGGGGAAAAAAAAAACTACAAAAAAATCAAATACTTTTCTAAGATAGCACAAAAGCAAAACTATCTGCAAAATACCTTTATGAAGACTGTGCTCTTTCAAATTCCTGATACTGGACAGACAGAAATAGAAAAGCAGTTTGGTCTTCCCTCGCAAAGTCGGCCGGCCCCACTCACACAGAAAAGCACAGATATATATAGTCAGTCCTCAAATCATGCTCTCCTTCTACTTTTTCTTCTTCAACCTTCCTTCCTTCTTTCTTTCCTTCTTTCCTTCCTTGCCTGCTGGAACAAGACGGTTGAAGTTCCAGTTCGCGTAATCTGGATTGACTGACATGATTAAGATATTCTCATTTTTAGGTTATTGAATTGGGGTCAAGGTTCGAATTCCGTTTAAATAAACAAGCAAACAAACAAAAAAGCAACCCGACATACTGTGTATGCGTACACACACATACACACACGCGCGCGTGCGCGCACACACACCCACACGCACATACACACAAATGATACTACACACACACACACACATGATACTTCACACACACACACACACACACACAAACACACACGCATACACACACAGACACACAGACACACAGACACACACACACACACACACACACACACACACACACACACACACACACACACACACACACACACACACACACACACAACGGGAACAGATGACAAAATTGACGCAATCGCAAGCACATGGGGACTATTTGTTTGTTTGTTGTTGTTGTTGTTTTTAAAGCACATGAGATCTTATCCATTATCCTTGAAAGAAAAGAATTTAGATCACACACACACACACACACACACACACACACACACAACACACACACACACACACACACACACACACACACACACCAGATTTTCGCGAACTTACTTAATATGACCTTTAGATCCTGATTTTTTTTTTTAAAGAAAAGTTTTGAAAAAAAGGGAAGGATAATTTTTTTTCGGTTGGCCTTTTGGTTAATTTTTTTTTTAATCAGTCACGCTTTGTTATCTCTGTCATTCTGTTTATTAGTCTATCGTCAATACGACAAAATCATAGCCCCACCGACTCCAAAGGTCACATAAGGACGGTCATGTCGTTAACATCAAATCTTCGTTGTAGTCATGAGGCCTGGAGTCCAAGGCTTCAACATACCCAGCATGCAAAGTGATACCTGTATACCTGGCTCCGCCATGTTCACTTTTCCCATGACTCACTGCCTGAAAACTTCAGTGCAGTTAAATGAAGTCAAGTCAAAAATCAAAATAAATCAAGTCAAATCAAATCACGTCAAGTCAAAATCAAATTAAATCCAGTCAATTCAAATCAAGTTAAGTTATGCCAAGTTAGTTAAAATGAAGTCAAGTCAAACAAACCAAATCAAGTCAAAGAAAGACAAGTCAAAACAAGTCAAGTCAAATGAAGTCAAATCAAACCTGTTGACGAAATAAAATAAAATAAAAATGCGCTGGCAAAAAGACAGAGGAAGGGACGTAACCGACAAGCTTTAAGGAATCGGCTCTGTACAGACTTCTCTTTTCTTGTTGTGGATTGGATTACACTCGTCCTTGAAAGAAGAAAAATCATGTGTCGCCTTAAGTGAAAGAACTATTCAGGAATTGATTTATCTTGCTCTCGGCGACAGAAAAAACTCTAACAAAATCTAAACAGCACAATACGCATGCATTCACGCACGCACGCACGCACAACACACACACGCATGCACGCGCGCGCTCGCGCACACACACACACTCACACGCACACACACCACACACACACACACACACACACACACACACACACACACACACACGCACGCACGCACGCACGCAGGCGTGCACACACACATTAAAAAAAATTGTTTCTTTGTTGTTTTTTTCCCAGATAGATGGCTTGTTGAAAAAAAAATCATTGCTTACTCAATGAACCATCTAGAAATGAAATTTTGACTTGACTTGAGTTGACTTCACTTGACTTCACACACCACACACACACACACACACACACACACACACACACACACACACACACACACACACACACACACACACACACACACACACACACACACACACTCACACTCACAACTAACCAACCAAAATTAACCAACCAACCAAACAAACAAAAACCAATTAAACCAAAGCATAACCCCCAAATAATTCATGCATAAACCACCAGAAAACGCCTCATTGATATCACCTTCACTTGCTGGGTTATTAAATAGGAGGACCAAGCTAAACCTTTGGACTTTTTGGCATGTAGAGATGGAAGTATTAAGTGTGTCCAGGCAATATCTTTGCATTTAAAAAAAAAAAAGACGTAACAGATGACAATCAGTGATTACACCTATAAGATTGAATTTTGTCAAAAGCTGAAAAGCAGTAGACTCTGCTCAGATAGAGGAGAGAGAGAGAGAGAGAGAGAGAGAGAGAGAGAGAGAGAGAGAGAGAGAGAGAGAGTGCGTGCGTGCGTGCGTGTGCGTGTGCGTGCGTGCGTGCGTGCGTGTGTGGGGCGTGCGTGCGTGCGTATGTGCGTGCGTGCGTGCGTGTGTGTGTGTGTGTGTGTGTGTATGTGTGTGTGTGTGTGTGTGTGTGTGTGTGTGTGTGTGTGTGTGTGTGTGTGTGTGTGTGTGTGTGTAAAAGTCGGTTCACTAGTAATTATATTACACTTGAACAAGAACAGAAACTAGATAAGGGCAGGCAAAAAATAATTAAAACAAACGTAAAATAAAACCTACAACATAACACTAATAGCAGACCTAGACATTACTTAAGTAATATCATCAAATTTTTGTCTATGTATGAATGAGTCTACTACCAGATTTTCTTGTCAGAGGTATCGTAAGAAATTGTTCATTCAACGTATAGAATAAATCTAAAAGGATCTGTTCACGTAATAATAACCAAGAACAAGCGCACACCGTAATTTTGGAGAACCTGGTTTTTCATGATTTTAAACGTAATTCATGTATCATGCATACTGGTTTCTTAAAGGGCGACGATGTCCATCTGCAGTCTGCTCAGTTCTCAATTGATGACAGCTGTCTTTGTATTTTGTACTTTGTACCACTTTATGTCACAGCAGATTTCTATGCGTGAAATTCGGGCTGCTCTCCCCGGGAGAGCGCGTCGCCACATGTGCAGCACCTACCCATTTTTTTCTTTTTCCTGCATGCAACTGTATTTGTTTCCCTATCAGAGTGGCTTTTTTCTACAGAATTTTGCCAGGGTCAACACCCTTGTTGCCGTGATTTCTTTTACGTGCGCTAAATAGTGATGTATAACACACGGGACCTCGATTTATCGACTCATCCGAAAGACTAGCGCCCAGACCACCACTCAGGGTCCAATGGATGGGGGAAAAGCTTTGGGTACAAACGGGGTACGAACCACTGCACACTCCGACCCGGACATTTTGCTTTCTAGGCAAGGCGTTGCCACCTAGACCACCGATCCACGCGAGCATCCCTTACCTCCTGGGGGTTGTCAAATAAGCCTGGTATCATTTTTCTTACATTCCATATGCCTAATTTCAGGGCAGGACTTTTAAAATTTTCTGTAACCTGAGGCACAGTTGTCGATCTGCTTGTCGGTTTTCACGCTAAACTCCCACACACCCAGCTTAAAGGGACGGATAACCTAGTGGTCAGAACATTGCGCTGGCAATTTGACGACCCGGGTTCGAGTCACGTTCGAGGAGATTTTTCTCCTGGAGTTAACATCAGTGCTGACTCCACTCTCCCCACAAGTCCTTCGGATGAGACTTTAAACCGAGGCCCCGTGTGCGAACGCACGCAGAGCATCTTGCGCACACGTTAAATCCTGTTCCGCTTTTCGTAAGAGTAGGCCATCGTGTGCCGGTGGGAAAAGATGACATTTACAAAATGCATACACACGAGGACTGGATGTAAAAAAGCACAAGAGTGCTTATTGCATAATCCTTGAAATAAAAGAATAAATTAAAAAAATGAGGTGGGCAGTATAATGATCTCCCCCACCCGCTCTCTGCTTGTTCTTTGCATCAAGATTTTGACCATTTGTCTCTCCTCCCCCCCAAAAAACGCAATGGGAAAGAACCCACAAAGCAATTACTGTTGTTTTCACAGCTACTCGTGTGTGTGTGGTGTGTGTGTGTGTGTGTGTGTGTGTGTGTGTGTGTGTTGTGTGTGTGTGTGTGTGTGTGTGTGGTGTGTGTGTGTGTGTGTGTGTGGTGTGTGTGTGTGTGTGTGTGTGTGTGTGTGTTGTGTGGTGTGTGTGTGTGTGTTGTGTGTGTATTTGATGTGTGTGTACTGTACATCTACTGATCACTTTTTCGAATATTTAAGCACACTCACGCGTGCATGCATGCACAGTTACACACACACATACATACATACATACATACATACATACATACATACATACATACATACATACATACATACATACATACATACATACACACACACATGCACGCACGCACACACACACACACACACACACACACACACACACACACACACACACACACACACACACACACACACCACACACACACACACACACAAGATGCGAAGATAGACTTATCTCTGAACACCTTCAACAGGTGCACACAGATAAAAGAAACAGAACACGCACGATACAGTTCAAAAGGTGACTCAAACAGTGAAATCATCATATCATCAATCCATCAATCTTCACCGTTATGTATGTACACATGTTGATCGGCCACAAGACGTACATCATTTTCGTTTTTTTACGAAAAGAAAAAATGCACATAATATACATTTTGTACACTGATCAACAACTAGACACTGAGTCGCCAAAAGACTGACTGGCTGACTGACTGACTGACTGACTGACTGACTGACTCTTCTCTCTCTCTCCTCTCTCTCTCTCTCTTCTCTCCCTCTCTCTCTCTCTCTCTCTCTCTCTCTCTCTCTCTCTCTCTCTCTCTCTCACCTCTCTCTCTCTCTCCTTGTGAATATAATATATATATATGTAATGTATGTAGCAATATATATATATATATATATATATATATATATATATATTGTGGTGTTGTGTGTGTGTGTGTGTGTGTGTGTGTGTGTGTGTGTGTGTGTGTGTGTGTTTGTGGACAGATAGATAGATAGATAGTAGATAGATAGATAGATAGATAGATAGATAGATAGATAAAAGATAGGATAGGTAGGTAGGTAGGTAGGTAGGAAGTTAGGTAGGTAGGTAGGTAGGTAGGTAGGCAGATAGATAGATAGATAGATAGATAGATAGATAGATAGATAGATAGATAGATAGATATAGATAGATAGATAGATAGATAGATAGATAGATAGATAGATAGATAGATAGATAGATAGATAGATAGATAGGTTGTTGTATAGAACAGAAGACCACAGGGGGAGGATATTCCGGTCAAATTGTTTTATTTCTTTTTATGATAGTCACTATGACATTGATCAACATACAGACAGACAAAGAAAACGACCGAAATAGCTCGCTGCCTTTTCTTTTCCACCTGCTGACTGAGAGACGTACAGATAAAACAGAGACAGACAGACAGACAGACAGACACACACACACACAGGCAGATAGACAAACAGATAAATTTGTCATTCACCCGGCGCTAAACATAGTGATTCTAGTTTCTTTTATCACGTCAGCGTGCGTGACGCAAGTTACTTCGATAGTTTATCAACAACATACTTATGATTCACTTTTCCTGAACGGAATACAGATATCGTTCAGGATGCTATCAAAATACGAACCGTCACAGACCAGTTTGTTTGGATCAGTTATCAGACTGCAAAACTTCATTCTGTTCTTGTGAGTGTTGTGGTGACGCTATGGCTTAGAGGGTGGGGATTTGATTTGATTTGATCATTCTTATATCGAGGGTTTTATTCTTTTGATTTATTCTTTTATATCGAGGATAATGAAATAAGCACTCTGTGCTTTTTTACATCCAGTCCCCGTGTGTATGCAGTTTTGTAAATGTCATCTGTTCCCACCGGCACACGATGGCCTACTCTTAGAAAAGCGGAACAGGATTTAACGTGTGCGCAAGATGTTCTTCGTGCGTTTGCACACGAGGCCTCGGTTTAAAGTCTCATCCGAAGGATTTTTGGGGAGAGTGGAGTCAGCACTGATGTTAACTCCAGGAGAAAAATCCCCTCGAACGGGAATCGAACCCGGTCGTTCAAATTGCGAGCGCAATGTTCTGACCACTAGGCTATCCCGTCCCCCTATGTGTGCGGAGAGAGAGAGAGAGAGAGAGAGAGAGAGAGAGAGAGAGAGAGAGAGAGAGAGAGAGAGGAGAGAGAGAGAGAGAGAGAGGGGGAGGGGGGAAGAGAGAGATGAGAAAAAAGATGAATATTAATAAATATAAAATAAATAATTTAATATAAAATAATTTATATATTATATCTATTGTGGTATTTATCTTAATTTTTTTTCTCTATTTCCTTTCTTTTTTCTTTCTTTCTTTCTTTATTTATTCATTCACTTATTTGTTCTTTTATTTCGAAGATAATGGAATAAGCACTCACGTCCTTTTCCTTTTTACGTCCAGTCCCTTTGTGTATGCAGTTGTGTAAAAATCTTGTCATCCGTTCCCACGAGCAATATATCTGACTGATCGCTAAAGTGACACAGTAGTGATAAGCATGCGAAGGTTAGATATAGATTAGTAGTGAATTAAGGATGAAAGTAATTTTAGGATCAACCAGTTCAGTTTTCGTGCAAATAGATATGGTCTTTCAGTCTTTTGATTTTTTTTTTTCGTTTTTAGGCAAGAGATCCAAGATTTACCAATGGAGAGATTGTCCTTAATTATACAACCGTTGCCCACCATTAATGGTGGCTGCATTTCCACTTGGGATACGTTACTTGAAACTTTTTTCGGTTTCTCCCGCTAGAGCTCAGAGGTTTACAAATGGTGAGACGCACACAGTGATACCCATTTCCTGAGGTTTCACACACACAACACACACACACACACACACACACACACACACACACACACACACACACACCCCCACAACACACACACACACACAAGCACGCACCACACACACAATACGCACACACACACACACACACACACACACACACACACACACACACACACACAAGCAACGCACACACACACAAGCCACGCACACACACACACACAACACCACACACACACACACACACACACACACACACACACACACACACACACACACACACACACACACACACACACACACACACACGTATAAGTACATTTGCTGACGTCAAATGATGGTGCATATTCGCACGTCAACATCACACCTAATCTTGGAATGTCATAATATATAGCCTGAGGAATGTCACCGCATATCAAATCAGTCAGCTTTCTGGCCGTTACAACATTCAGTCCACACACCACACCACACCAGTGCTGCTGTACAGAAAGCACACAGGATACGATCAACGGCGGAAAAAATTTAGATTTGTCACGGAGTGTGTCTTGTTGAAGAAAAGCTGTTAACACCGTCATTCATGATACTATCTACAGGGAAATGTTCAATTTCTTACTGAGTGCTTACTGTTGTTGAAGAAAAAGTAGTGAAGGAAAACAAGTGTAGGTAACCATTTACAACTTCTGAATCATTTTGAAAACGATTGATCAAGGATTGGTTGTTTTTTTTGATGAAAAGCAAAAAGAATCTCTAGAAAGTAATGTCTTTCGATGGCAGCATTTTATATGCATTTTTTAAGTAAGAAACCATACCTTAGGCCTGAAACTAACTCGAGTTTCCGGCTTTGGATGAGCCTTCATCAAGGTCCCGCCTTGATTGAAGCCTCACCCTGCTGTGGTACCTTACAGAGTGCTTTCTATTCATTTTGTTTACTCAGCCCTTATTGTTGAACAAGACTTAAAGACCTCACTTCAGGATATTTCAACAGAGAACCATTTCATTTATTACGAGTGTTCACTGTTGGAGAGAAAAAAACAACAAAAAAACTTGTATCAGTAATTGTGCTGGATATATTCATATGGAAAAATTCCATTGTTTACTGAGTGCTAAGACTTAAACATCGCCAGATCTGCTTTTAGGATAGCAAGTTAATTAAAAGAAACAGTGGAGAGAGGTGACTGCAAAAGGTGTTCAAAGAAGAAGCCCCCTTCTATCTAGAAAGTGTTTCTGCCATTCTCTTCTGATACTCCAGGAGACGTGAAAATGATACGGAATCGTGGCATGATGCAGTTGTGATTTGCTGTGTGGGAAAGTGGGTAGTATACTGAGTCGCCATGATCAGTAACACAGAAAGTGATTGGTGTGAAAGTGGGAATCAGGTAAGGTTAGGATGTACTATTCTATGTTCGTTGCTGTTGTGTCGAAGTTGGTGTTTGTGAGTTGTGGCTTGGGTGCTAGTTCTAGAAATGAGACCGTAATGTTGTGTGTGTGTGTGTGTGTGTGTGTGTGTGTGTGTGTGTGTGTGTGTGTGTGTGTGTGTGTGTGTGTGAGTGTTGAATTCGTTTGTAATCCTCCATACCCCAAAAGGG
>CM060316.1:66951493-66966493 GCA_030674155.1 Stramonita haemastoma
CGCCACCTCTAGACCACCGATGCACATGAATTTCCTAACTCACCTATTTACCTTCTCCTGTTGCCCAACAGCCGTGGAGTGCAGCCATGGCCAGCGCAGAAGACCTGGAGCAGAAGTTGACGTGCAGTATCTGCCTGCAGCTGTTCCGGGACCCGCGTCTGCTGCCGTGCGGCCACACCTTCTGTCAGCCCTGCCTGACCTCCCACGTCTGCAGCAGACCTCCGGCCTCCGGACCCCGCGGTCAGCAGGTGAGGGAGTTCTGTTTTGTTGGTGGTGGTGGTGGTGGTTGGTGGTGGCGGTGGTGGTGGTGTGGTGGTGGTGGTGGTGGTGGTGGTGGTGGTGGTGGTCTTCTTCTTCTGCTTCTTCTTCTGCTTCTGCTTCTTCTTCTTCGCATTCTTCTTCGCATTCTTCTTCGCAATTCTTCTTCGCAATTCTTCTTCGCAATTCTTCTTTGCATTCTTCATTGCAATTCTTCTTCTTCTTCTTCTTCTTCTTCCTCTTCTTCTTCATCTTCTTCTTCTTCTTCTTCCTCTTCTTCTTCTTCGCAATTCTTCTTCTTCGAAATTCTTCTTCTTCTTCCTCGCAATTCTTCTTTTTCTTCGCAATTCTTCTTCGCAATTCTTCTTCTTCTTCTTCGCAATTTTTCTTCTTCTTCTTCGCAATTCTTCTTCTTCGCAATTCTTCTTCTTCTTCGCAATTCTTCTTCTTCTTCGCAATTCTTCTTCTTCGCAATTCTTCTTCTTCTTCGCAATTCTTCTTCTTCGCAATTCTTCTTCTTCGCAATTCTTCTTCTTCGCAATTCTTCGCAATTCTTCTTCTTCTTCTTCTTCTTCTTCTTCTTCCTCCTCCTCCTCCTCCTCCTCTTCCTCTATGAGCATTAGCTAAACAAACTCTTGACCAAAAAAATAACCATTCCCTGCAATAATCAAATTTTTGTTCAAAACTTTTCACCACCACAACCCTATGTTTCAGGGCTTCAGTTGCCCAGTCTGCAGAGAGTTCGTGCCGGCGCCAGACCGCCTTACCCCGCCCCACCAGTGGGCCTGCAGGTTCAAACCCAACTTCCTCATCCGGGACATCGTGGAAGTGCACGGGCGGAGCAAGCAACGCGTTCAGAGGCCCTCCTGCCCGCGTCACCCTAACAAAGCTCTGGAGCTGTACTGTCGGGATTGTCGGACTTCTGTGTGTGACCGCTGCGTGGCACTGAGTCACCGGAAGTGTGAGGAGGTGGTGGAGGTGGCGGAGGTGAGCCGGGAGTGCCAGCAGTGGGCCCGGCGTCACCAGCAGACCGTGGCCCGTCTGCTGAAGCAGCTGGAAGGCAAGAAAAGAAGGTGATCATTATTTGTTTGGTTTGTTGTTAATGTTTTTGTTTTATTTAGAAACCTGTGTCATGAGAAAATTGGTCTTTGTTTTTTGTTTGGTGGTGTTGTTGTTGTGTTGTTGTTGTTAGGGGATTGAAGTCGTACGATCTTAACCACTCGGCCATCGAGGCGAAATATATATATATTTTTATCTATTGGTACACAGATGCATCACAGGGCGGAGAGAACTGGAGCGCATCGAGCGGGACATGGACGCGAAGATTGAGCGGGAAGGGCAGGAACTACTTCGCAAAGTTGCCGAATTCCTGCGCGGTCGCAAAGAGACCCTGAAGAAACAGGCGCACGCGCACTGCCGGCAGTGCGTGCAGGTGGTCAGCGCGTACACGGAGAAGTGTGAGGAGCTGACCGGCACTCTGAGGGCTCTGGACCGGGTGCTGGCCAACAAGCTCCGCGCTGACCGCCCACACAGCAAGGGGGTCAACGAGGAGGTGGGTCTGTCAGACATTCTTTTTTTTCTGGTTGGAGCTCCAAGGTTCACCAATGGTGAGATAGTCAATCTATCTATCTATCTATCTTCTATCTATCTATCTATCTATCTATCTATCTATCTATCTATCTATCTATCTATCTGTCTGTCTGTCTGTCTGTCTGTCTGTCTATCTATCTATCTATCTATCTATCTGGCTATCTATCTATCTATTTATCTATCTATCTGTCTATCTATTTATCTGTTTATCTATTTATCTATCTATCTATCTATCTATCTATCTATTTATCTATCTATCTGTCTTTCTTTCTTTCTATTTATCTATCTATATCTGTATCTATCTATACCGCAGTCTGGCGACCGTGGGGGGAGGGGGGTACCCCCAGAGACTTGACAACCAGTTCCCTCCATTTTTCTCTCTGTTCTGCCTTTCTCGGGGTTTTGTCGAGTTCTAGGCCTGTCCATTCGCTGACGTTGTCCTCCCATCCCTTCCTTGGTCTGCCTCTTTTTTTCTTCCTCCTTGGACAGTGCCTTGCAGTATTGTCTTTTGCGGCCGTTTTTGTTTTTCACCGCACCATTTAGGTA
Source organism: Stramonita haemastoma (assembly GCA_030674155.1). Lineage (NCBI taxonomy): Eukaryota > Metazoa > Mollusca > Gastropoda > Neogastropoda > Muricidae > Stramonita > Stramonita haemastoma. The sequence continues at coordinate 66,953,888 of CM060316.1, forward strand.
GCAGCACAATAACTTCAAGGATGTATGCTGGGTATGTTCGTGTTTCCCTTACCCACCGAACCATGACATGAATTACGAGATCTGTAACATGCACATACGATATTCTGCGTATGTATATATGCACAAAGGGAATTAAGGCATTGGCAGGGCTGCGCTTGAAGTTTACCTTGGAGATTGTACCCCCCCCCCCCCCCCTTAATTCACCAGACGCCGCTGAGATTGGAACCCACGACGTCATGGACCCATGCGATTGAAATCGAACGTTCTTAACCACTCGGGTCCAGCGTCCGTCACTCAGACGTTCAAGTTCAGTCTTAACCCCTTTGAATTCTTTCCCTTGAGAGGGTTCCTAGGGGAGGTAATTTCTTTTCAACGTTTATACCCCTGGCTCAAAAGGTAATTTAAGAAATAGTTTGATGACAATCTTAACGAAGAAAAAAATATATTATCCCAAATCAGAGATCAGATCAACTCTGTACTTCGTCCAGGCTTTAAGGAGAGACTTTTGAGGAACTATGTGTCAAGACTTAGGGCTCAGTTTTAACTTGAGCATACCACACCAACCAAGGACACAGCACAGCACAGCACAGCACACCACATCAAAACACATTACACCAGCACACACCACACCAGAACAAATTACATACATACACACGCGGCGCGCGCACACGCACGCACGCACGCACGCACACGCACACACACACATTCACTCACTTACTCACTCACTCACACACATACATACACAAACACACACTCACTCACACACCCCACGCACGCTCGCTCATTCACTCACCACCACTCACTCACGCACGCACGCACGCAGCACGCACGCACGCACGCACACACGCACACACACATACACACACACTTCCTTTACCTGAAAAAAACTCTGTGTGTTTGTGCGTGCGTGTGTGTGTGTGTGTGTGGTGTGTGGTGTGTGTGTGTGGTGTGTGTGTATGTGTGTGTGGTGTGCATGCGCGCATGTGCGTACGTGCATGCGTACTCACACGCACGCGCGTGCATGTATGTATGTATGTAGTAGTATGTATTATGTATGTATGTATGTATGTATGTATGTATGTATATATGTATGTATGTATGTATGTATGTATGTATGTATGTATGTATGTATGTATGTATGTATGTATGTATGTATGTATGTATGTATATATGTCTGTATGTCTGTATAAATGTATGTATGTATCTATGTATCTATGTATCTATGTATCTATGTATCTATGTATCTGTGTATGTGTGTGTGTCCCCAGGAAGAGGACAAGGTGAGGAACATGGTGTACAAGCTGGAGACTGCTGTGCAGCAGCTGGACTCGCCCTGCCACTTCACTGTCCGCCTCATCATGGACGACTCCGCCCTCACCGCCATCCTCAACAACCTCAAATTGGGAGAGATTCGAACCGGGGAACGAGGTGGTGGCGCTGTCAGTGGTGGTGGTGGCGGTAGCGGTGGCGTTGCTGTTGCTGTAGGTACCCAGGGTACCCCAGCCTCGGCCTGTTCCTCTGCCGCTGTGTCTTCTGCAGGCGTCCACAGCAGCAGGAGTTCCACCCCGGAGAGGCCTTCCTCCTCCGCAGCCTCGGCTGCTTCTACTGCTTCTCGGTGTATGTCTTTCTCCCCGCTCCCCTTTTCCCGTAACGCTTCCAACCTGTCCCTATCCTCATCCCAGTCTTCGCCTATAGTCCCTAACACTGTTCAGCTTAGTCACGGTGGGTTCAGCCCCTTGCCCGGTCACGTCGTTTCAGAGACCCATCTTTGGCAGCAAGGAGGGGCTGAGGGTTCGAATCCCGCTGCCGGGGCCCAGCCGGTGCAGCAGCCGTGTTTCCAGGAGAAGAAGCCTGACCCGTGTCGGAGGAGCGTGACACGATCTCCTTTTGAGGTCGTGGATCATCCGGCAGTGCCTCGTCGGAGAAAACTGTCTCAGCCTTGACAGGGCATTTTTAAAATTTGTGTTATTTTATACCACTTTACGTTACAGCAGATTTCTTTGCGTGAAATTCGGGCTGCTGGGACTGCGGGGAGAGTGCGTCGCCACGAGAGCAGAGCAACTCATTGGGTTTTATTATTTTTCTTTTTCCTGTCTGCAACTGTATTAGTTTGCCTGTCAGGATGGGTTTTTTTCACAGAATTTTGCCAGGGACAACCCTCATGTTGCCATGGGTTCTTTTACGTGCGCTAAATAATGAGGTGTAACACACTGGATCTCGGTTTATCGTCTTATCTGAAAGACTAGCACCCACACTACTACTCATATTCTAATGGATAAGGGAAAAGTTTTGGGCCCAAACGGGATTGGAACCACCGCACACTCCGACCCGGACTTTTCGCTTTCTGGGCAGGCGCGTTACCTCTAGACCACCGATCCACCATTATTATGTTATATACTTTGAAGCTGAAAAATAGGGACGGTTGTTGTATGGTGAAGTGGTGATTGTTGTCAAGTGGACAGTGGATTTTTTTTCTAGTTCTGGAAACTTCATGCGGGGGAAAAAAAGACTTCTCCTTTCCCTCACCAGGTGGGCTGCCAATGCACAAACTGCAAATAGCAAGACAGGCTATTCGAAATCTCACAATTCCTATTGTCTTTGAGAACGTACGAATCGGTAAAACAAAAGATTTACCAGGGAAAGTTAAGAAGTACTCATTTTACGTTTGCAGTCTCGGGTGAGTTTTCATTTATGTCATATCTTTGGGTGGTGTTTTATGTGTGTTGATATAGAATGGTATGCTAAGCAGTGTCAAAATAAATTTCAAGTTATTTTTGTGTTCGATTCTCGGCTAGAGTTCCGGGTCCACAGTTGGTGGTATTTTTGCGTATGCGACCGGTTTTTTGTTTTGATTCTAGGGAGGTTGTTTTTCCAGATGTATTCCTCTTACAGTAAAAAAAATACTCAAACTTTGTCTTGAAATCATTAAGTTTTTGGTAGAAAGTATTGCTTTTTTCGTATACAAATATCCAATATTTTGTTGTTTTTTTTAAATGCGAAGTTTTTTTTGTGCTGTATACTACTTTTCTGGTTTGCAAATAAAGAAATATCTAGAAATATTGTCAGACAAGTTGTTGTTTTTTAGTTTTGTTTTAATTTTTACTCTTGACTCTAACTTAACTTCTTTTTTGTGGGGGGAGGTAATCTGTTTAAAACTAATTTATGATTAAATATATCCTTTTCACAATGAATCGCTGTTACCTTTCATCATCATCTAGGCTTACAATGCCAGTAATGAGTGGAAAGTGTGTATGTAAGCTACATAATGATTATATATAGCTTTACATCTTATTCCACGTGTGCTTTCAGTTTTCGCCTAGCTAAAGAAATCAAAGAAATTGAATGGTGACATGATGGCAATGTAATGATACTAGTGAAAATTCTTATTAAAATCATCATTAATAATTATTATCTTAGCATTGTTACTATTTTTTGTTGTTGTCGTTGCTGAGCAAACTCGTTTACCTTTCTGATTTTCATTTTGGTTCGTTTCTTATTCGTCTTGTTGTTTATTTGGTTTTTACATGATTTTTTTTTTAAAAGATAAGCTGTAAAGGCAGAATGAATGGATCGCTTCTACGTGCATATGCATGTGTATTTACACACAGAAACACAGACAGGCACAGACAGCACAGACAGACAGACAGACAGACAGACAGACAGACAGACAGACAGACAGACAGACACACACACACACACACACACACACACACACACACACACACACACACACACACACACAATATATATATATATATATATATATATATATATATATATATATATATATATATATATATATATATATATATATATATAATATATCCGTGCGCAGGCAGGCAGGCACGCACAATACTTGGCCGTACATTTTCTATAAAAAAAAAAAAATAAATAAATAACCCAATCTCCGCTGGATCGGAGAGAAAGGACTTAAAGCGTGATTTTTGCAGAAATATTTGATATCGTTGAACAGTTATGTAAATTTTCTGCTATTAAAAGTTCGAGAAGAAAGCAAAGCTTTCGAGTGTGTGTGTGTGTGTGTGTGTGCGTGCGTGCGTGCGTGCGTGCGTGCGTGCGTGCGTGCGTGCGTGCGTGCGTGCGTGTGTTTGTAGAAAGCAAAGCTTGTGTGTGTCTGTGTGTGTCTGTGTCTGTGTTGTTGTTGTTGTTGTTTCCACTTGAATGAAATTGTGATGGTTTTGAGGTTGTCTGTCAAGAAACAGAAGTGGAGCACATTTTCCTCCTATGGCTGTTTGAAACAGTTCAGCAATACATAGTTTTTTTCATCATCATCATCATCATCATCATCATCATCTCTTCTTCTTCTTCTTCTTTTCTTCTTCTTCTTCTTCTTCTTCTTCTTCTTCTCTTCTTCATCTTCTTCTTCGCATTCTTCGCATTCTTCTTCTTTCGCATTCTTCTCTTCTTCGCATTCTCGCTTCTTCATTCTTTGCATTCTTTCTTCTGTTTCGCATTCTTCTTCTTCTTCGCATTCTTCTTCTTCTTTTCACATTTTTCTCTTCTTCTTCTTCTTTCTTCTTCTTCTTCTTCTTCTTCTTCTTCTTCTTCTTCTTCTTCTTCTTCTTCTTCTTCTTCTTCTTCATTCTTCTTCTTCTTCGCATTCTTCTTCTTCGCATTCTTCTTCTTCTTCGCATTCTTCTTCTTCGCATTCTCTTCTTCTTCTTCTTCTTCTTCTTCTTCTTCTTCTTCTTCTTCTTCTTCTTCTTCTTCTTCTTCTCCTTCTTCTTCTTCTTCGCATTCTTCTTTGCATTCTTCTTCTTCTTCTCCTTCGCATTCTTTGCCTTCTTCTTCGCATTCTTCTTATTCGCATTCACCACCATCATCTTGTTTCTTCTTCTTCTTCTTCTTCTTTCTTCTTCTTCTTCTTCTTTGAATTCTTTGGATTCTTCTTTGAATTCTTTGAATTCTTCTTCTTCTTACGAACGCTCAGCCATTAACTACTGCTGTCTATCATAATATATGAGCGAAAATGTGTAGCACTGTTGTTAAGCGCCTGACAAGTCAGACCCTGCACGTCCGACTTCGGTGTGGGGAGAATTGTTATCTTTTAAGTCTTTCTGGATGGGAAAAAAAAAGGCTAGAGAGTGGACCAAGAAGGCAGAAAATAGACAAGAAGAAGGTGGTGCCAGTAAGACACAGAACAAGGTAGAAACAAAGAGAGAGAAATAGAAAAGAGGGAATTCCTAGCACAAAATTTCCAGAAGATGGCAATGCTAGTCCGACACAACACAGAGCGATTTGAATTCAATGTAATAAAAAAAAAATAATAATAATAATAAATAAAAATAAAATAAAAAGAGTCATGGACTGCGACACAGCTTCAGGTTTTTTTGTTTTTTTTCATTTTGGGGTTTGTTGGGTGGGTGGGTTTTGATGGGGGGGGGGGGTGTTGGTTGGTTGGTTGGTTGGTTGGTTGGTTGGTTGATTGGTTGGTTGGTTGGTTGATTGGTTGGTTGGATGTGGTTGGCTAGTTGGTTGGTTGGTGGTGGTGGTGGTGGTGGGTTGGTTGGGTGGGTGGTTGGTTGGTTTTTAAACTTCGCGACCTTTTACCCTTGAACATTTATAATCACCTCATCGCATCATGCTGTTTTTGCACTTCTTTTCATGTTTCGTTCATAACACTTAAAGTCACGTTATAAGGGGTGATTTTCTAGGATCAAGCATCAAATCAAGGATCCAGCCCCTGAACAACAAACAAACAAACGCCAACTGATCCAGCTCGGACCACCATCAGTCATAAAGCTATGCTGGGGTCAATCATTGATTTCTCCGTGAGAACCGGATCATTTCTTTGATTATTCCGGAAGACTGAAAACCGAATGGGCCATCGATCAGTTTTGTAGTAGGAACGAAAACAAAACCTGAGAGAAGAAGGGGGAGGGTGGGGGAAGGTAGGGGCTGGAGAGTCTGAGAGGGGGAGGAGGAGGGGGAGGGGGGCTTGGGAGGTGGGAGGTACTCAGAAAGAGAGAGAGAGGGGGGGGGATGTGAAGAAGAGAGACAGAGGGTTAAAGAGAGAGACAGAGAGATGGGGAGGAGAGAAGAGGGGGGGAGGGAGGGAGGATAGAGAGAGGAAGAGGGAGAGAGACAGAGGAGGGAGGTGGAGAGAAGGGGAGGGAGAGAGGGGGAGGGAGACAGACAGAGAGACAGAGACAAGGATTACAAGGCTCGATTCAATTTATTTCGAGAATAACAGAATTTTACATTATATAGTCCTTACCCTTTTTTACAGTGTGCATGATAGAGAGTCAGAGACAGAGAGAGGGGGACAGGCAGGCAGACAGACAGACAGACAGACAGAGACACACAGAGAGAGGACAGGTAGACATTCAGACAGACAGTAAGATATTGGTTAAAATTACCGCAGATGCGCCATCATAGGTTGCCTAGACGGGCTTCTGAAATGCAATTAACTCTAGATCACAAAGCTAAGAAATGTTGGGTAACGAGCATAAGGGAATTGTTGTGCAAGTCCAGTTTCTCTGATTACCAATTTTAGAGGAAAATCAATCATTGATATTGCCTGAGATCGGATAACACACAGGCCATGGTCACAGACATTGATTATTGGGGTGGTTAAACAGTTGAGGAGGGTTATATTGTGGGCAGAAACTCATAAAAATATCACCTATATTGTCTAAAGGTCGTAGGATAAGTAAGGGTGTGCACGAGCAATATATTTTACTGGTCATTATCATTGCCAGCTTTGATATGATTAAGTGGTGTGTTGGGGGGGGGGTATTTTATTTATCATTTTATTCTTTTATATCGAGGAAATGGATAAGCACTCATGTGCTTTTTTTCATCCAGTCCCGTGGTATGCAGTTGTGTAAATTTGTCATCTGTTCCACCGGCACACAATGGCCTTCTCTTACAAAAAGCGGAACAGATTTAACGTGTGCGCAAATGTTCTGCGTGCGTTCGCACACGGGGCCTCGGTTTACAGTCTCATCCGAAAGACTTTTGGGGAGAGTGGAGTCAGCACTGATGTTAAATCCAGGGGAAAAATCCACTCCAACGAGAATGAACTCGGGTCGTCAAATTGCCAGCGCAATGTTCTGACCACTAGGCTATCCCGTCCCGTGTGTGTGTGTGTGTGTGTGTGTGTGTGTGTGTGTGTGTGTGTGTGTGTGTGTGTGTGTGTGTGTGTAAACTATTAACAGATAGTTACAGACTGCATGCCTAGTTTTCAAACTCGATGTCTGTGTTGTTTTTTTTTCATTTCCCTTGAAAATTGCACTTAATTGATAGAGTCCAACATCACGCAGGCGACAATTTCCTTTCCTCCATCACGCGAGATATCGCGTGATTTTTCAGACCCAATTACAGCTGAGTGGCCGGCCATGTTTGATTTCACACAGTGACGTCATTGAAATAGCAGAAGAACCTGACTTTGATCTAGATATTGTTCAGCCATTTTCATTTCCTGATGTTGGTCGTGGCCGCTTGGATATGTGTGTGTGTGTGTGTGTGTGTGTGTGTGTGTGTGTGTGTGTGTGTGTGTGTGTGTGTGTGTGTGTGTGTTTGTTTGTTTGCTCTCAGTTACCATTGAATACAGACTACTTCACCACAGCGCACAAATCCAACATCACTCAGTCAAGATTGATAAATTTAGCACGCCCCTTCCTTTTACTTTATACTTAAAAGTACAACAGATATATAGGAATAAAAAGCTCAAACCCTGAGAGACTAATGCTCTAACTATGATATATTTTATCGACTTTTCGTTCTAAATTTCTTCTTGTTGCTCAATACGTGGAATTTACAAGGTAACGGATTATGTTGGACTATATTGCTGCACTTGACAGATTTTTTTTCAACTTTTGGGGAGTGAATTTTTTTTTTTTAAACAAGAACGTTCCATTGATTCCCAGTGGTTAGTGTATTATGCGGGAAAATTGGCTTCGAGTATTTTTTAAAAACTTAAACACTGATAGAATTTTGCAATCTGTGCATTGGCAGCCCACCTGATGAAGGAGGGAAGATGGTCAGTTTCCACAGGAAGTTTTCAGACTCAGGGAGGAGTTTTCATCTCCGTTGAGCCTGTCCACTTTACAACAACCCTTTTACGACAATAAGACACGAACATACCCAGCATGCACTCTGCTACCTGTAAAGGGTTGGGCTGTGCCAGCTTCAGTTTGCCCACACCACATGACACTCTACCTGAAAAATTTAGTGCAGTGCCCCCACGTTTCAAGAAGACAAGAAAGAAGTCAACTTACGTATTATATTGTCGATTCTAGAGAAAAGTCTTAACTTTTTGCAAAAATGAAAAGTAAAAAAAAAAGGGTAAATTAAAGATGTTCACATTACCTGTGTCTTTTGGGGAGCCAGGTGCCAGTCTTCAGCTTCTCCAGGGGCCAGCATATTGAGGGCGGCGCCCATCTTCCTCTCTCTCGCTGCTTTACCTTCCCTGACCTTAAAGAGGGCAGGTACCCATTTTACAGCTGGGTGAACTGGGAGACTGTTCTGGAGCAGAGTCGCGCAAAATGGCCATCCATATATTTGCTAACCACGCTCAACGCTGCTTAACCTTAGTTTAGGGAAAGCGAGTGTACTGACCACTGAGCTATCCCGATAACTCAGCAAGATATCTATCTATCTATCTATCTATCTATCTATCTATCTATCTATCTATCTATCTATCTATCTATCTATCTATCTATCTATATCGATATAGATATATATATAGATATATATATAGATATATATAGATATATATAGATATATATTCGAAGACCTAAAAGTCAGTGTTAATTTCATTATTAAAATTACACTAAAGACTTTCTTGCTGCTATTTCAGTGAAGATATTGATAATGTTTAATCCAACCATTTTGTTCAAGAAATCAATCTTCTTTAAAAACACTCCTAGTGACTAATTCAAGGAAATTGATTCTTTCCTCAGCTTCACCGATGCTCACAGTCTAGTTCCAATAGCCCACACCTTTCCAAATTACCACTCAACTTCCAACCGTTCTTTTTCAATTAACCCAGAAAGTGATCAATATCCATCATCGTTTCGCCTGTTTAATGTTTTTGTGCTTGTTTCGGGTTGTTAAGGAAGGCGACGGTTTTCAGCTGAATTGAAAATCAATGGTGTGGTGGATATTGATGTGGTTTTCAACATCAGGCAGACGTTTCATGTTCCTGCAAAGCAAAGTGGCACCATGAATAATTATGTGTCACTTCAGTAAAGCGCTCGTATTCTAAAGGTATTCCGTTTTCTCTGTTTCGCCAAACTGAAAAAAACAGAGGGGATGAATAGCCTAGTTAACTCCTCTGAAGTCGGAGTATGGCTGCCTATAATTATGGAGAAGTACTTGAAAACAGTCATACACAAAAACTTGTCATTCAGTGTACAATTTCAATCTCACAGTTTTTTTCCAGGTGGGAAGAGTAAGTCAGAGTGCACGTTCTGGGTGACCCTCCAGAGTGTTAAGCTGGGGAACGCATAACAACAACTACAATAGCCTAGTGGTTTATGAACTGTCCTTGTTATCTAATAGTAACTCAAATCGCAAGGTTCGAGTCCTGGCTGAGCTATCCGCCCAAGAGGATGCTTTCCCCTGGAGTTAACATTGATGCTGACTCCAGTCCCCTGCAAGTCTTTTTAGGATAAGATTATGAACTGAGGTCCTGAGTGTATTGAAGAACACTTTGCGCACACGTCAAAACCCGTTGCACCTATTTTTAAGAATATAGGACAGCTGTGTGCAGGGACATGGGTGACACGAACAAAAGGGTTGTCCATGGCAAAATCCTGTAGAAAAAAGTCACTCTGATAGGGAAACAAATACAGTTGCAGACACGAAAAAAAAATAATGGGTAGGCGCTGCACTTGTGGCGACGCGCTCTCCCCGGGGAGAGCAGCCCGAATTTCACGCAGAGAAATCTGTTGTGACATAAAGTGGTATAAAAAAAATGATAAATAAATAAATAAAAGATGCGCTCGTGATCTGCTGACCTGGGTTCGAATCTCGTTAAAGAGGATTTTTCCTATGGAGTTAATATCAGTGCCGACTCCACTCCCCCTAAAAGTCCTTCTAACGAGACTATAAACCGAGGTCACGTGTGCGAATGCACGCAAAACACCTTGCCTACAAAACCGTTCCGCTTTTCGGAAGAGTAGGCTATTGTGTGCCGGTGGAAACAGATGGCAAAATTTACGAAAATGCATACACACAAGAACTGAACGTAAAAATTAAAAAAACACATGGGTGGTTATTCCATTAATCTGGAAATAAAAGAATAAAGAATAAAATATTAGAGGTCGACTCCAAGTAAGTGGAAGATAAGGAGGATGGTAGGGAAGGAGGAGGAAGAGGTATAACAGTCAGACTGACTGAATGACAACAGGTTAATGAGGCCGGAGAGTTTACTCAACAAAGACCACAGCCCCTTAAGAAGGGGAATATGTACATTAATGTCATACATTCAAACAAAGAACAACTTGCAGTTTACAATAATCTATGACTAGCTATACACCAGACATCGATTTTTAAATCCTTTATACAAAGAAATGGCTTTTTCCAAACTATTTCATTGTACACACTGCTAGCAACAGAAGTCTGAACAAGGAGGGCTATCCACAGTATTTTGCAGGGGTCACTCAATTGATTGTTAACATCACTTAAATGAGGAGGACAGCAAAGGAGAAGGTGAATCCCATTTTCTTCAGCATCGTTACAGAATGGACAAACAGGGCCACAGTAATTATTTATATCAGCTGGTGAAATTGGGAAATTGTCGCTTTTGTGAGATCCAAGTTGAAGGCCATTCCTTTTTTTTCTTTAACATCTATGTCAGCACGTCAAGTGTCTAGTAATATTTAGGTTACTGTCTAAATGACAAAATTATCACAATAACATAACAATGTAATCTCTTTTTTTAAAGATGGAGAAGGCAGTGAAAATGCTTTTTTTGTGTGTGTTAGGGCTCCCGAAAATCGAGCCCTTACTTTAGAAGACGAGTCTATGAACAATGGAGGAACTTGTTCATTTTATTGATCATATCCACAAACGACCCACAGCATCACATGACATGTGTTCTCAGTAGCTTGACCAGGTCATCCTGACCTTCCATGAAATCCGAAACAACACGCACAGAAGACTCCAGCCGCATCGAGATATCTGGGTGGTCATTTTTTTTTGTCTTTGATAGTCCACATAGTAGAAGCCGACACGATTTTCCTCATTGTCCCCCATCCCCCCCCCCCCCCCCCCCCACTACAAAGTTCTGATGATGATGATGATGATGATGATGATGATGATGATGATGATGATGATGATGATGATGATGATGATGATGATGATGATGATGACGACGACGATGACGATGATAATGATACTTCTATTACTTTGGCTGTCAATCTCTAACAGAGCCTCTTGTATCTCCTTCACATCTCCTTCACATCTCCTTCACATCTCCTTCACATCTCCTTCACATCTCCTTCACATCTCCTTCACATCTCCTTCACATCTCCTTCACATCTCAAATGCTGTCCAAAAAAGTTTTGTGCACACCTTCATAGATGTCAAAGGAAAAAAACAAGAAAACATAATATCGGAAGATATTGATGATCTTCCCTCTCCTCTTCACTGTCTTTTATCAGCCATGTCACTCAGATACCGATTCATCATCCTTCCTCCCTCCGCCTCTTTCTGCCCCTAATCCCCCCTCCCCTCATGATGGTAAGAAACAGAGGCCGAAGCACTTGCCAAAAGGAGGGTTTCATCCCTAGGTTCATGCCTTGTCCATCTCTCCCCGGCTTTCCTGTGTTCTGTGACTTCTACAGCCTTCAGGTGCTGACACATGTCCTCTTCCGCCTTACGGTTCAGGAGAACCAGTTAAACTTTTTTTTTTTTTTCAGGACCTGTCCGTGAGAAGGGACAAACTGTTATACGGACCGTTTGACAGCTGTGCCAGGTAAGGGCTGCTGCGATCCCTGAGGCTCCATCACATAGACAAGACACACACAATCACGAGCGCATAGACATGATTATAAGCTTCGAACTTCTTCTTCGCTTTACACCATCAGATAAGTCTGGGGGAAAAAATAATGGCATGTCCTTTCCAGCTCTTCTCGTGGGCCGACAGCTTGGTTTGTAGGGTTTCTCTCGTCAGCCACACATTTTCCCCAGGAGCTCCAAACTAGAGTGTTGATTAGTTGGAGGATGCAAGTTATCCATTTATTAAGACCGAAACAAATCTATTACGGAAGAGGTGGTTGAAGCTAACACACACCTAAAGCCGATTCAAACCTTATGTGTCGGCTTTACTGACGATCCGTTTGGGATTTCCGTTTCACCCTACCATCCCATCTACAGCTCAGGAAGAAGAAGAATAGTCTTGAAGAGTGTTTTCAAGAACCACGTCCATCTCACGGCAAGTCCTCCTCCTAAAGCTACCACCACCACCAGCATGCTTCTCTGCAGCGCCAGAGGCCCTGGTAACAAAAGCGGTCTGGCACTGCCCGAGTCCGTGTTGCACAGCGTGTGGTTGCAGCAGACGTGCAGCGCAGTTTGGACACACCGTAACCGACGACGCGGCAGCCGTAGTAGCACTCTCCGGCACAGGCCCGCGTGATG
>CM060316.1:66971493-66973993 GCA_030674155.1 Stramonita haemastoma
ATTTACCAATATTTGATTTCTTTGTTCAGTATATAAGATACACTCATCAAGTAAATGAAACTCGTCTTCTATTTTGTTGCAGTATTGACAAGTTCTGTTCTCTCTTGGTATATTCTTATATCTTCCTTTTTCTATCATTAAATCATGGCAACTTGTACGAAATTTACAAAATGTTTTCCTATGGTTTTTGTTTTCACAGTTAATCAGATATGGTTCTAGTCTATATTCTTTAGTCACAAAATTATAAAAGTTAAGTTTTGTGGACTCTTGTTTCTGGTTAATCCAAAATGTTTTATATAAACTCTCCAGTTTTGTTTGTATTGCATGGCACAATCGGTGTACATCAAGTGTACTTTGGTTTTCCCATACATGTTTAAAACCAATTTTACACAGAACATTTTTAACTGTGCTAATCCACCGATCATATTCATTATTTTGATACATATAATCATACAACATTTTAACATATGAGTTTTTGTCTTTCTCTGTTACATTCTCTGTTTCTCTGTTCTCTGTTGGGAAGTGACTTCATTTTTCCTCTTCGTTTTTTTTTTCTCTTGAGAATGATGGAATAAGCAATCTAGTGTTTTTCTACATCCAGTCCGTGTGCACGCGGTTTTAAAAACTTTGTCATCCGTTTCCACCAGCACACAATGGCGTAGTCTTCCGAAAAAGCGGAACCAGCTTTTAACGTGTGCGCAAGATTTTCTGCGTGCAAAGGAGTTTTTGGTGGGAGTAGAGTCTGCACTAATGTTAACTCCAGGGGGAAAAAAAAACAACATTCCCTTGAACGGGGGATTCGAACCCGGATCGGCAGATCGCGAGTGCACCAGAAAGGGGACCATCTGAATGGCAGCTTCCATAACAACAAGTTGCCATCTGATGCAACTGTCCTCAGGTCATAATGTGCAGATCAACACAGGTGACTGATCTGATCAGGCAGGAAGGCTCACATCAATAACAACACCAAGAGTATGCATTGAAGCGTCAACACAAATTTTGGTGTCAAAAAGAAACTATTCATAAAAACAAGCAAAAGAGAAGGAGACCTACTATATAATCATGCTATAGCAATGATATGTGATAACAGTAAGTGACATATTTCTTACCTCTCAACAAGAATATCCACAGTAGCAGAAATTCACAGAACATGGTGAAAAACTCCATGGCTAACCACCTGAGTGGAAGAGATTGCAAAATATCTGCAGCGATGTTATTCTACAGTTTCAGCACTCGGCAAGAACACCAAAAACGGGGTGATTTGGCATCTAAGGTTATATGTATTTCTTCCAGCAGAGAAACAGCCTGGCGCGTGCGGTCCATACTAAATGGAACACTGAACTTTGCTTGTGGGTCATGTTCCACGACATCTTCACTGGAATGTCCATGTTTCTGGAATCTGAAATCCTACTATGTCTGAAATTCTGCCATGTCTGAAATCCTGCTATGTCTGAAATCCTGCTATGTCTGAAATCCTGCTATGTCTGAAATCCTACTATGTCTGAAATCCTACTATGTCTGAAATCCTACTATGTCTGAAATCCTACTATGTCTGAAATCCTGCTATGTCTGAAATCCTGCTATGTCTGAAATCCTGCTATGTCTGAAATCCTGCTATGTCTGAAATCCTACTATGTCTGAAATCCTACTATGTCTGAAATCTTTGGACTGTCACTATATCTGAAATCCTACTATGTCTGAAACCCTACAATGTCTGAAATCCTTGGACTGTCACTATATCTGAAATCCTGCTATGTCTGAAACCCTACAATGTCTGAAATCCTTGGACTATCACTATATCTGAAATCCTACTATGTCCGAAATCCTACTATGTCTAAAATTCTTGGATTGCCACTATGTCTGAAACCCTTGGACTGTCACTATGTCTGAAATACTACTGTGTCCGAAATCCTACTATGTCTAAAATCCTTAGACTACCGCTATGTCTGAAATCCTACAATGTTTAAAATCATTTGACTTTCACTATGTATGAAATCTTACTGTCTAAAATCCTTAGACTGCCACTATGTTTGAAATCCTACTATGTCTCAACTTCTACAAGATCTGAAATCCTTAGGCTGTCACTTTGTCTGAAATCCTACTCTGTCTGAAAGCCGTAGACTGTTACTATATCTGAAATCCTGCTATGTATGAAATCCCACTGTGTCTGACATCCTACTGCTCTTGAAATCTTTGAACGGCCACTACATCTGAAATCCTATCATGTGAAAAATCTTTAGACTGTCACAATGTCTGAAATCCTACTATGTCTAAAATCCCTGGACTGACAACTATGACTGTATAGTCATAAACTCCTGAACTCTCACTACAGCTGAAATCGCTCTTTCACTTTACATTGTCATCCATACACTATCGTTCCTCTTTTCCCCTCCCCTTATTTGTTAGAAATCTGGAATTCCCCAATCTCTCTCTCTACCTCTCAGAAGAAAACACATGATTCAGGCAATGGCCACTCTTCTCTCTGTCTCTCTTTTTTTAT
>CM060316.1:66978993-67023993 GCA_030674155.1 Stramonita haemastoma
GCAGTGTACTTTGGATCACTGAGTCCCAAAAAAATATCGTGTTTGTTGTTTTGGCATGTTTTGTGCAATACTGATGAAAATACTTTTCCAAAATAATCTGTTTCACACCACACACACACACACACACACACACACACACACACACACACACACCACACACACACACACACACACACACACACACACACTCAACCCTAAAAAGTATTTTCCCCTCACTTATTCTCAACCCTACCTTATAGAGGAAACCACCATCATACCACCATCCATCATCACACGTGACGTGGGTCTCTCTCTCTCCCTCACGGCACTGAATCCACTTCTTGGCCGAAGGAAGAAAGGCGAACAAAAATCGAAGCGGGATCATTTTCAGCACCGTTTGGTTCGGTAGGCACTACCTTTTTCCACCACAGGTAATTGCCAATCGCTAGTCTCAGATTTGCCTGCAGAGTAGGGGCTTTTTTTTCTTCTTCTTCTTCTTTTCTTCTGTCTGCTGCTTTTTTTTCTCTCTCTCTCCCCTTTTCCTGCATGGAATTTACTTTGATTACCGCCAGTTCATGGGTTCCTGCCGCAGAGACTGGTTAGAAGCCATGGCGCACCGATCTGTAATTAGGCTTGAAATCAGAAGTTGAAGTGGTCGATCAGGGGACTGGTTTGGTATATAGGGGTGGTTAGAAGGTTTGATGCTTGGTGGTTGTTGTAGAGTCACGAGTTAGGACGGTGTTGTTGTTGTTTTTCTCTAGGGTCACTATGTGTGTTAGATTCTAATCACCTTTCTTGATGAGATTTTAAATCCAAAGTTCTGGGCGTGAGCGTAATAGACATAAACAATCTTGTATGCATATCAAATTTTATCCTATCTTTGAAAAAGAGAAGTGCCGTCACTTATTTGTAAAAATGGATGACAAAATCTCTCTGTTTTTTTCTAATGCATGCCTACTCGTGACATGTTTAGAAATCATTTATGAAATTAGAGTTTAGCAACCTTTTATTTATCTATTTATTTATTCATTCATTCATTCATTTATTTATTTTTTTCATTATTCATTCTTTCTTTTATTTCGAGGCTAATAGAACAAGCATTCATGTGTTTTTTGACATCCAGTCCCTGCCACGAATGTGAAATTTTGTAAAAGTTTATTATTCGTTCCCACAGGCACACGATGGCCTACTCTTTCAAAAAACGGAACAGGGTTTAACGTGTGCGCGAGAAATTCTGAATAGTAAATCTCAGAGTTGTAGCTGAGAACAACTTATTTATTTATTCATTTATTTATTTATTTATTTAGAGAATAACGGAATAAGCACTCATGTGCTTTCTTACATCCAGTCCCCGTGTGTATGCAGTTTTGTAAATCTTGTCATCTGTTCCCACATAATTATTGCGATGAAGAAACTAGTGACGTTGGATCTCTTTAGCTCCACAGAATCTGTATGGTGCACGGCTGTTGTCGACGGAGGCTAGGCCTATGGCCCAATGGTTGAGACCGTTTGACTTCCATACCATGGGTCCATGGTCCGTGGGTTCGAATCTCGGCGGTGTCCGGTGAATGAAGGGAGGGGATTTACGATCTCCCAGGTCAACTTCAAGTATAGCCCTGCCAGGGCCTTCATTTCCTTCTTGCAGAAGATAAAATATGCACGTTAAAGATCACGTATTTCATGTGAGCGTTCGGTGGGTGACGGGAACGCGAACATACCCAGGATACATCCCCAAAGTTCGGAATGCGGCTACCTTCATGATGGGCAAAAATGGTCGCATACACACAATCGCAAAGTCTCATCATTGGGAAACCTCAAGATTTCTTGTCGAGGAACCGGGGGGGGGGGGGAGACGCTGTGGGGGTGGGGGGTTGCTTTCTTAAAACAACGCAGTATGTTTGATCGATCGATCGATCGATCGATCGATCGATCGATGAATGAATGAACTAACACACATCTGACTGAAGATAACAACTCTCCCCACGCAGCTGCGAAATAAAATTCAAGGCTAGAGAACATACGGCTAAATTGAATAGAGAGTCAATCGTTGCGCTGGAGTTAGTGGCATTGCTTCCTGCACAATAGGTGATGTTTATAGGTAACGGTAGATGGTAAAGGTGTCCTATAACCTAGGGGAGCGAGGCTTCAGAGACCTCAGCTTCTCTCGGTGCCAGCATATTGAGGGCGGCGCTCATCTCCTCTCCCTCGCTGATTTACCTCCCCTGACCCTAAAGAAGGCAGGTACCCATTTACAGCTGTGTGAAGTGGGGGGGCTGTACTGAAACCACGGTGTGCAATTTATGGTCACCCATGCAACTGGTAACCACGCTCGACGCTGCTTAACTTAACTTGACTTGGGGAAAGCGAGCACTCTGACCACTGAGCTATCCCGCCCCCATCCCGCCTGCTCCAATAGGTTTGATGTTTATAGTTCAGGCTTTAGGTCTGTCTAGTCAACCGCAAAGGCCGTCTCAGGAGCAACCCCATGTCATACAAATAATTATTGTGCGGTCAACACGTTGCTTCCTGGTGACTGCCTCTGGATGAGGAGGCCAGGAGTTCGTGGTTGAGATCTGCTCTGACGCTGACCAGGTTTGTTTTTGTTTTCGTTTTGTTTTGTTTTTGTGTTGTTTGTTTGTTTGTTTTTGTTTTCGTTTTGTTTTGTTTGTGTTTGTTTTTGTTTTGGGTAGGTGCTTTTTTTTTTTTTTATTCCACGTGCGACTAGACTCTAAGAAGATATTTGGAAACTAGTCTGTCTGTCTGTCTGTCTTATGTCTATGTCTCTGTCTGTCTTTGTCTTTCTCTGTCAATCTGTCTCTCTTTCCCGGCTGTCTGTCTGTTTATCTGTCTCTCAGGCTCGCTCTCTCTCTGTCTCTCTGTCTCTGTCTGTCTCTCTCTTTGTCTCTCTCTGTCGTCTCTTTCTGTCTCTGTCTCTGTCTCTGTCTCTGTCTCTGTCTCTCTGTCTCTCTGTCTCTGTCTCTGCCCTCTCTCTCTCTCTGTCTCTGTCCTTCTCTCTCTCTCTTCTCTCTTCTCTTCTCTCTCTCTCTCTCTCTCTCTCTCTCTCTCTCTCTCTCTCTCTCTTTAAACCACACCCACTGAAGAGAACCTCACATCCTCACATCCAACGATGGATGGCCTTTTTCTTTCCTGCCTTTTTCTATCCTCTACAACCTCTTTCATGTCTCACGTGTCAGGCCTTTTCACACATCAGTACATCATCGCTTCTGAACTGCGTCTCGGGATGGCTGATTGGCTGGCTGGAAAACAGGCAATAAAGAGAAAGATTCCAGAGTGAGAGAGAGAGAGAGAAAGAGAAAGAGAGAGAGAGAGAGAAGGAGAGACGGGAGGAGGAGAGAGAGAGAGAGAGATGGAGAGAGAGAGAGACAGAGAGAGACAGAGAGAGACAGAGAGGGACAGATAGAGACAGAGAGAGACAGGGGAGAGAGACAGAGGAGAGAGACAAGAGAGAAAAGAGGACAGAGAGAGAGAGGGAGAGACAGACAGACAGACAGATAGACAGACAAGCAGGCAGACAGACACACAGAGAGACAGACAGACACACAGACAGACAGACAGACAGACAGAAAGAGAGAGACAGAAAGGGAGAGGGAGGAGAAACTCAAGTCTCACGTGTAAGTCAGTAAATTAATATTGATGGACAACTTACCTGAAATAGCAAACGATAGAAGTGCCCACCACCACCACCAACATAAACAACACTAACAACAACGAACAAAAAAGTAAACCTGTCAGTATTGTAATTGCCTTTCGTGGAATGATTAAAGTGCTATTTGACCTGACTTTACTTGACTTGACTAAGCTTTGATTTTCTTTTTCTTTTCTTTTCTTTTTTTTTTTTTTTTTTTCTTTTTTTTTTTTTTTTTTTTTTTTGGAGGGGTCTTTTTTTTTTATCGTCGTCGTCGTCTAGCCAGATGAAGTGCATTGAAAGCCAAGTCAGCAGCCTTGGCCTCGTCAAACATGATGGATAGCGATATGGCAGCTCTCTCCATCATCCACTGTTTAAATATTAAGCGAGGTGGAAAGGGTTATTGATATCTGTATGTGAGAAGTAGGGGGACAGGGGTGGGTATGGAGGGGTTGGGGAAAGCGGAGGGGGAGGGGGGGAGAAGGTGTTTGGGGAGGGATGGAGTGGGGTGGGAAGTGAGTAGGGGGTGGAGTAGTGTGGTGTGTATGTGTGTGTGTGTGACAGGGGGGGGGGGGGGGGACAGAGAGAGAGGAAAGAGAATTTTGAATTTTGACTTTTTTAATAAAAAAAAACCCCCCTTTGTCCCCCCCCCTTTCCCTTTACTAAAAACCTTTTGTCATCCGTAATTCCCCAAAGTTTAACCATTTTTTTTTTTTTTACTGCCGTACAAAAAACCCCCTTTTCCCAAACAAAAAAAAAAGGGAAAGAAAAATTTAAAGGGAAGAGGAAAAAAAAAAAAAAAAAAACAAAAAAGAGGAGAAAAAATTTAGGGAAAAAAGAGAAAAAAAAAAAATTTTTTAAAAGAAGAAACTAAAGGGAGAGAGGAAAAAAGGGGAAAGGAAATGGGCGGGGAAAAATCAAAACACACATCTTCCTCTTTCTCTTTTCTTTCCCCCCTTTTCCCCCCTCCTTTTTCCCTTCCGGGTTTCCCCCCTCTTTTGTTTTTTTCCCCCCCCCTCTCCTTTTTTCAGTCTTTCCCCCCCCTCCCTCCCCTTCCTCCTTCCGTTCCCCACCTGGTTTTGGTTTTTTTTTCTCCCTCTCCCCTCTTCATTAATAAAATTAAATTTTAAAATTTTTTAAATTTTTAAAAATTTTTTTAAAAAAAAAAAAAATTTTTTAAATTTAAAATTTTTCCCCCTTTTTTTGGTCTTAAGGGTTTTGGGTTTAAAAAAAAATTTCCCCCGTTCCGCCCCCCCCGAAATAAAAGTGTGACACACCAACCCGAACCACAAACACACACTCCAAACCCCAAATCCCCGGGGGAAACCCACCCCAAAAAAAACAACCCAAAATTTTCACCAAAACACACAACAAAAAAATTAAAAAACCCAAAAAAACAAAAACACTTAAAAAAAACAAAAATTTTTTAAAACATAAAACAATGCACAAAACAACTAATCCACAAAAAAAAACACAAAACAAAAAACAACACAACACAAAAAACCCAACGGGCCCCACCACAACACACACCCTTTTCCCCCTTTTTTCCCCCTTTCCACCCCCCCCAAACACCCCCCTTCCCCCCACCCATTTTCCCCTTCCACCCCCCTTCCCCCCCTTCCCCCTTCCCCCTTCCCCCCCAAAAAACCCATTAACAAAATAACCAAAATAACACACCCCCTTCCAAAAACCCCAACCCCCGTTTTAACCCCGCGGGTTTCCCCCGCGCCCACAAAAAGTCCCCAACCCCCTAACACCAAAAAAACACACACCCAACACTCACACACACAAACACACACACACAACCAAAAAAAACACACACACATAAAAAAACCCCACCAAACAACACACAAACCACCAACTCCAAAACCCCCCACTATCACACACACAAAACCCCCCAACACCCCAAATACACAAAACACACTAACACACACACAACACAACACACAAAACACACAAATATCACACACCCCACAACACACACACACACCAAAACCCCCAACCCCACACACACAACAAAACAACACAAAAATTCACACAAAAACCCACACAAAACACACCTTCCCCACACACACACACACACAAAAAATATCCCCCACCCCACACACACCCCTTTTCTAAAAACACACACACAACACACAAAAAACAACACACACACCAAAACTAACACCCACCCCACACAACCCCAAACACACCCCCCACACACCAAAAACACACACAAAACAACACATAAACAACACAAAAACACAAAAAACCAAAACACACACACACAAAAACACACAACCCCCCAAAACACACACAACACACACAACACCATCACACAACACACACACACACAAAAAAACAAAAACACACATTTTTTTCACCCAAAACACACACACAACCACACCCCCAACACAAAAACACACACACACACACACACCCACACACAAAACACACACACACAAACAAAACACACCTGTACGGAGAGAGAACCCCCACATCACCCTTCCCCCCAAAACAATCACATCACATCCCTCCAAAAAACCTTCCCCTTGTACCTTCCCCCCCCCATGCCGAGTTTTTTAGTACACGGGGAGGCGTGTGTGCACCCACAGAGGGGGAAATTTAAACCCCCTGCATAGGTTCCTAAACTACATCTTGGGTTGGGGTTTGGGTACTGGCTGGCTGGCTGGGGGGCCCCCCCCCCGGTTGGGCCTGGTTGGCTGGCAGGACAAAGGGGGAATGAAAAAATTACCGACGGGGGAAAAAAAAAAAAAAAGGGGACAGAGAGAGGGGAGAGAGAGAGAGAGAGGAAAAAGGGGGAAAAGAGGGGAGAGAGAAGAGGGGGGGGGGGGGGGGGGGGGGGGGGGAAAGGGGGGGGGGGGGGGGGGGAGGGGGGGGGGGGGGGGGGGGGGGGGGGGGGAAAAAAAGGGAAAAAAAAAAAGAAAAAAAAAAAAAGGGGTTTTTGTTTTGGAAATTTGAAAGGGCCGGTTTTGTTTTTTGGGTGAAAAAAGGGGGTTTATAACTTTGGGGGGGGAAACCCAAGGGGAAAAAATTTTTTAAGGTTTTTAAGAGTTGTTTTTTCCCGTTGTTTTGGGTTTTTCAAAAAAAACCGGAAAAAAAAAAACCGGGCCCTTGAAAAAAAAAAGAAAAAAAAAGGAAGGAAAAAAAAGGAAGGGAAAAAAAAAAAAGAAAAAGAAAAAAATAAAAAAAACACACCCCCAACACAAAAAAAAAAACCAAAAAAAAAAAAAACCCTTTTTTGGGGGGGGGGGGGCCAAAAATACCTTTTTTAAAAAAACAAAAAAAAAAAAACAAAAAAACCAAAAAACAAGGAAACACAACCCCCCCAAAACCCCCAACGCCCCACCACCCCAAAAAAACCCCCCGACGCACACACACACACTACACACCCCAAAAACACAAAAACACCCCCCACACACCAACACAAAAAAAACACCAACACACAAAACAAAACCCACACCCCCAAATAGGAAAAAAAACCTAAAAAAGGCCCCCTTTGTTTCCCCCAAAAAAACCCCAAACCCCAAAACCCCCCCAACCCAAATAAAAAAACCCCAAATTTTTTGGGAAATTTCAAAAAAAAAATTATTCTGGAAAAATTTTCCCCTTTTTTTTTTTTAAAAAACCAAACCCCCAAACAAAAAACCGTGGGACTTTTTTAATAAAAAAATATCCTTTTTTGGCAAATTTTTTAAAAAAAAAATTTTAAAAGGGGGTTAAAAAAACCCTTCGGATTTTTTTGGGGGGCGACGAAATTTAAAATTTTCCAGGGGAACTTTTCCCACATTTTTTTTAAAAAGGGGGGGGCCGAAAAACCTTTCCCCCTTTTTTGGGGGTTTTAAAAAAAACCCGGGGGAAAAAAAAAAAGGGACAAAAAAAAAATAAAAATTTAAAAGGGGAAAAGGGGGGGGGGGAAGGGGAAAAAAAGGGGGAAAAAACCCCAAAAAAAGGGGGGGGGGAAAAAAAAAAAGGGTAAACCCATTTTGGGGGTTTTTTAAACCTTTTTCCCCAAAGGGGGGCTTTTTAAAACCTTTTTTTTTTGGGGAAAAAGAGGGGGGAACCACCTTGAAGGTAAAAGGCAGTTCCCGGGCCCCCCGGAAAGGGGCCCCCCCCCCCCCCCCCCCCCCCCCCCCCCCCCCCCCCGGGGCGGCCTTTTTTTTTAAAATTGGAATTTTTGGACTTCCTTTGTTGGGGGAAATTTTTTTTCCTTTTTCCCTTTTTTAAGTAAATGAAAAAAAAAAGGGGCGGGTTTAAACGGGGAAATTGGGGGGGGGGGGAGATTTGAAATGGGGGGGGAGCTTTGGGGGGGAACCCCCGGAACCCAAAAAAGGGCAAAAACCCAAAAAAGAAATTTGGGGCCCAAACCAAAAAACCCCCAAAAACCCCCAAAACCAAAAAAAACTTTTAAAAAGGGGGCCCGGGGTTTTTTGGGGCCCCCGGGGTGGGGGTTTTTTTTTTTTTCCCTTTTCTGGGGGGGGGAGCAGCCTTGGTCTCATCAAACGTGATGGATAGTGATATAACATTCTATCAATCATCCTGTGTTGATATTGACCGGGGGAAAAAAAAAACAAAAAACCTTTGCTGATAATTTGCGAGAACAGTTGGGGCGGAAGGAGGGGGAATTAAGGGGGAGGGGGTGAATGGGGAAGGGGGGGTTGTCAACGTGGAACCGTCTGGTTTGACCCCCTGGTTGGCGAGGTGGTCAATACGAGGAAGGACAAAAGCGTAAGTTTCAATCTTGTTTTAATCTGTACATAAAGAGTTGCTCTGATGATTACGATCTTCGTGGTCGTCGGAGCTATAAACAATGTCATTGGATTGGATTGGTGCCCGAACGATGTGTGTGTGTGTGTGTGTGTGTGTGTGTGTGTGTGTGTGTGTGGGTGTGTGTGTGTGTGTGTGTGTTGTGTGTGTGTGTGTGGCTGTGTGTGTGTTGTGTGTGTTTCTGTCTGTCTGTCGTCTGTCTGTGCCTATATATGTATGTATGCATGCGCTTGTATAATTATCTGTATGTCCGTATATCTCTGTATGTCTCTGTACTGTGTGCCTTTGAGTGTGTGTGTGTGTGTTTTTTTTTTTGTAAGCTCTAATGCATCATTTATTTAAAATATGTAACGCTCCGGCGCGAAATGAGTCGCTTATTGCCTGACCTACTTTTCCACTAGGAGCATTAAAGGCAGGTGGGGGTCAAGTTGTCAATTTAAGATTTTGATTGATTATAAAAACTATAGCCATTATTGTATATTTTAGTGAAATATCAAGGCATACTTTTGATTCCTTTTGCCTTTAAACGGTTTTAAAAATACCAAAGCCCTCATTCTGACCACCTATTACTGTGCTTAACGTGTCAGTTTCTCTTTTTGTCATTTCCTGCGGTCAATTATTTCAAGTTGTAATAACTTTTGATAGAATTTCAGATTTTCAATCTGGTTTTTTTTGTTGTGTTGTATTGTATAGTCGATTTATTGCAGATTAATAGCATGACAATAACCAAAAATTGACCTCTGGTGCAATCCGATTCCTTATGTGGTGGGGCGTCACATATAGGGAACTTAATAAAAGATGTATAGTAATCTGTCAAAATAGTTCGTGGGCACTTGGAGGAAGGGGGTCGGAGGGGGGGGGGAGGAGAGAAGGAGACTGAAAAAATCATGAATCGATCGTCAATACCTGGCCCAACGATCGGAACCAACTGCATGGAGAATCCAGATTGTGCAGGTATTGAACTTTGTCGTGGTGGGAGATTAGGAGAGATTGCATCACGGAAATCAGTCTGTAGTGCCCAGCCTGCCCCGAATGGAATGATTATGAGAGAGGTTTTTTGAGTGTTTGGTGGGAAAGTAGGCGGAGTAGGTTTATGGAATTTGTGTGTGTGTGTGTTTTTATTTATTTATTCTTTTATATCGAGGATAATGTGTGTGTGTGTGTGTGTGTGTGTGTGTGTGTGTGTGTGTGTGTGTGTGTGTGTGTGTGTGTGTGTGTGTGTGTGTAGTGTGTAGTGTGTGTGTGTGTGTTGTGGTGTGGTGTGGTGTGGTGTGTTGTGGTGTGGTGTGGTGTGGTGTGGTGTGGTGTGGTGTGGTGTGGTGTGTTGTGGTGTGTTGTGGGTGTGTGTGTGTGTGTGTGTGTGTGTGTGTGTGTGTGTGTGTGTGTTGTGGTGAGTGTGTGTGTGTGTGTGTGTTGTGTTGTGTGTGTGTGTGTGTGTGTTGTGTTATGTGTGTGTTGTGTTATGTGTGTGTGTTGTGATGTGTTGTGTGTGTGTGTTGTGTTGTGTTGTGTTATGTTAATATATATATATATATATATATATATATTATATATATATATGTATGTGTGTGTGCGTGTGCGTGTGTGTGTGTGTGTGTGTGTGTGTGTGTGTGTGTGTGTGTGTGTGTGGTGTGTGTGTGTGTGTGTGTGTGTGTGTGTGTGTGTGTGTGTGTGTGTGTGTGTGTGTGTGTGTGTGTGTGATGTGTGTGTGTGTGGTGTGTGTGTGTGTGTGTGTGTGTGTGTTGTGTGTGTGTGTGTGTGTGTGTGTGTGTGTGTGTGTGTGTGTGTGTGTGTGTGTGTGTGTGTGTGTGTGTGTGTGTTGTTGTTGTTGTTTGTTGCTTCGATTTTACGTCTGTTCATTAAAAGTGATAGTAGATGACGGGAAGGGGAGGTACTTATGTTGATGGATGTGTGCAGTAAAATGGGTGTCTACTGCTAAATAACGTACACAGATAAGGGCAAATCAATTACCACATCAAATAACAACAAAGAAATACATTACAATTGCTTATATAACTTATAACTATAACAAATGTCCTATAAGGAGAAGGAAGAGGATGGAGAGATGGGGGATGGTGGAGGAGGAGGGGGAAGAGGAGAGTGGGAAGGAGAGAGAGAAAGGGGCTTATGGGGGAGAGAGGGGGATGAGGACTCTCTACCTATCCATATATGTTGGGGACGAGATAGCTCAATGGTCAGAGCGCTCGCTTTCCCCCAGCCAATGTTAAGCAGCGTCGAGCGTGGTTACCAATTGGATGGGTGACCGTTTGCGCGCCTTGGCTTCAATATAGTTCCTCCAGTTCACCCGGCTGTGAAAGGGTACCTGTCCTCTTTAGGGTCAGGGAAGGTAAAGCAGCGAGGGGGAGGAGATGAGCGCCGGCCTCAACATGCCGGCCTCTAGAGAAGCAGAGGTCTCTGACGCCTCGCTCCCCTACGACCACATAGATTATGGGACACCTTTACCTTTACTTTGATATGTTAACATGCCAGCTAGGTATTTATTTTCTTTGGGGTTTTCTTTATCCCTGGGACTAGAGCTCCAAGCTTCACTAATGGTGAGATTTTCTGGGGTATGCGACCTTTTTTTTATTTTATTATTATTATTATTATTTTATTATTATTATTATTATTAATTATTATTATTAATATTATTATTATTTTATTATTATTATTATTAGCCCCCCAATTAGGTAGCCGCTTTCCGACTTCGGGTATAAAAATGGACATGATTGATCTGCACCGAATGTCCTGCGTGCTTTTCCCAAAAAAAATTGTTTGGGAAAATTTTAGCCTCTTTCAGACGGGGCTGTTGCCCCTACGGCAATCAATAAGTCACTTGAGTATAATAATGATGTTATGTCAACCATTTTGCGTGCAACGTCTTTCGCATATTATCCGCAGTTTCATTTTATCGCCGCGGTAAAATGGTAGAGGGGGGAGAAAGAGTGAAAGAGAGGGAGAGAGTGGGAGCAAGAGATTGGGAGCAAGAGAGGGGGTAGAGAAAGACAGACTGACAGACAGACAGAGATAAAGAGATAGAAACAGAGAGACAGAGACAGACAGAGATAAAGGGACAAAGAGACAGAGGGCATGTGTGTGCACATGCACACACTCGTGAACGCACCAGCATACGCACATTACACACACACACACACACACACACACACACCACACACACACACACACACACACACACACACACACACACACACACACACACACACACACCAAAGCTACACAACAACACCCAGCAACTGTATTCCAAAACAAAACCAATACAGCACTTAAACACATAATGCACGGTCTTGATAGAGAGACTGAGTGGTTCCATGCCTCGATTACAATTATTTTGTCGAGCCTTGCTTTCAATCCCCCACGCTTCCTGGACGCATATCCTGACTAACATGAAAATCATGCCAGTATAGTTTAGCGTTGGAGGGAGGATTATCATAATGCATTGGGTTAAAACTGTTGAAGCTTCCACAAACACATTTATGCAGACTGTCCTATGATATGTTGATTTTACAGACAGAGCTGGGTAAAGAGAACTGGGCTTCTCAAGTTAAAAGAGTTTTGTCGGAACATGGCTCTGGGATTGTGTTGATGTCTCAGGAAGTAGGAAATGAGCGTCAGTTTCCTTCATAATTTAAAGATAGACTTATTTGCTTTTTTAAACAAAACTGGCGCTCAGATATGGAAAGTAAAAGTAAATATAGCTGGTTCTTTTCATTTAAATCTGTCTTGCAGACAATAAAAAAAAACATCTTTAAAAAAATAACCACTGCTAAATGGCACAGGCTACATTGTGCTCGTTTCAGGTTAAGAATATTGGGCTTCAATGCTTATAAAAAATGGTTCCATACTGAGACATGCATACAATCACCATGTCCATTATGTGGTCATAATGTTGATGATGTATTTTACTTTTTGTTTCAATGTAAAGTATATTAAACTATACGTAATAATAATAATAATAATATAATATAATAACTTTCTAAGTCTACCAACAGCAGAAATTCAAGATATTATTTCTATTTTGTCGTCTAAAAATCAACAGATAATCAAATATGTAGCAAAGTTTATTGCAGAGGCACAGTAATTAGGAAAAAGCCATGAAGGTACCAACTGATTCAATATGTGATGATGTAGTCACTTGAAAGAGCAATGTACTATCAATTATGCTAATTTTAGAAAGGTTGATATCACATGTCATTTGAAAGGATGGTCGAATCGAAAACTTACTGCGTCTCATTTTTCTTTTTCTTTTCTTTTCTTTGTATGTAGGGACTACTAGGTGATTCGTAACGGTATAGACGCCATTGTTAACGTTAGTTGATTAAAGTGAATGGGCCCTTTCTTTTTGCTTAACTTAATTGTACTGATTACATATTTCACTTTCTGTGTACAGTTTCACAAAAAAAGTATTTGTGTTACCTCCCTTGTCAAAGGCCCAGTTGAGCAATGACAATAAACTGTTAAAAGCTCTCTCTCTCTCTCTCTCTCTCTCTCTCTCTCTCTCTCTCTCTCTCTCTCTCTGGTGGTTTTTTAAAAATTATTATTATTTATCTATTTGTTCTTTTACATCGAGGATAATGGAATAAGCACTCATGTGCTTTTTTGCATCCGGTCCCCGTGTGTATGCAGTTTTGTAAATGTTGTCATCTGTTAGAGTGATGCGCTGGTGATCAGCTGACCCGGGTTCGAATCTCGTTCAGGAGGATTTTTACTCTGGAGTTGACATAAGTGCCGACTCCGCTTCCCCCCCCCCCCCCCCCCCCCCCTCCCAAAGCCCTTTAGATGAGACTACGAACCGATGTCCAGTGTGCGAACGTACGCAGAACATCTTGCACAGGAGTAAAAACCTGTTCCGCTATTCGGAAGAGTAGGCCTTTGTGTGCCTGATGACAAAATTGACAAAACTGTATACACGCGGGGACTGGATGTGGGAAGGCACATGAGTACTTCTTCTATTATACTCAAAATAAAAGAAGTGAAATAAACTCTCTCTCTCTCTCTCTCTCTCTCTCTCTCTCTCTCTCTCTCTCTCTCTCTCTCTCTCTCTCTCTCTCTCTTCTCTCTGTGCCACTGCAATCTCTGCAGGACCATCTGCAAAGGGGACTGAAAAGTCATAGGTATATGGGCAGTATTTCCTTCTTGGCTTCAGCAGCAGGGTGATAGAAGAGGGTAGGACGGGGATTCCCCTTTTAGGTCTCAACCCCAGACAGCCAAGGCCACAGAGCACGAATTGCACGTGAAGATGACAAGGAATGCAGACATGGTGAAACTGACAACCCGCCTACGTCTAAATCCAGACGGTCAAGGCCACAGAGCACGGATTGCACGTGCGGGCAACTTCACTACAGTGCAGGCGAGGCAGTCAAGGCCACAGAGTATGAATTGCACGTGAAACACAACCAGGACTAAGCCAAAAAAGTGAAACTGACAATCCTGACTCCCCTAAAACCCAGACGGTCAAGGCCATAGGCCCTAGAGCTCGATTGATTTTACCTGAACTCTCTCTCTCTCTCTCTCTCTCTCTCTCTCTCTCTCTCTCTCTCTCTCTCTCTCTCTTCAAAATTTTATGTTCTATATGACTTATTTTGTTGATAGATGGTGGTGGATTGATGTTTTCAGTCATTTACCTCATCATATTCTCATGTTTGCTCTTTTTTCTTCTTTTTTTCAAATCAAAATCATCATTGATTCTTACTTCTTATTTTCGTTTCTGAATGAGTGCCTTTTTATATCATTACCTTATTATTGTATCTCTGTCCTATTTCTTGCATGTTGTTTGATACTTGGTATGGTTTCTTGCTCTTGGTATTTGGATCATTATTGTTGTTGTTGTTTAGTTAGAGGGGTTTTTTTTATCTTGATGTTATCCCTGAAAAGGGCGGGGACTGGATGTAAAAAAGCACACGAGTGCTTATTCATTATCCTCGAATAAAAGAATTTGCCTTTCCTTGCCTTGCCTTGCCTTACCTTGCCTTGCCTTGCCTTACCTTGCCTTGCCTTCTTCTCTCTCTCTCTCTCTCTCTCTCTCTCTCTCTCTCTCTCTCTCTCTCTCTCTCTCTCTCTCTCTCTGGCTGGCTGTGTGTCAATACTGCACCCTGACGCATCAGAGTTAGTTTTTCATCTGCACAGGCCAGCGGCTGACATAATTACAGGTAATTGTGCCGTGACTGATACAGTTTCCTGTCTCCCTGCAACAGGCAACATAGCACACCGGCCACTTCAGTTCCCCAGCCACATTTGTGTGCCGGAGGATTTTCTCACTTGTCTTTTTTTGTTTGTTTGTTTGTTTGCTTGTTTGTTTGTTCGTGTCTTCGTGATTTTGTATTTTCATGTTGTTTCTTCTTCTTCTTCTTCTTCTTCTTCTTCTTCTTCTTCTTCTTCTTCTTCTTCTTCTTCTTCTTCTTCTTCTTCTCGAATTCTTCTTCTTCTTCTTCTTCGAATTCTTCTTCTTCTTCTTCGAATTCTTCTTCGAATTCTTCTTCGAATTCTCCTTCTTCCTCCTCCTCCTCCTCCTGCTGTTCTTTTCCCCCTTTTCTTTTGAGGTTTTCGCTGTTTTCTTCTGTAAAAACTGGTTCCTTTGGCATTGTTTTCCAACAGTTTTCTTTCATGTTTTTTTTCACATACCATTCCTTGTTCTTTGAACGATTCTGCTTTTTAGCTTATCTGGCTGGTCCTTCATTCATTCACTCAGTCAGTTAGTCAATCAGTTAGTCATTTAGTCAGTCAATTCGTCAGTTAGTCACTTAGTTTGTCAGTCAATCAGTTAGTCACTTACTTACTTACTTACTTACTTACTTACTTACTTACTTACTTACTTACTTGCTTGCTTGCTTGCTTACTTATTTACTTACTTAGTCAATCGGTCAGTTACTTACTTACCCACTCACTCACTCCCTCACTCTTTGTATTATGTCATCCCTGGTAAGGTCGGGGACTGGATGTAAAAAAAGCACCTGAGTGCTCATTCATTATCCCCGAAATAATTCATTATCCTTGAAATAAAAGAATTTGATTGATTGATTGGTTGACTTACTTACTTACTTAATTAGTCACCCTGTAGCTTATACAGTCTCTGGTAAAACTATGGCACAGGGGGCACCCTTCCAAGTAAAACTATGGCACAGGGGGCACCCTTCCAAGTAAAACTATGGCAACATGGGTCACCCTTACGTATAAAACTATGGCACAGGGGGCACCCTTCCAAGTAAAACTATGGCACAGGGGGCACCCTTCCAAGTAAAACTATGGCACAGGGGGCACCCTTCCAAGTAAAACTATGGCACAGGGGGCACCCTTCCAAGTAAAACTATGGCAACATGGGTCACCCTTACGTATAAAAACTATGGCACAGGGGGCACCCTTCCAAGTAAAACTATGGCACAGGGGGCACCCTTCCAAGTAAAACTATGGCACAGGGGGCACCCTTCCAAGTTAAACTATGGCACAGTGGGCGCCCTTCCAAGTTAAACTATGGCACAGTGGGCGCCCTTCCAAGTTAAACTATGGCACAGTGGGCGCCCTTCCAAGTTAAACTATGGCACAGTGGGCGCCCTTCCAAGTTAAACTATGGCACAGTGGGCGCCCTTCCAAGTAAAACTATGGCACAGTGGGCGCCCTTCCAAGTAAAACTATGGCACAGTGGGCGCCCTTCTAAGTAAAACTATGGCACAGGGGCACCCTTCCAAGTTAAACTATGTCTCGCGGGGAAGATTTGATGCAGGAGGGACACTAGATTGTCTGACATCACTTATCAACAATCAGCACAGACGTGGGGAGTATGTTCGGTGGCTGATAGACTATCGATCTGCCCTGCTGTTATGACAAATCACTCTCTCGGCAGAATGGCTAGCCGCTAGGGCCAATAAACAGACCACCCCCACCCCCCAAAAAGTGTCCATAGAAACCAACTGTTGTGGTATCTAGGACCCAGGGAGGAGGGAGGTGGAATCGACTCAGTGTTAAGCGAGGCATGTGAAAAACAAAAAACGAAAAAACCTGCTGCTTCTAGGGTCCCTTTTCTAGGCTAAGTTTTTCTCTACAGCTTCTCTGTATCTGGGATGGAAAGAAACATTCTAGAGACAGGAACCAAGAATCTACTGGGACGGGATAGCCTAGTGGTCAGAACATTGCGCTCGCAATTTCATGACCAGGGTTCGATTCCCGTTCGAGGGATTTTTTCCCCTGGAGTTAACATCAGTGGTAACTCCACTCTTTCCAATAGTCCTTCGGTTGAGACTATCAATATAAATCAAGGCCCTGTGTGCGAACGCACGCAGAACGTCTTGCACACTTGTTAAATCTTGTTCCGCTTCTCGTAAGAGTAGGCCATCGTGTGCCGGTTTGGGAACAGATGACATTTACAAAACTGCATACACACGGGGACTGGATGTAAAAAAAAAAGCACATGAGTGCTTATTCCATTATCCTCGAAATAAAAGAATAAATAAAAATAAAAATGAATACAGTTTATTGAAGCTGCGCTGGATCGTCCATTTTTTTCCTCTGCTCTCCTTTGTTTGTAGGGAGTGGAATAACCTGGTGGTTAGAGCATTGTATGCCTACTCATGATGTGACAGTAACTTGTGGTGTGGGTTTGAGTCCCCCCTGAGGTATCTTTCCAGGGGATCTTTTTTATCTTTTCTTTTTACACCATTACCAATGGAGTTAACATAGGTACTGACTCCACTACGGACTCCTTTGAAAATCCTTTGGGTAAGAGGAACCTACCACACGCACGCAGAACAATCGTGCGCACACATTAAAACTCGTTCCGCTTTTCGGAAAAGTAGGCTATTGTGTACAGGTGGGAAAGGATGACAAAATTTACAAAACCAGCACCGGAGTAAAAGCAGAAGAACAAGTTTTACTTTCAGGGGGTGGAGACAATAATCTCGGTTCGTTAACTGACATGCAGAAGTATGTGTACTGGACAGGGTTGGTGGTCTTTTCTTCTTTTCTTTTTTTCTTGGGGGGGGGGGGGGGGGGGGGTCGCTTATTTATTTGTTTGTTTGCTAGTTGTCGTGTTTTTTTTTAACTATAGACAATTCCGTTCCAGTATCATTCTGTTCCAACTGTTTAAAATATAATTACCTAGTCTAGATATCCTAAGTGCACCCGCACGCACGCGCGCGGGTGTGTGTGTGTGTGTGTGTTGGAATGGTTTGTCATAGTACGGGAAGAAACCAGTCATTGGACTGTGTACGATGTTAAGTGGTGATTGTTTCCCCTGCATAAATATCATTTAAGAGACTCAGCTGACACATGCGCGCACGTACAGGGCTAGAAAAAAAAAGTCATAAAAAGTGAAGCACGGTATGTCTTCTCTACACTTTCAGAAATGAAGACTTATTTTTGTTCTGACATGAGGCTTCAAGGGCACAGAGATTGCCTCAAGCTCTTTTCAGGCGCACGGAATTCCATGAAGTAAAATGACCATCTGCAGTGCTGTAAACAGTGCTGACTCCACTCTCCCAAAGTCCTTCGATGAGACTTTAAACGAGGCCCGTGTGCGAACGCACGCAGAAATCTTGCGCACACGTTAAATCCTGTTCCGCTTTTCGTAGAGTAGGCATCGTGTGCCGGTGGGAACAGATGACAATATTACAAAACTGCATACACAGGGGACCGGATGAAAAAAGCACATGATTGCTTATTCTGTTATCCTCGATATAAAAGAATAAATAAATAAATATAAATAAATAAACACGTGGCCTACCCTCTAGTTGACCTATCAACCCTGGCCGCACGCCAATGGTGTCCTAAAATAGTTCTAAAACATTCACCATGATTAATTTCAAGGCATTGTTTTAACAGGCATTTATTCCATGAATAACATAAAGGAAATATAGTTCTTGTATGTGTTCTTAGTAAACGCAAAGCTGCAAACTAATATTGACAAAAGTCGACTTACAACCGGAACTAATGGGTGGCGCAATAATATACATGCGGTCGAACAGCTGAAAAGGCCTAGCCTAACACAAGTTCTGAAGGAAACATCGACAGGCCTACCTAAGGATCAAAACACAAAGTCGTTAAAGATGAATCTTTTCCGACCAGTGGCAGATATGTGCCACCTTTTTGCAATTCTGTTGTTATTGTTCAAAATATTAAAATCTAAGTCTTGTGCAGGTGAGTCTATTTCGAAGCCTTGTTTCGATTTTTATTCAGTTTTTTTTTAATCCAACTAATAGATCTAGCCTTCAACTACTCTACTGGGATCTGTAGCAAAGTGTAAACACTCCAACGCAAAAACCTCCCAGGTGGAAAAGCATCAAATTCAGATCATCAGACTTGCTAGATGTACTCAGAACATATCTCACCGGCATGCTCTGAAACACACACTCACACACACACACTCACACACACACACTCACACACACACACACACACACACACACACAACACACACACACACACACACACACACTCACACACACACACACACTCTCACACACACACACACACACACACACACACACACACCACACACACAGGAGTGATATTTTTATTGCCTATGCGACCATTCCCCCACCCTACCACCATCATGTAGGAAGCCACATTCCAACTTCAAGGATAGTGTATAAACACCACATCTCTGTGCATGATTTTTAAAATATTTGTCATAGTCATACCTTTATACCAGCTTAAAATGGCCTGCTCTTCCAAAAGGCAGAACAGGTTTGTAATGAGTGCACAAGATGCTCTGCATACATTTGCACACAGGGCCTAGGTTCGTAGTCTCATCCAAAGGGCTTTCACATTCAGTTTGATAGTTTTTGTCAAACTGATTAAAAAAAAGGGCAAGGCCAGGAATCGAAACCAGGACCTCACGGTTGACATGTTAGGCAAGTGAATGTCTTAAATGCCCTGCCCCCTTCTTTTTGTGTGCTCTGATAAAAAGGGCATCAGTTTTCCCTCAGGGGACGGGATAGCCTAGTGGTCAGAACATTGCGCTCGCAATTTGACAACCCAAGTTTGATTCCCGTTCGAGGGGATTTTTCCCAGGAGTTAACATCAGTGCCGACTCCACTCTCCCCAGAGGTCTCTTCAGATGAGACTATAAACAGAGGCCCTGTGTGCTAACACATGCAGAACATCTTGCACACATGTTAAATCCTGTTCCTCGCCATGGTGTGCCGATGGGAACAGATGATGAGATTTACAAAACTGCATACACACGGGGAACGGATGTAAAAAAAAAAACACGTGAGTGTTTATTCCATTATCCTCGATATTAAAGAATAATTTTATAAATTTATAAATTATATAGATTAAAAAGAGCACACAGAAAAAGGAAGAGAGGCTGTTTTACAACACTGCCTCAGGGCAACACCCTCATGATCACCAGCAATGAGCTGTCAGTTTTAAGTTTCTCGCCTGTTTCCTACACAGCAAAGTCATGTCGGAACTCTAGAGCTTCCTCTGTCCTGAAATAGTTCTTCCACCCCGTACCTGCCTCCTTTGACTTTCTTTCAAGAGGTAAAAGGACAAGTCACATTTTTTTGTGGCAAAATCATAATGCTCAAACAAGAGTAATCTGCAGCTGTTTCATGTCTCTTTTATCCCTCATGAACTGTATATTGTACTTATTGTATATATATTATATATATATATATATATATATATATATATTATTATATATATATAATAACAGTTACAATGTACTTATGAGTCAGGACTCAAGAGTCCACTTGCATGTATGAGCAATATGTGTACGTACAAAAACTGGTACTACAAACTGCATGATTAGTTTAAAAGGCTTCCAAGTTTATTTCATTATTACCATAGATAGCTATATATTATATATATATATATATATATATATATATATATATATATATATGCGTACTTGCAGGTGTGTGTGTGTGTATGTGTGTGTGTGAGTGTGAGTGTGTGTGTGTGTGTGTGTGTGTTCAATGTATGTGTTTGAATACAAACTATAAGATGTATGTGTGTGAGTCTGTGCAGTGTGTGTGTGAGAGTGAGTTTGTGTGTGTGTGTGTGGCGCGCGGCGCGCATTGAAGCACATGCATGCATCATTGTGTTACAAATACTTCTATCTCTGTGTGTTTGCAGGTATCTCCGGCAAATCACAGTGCCTGTACCTGATAGTATTTCTGACTCGCTACCTGGACGTGTTCACCTGCTTCTCCTTCTCCTACTATTTGATGTCCATGAAAATGATCCTAATCGGCTTGACTGCACTCACTGTTCTCCTCATTTTTGTCGTCTACAAGTCTACGTACAAATCAGAGCACGACACGTTCAACATTGCATGCTTACTGGTACTGGCAGCTGCTTTGGCTTTCTACATCAATCATGAATTTTCTTTTCTTGAGGTTGGTGCATTGATTTTTGTGATATTATTATCTGTGACAGATGTTGAGATTGTTAACGCCTCCCCCCGTGCAAGATTAAACCTTGCTGAAAGTACTTTTTATTGTAATACTGTAGTGTATGCTTTAGCAAGAAGTTGGGAAGTGGTGAGAAATTACACAGCTGCTGCAATATAATAAATATATATTATATATAAAAAAGGTGTTATTATCGTTTTAGGGAGGGGAGGGGAGAAGTTAACAGAGAAGGTGAAAATGGTAAAAAAATTACTAAAGTAAGAGATTAGGTCTGCTCCTTATCAAAGCACATTCCCTTCCTCACATCTGGTAATTATTTAAATTGCATCATACAAAATAAGATTGTTTGACCCTTGCCTTCCTTTGGTACTGTTTGCTTTTTCAGTCTGAAAAAATGTGTATGATTACTTTGCCTTATTTTGATCTTTCTACTTTGGAGGAAATAAACCAGGATAAGGATGAAAAGAAAAGCAGGGTAGAAATGAAAATAAGTTTCTTTTTTTTTTAAAAAGAATAAGAATTCATGTGTATGTGTGTGAGACATGTGTGTGCTTGTGATGGTATAGGCATCATCAGATTGTTATGTTTTATTGCATGTCTGTCAAGTGTTGAACTGTTGTCATGAGTTTGGATTGGAAGTGGGGGGGGGGGGAGGGGCTTGGATATTGTTGGATTTTTGTTGTTTTTGTTTTTTGTTGGTTCCTTTTTCTTTTTTTTTGTACATCGTACATTGCAATTTTTGCCTCATCCTACAGTCCACAGCACTGAAATTATTGACATGTTCGGTATTCTGGGAGACTGGTATGATGGAGTGATATTTTTTTGCCAACTACTAACTGTTCATAAGAACGTGTCTGGAGTCTTACTCTATCTATTTGACCTTAATGTTTCTTCTCTTCCTGTTTCATCAGCTAGTGGTATTGTCTGGTTTCAGTCATCTGTTCATTTTCTTGTCAGTGGATTAGTTTCGGGTGTTAAATCTATTCTGGTCAGGCTGACACAGGTGACAGATGTTTGGTTTGTAATTGTTTCTCCCTTTGTCCTCTATTGTATGTGTGAGGCTTTGTGCTTGTTGGCCAGGTTCAAAGGGTTGACTGTGCATTGATTGTGTATTGCTTTGTCTGCCTGCCTGCTATTTCCTCTGCGCTTTTTCGTTCTCCTTTCCATGGGGGATGGTCTGGTTTCTCTGTTGGTTATTGAGAATTCTAAACAAAAGAAAATCTGTTCAGTAGTCTGTAATATGATGTTTATTTCACTCATGATGATGAAAGCTTGGGGTTTTTTTAAATTACAAAGTACAAAGGTATCAGTTTCCCCTTTCAGTTATGTCCTCCCATTTTCTCTTTTCTGTTGTAACCAAACACTGTGGCATTTTCACATCAATTTTCAGTATACTTTATCTTCAGGTTCTACAAACAGGTCTGTTGTTCACAGCTCATGCTTCTGTGGATTTATATGTGTATACATACATACAAGAATCTGACAGGTAACTGTTGTGTAGACTTAACAGAATTCCAAAGAGACCATTCTTACATTATCTGTAAACCTCTCTATTTTGTGCTGTGCAGATTTTGTGGACTTTCTCCATCTATTTGGAGGCAGTGGCCATGGTGCCGCAGTTCTTCATGATTCGCAGGTCAGGGCAGATGGACATGTTACTCTTCCATTACCTCTTTGCAATGGGCCTGTATCGTGGCTTCTATATCTTCAACTGGGTTATACCGGTACCAAAACGAAGGCTACTATGACAGCATTGCGTTTTGGTCGGGATGCATGCAGACTGCCTTGTACTGCTATTTCCTGTTCACCAAAGACTTCCTTAAGCGACTGGCATGTCTTCGTCATGATCATCCGCTCGTCTTCAATGAAAAAGAATATGCCAGGCTCGTAGAGGATGCAGAGCACACCGTTGTGGAGGGTTTGGAAGACCAGGCGGATGATAAAGCACACCTGTTGGTTCATCAGACTCTCAGCATTGCTGTCCCTGATCAGGTAAGTTGGTCTACTGACACGGTTGGGCTTCTGTCAGTGTCACTCAAAAGTTTTCTGACCAGGCGTCCTGTCTGTCCTATAGGCAGTGGCTGAAACGTGAAGAGCTAAAACATAAGGGCTACAATATTTCTTTCACTTTCTCATACTCCTGTTTTGTGGCATGGGGAGGTGAGGGGGGGATTTTTATGTTTAAAAAAAAAAAAGTATCACTCACACACACTCTCTCTCACACACACACACACACACGCACGCTCGCACACACGCACGCACGGACACTTACTCGGGTACAATTTTCATGGCTTTTTTCTGTGCCAGTGTTGATGTTAAAGATGCCCCAAAAATGTCACTTTGACAAAAAGAAAGCTTCAGAGGCCATGGCCAGGAACCCCTGAAGAAGCAGAAAAGGTCGTTACTTAGCTATTGAGCCCATGAAGAGGATTTCTGTTTGATCAAATTAGAATGAGGTAACGGGATAGCTCAGTGGTCAGAGCGCTTGCTTTCCCCCAGCCAATGTTAAGCAGTGTCAAGCGTGGTTACTAATTAGATGGGCAGGGTTCACGCTAGGATTTTTTAAAACCGGTACTGCGAGGTTTGTTATGTTCTGTTCTGTTGTCAGCTTGTATCATGAATGTTCTTTATGATGTGTGCAGGACATCTACATAGGTGGAATACCTGTACATGGCCAGGATGCTGGCAGTAGTGCTGCACAGATAGGTGAGGCAGAATCCTCCCAGAATGGGAACTCTGGCTTACACCCCCTCTCTGCTGACGCCGCCGCTGCTGCTCCTGCTGTTGCTGCCAGTAGTGAGGCACCATTGGGAGAAGAGGCCAGAAATCCCTGTGTTGAAGTCAAGTAGTTTCAGCCTCAGGGATGTATGTGTGTCATTTCACCTGTTTGTGACTGAAAAATCACAGATTTGGGTCTTTTTTTTTAACCTGTGTTCCGTGTGTGTTACAGAAGCTAGTTCGCAAAACGGTAATATGTTGTTGTTGTTTTTCTTGTAAGTAGCTAAAGATCAAATATTCATTCGCTGTTTTATCAGTTCCTAACATTTTTATATGTCAATGGAAAAAACAATGTAACATATTAGAGTTATCATGACATTTTTTTTTTTAAAAACATACAATTATGTCTCAAGTATTCAAGTCAGTGCACAGATTGGATGTGCCATGTATGCTATTGTTCAGTGTTCAGTTTCAAATATAAGAATTGGATTTACCATGTAATGTATTGATCAGTGTGTTCAGTAAACTCCATGCAGTACTAACCATAATAGGAAGAGCTGTAGCTTCCATGGTCATTCTTTTTAAAAAAGCATCAAAGTTATTTGTTGAAATTTGTTTCTTATCCCCATTTAAATGTCTCTTACATGCACTCCTACTCCCACCTAGTGTAAGATTCTCACATATCACACATGCTGTCATAATCAATTGCAATAATTCAAAAACCTGGTATCAAGTAAGGTAAAAATTTATGCTTTTTTTTTTTTAGAGAGAAATAAGCACAAATCAAAATGAATCTTTTATCTGTGTACACCTTGATTCCAACAAGCTTGGAGATTCCAAGATTAAATTGACAATGAGTGATAACAGCTTACAGCAGCAGAAATTGATAGTTAGGGTAACTGACCCCAGTTGATTATGCAATATAACTTGAATGTGAACATGACAATGCTTAACTCTGCAGGGTGCTTTTTTTGTTTGCGTGTTTTTTTTGGGGTTTTTTTGTTTGTTTTTTTTTTGGGGGGGGAGGTTGTTGTAGCTGGTTCTTATTTTTCTGTAAAATCAAGTTACTTTTGTGGTAAGAAAGATAATTACAGTAAACGTTTGTTGGCGTTTTTGCTTCCTCACCTACTGTGATATTTTTGTCATGTTTTTTCCATGACTCTCATTACAGAAAACTTATTAATAAAGTACAAGCAGCTATTTCAAAATTAAAACAACCCTCTGTAACTGTAAGCTACGTTTTAATTGCTTACAGATATAAGATGATTTCAAGTTTTGTGTATAACATGTGCTACAGATGATATAACAGAGGGGATGTTTACTACCATCCCATAGGCTTCTGAAGTTGTGGATTTGAATCTTGTCAGTGGGATCTGGTGAATTAGCCTTTTCCCTATGGGTACCTCCTTATTGGGCAACCAACCAGCTACTAACCCTTTTCTATGTAGCACCCACTTCTGGTTTACAGAAGCATACAAATGTGCACAGTGCATGTGTAAAGGGAAATAGGGGTTCTCTCCTTTAACATAGGAATAGTGTTAAGAATGGGGATCTTTGCTATTTCCCAGGGCACCTTAAATTGCAGTCCTGCCAGTGCTGTAAATTCCTGTATAAGATGCATACAGAAGATCAGCTATGCACACATGAAAGATCCTGCAATTCATGTCAGTGCTCAGTGGGTTATGAAAATATGAACCTAACCAGCATGAAACCTGTGCCTTAATAAGAAGGATGGGCTCTGCCACCTTCAACTTGGCCAAGAATCAAGGCCTGAGAAACTCAGCACAGTGCATGCCCCAATGACTTTCAAGAAATTCAGGGAGAAAGAAAATAAATCGCAAAGAAGAGTTTGTATTCATGAGCACTGAGTGTGTTCCTTCATCCTATGTATGAGGCTCTTTTGGTATAAACAAGATTCTTCACCTTCATAAAATTCCACTTTCTTTGTTTTGACTTATTTTTATATTATTCTTTATATTTCTGTGTACATATTTTCTGCCTTACCGTCCATTAACCTGCCTTTATTCAAGCCAACCTTAATCACAATTTTTTTTTTTTGGGGGGGGGGGGGGGGGGGAGTTTTGCTTTTTGTTTGGCTGGTTGCACACAGACACAGCAGCAGAGTGGTTAAGAGCATTTGACATCCATCTGCAGGACGATGAATTCATGGGTTCGAACCTCTACAGCGTTGTCTGGTGAATTAAGGGTGGGTAGTTTTACGGTTTTTGCACATGGGGCCTTGATTTATAGTCTCATCCAAAGACTTTAACATTGTTTGATGTGTGTGTGTGTGTGTCTGTGTGTGTGTGTGTCCCCATTCCCCACTACCTTATCTGTTTTCTTCTGCTCCCGTGCTCTCATCATGGTTATGTGTGTACAGATATTTAAGCACCCTATAATCACAATCATGTATTCATTCATTGAAACTAGCCCTGCAATTATTAATCAATGATCATATTACACCAGTTCTAGTCGAGAAAGTGCAATTGAATTTGTTCTTGTTCGTTGTCCTGTAAAGTTTAAATTTTGTTGTTGTTGTTATTGATTTGTAGTTTTTTGTTGTTGTTTTGTTGAACATGATCACTAAGAAGAAAAAGAAAGTATAACACAATCACTGAAGAGATGTGGTTGCAATATTTTACACAGGTTTTGTAATTTTTTTTTTCTTGCCTCTTCTTGTTATTTTCTTCCTCTTGTTTGTTTGGTTGTTTCTTTTTGTTGGGATTTTTTATTTGTTTCTCAGCTAGAGCTCCGAGGTTCAACAATGGTGAGATTTCTGTGTATGTGTCTGTTTTTTTCCTCCCCTCATTTAGGTTACTGCATTCTGTCTTTATGGACAGTGTCTAAACACAATACCTGTATGCAAGCATTTTTTAAAAGTTTTTGTCATCCATTCTTACCAGCATGAAATGGCCTACTCATCCAAAAGGCAGAACAGGTTTTTAATGAGTGCACAAGATGTTCTGCGTGCATTTGTACACGAGGTCTTGATTTATAGTCTCATCCGAAGAACTTTTAACATTCAGTTTGATTTCTTCATAAAACTGGGAAGAAAGGGCAAGGCTGGAAATCGAACCCAGAACCTCTTGTTAGGCAGGTGAACGTCTTAACCATCCTGTCACCTTCCTTCTTATTTTCTACATATGGTTTTAGTAGTTTTTTGCTTGCATCTGTGATCTTTTATTTTCCTTTGAGTTGGTTGATGCTCCACTTTGCTGTAAATAAAAATGTGGAAAATAAATATCAAGGAGTTGAAAAGTAAAACATCTCAGCTTTCTGTGTGTGTATGTATGTGTGTACACGTGTGTGTGTGTGTGTGTGTGTGTGTTTGGGTGTGTGTGTGTGTGTGCACGCGCTCACGTGTGTGTGTGCGCACGCGTGTGCCTGCGCATGCATGCCTCTGTGTTTGTAACCAACCCAAAATTTTTATTCTTTTTTTTTTTTTATCTTACCCTCACAAGAAACTAGGCACAAAAAAATGCTTTAGAAAACACAATAAAAGGATAAAGTAAATCATTATTATTAAAAGTGAGAAAATGAAAAAAAGATATAAACATATATCAATGTAAGATGACCACAAAAAAAGAAGAAATTTTCTCAAAATGATGGGGAAAAAAGACAAACTAAGCACCTTACAAAGTAACACTCTATAAATGACACATGCTCTTACATTATTTTACCAAATGTTAGTCATATAAATAACAGGATAAGTAACCAAAGTGTTTTGCAACACATAATAGGCAGAAACAGTTCATGTTCTTTACATCAAATGTTTTCTTTTTTAGAGCTGTGTGTGTGTGTGTGTGTGTGTGTGTGTGTGTGTGTGTGTGTATGTGTGAGGATGTGGATGTGTGTGCTTACTAATTGGCTTAAGTGAATGCAAGACCTAAGCCATGCAGGATCTATACTCCCACCTCCAAAAAACATCCATAGAAAACATTCAAAAGAAATTTTAAAAGCTGAAGAGATATTGCTTTTTTTTTTTTTAATTATA
Source organism: Stramonita haemastoma (assembly GCA_030674155.1). Classification (NCBI taxonomy): domain Eukaryota; kingdom Metazoa; phylum Mollusca; class Gastropoda; order Neogastropoda; family Muricidae; genus Stramonita; species Stramonita haemastoma. Next base: position 67,006,469 of record CM060316.1, read on the forward strand.
TGTACTGCAGTGAAACATCTGGTGTACAACTGATTATATTACTTTGAATGAACAATACATTTTTAAAACAATGTAGAAAAAGACAACAATGATGCATATGAATAACCCAATATGTACAATGTACAACATAATTCAGACCAAAACACATACAGTCACAACTAGCAATGTATACATCAATCTGCGATAAAATAAAAACTATGAGAAACTGACAACAAGAACTTGCAAGGAACCAGTTATCTGCTGAAAGTGTTGAGGCCTACCTGCTCCTGTGATACCTTTTGAGTTCATAGTCACTCAGCAGTATTCCCTGTATTCTTGCCCAGACTTCCCAACCGTTGTAGAACAGTCTGTCGGATGATTCTTATAACCAGTAGAGAAATTTAATGACACAGGTATGTACACAAATAGATGTGATGTATGCAGCCATATGCAAAGCACACACATCCTTACTGATTCCTTGTCTCTTGTCTTTCTCTGTGTCCTAAACAAAAAAGTCAAAATGATCTGTATTCTCTCTCTCTCTATCTCTATCTCTCTCTCTCTCTGGGACAGATAGCCTAGTGGTCAGAACATTGCGCTGGCACTTTGACGACCCATGTTCGAATCCGGTCGAGATTTTTCTCCTGGAGTTAACATCAGTGCTGACTCCACTCTCCCCAAAAGTCCTTCGGATGAGATTTTAAACCAAGGCCCCGTGTGCGAACACACGCACAACATCTTGCGCACACGTTAAATCCTGTTCTGCTTTTAGTAAGAGTAGGCCATTGTGTGCCGGTGGGAACAGATGACATTTACAAAACTGCATAAACACGGGGACTGGATGTAAAAAAGCACAAGAGTGCTTAGTCCATTATCCTCGATATAAAAGAATAAATCAAATCAAATCAAATCAAATCTCTCTCTCTCTCTCTCTCTCTCTCTCTCTCTCTCTCTCTCTCTCTCTCTCTCTCTCTCTCTCTCTCTCTCTCTCTACCTCTACCTCTACCTCTCTATTTCTTCCCTCTATCTCTCTCACACACCACACACATAAAGATCATACACTTTGACAATGATGATGGCAGTTTGGGCTGTGGAGGACAAGGGCAAATTTGAGATGAAACTGGATGGGAAAATCTTGTGTTTTAAGTAAATATGTCTTGAGGCTGGATTTCAAAGTGTCATAAGTAGTGTTTTGGTGAAGCGAGAGAGGGAGGTCATTCCAGACTGATGGACCAGAATTAGAGAAAGAGTGATGGCCAACAGTGATTTGGTTGAAATCTAGGTGTTTGTAAGCACAGGGTATCTGCAGCAGAGCTGAGGGAACGAGGGAGAGTGTACAGGTGGAGACATTCACAGAGGTAGGAGGGTTTATTGTTTCTTTTTTTTTTTAATGACATAATGGACTGCACACAGAACACCAACAGGGCTTCAAATATAAAAGGTCTTGTGTGCCATGATAATGAGATACAAACATATCAAACATCTTAACATATTTTCTTACTTTGAAACAATATTCTGAAGAAAAAGGAAAAAAATAACAAAAGAACCTGATAGCAAACAAACATTTAAAAAATCAGCAACATTGTCATGTAACGCCCAGACATAGTATTTTTTTCAAGACACATTAAGGACCATGAGTTTAAAAGTCCAAAAAGCGTAACAAATTAAAAAAAATTATGTGAGGGAACACCAAAAAAAAAAAAGAGAGGACAAACCAATAAACAAACAAACACAATCCCGTCTTCTTTAGACAACAAGAATACAATTTCAAATTCAATATAAAAACCACAACATTTCTGTCTAATGACACGTTTATGATAGTATGATAACATGTATGAGAGAGAGAGAGAGAGAGAGAGAGAGGAGAGAGAGGAGAGAGAGAGAGAAGGGGGGATTTGATGGAGACCTCGACCCTGGCAATGGAGCCCTTAGATTTACTTCCCTTCAGGCAGGTTACCACAATGCTATGCGCGCCACGTCTGCAGTCGCCATTTGAGCTGAACGTGGAACTTTAGTTGCAGACGATCCGCGACAACTGGTCAAGATGAATATTTTTCGACTTGTTGGGGATATGTCCCATCTCCTTGCCATTATTTTGCTGTTGTTAAAAATGTGGAAAACTAGATCGTGTGCGGGTATGTATCGTTTTTGCATGATAATAACACTGTAAACAAAAATCGAAGACTTTGCAAGTAACCGTTTACACAAACCTGAGTAACCAACGTTACCGATAACCATAATGGCTGTAAATGCAGGAAGCCGGTTATTAGCTTTGTTTACATATATATTTATGCTTTCATTGAATGGGTAAATGCAATCCTTCATACATAGTTTATTGACAGAATACAAAGTGGGACTCCTGAGGTAATTCATCACTACCTAGTCTTTCTCGACCCCCACTAGGGGCCTAGGCCTAGCCCACTGACTAGGTACAGTGCCCTAGGCCTAATTAGGCCTAGTTTCATCCGGCTTTTTATCGAACTAGAAAGTAGAAGGCGAGCGCACTATGGAAGAAGCTGAACAGATCTTGAAAAAAATAAAGTCCAGAAAGTTGTGAGGGGGGTTGGGAAGAAGATTGCAACTATGGGTCATCTATACTCAGCTTAAATGAGATTTTGTGTGATGTGTGTTTATTTAAGTAAGTGTGTGTGTGTGTGTGTAAAGTCTGTCATGAATAATAGATTGTATTTTATTTCTTGGCAGGTATTTCTGGCAAGTCTCAGATCCTGTTTGCTTGTGTATTCTTGACACGCTACCTGGACTTATTTACCAGTTTCATTTCACCATACAACACTATCATGAAAGTGTTCTTCATCGGTTCTTCTGTCTTCACTGTCTACCTGATGTATGTGAAGTTCCGGGCTACCTATGATGCAAATCACGACACATTCCGCATCGAGTTCTTGGTTGTTCCTGTTGGAGGCTTGGCGTTTTTGGTCAACCATGAGTTTTCTCCAATGGAGGTACCTTTCAACTCTGACTTTTTCTAGTAAAAAATTAAATATTGATGGATGTATTATAATAATATATTATTTTAAAAAATAGATAATAATGATAATATTTTATTTTAAAAAATAAATGATAATAATAATAATATATTATTATTAATAATTATTTTATGATTGAGTGAGGTTTAAAAAACATAACTTGAAATCGGGCGATTTAGACCATTTCTAAGTTTAAGGTTTTAATGATTTATAAATTTATTTGATTAACATATGATATGCACTAATGCAGAGCCATAAAATTAAGTTTTGTTCAGGTCTGTCAATCTATTTAAACTAGAAACTGCTAAACTAGACTGTTTCATGTATTAAAAATTTACATATAATACTTAATAGATAGATGTGTGAACACTACAATATCAAATGCCTTTTTGTATACATTATATTTATACTTATAGTTTTTTTCTTTCTTTTTTTTTCTTTTTTTTTTTTGTTCCTTAGCTAGACCCTGACTATGAGGTTTACCAATGGTGAGATTTTGTGTGTGCGACTGTTTTTGCCCACTATCAAGGTAGCCACAATCTGACTTCAGGATTTTTTTTTTTGTGTAGTCATAAAAAGTATTGCAGGCAGTTTCCAAGTCAGTTTTTCATTTCTGGATGATGAGTTACAAAGTAACAATAGCAACCACTGAGAACACTGATGCGATTTGGCCGTTCAGTCAGCTGCTTTGCTCTGGATGAATGAGCAGACAAAGTAAGGAAGGGTAAATGCAAAATATGCTTTTGATGTTGTTGACCTTACATCACCGCCACCCCCTCCCTCAGTTATTATGTTATGCCACTGTAATAAAACTTCAGCAGAACGAGAAGACAAAATGTTTATAAATAAAATTGTTCAATACTGAGAGCGAAGAAGAAGACGTTGGCGGGACAGAGAACGGGTGTGCACATCAGATCTGTAGTATCATATGCAATATCAGGGAATGCACAATGATAGGGAGAGAGAGGGAAAGAGAATCTGCAGTATGCATCTAATTATTCAGAAGTGGAATAGATAAGAAACATAAGCATTCAGTCCCGCCCTGAAACCCCCACCCTCTCACCCAACACACAGTGACACACACACACACACAGACACGCACACGCACACATGCACATAGACAGAGAGGGGGGAACAAATTTATGAAAGGGCAAGACCAACAGAAACATGATCACATGCATACATGGTACAAAGGGGGGTAACCGTTACGTGTGCAAACCCAATATTTCTCTTTTTTTCTGGAAAGTATGGTAACACTTGTGGTGTGTATAGTTTCTCTTTGCAAGGATGTGTGTCCTAGCATTAGTAGCAACCATGCTGTATTTGACACATAAGTGAGACAATGCTGTTACAAGAGAAGCGTGGGTCACTACAAAGCGATAATGTACACTCACAGTACAGCACATAAAATCTATTCTTTGAGAATGTGTATGTTACCCACAACACTTATTATTTATTTAGCTTGTTATTTGTAAACACTAATAAACAACTTTTTAATTATTTTTTTCTTTAGTTTATTCTTTTATATTGAGGATAATGGGATAAGACCTCTTGTGCTTTTTTACATCCAGTTCTCATGTGTATGCAGTTTTGTAAATGTCATCTGTTCCCACCGGCACACGGTGGCCTACTCTTAGTCTTATGAAACATGTGCGCAAGATGTTCTGCGTTTGTTTTACACACAGGGCCTCAGTTTATAGTCTCATCCAAAGGACTTTAGGGCAGAGCAGAGTCTGCACTAATGTTAACTCCAGGAGAAAAATCTCCTCGACCGGGAATGGAACCCAGGTCATCAGATTGCGAATGCAATGTTCTGACCACTAGGCTATCCCGTCTCCACTTTCTGGGGATGTGTAGACCTCCATGGAGATGCTGGGGGCTCATTAAGTATAATAGCTGCCTCACCTTCTGGAAATACTGTACAAGAAATTTCTACTTTTCTATCTAGAGCTCTCCTTGTTTTGGTCTCTCTGCTTACACTTCTCAGTCTTCTGTCATTTTTCTTTTTTCCTGCCCTTTTTCTAGTAATTTTTTTTTTTTTAAAAGCTTTCATTGTATGCGAGTTTGCTTGTATTCTTTTGTTTTTACTTTAGTTACAGTGGGATAAGCACATGATGTCCATCCTGCAGTGTTATTTGCCCATGTGCCGTTTTTTATGTATATTTTTTTTACTTTAAAACGTTTAACTTTTTTAAAAACTTTTTTTTTGGGGGGGGGGGGGGGGGTAATCTGAGGATGATAACAGATACGGCTGATGAGAATGGCTAGCGTCCTCAGCATAGCTTGGTTTATTAATCTTAAAGGAATGAAATGATTTAGACTTTTTTTTTTTCAGATGGACGGTGTTACTGTTAGGTATTTGTTGGTATTAGGAGGTGGTTTTGTTTGGGGTTTTTTTTTTAAAATTTTTTTTTTAGGTGTTGGTTTTTTAACCTGAAGAGAAAGTTACTGGAAACAGTGAAACTGAATGAAGTGATAGCCATGATATGGCTTTCGTGGTCTATTTAAACAATATGGCATGGTATGCTCTGGATGTGTAGAATCTACAGAGATGTTCATCGATAAAGTAATGAAATTTCAGAGAAGCTGTATTAAAATTTCTTGAACAACAAGAGCAATCTAGAAGTGTGGGTGATTTCACACCCATGGCATATGGGAAAAGTTAAACTTAATTTTTACTTAGACTGATGGAGAAAAACCCTTGCACTTTTCTACCATTTATAAAAATTTTACATGTGCAGGTTCATTTGGCATAGTGATCACAAGATTACATACATTTTTGTGTGATTTTTTTACCAGATCCTGTGGACCTTTTCGATCTACCTGGAGTCAGTGGCCATCCTGCCTCAGCTCTTCATGGTCAGCAAAACCGGGGAGGCTGAGAGCATCACATCCCACTACCTGTTTGCCCTGGGTTCCTACCGTGCCCTGTACATCCTCAACTGGCTCTACCGCTACTACTTCGAGGGCTTCTTTGATTTGATAGCTGTTGTTGCTGGCTGTGTTCAGACCATCCTGTACTGTGACTTCTTCTACCTCTACATCACCAAAGGTTTGTACTGTTGTTCTTTGTCTGCAGAGGATTGGTTTGTGAGGAAAATAATGGAGAATGGAGGGATGTTACTGCCAGTAGACTGTCTAGCAGTCTGTGTTTCCATACACTTGCAGCTGTGCACAAGAGAAAAAGAGGAAACCAGCTCTCATGGTGCAGTGGATAGCGCCTTAGTTTATGGGCTGGAAGATCGCAGATTCAAATCTCATGAGTCACAGGGATTTTTCGGATTCTGGCCAGCTTCTTCATAGAGTGACTGTGCTATGGGCTTATTGGGAAGACATTCACGACTCTGTAAGTTTCATCCACTTGACAGATGAGAGCTTGAAAATGTTGCTCAAACTACCTTAGAATCAACACTGCAGGTGTTTGCATCACTCGGGCCCCTACCTACAAAGCAAGAGAAGTTCTGGTTCGATTCCCATTTGTGCCTGAAAATTTTCCCCATCTACTAGACTGTGAGAAGTAATCAGGGTGCTAGTCTTTCTGATGAAATGATAAACAGCAGATGTGCAACATACATTCAATGCACATAAAAGAACCCATGGCAACAAGAGAGTTGCCCCTGGCAAAATTCTGTTGAAAAAAGCCACTGTGATAGGGAAACAAATACACATGTAGATAGAAAAGAGAAAAATAATAAAAAGGTTGGTGCTGCTCTTGTGGCGACATATGCTCTTCAGGAAGAGCAGCCAGAATTTCATGCAGAGAAATCTGCCATGACTTATGGTGGTATACGAATGGGACAAGGGCATTACAGAGACATGAAATGGTCACTACCTCAAGGGGTGTCTCACTCACTCAGTCTAGCTCAGTGACTAAACTGTTATAGTTTGTAGGAGGTTTAGTAGGTGGTGTCCTGCATATGATAACTCAGAACAGGCACTACTAGTCTCCTCCAAAGTGATCCAACAGCAGCACAGGACCCCTCTAGCTGGTGGTCCCACTGCAGCCTGACATTGATGGGCTCCCAGTGAACTTCTGACGCTTGAGGATGAGACATGGCAAATCTGAGTGTGGTTGGGTTTGAGAAATCAAAATTAGAGGCATAGGATGTACATGACAGGAATGTCACAGATGAGGCAGCACACAAAAGAGAAAGAATGAAGAAGAAATGAAATATTTAAAATGGAATCCAAAGATGACAACTGCCAACTTGTCTCAGTGGGAGAGAGAGAGTACAGGAAATTTGAAAAAAGCACAGGAGCAAGATCCAGTCATCTCAAAATTCATTCCTGATTGGATCCTGTCATAAGTTTATCTTCTAAGGGTGTAGAGTGAGAGTCATTATTTTTAGTTGAATGAGGATGCCTACTGAAAGAAGTCATATGCAGGGATGTATGGAATTCTCACCTTAGTAAACTGTACACACAATTTGGGTGAAACTAGTGATCTACTGTGTCATCTTCTCTGCCAGTACCACCTGTTACACATCATTTTTCCTGTTTCTCTCTCTCTCTCTCTCTCTCTCTCTCTCTCTCTCTCTCTCTCTCTCTCTCTCTCTCTCTCTCTCTCTCTCTCTCTCTCTCTCTCCCCTCTCTCATAAGCATGTCTGTTTCTCCTGTTCTCTAATTCTCTCTTATAAACTCTACTGTTTGTGTTTTATGTGTTTGCAGTACTGAAGGGAAAGAAGTTGAGCCTGCCAGCTTAAGGGGACAGTGCATGACCAAAGAAGAGGAAACACCATGGAGTGCATGAGGGTCTACCAGGTGAATCGCCTGCCTGCATGTGTGAGCCGGACAGATGTGCGTGCTGAAACAGTGCTAAAGTATGGATGGATAGAGGGGAGGGTGGAGGTAGTCTGGACCAGAACATCTGAAAGGTTGAGAAGAAGAGACCCGAAAGTAGCAGGAAGTGGCCTCTAAATGGCATCTTCAAAAGCGAGAGAGAGAAAATAAAAGTATTCCATGGTTAAAGATATATCACTCCCATGATATAACCGGAGGTTGAATGTGAAAAGTGGAGGATGAAGATAGTAAAGAAATCTTTTGTGTTGGTAAATGTGTGGTGGCTGTGTAGCGGTTGTTGTGATGCAGTTGAAATGTTTGCTATCGATGGAGCAAGGCCTGAGCCATGTTCATCTTTGTCAATAACTTTGCTTTTGTTATCTGATTTTATCATTTATTTTGTCTGTGTGTTTTGGATAAGTGGAATTTTTTTTTTTATCATGTTTTCCCATGATAAGTTGAAACTAAATGCCAGGTTTACTTTTTATGCTGCCATATGATTTATAAATTGGGCGTTAAGGACTATCATAAAAGTAGATGCTGTGATGACTTTGTTTTTTTAATCTGTGAGAATTCAAAAGGCCCATTTTCAAATCATCATTACTCTCAAAACATCTGGTTCCAGTTTACAGTCATTCCTCCTTCCTTTTTACAGGGAATAGCGTAAGAGAGAGGTACTAATCCATGAGTGAATAGCTATAGTAAAACGCCCAACTCAGGATTATAGGATTTAAAATGTATTTTGGCAATCTTTTCGTGAGCTCCTCTCTCTCCTTCCAGTCTTCCCCACTCAAGGTAACTTATTTACAGCAATTTAGATAAAATAGAGGTTATTCTTTGTTTTAGGTACTACTTAATATATCACTTCTAGCTCAAAATCATCAGTAGAAATTTTTGGATCTCAGACACAGGAGACAGAATTAGTAGTGAATCTGTGAAGTAGATTTGTCATTAATGATTGATACAGATTTAAATTAGTCATACATTGTCTTCAGTTTATATGCTACAACACAAACCACTCCTGGACTCTTTGTTTTCAGTAGTGACAAAACCCAAGAACAGAGCACAGTCATAATGTGTTTTTAAGTCTGTTCTTTCCCTTCAAAATTAGGTTTGTTTTTCACCATACACTACTTCTCAGACTTCTTTATAGCCCTTCTTCGCATAAAAATGTATATTGTGTGTATAGTGTCTTATGATGCAGATGCCATGTTCAAGTCCAGAGTCCATGTAAGTTTTAATGTTTAAAAAAAAGAGCATGAAGTTTGTTTTTTTCTGTGTTGGGGATGTTAGTATCGTACTATACTCACCACTTTGAAATCTCGTTTTGGTCTCTTTGTGATTGCTTGAAAGGAAAGTTGACTACAAACTTAATGGTTATTGTTAATCTGTTTTGTAAGTTTTCTTTCCGTTATTTTTATCATTATGCTTAACTATTGGGATTTTGGTCCAAATTGTTCAGTTGCCATTTTTTGTGTGTTCGAGCTTATTGATTCTTGTCATCTGTGACCATGAATAATTTGGTGCCAGATGTTGATTGGGTAAAGTTTGTGATTTGTTTTTGGAAGATCGAATATGGAGTTAATCCATTATCAAACTAGAGATGACAGCTAACAAGTCTTGTAAAACCATACAGATGAAATTGTACCTGTGCCAAAAAGAAACTTAATCCACGTTAAAGTTGTAAACAAGCAGGAAAAAAATTTTTGGTATCTACATGCAGCAAATTTTGATCAGTAGTAAGGCCCAGCTGCTTTCAGGCACACTGTTTCACATTCACTATTTATTAAAGGTATGTGTATATTTGCAATCCATATACTTCTTACATAGAACACGTTTTATTGTATCATTTCCATTCACATACATGAGGATGTAAGATTGGAAGTGCATGTATATAATGACAAAATATTTGATACAGCAATTAAAGTTGAACATTGTGTAAAATGTATGAAAAGTGCTGAAACGTTCCTGTGTCTACCAGTAAAGGTACAGTTCCAGCAGCTGTCAAAATAATGTTGTGATGTGTGTGTAGCTAAATTTTTGCTCAGTTTCTTTTCAGTGTGTGTGAGTGTGGTGTTGATGTTTTTGTACATGATGGTTTTTTCGAATACATACTTTTCAATACACAATAGTCTTTGTTCTGCTTCTCATCTGCCCAAGAAATTTCCTTTACGGAATGGGGAAAAAAATGCAAAAGTAGCATTGCAACAAATACAATAAACTGAATGAATTTCTGTATCAAATCAAGTTTTAAATATAAGAAGAATATATAATGACTAAGAACTGCCACCTCAGTAATCTTTTCAGCTTTGCTAGTTAAAAGCAGTAAAAAGTTCTCGTTTGAAATCCTGGCAGTGCTTATGAAAACTATTGAAGTATTGTGAGCAGATCAAAGATAAGTGATATGATAATGAATATTGCAGGATTCAGATTGCTCATGTTCGATTTGCAGACATAGTGGCTTTATCCATGCTCTGATGAGGTATGGAATGTAAGGAGTTAACCTTTTTTGCTGCCACATCCATTCTGTGCTTACTGATAGCTGTTTGCTCAGAGCATTTTAGTTAAGGAATGGGGAAAGGGTAACAACTTAACACAAACAAAATCTAAATTTGGGATGTGATTAAATCCTACATCTTATGTGTACTCTGTGCAGATATTACTGAGTGTATACAACATTTTGATATGAAGTAAAGGAAAGGACAATTAAATTCATAGTCATGGCTGTCGTGGGACACCTTTGGCACACAGAAGCATGGTAGCAAAATTTGCCATAGGGAACTGGAAAGGTCAAAATATTTTTTAATGAAGTTTGAAAGAGCAAATAAGAATTACAAAATACATCAAGCTCTTATCGCTTCATGAGTCAGGAAGAGATCAGCGTTGGAGATTGCTATTTTTTTTATTTCTGTGTTTTGCAGTTTAGGAAAATTGCGATTGGTTTTATTTCTGTGCTTTGTGGTTTAGGAAAATTGTGATTGGTTGAAATGAAACGTAAACATTCAGAATTATCAGAACCCCACGTAATTTGTCGAGTTTCCAGTCTTATTTCATACCTAAAGTTGGCTGTTATGTGGAGTGGTTATCCACCTTATATTCATTCAAGTTAACATTATGAAAGCAAAAGGCAACCTTGAGCGTAATCCTAGAAAAGTTAAGGTACACAGTTGTGTATAAAATCACCCACATACCAAAGGGGGTTTTTTTTTAAAGCTGATTAAAACTATCCTACAGGTTTACTGAACAGAAACCGAAACCATATTTGATGAAGTGCTAGATGGAACAGGATATAAACAATCTCTTACAAAGACTTGCATGTGAATTGACCTCACAGGTCATCCTAGACATGGCTGTGTTTCAACCATTTCTTTTTTTATTCTTTTATATCGAGGATAATGAAATAAGCACTCATGTACTTTTTTACATCCAGCTGTTTTAAAGTTACCAGTGCTACATTGCTCCCTCCTGTTGTTATCAGCAACATGGAGATCAAAAAAGGACAAATACTGTCTCCTTGGCAGAACAGAAAATGGATGTTAGCACCTGTTGTTCAAGCAATATTTATCTGCATCATATTTCCAATGCTTCATACAAATCAGTAGTACTGTGGTGTACTGCTGTGAGATTTGCCCATCTATTGTCAACATATCTTTAGCTGGAGCAGTTCAACCAGAGATGCCTGTGAAAAAAACTGCAGCAATAAATAATAGTGATTAGCTGTCCACGGTGCACAAATCCAACATCACTCAGTCAAGAGTGCTATATTTAGTGCGCCCTTTCCTTTTGCCTAGTCCCAAGTGTGGTCAGTTCCTACAATAATTAGCATCAGCTGACCCCATCTGGACTGGGATAGGTAGATTAATTAGCTAAGAGAAGCTGAAAGTGGGGGAAACTGACTGCTGTGTGTCCAATATTCTGTTGACAGCTATGTCACTATACCATAGGTTAAAGCACATCAGGAACCAAATACTAAGGTCAATCACTGAGTATTTACTCAAAGATGAAGCCATCTTAAGAATTCCACAAAATAGAGAGCTGAAGCAGATGTGCCATCACCACAAAAAGCTCTCAAGAGATACAGGGATAGAGTCTCTGGGAAATGCTGGCTTGGGCATGTCATGGTATGCTCTAGATTGTATTAAAAAGAAAAAAAAGACATCTGACTCCAGCAGAGAAGACTATAAAAGCTATATATATATATATATATATATATATATATATATATAATATATATTATATATATATATTATATATATATATTATGTATTGTGTGTGTGTGTGTGTGTGTGAACTGAGCTGCTCTGAAGTCATAATGTGACAGCTGAGGCATGCGGACAGACCTCTAGCAAAATTACAAGCACAGGAGAAAACCAGGCACAACAAAACAGGCATTCATAAGGTCTGGTTTATTGTCAATTTTATGGACAGTAAAACTAATTTTCAAAACAAACCACAGCACTCGGATGCGTACAGCACACAAATAATGATGTAATATTTCAAGTGCTCTTGTAAACTATACAATAACTAGATATCCTGAAATGAGCCCCACTCTATAACCAACTGATGCTAATTACAAAATCATTGCAGAAAAACATACGGGAGACAACATCTATAAATGAAATGCCTGTGACATGCCTGCAGTAGCTAAATTCCACAATAAAAAGGTCATGTTCAAAATAATATGCAATACTTTATGTGTACACATTTAGATATATTCAGCAAAAACAACTGAAATGTATGTAGTTGTAAATAAACATGTTCTCAGTGACATTTGAGACTATGTTAACACACAACCTTTGCAAGCTGTTCAGTGAACTTTGGAATTATATTCACAAAGATTCTTTCCCCGAATGTCGCCCATCATATTGTCATATGAGCCAGCTTGCATGTGAAGTGTTAGGTGATCACATGATGTGCAAACACAAATCAATTCAGAAACATTTTCTGAAGGTCAGACACAAGAAACCAGGCAGAATTTCATTGACCGAGTATAAACGTTCTGTAAACTGATCCTGCCTTGCTTCCCTTAATACTGTTTTATCATCTTCCTCATTATTATCATTATCATAGCCATTACTATAGCAATTAGTCTGAATGCGCAAGAATCTATATTGCCTCAAATTCTTTTCCTTCTTCTTCAAACGCTCAGACAGTAACTATTGCTGTCTATCACGTGGGTAAAAATGTTTTACACTGGGAGTCAGGCCCAGCACATCTGACTTCCATGTGGAAAGGAACTGTTATCTTTTAAGTCTTTCTGGGAAAAAAAGCTGAAGAAGGCAGAGAACAGACAAGAAGGGGATGACAGGAAGAAACAAAGACAGGGATAAAAAAAAGTGGGAATTCCTCACAAAGAATTTACAGATGGCGGGGTTGTTATTTATAACGACAGGCCTCTGACATCCCCATAGGTAATATTACCAGAAATGAAAAAAAAAAAGAACCACCTTTCACAGCTACTAAAAAAAGATAAATGCTAAAGATAGGAGAGACAGGGGAATGGTGGTCATTGCGCTCGCAATTTGATGACCTGGGTTCGATTCCCGTTCGAGGGGAATTTTCCTCTGGAGTTAACATCAGTGCTGACTCCACTCCCCCCAAAAGTCCTTCGATGAGACTATAAATCGAGGCCCCATGTGTGAACGCACGCAGAACATCTTGCGCACATGTTAAATTCTGTTCCGCTTTTCGTAAGAGTAGGCCATCATGTGCCGGTTGGATCAGATGACACGATTTACATAAACTGCATACACACAGGGACTGGATGCAAAAAAATGGGTGGGTGGGTGGGTTGTTGTGTTTGCGTAAATATATAATTTGTTAATTCTACTGCATACACTCGGGTTCTGCATGAAAAAAAAGCACATGAATGCTTATTCCATTATCCTCGATATAAAAGAAGAAATAAATCCTCGATATAAAAGAAGAAATAAATAAATAAATTAAAGAAAGAAAGAAAGAAATAATTTGGGGAAGGGAAAAAAAAACAAAAATACCCGTGGCCCACATGGGGGTCGAACCCACGACCTCCGCGTTATCAGCACGGCGCTCTAACCAACTGAGCTAATGGGCCTGCGATAGTTGAGGACCTAATAGTAAATTCTTATCAATAAGTAGCAAGAAGGGAAAGAACCGTTCTGATTTCTTTGTTGTTGTATTCATATTTACGTCCCTTCTAATCTGTGGGTTTGAAATGAAGATCTGTCTTCTGTTTTTCTGTTAATTAACCCCGTTGTTTGGTTTGGTAGTTTTTCTGTCACATAGCGCTCTTTGTTGGACTAGTGAGTAGGCCTAAGCCAATATTGTAAAAATGATACTACATGTTGGAAGGTGGATGGAGGTGCCATGATATTTCATGTGTATCATTCAGACTGGAGTTTATGTATTCTTTTTTTAAATTTATTTATTTATTTATTTATTCATTTATTTATTATTTTATTTCGAGGATAATGGAATAAGCGCTCGTGTGCTTTTTATAGCCAGTCCCCGTGTGTATGCAGTTCTGTCAATTGTGTCATCCGTTCCCACCCGCTCACACTGGCCGACTCTTCCGAATGGCGGAATGGGTTTTAACGTGTACGCAAGATATTTTGCGTGCGTTCGCACACAGGACCTCGTTTATAGTCTCATCCGAAGGACTTTTAGCGCGGGGGGATGGAGTCGGCACTGATGTTAACTCCAGAGGTAAAATTCTCTTGAACGAGAATCGAACCCAGGTCAGCAGATCACGAGCGCAACGCTCTACTAACCACTAGACTATCCGCCCCCCAAATTCTAAGCAGTGTTGCTTTTTTTTTTTTCCGGTGGTCAAGGTTTATGTTTTACCTTGAACGAAATGTGAAATGTTGACTGGATAGACATGTGTGCCAGTTACCAGTCTCACGAGAAAGACCACAAAGGTGAAATTTTACTATCGAGGATAGATACAGATTTGTTGCCAATTACTGCATGCTGTCGTATGTTTTTCTTATTCTATGTTTCTCTCTCTGCTTGTCTGTCTAGCTATATGTCCCCCCCCCCCCCCCCCCCTCTCTCTCTCTCTCTCTCTCTCTCTCTCTCTCTCTCTCTCTCTCTATATATATATATATATATATATATATATATACATATATATATATATATATATATATATATACATATATATATATATATATATATATATATATATATATATATATATATATATATATATATATATATATATCGATCAATTCATCCTGCTTTCTTATATATCATATCTGTCTATACATCTATCCATTCATCCATCCACCTATCCCTCTATCTATCTATCTATCTATCTATCTGTCTGTGTGTCTGTCTATCTATCTATCTGTATTAATTTGTCTGTCTGTCAGTCTATCTATCTATCTATCTATCTATCTATCTATCTATCTATCTATCCCTGTCTACGAGTTACTTTATTTCAAGGAAAATGAAATAAGCGCTCATGTGCTTTTTTCGCATTCAGTCCCCGTGTGCATGTGGTTTTGTAAATTTTGTTATTCGTTTACACCGGCACAAATGACTTACTCTTCCAAAAGGCAGAACAGGTTTAAATGTGTACCCAAAACGCGCGCGCGCATGTGTGTGTATGTGTGTGCGCGTGCGCGCGCGCGCGTGCATGCACGCCCGTCTCATTCCGAAGGGAGTGGGGTCGGCACTGATGATAACTCCACTGAAAAAAAAAAAATCCTCTTAAAGGGCGTCTTGGTCGTGTCTCGAACCTGGAATCGAACCCTTTCGGATGAGTCGATAAACTCAGGTCCCGTGTGTTGCACATCATTGTTTAGTGCACGTAAAAGAACCCACGGCAACAAGGGGGTTGTCCCTGGCAAAATTCTGTTGAAAAAAGTCACTCTGATAGGGACACAAATACAGTTGCAGACAGGAAAAAGAAAATAATCATAATGATACTGGGTGACGCTGCATTTGTGGCGATGCGCACTCCCCAGGGAGAGCAGCCCAAATTTTTTTGCAGAGAAGTCTGCTGTGACATAGTGGTATAAATAAATAGATAAAATAAAATGAAATAAAATAAATGAATAAAATAAATAAATAAAACCCCTGGTCGTCGGATCGCTAGCGCAACGTGCAACAATGTACGTGCAAGGCTCCCCCGCCCCGTCCCCCCTGAGATATACATAAGCTTATGTGAGTGCATGAGTGCCAGCATGCATGCAAACGTGCCAGCATGCATGAGTGTGATGGACGTGCGTGCTTGAGGTCTACATACGTGCGCGCGCATGAGAATAAGATTTTTTTTTTTTTATCGAGGATAATGGGATAAGCACTCTTGTGCTTTTTTACATCCAGTCCCCGTGTTTATGCAGTTTTGTGAATGTCATCTGTTCCCACCGGCATACGATGGCCTACTCTTACGAAAAGCGGAACAGGATTTAACGTGTGCGCAAGATGTTCTGCTTGCGTTCACACACGGGGCCTCGGGTTTAAACTCTCATCGAAGGACTTTCGGGGAGAGTGGAGTCAGCACTGATGTTAACTCCAGGAGAAGAGAGAGAGAGAGAGAGAGAGAGAGAGAGAGAGAGAGAGAGAGAGAGAGAGAGAGAGAGAGAGAGAGAGAGAGAGAGAGAGAGAGAGAGAGAGAGAGACAATGACAATGACAATGACAATTGTTTATTGTCTCAGGCAAGATGCCCATTGACAAGGGGACAGTGGGAGGGGGACTGGGCACAAAACACAAAATGTCATATTCTGAAAACTTAACAACAGCCCAAATAGTCATCATGTCATGGATTCCGTAACATGGTTATACAGGATAGATTCAGATCCCTTTTTTTTTTTTTTAAATGTATATAAGTTCTGATTAGCCCTTACAATGGAAACTGGTAAGGGGGACAAATTTCCTCTGCAAAACTGTACAGATTCAAAACATACATCTCACAACAAACTTGTCTGCAGCAAGGCAATGTCTCTTCTTCATTTTTTTTTTTCCATGACTTTTGAAATTTTGCACCGCTAACACGTGATAAATTTGTAATAATCCATGCGGCATGTAGTGTACATCTCTCTCTCTCTCTCTCTCTCTCTCTCTCTCTCTCTCTCTCTCTCTCTCTCCTCTCTCCCCCCTCACACAACACACACATACACGCACACTCACACACACATTTTCTCCTTCTCTCTTACACACACACACACACACACACACACACACGCACGCACGCACGCACACAGCACACTCACACACTCACTCACTCGCACACGCACACACACCCCCCTACACACATGTTCTTACACACACACACACACACACACACACACACACACACACACACACGTGCGCCCGCACGCGTGCATACACACACACGCATATTCACGTACATACACACACATACATGCATCCACATACATACACATACACTCATTCACAGCCACAGCCACAGCCACAGCCACACGCACGCACACACACACACACACACACACACACACACACACACACACACACACACACACACACACACACACACACACACACACACACACACTCGCACACACACACACACACACACATGGGCTATCCAAGCAAGAATCGAACTGCGTCCACTATCACATGCATCACATCAAGTCCGGCACTGATCCGATCTTTCAGACGCTCCCGGTCAGCAAGGGACCACAGCTTCAGTTTGCTGTACACAAAGCTTTCCTCGTTGGTCATCAGCCTGGTGTCCTTTTTCATGAACCAAAACAAATCCGGGGGGGGTGTCACCAGCAGCAGTCCATTGGAAGCGAAACACGAGATCGTCAGTTTCACAAATCATCGTG
>CM060316.1:67026493-67088993 GCA_030674155.1 Stramonita haemastoma
TCACTCACTCACTCACTCACACTTACACAAGTATATATCCACGCGCGCACGTGCACTTGAGGTTTTTTTTAAGTCATAGGAAAAAAGAGAATAATAACAGTCAAACAATTATAATTATCAAGTTACAATATCATCCATTCTTTTACATTCATACTTTATATAAAAAGAAAAAAGAAAAACAAACAAAATTCAAGCAGAAAAAAACAGAACAAAACATCCTAAAAACTGATATAAAATCTATTAACAAAATAAATCAGATAAATCATAATATTATAATAAAAGGGGAGACGAAAAAAAACAAAAAACAATTACACACACACACACACACACACACACACACACACACACACACACACACACACACACACACACACACACACACACACACACACACACACACACGGGTACGGGATAGCCTAGTGGTCAGAACATTCCGCTGGCAATTTGACGACCCGAGTTCGATTCCCGTTGGAGGGGATTTTTCCCCAGGAGTTAACATCAGTGCTGACTCCACTCTCCCCAAAAGTCTTTCGGATGAGACTATAAACCGAGGCCCCGTGTGCGAACGCACGCAGAACATCTTGCGCACACGTTAAATCCTGTTCCGCTTTTCGTAAGATTAGGCCATTGTGTGCCGGTGGGAACAGATGACAATATTTACACAACTGCATACACACGGGGACTGGATGAAAAAAAACACATGAGTGCTTATCCCATTATCCTCAATATAAAAGAATATATAAAAAAATAAACACACACACACACACACACACACACACACACACACACACACACACACACACACACACACACACACAGAGGCTGGCGCGCTTGTCATCAATAAACTCCATTCTAAAGGAAGTATATGCCTAATTTTAAACAAAATCATGTAACGGAACACAAGAGGAATCCATCGGCTGAAAGGCATATATTTTTTGACATACATATTCTAATACATGTACCCTAATCAATCTTATGATTATGGTCATAAAAATCACGTTCATAACCATTTCGTAATCATGATGGACATAGTTATTCAGCTTACTTAAAAAGATCATTGATTAAAAAGTTTACAGAAAATCAATTACATTCTACAGGTGATTAGTAAAATTGTACAAAATGTGAATAAAGCATTTCTCAATATGGATGGTACAACGTTTAGACAACAGGTGCACACATTCACAAGAGAGGGAGGGGGAGAGAGGGGGTGGGGAGAGAGAGAGAGGGGGGGGGGGGGGGAGGGAGGGGAGGAGGGGGGGGGGAATTACTAACTAGTGACACAAATCAAATTATAATATAGTTATAAAAATGAACATCTACACAATTCTAAATAAAATACACATAGTTTATACATAATGTCATGATCAATCTTTGTGAATAGCCTATATATTCAATAAAAATGAATATCTACACATTATAATTAATTTCATACATTGGTTTACCCAGTGGTGACCCTTTGCGCACCTTGGCTTCAATACAGTCCCCGTTCAACCAGCTGTAAATGGGTAGGCCCGCGCGTAGCATGCCCCTCTTTAAGGCGGTTCCCCTAGAGAAGGTTAAATTACCCGGCCGAGGGACCGAGGAGAAATGGGCAGCCGCCTCTCTATTGGAATGGCTTCACCAGATTTAACCACTTGTGTGAGATACATGGCCTGAAAAATTCACTGCAGTGCTATAATCAATGAAAAGGACTCCTCGAGAAATAAAAGAAAGTTGAATCAAGTAGTCTACATCCCCAAAGTCAGACGGCTATCTAAATGATGTTGAGGGAAACTACGATTGCAAAAACTCACAAAACACACCACACCCACACACACACACACACACACACACACACCACACCACACACACACACACACACACACACACAGAATATTACCATTCGAGAGCCTCTGAGCTCAGCCAAGGAACAAGACAAAAACAAAATTTGAGTAGGCCCTACATCAGGTTAACAATGACCTAGAGAGGCATGGGTAATTTTTTTTGTAGGCCTATGCTGTGCACAAACCTTCACAGCTTTCGAGAGTCCAGAACAAGAACTGTTATATCGTGACTTGCAGCTTGCATTAAAAAAAAACCCCAAAAAACACGAATTACAAGAAAACAAGGTCTAAAGACACGGAAAAAGTAAGGAAAACAGAAAAAAAAATTCAAGGAGGAAACTGGACTGGAAAAGTATTATCGAAATTTTATCATATAGCCTACCATTATCATATCAAACTGAAAAGTGGCTATACCATTATCAAACTGAAAAGTGGCGTTATTTTTACCTTTTTAATATAATAGTTTCTATACAACTGTGAAGTGAGAGGCATCTTTTATGCACATAACATGTATTTTAAAAACTTAAAAAGAGTGTACTAATCAAATTTTTATAAAAGATGTCTCTAACTTGACTTTTGCACATTCTCTTGTTACCATACATAACACAAAATGAATAAAATAAAATAAAATTAATAAGTAATAATAAGTATGTCTAGGTGAATGAACATTTTCATCCTGACTCAGGTGTTCCTACCATTGAATCAAGATGTTTCTACTGAGAAGTGAACCAAGGGGCCCAAAATGGAAGACTTTTTTTTCTGCAGTCCAGACACAATCCCGATTTCTCCGCACAAAACCATAATTCACCAACAGCTGAACAAATCTGTGAACTCGGGTGTCAGCCACCATTTTCTGTGCCTCCTCTGGACATTAATTAAAAACACAAAAAATACACAAAAACCAGACACAGACAAGACAGACAGACAGACAGACACAAACACACACACACACACACACACACACACACACACACACACACCACACCACGCGTCTTTCGGATGAGACTGTAAACGATGGACCCGAGCCGTGTGCGAACGCACGCAGAACATCTTGCGCAACGTTAAATCATGTTCCGCTTTTCGTAAGAGTAGGCCATTGTGTGCCGGTGGGAACAGATGACTTTACAAAACTGCATACACACAGGGATGGATGTAAAAAAGCACATATGCGCTTATTCCATCATCCTCGATAATAAAAAAAATATACAAAAAAACACACACACACACACAGCACATTCAAGAAGAAAGCAAGAACACACAGACACAGAAACACGACAACAACGAGCAACGACGACGCACATGCACGAAGCAAGCACTTCAGAGAGAGAGAGAGACTGTGGGTCGCCATCCTTATCTTTAACATTACCTAGTATTATACAGTTAGTAATCACCTCTACCACACCAACCAAGTTTATCATCATAGAGACACCAGATTATATATTAACCGGAATGAGATATAACACATTTTCTATGATGTAGTAACCTTGATGGCTTGTGCCTGGAAAAATTTACACTTGACACAGTCTGTTGGTACCATGGAACAAACATGTCACCTTTGTGTTAAAGGCCAAGCCTGTGGGTAACGCTTGTTAGCTCTTTTGCATGATTATTGTATATCTCACTCTTTAATGATTTGTCACCAAGTCTACCACATCTTCCGAATTTATCACTACAGATTCCTCTGAAGTCGGAGTATGGCTGCATATATGGGAGGTACTTGAAAATAGTCATAGGCCTACACGCAAACTTCTCATTCAGTGTGCAATTTCAATCTCACAGGGATTCCCAGGTGGGATTAGTGAGTCAGAGTGCACATTCTGGGTGACCCCCCAGAGTGTTAAGCTGGGGAACAACAACAAACAACAACAACAACAACACTACAGATGACACCAGGGGTCACCCAGAATATGCACCCTATCCACTCATCACACCTGGTATCATCTTGAGACCGAAAGTACACACAGGGTGAACAGTTTGTGTACCTGTATGACTTTTGAAGTAGTCTACCTCACTCCATCCTCGGAGGATTTTTCTCTCATTTAAAGGAAGCGCATGTTTTTGTTACGCCATGAACTTGTCACGGATGAAGGAAATCGCATCATTACATTTTTAAG
This sequence comes from Stramonita haemastoma, assembly GCA_030674155.1. Lineage (NCBI taxonomy): Eukaryota > Metazoa > Mollusca > Gastropoda > Neogastropoda > Muricidae > Stramonita > Stramonita haemastoma. The sequence continues at coordinate 67,030,431 of CM060316.1, forward strand.
GCGCAACAACATTATAATGAATTATGAAAGTCTTGGCTCAACAAACCTTTTGGTCCATGCAATGGACAAAAAGAATTAACCTTGTGTCGTCTTATAATCTAACTTTTAATTAATGAGAAAATTGAAAGATTTTATTTAATCAAATGATGGGGGAAAATGCATGCAATAGTTTTCAACCGTGTGTTCAATATCATGTGCCGTGAATCTGTCATTCGTTTGGATGTTCTGCAGCACAAGTATTCTCCAACACGTGAGCCCAGAGCAGTCGCCTTTGACTTAGGCCTACTTCCAACTAGATTACCCTACCCTTGGCGTGAATAAAATTTGACCCCCTGGAAAAAAATGCCCCGGACATACAGTCTGTATCATTCACTGATAGTTTCTGTACCAAATATAGAATAAGCTAGTTTTGTAGCCAGAAAAAAAGAAAAATACTTATGATGCATATCAATATAAGCTTTAAAAATAGGATTTTTATAGTAAAGAATTATCGGGGATAAACTTGACAGGGTGGGGGTACAATTGATGTGCACCGTATCAACTTCCTGTGTTGTGAGAAGCCAAGAGAGTGGGCCGACAGTCTTGTTCGAGTCGAAGAGAAAGTGATACTGAGAGTGCATATTGTTCGTCGTCAGAAACTGTCATGCCAGGCATTTATCTTTTAAGACGTCGTTGGGCAATTGCCAGTGATGACTTTGTTTTTCCAAGCATGGCGGAACTGTGTCTTCGAGTTGCTTGGTACGAGACAATAGTAATTTGTTGCTTAAGGCCTAGTTACACACACACACACACACACTCATTAGAGGAATACTGGATTGGCCTAGATGGGATCAGGTAACCTAACAGTAGGCCTAAACTACAGGATCTGTCACTTCCTTCTCACCCGGTCTTCTTCCTTGAATTAGCCACAGTCAAAGGGTTGAAGATTTTGCACTGTTGTAAATTCGCTGGAAGTGATTACAGATTAGAGAATTAGAGAAGTGTGTGGTGTATGTTGAATGTTTTGTTTTGCTTTGCAACTTCTTAAATGTTCAAGAAGACCTTAACTAGTGGTGATAAAGAGCAGCAGACCTGACTATGCGTGTCTGCTTGCCTAAACAATTCAGATCAGAAAAAAGACCCACAATATTAACAGCAGTTTAAATAAGAACAACAGCAAGAAAACTCACACTAATACACTTTATACAGACACTTTACTTTAGTCAATGGCATCAATATGTGTACTAGACGTGTGTTCCTGTTCAAAACTCTTGACAAAAACAAAAAAGCAAAAACAAACTCAGTTTCCATGTTGCTGAACAGGGCAGGAAGGTTACTGAATAACTTCTTGTTTTGTCGTGTATGATGTAAGGATCATAGGATGGCAGGAACATGGGCTGCATATAAGTTCACACACACACACACACACACACACACACACACACACACACACACACACACACACACACACACCACATACACATTATGAATATACTCTTGATAACTGCTAGAAAAAAACTTTATGGAGAGTTTCCACATTATCATAGAGGGTCTTCCATTTGTTCCAGTGAACATTTTTCCTCCTAAACTAGAACTAAAAAATAACATAATGGCCCCCAAAAAGTGATTTTCTGTTAAGTGGGAGGATTGGTAAGAGGGTAACACAGACCTACAACAACGTGTGTTTATCACCAAAAAAAAAAAGGGGGATGTTTGTCACTGTATGTTTGTTGCAGGCTGATTACTATCGCTGTGCTTTTCGGCATTCACCATGGAAGCTTTGGCTGCCCAAACGGCTATCTGCTGCGCAATTACTACGTCGGGGCGATAGTCATCCTCACCATCGGTATCATCCACACAGCCATCACCATGGGCATCAGCATGCGGGGCACCATCCGGGACGACCATCCACGCCGACACATCAACATTTTCCTCTACCTCAAAGCAGCCATCCTCCTTCCAGAGGCGGTGTGGGTCATCATCGCTACCTACTGGGCTTTTGGCTTCTCCTACACCTGTGACTGGACGGTGTACTGGGCGGTCAGGGGGGCTGTGATCTGTGCCTGGATTGTGGGCTTCTGGATCTTCGTGGGCGTTCTGCTGGTGTTCGACCCCTTGGGGTCAGCAGAACATAGGGTCAACCTGGGAGATGTGATGAGCAAGAGAGGGAGTGACTATCGTATCGACGCTGTCAAGTCGAAGAACATTCGTGTGTGGGAGACCAGGTGGGTATTTTTTGTGTCGTAAATTTGAGTATTGCCGCCGCGGTAGTCTAGTGGTTAGGGTGTTGGACTCGTAATCTAAAGGTTGCGGGTTCGATCCCAGCTTTCGGCTATGGCGTTGTGCCCTTGGAAAAGGCACTTTACGGCTATTTTCTCACCCCACCCAGGTGTAAAAGGGGTACCAACCTTGTGTTGGGGGTTAACCCTGCGATAGACTGGCGTCCTATCCAGGGGGGAGTCTATGACTCTCAGTCGCTTAACACCACAGAAACCGGGATAAGCACCGGCCTGATGAGCCTTAGGCTCGGGACAGACTTTAACTTTAACTTAACTTAAATTTGAGTATTGATCTAAAAATTTATAGCAGCATAAAGGTTAAGGTAAAGGTGTCCCATAACCTATGTGGTCGTAGGGGAGCGAGGCATCAGGGACCTCAGGTTCTCTAGGGGCCAGCATATTGAGGGCAGCACCCATCTCCTCTCCCTTGCTGCTTTACCTTCCCTGACCATAAAGAGGGCAGGTACTCATTTACAGCTGGGTGAACTAGGGGTGGGGGGGTGGGGCAGGAACTGTACAGAAGAAAGGCGCACAAAGGGTCACCCATCCAACTGGTAACCACACTTGATGCTGCTTAACTTTGACTTGGGGAAAGCGAGCGTTCTGACCACTTAGCTATCCCGCCCCTACCAAACAGCATGTACTCTAAATTTTTGTAGAACATACCAGCACAGTGTATAATTTGCTGTAAATTACTTCTGTTTAGAAAATCAGTTAAAAAATTTGAATGCAGATTAAAGCATACAGTGCAGTGTTCTTCATTACAGGTTCAACATAGGCTGGTTTCTTTTTTAAAGTGTCTACAAGCAGTTTTCTCTATGTAATGTGTGTGTGTGTGTGTGTGTGTGTGTGTGTGTGCGTGCGTGCGTGCGTGCGTGCGTGCGTGCGTGCGTGCGTGCGTGTGACTGTATGTGATAATAATATATAGTTTGTATGTGTATTGTATGTGTGTGTGTGTGTGGTGTGTGTGTTTGTGTGTGTGTGTGTGTTTGTGTGTGTGTGTGTGTGTGTGTGTGTGTGTGTGTGTGTGTGTGTGTGTGTGTGTGTGTGTGAGAGAGAGAGAGAGGCTGATTTTGAAGTTTCCTCTTTTTTACTTCCTTGTTGAATTCAGTTTTTAAAAGGAGTTCATTGTTCATTGGTGCAATGTTTGGGTATGCAATATGTTTTCACATATGTACACAAACACACTCATGTATAAAATACACAACACAGAGAAATACATCAACACACATGCATGCAATACACACATACAGGCATGCATACATGCACACACGCATGACATGCATGCATGCACACACATACATGCATGCACACATGCATGCTCACATGCACACACATGCACGCAGGCAGGCACACACGCATGCACGCACGCACGCACACACACGCACGCACGCATGCACGCACGCACGCACGCATGCACACACACACACACACACACAGAGTTGAGGGACACAACTGCTATGATGATTATATGAATAATGAATGGTAGCATATTCTTCTGATGATGTTTTCAGGTGTCGTTGCCTGTGCTGCTGTATTGCCTTCAGTCAGGAGAACGATCAAGCTTTTTCTGACGTGTCCAAACTTGTTGCTGACTACTTTAAGGTATACATGTCACCACGCTTTAACAAATCTTTCTTTATATATATCATGACATCTTTTTTAGGGGGGGAGGTAGGTAGATCTTTGCCTTTAGGTAGAGGGAGGCTGGTTTAGAAAATTGGGGGCAGTCAGTATACATTGTATGAAAATCTGATTCTGAGTGAGTGTCATTGAAGTGGTATAAAACACAAGGTACAAGCTTCAGTATGTATTAGAAAGTTTCTCAGTAAATTGTTGGACTTCTTTTTGAGTCAGTTAGTTGTTTTAAAAAATTTAGAATGTCTCCCACTGAAAATTCTTTACACTGGCACATCTATATTCTTTTTATGACAGCATTTATTCACCAGCAGTCTATAAACAATATATATATATATATATATATATATATATATATATATATATATATATATATATATAAACTTTATATAAATATATATACTAAAAGAAAATTGCTCATTGCAAGTGTATTGGAGTATTGGACTCTCAACATACTTTTAAAAGGGAGAAGATGGATGAAGGAAGGAAGATTGTACGTGTGTATCAAGCAAGACATAATTCAGTTTACTGGTGTAATGCGGAAGTTCTTTGTTGACAGTATCAATTTGTTAAAAGCTGATATATATATATCATTTGGTGTATATACAGCAAAGCCTGAAATGGGGTACCACATGTATATATATATAAACATGGGTTTCACCTTTGCAGGATATAGATCTGGTGCCATCAGACATTGCAGCAGGACTGATGCTGGTAGAGGAGCAACAGAAAGGTATAGAGGGTGACCTGTCCGCCATTGTAATCGACACCGTTCCCTCCAGCCAATCAGGGCCTGCCACCTTGACTGCAGCAGTCATCTCGGGTGGGGGCAGCGGTGGAGAGGGGTCCTCATCAGTGATGACGGGGGAGCCCAAACCTAAGGCCTGGATGACGATTCCTATGATGGAGCATTACATGAAATACGCTTTGGGCAGTTACGGGTGGCCCTTCTTCATGTACTCCCATTTCTTCACTGGCCTCTGCAGGCTGTGTGCATCTTGCAGGTGATTTGAGCAAGGAGTGGGCGGCAGCAAGAGTGGAATGGTGTAGTCGTATGTGTGCATTTGGGATGTATGTGTTTAATAACAGTGGAATTATAGGTATGCATATATCTGGCTTTTTCCTTTTTTTTTTACCCAGAATGAAAAATACTAAAGGTTGGTACGATAAGTTTAGAGGTAAGATTTTTGTTCTAAATTTGAATAATTTCAAGATTGACAAATCAGATTGAAAAAAAATTAGCTGGAAAATAGACATTGCCTGGTCAGCTTGACAGGTTGAAATAGAAGTGTACAGGCTGAGTTATGGTGTATAACTGACAGAAGTGATGTAACAGCAGCCCAAACCCAAAATACACATGGGATGCTGACAACCCATATTGCTTTGAATTTTTTTTTAGAAATGAAAGAATTTAGCTAATTTATACAAATGTTAATAAGTATACTGTGGTGACAGACAATACATTAATTAATCAGGCACTGAGGTGTTCCCAATTCAACGTTAATTTATGCCAAGCATTGCATTATTCGTTGGATATTTCAGAAGAGGTATGCTTTTTAAAAACAATTTTATTGAGTTTACATTTAAAAAAATATATAATCTTTGTATGGGGTCCTCCACTTATAAAGTGCTTGTTACAATCTGCATGCTCATCCAGTATCCTTTGCCATTATAAACGGCTTACATTCCTTGCATGTTTGTCTTTCAGCCATTCAGCTCAAAGGCTTGCTCCCAAGTTAGTGAGACCTTATTGCCGTCGCCTGACCCAACAGCTAACATATGCAGGGGGAGGAAGAGGAGTAAAAATGTCCTCCGTTTTCTTGCCCCGTTTTTTAAAGCCAGACGACCAGCAGTTTGGCAAACATTATTTTTCTTTGTAAGTGTCAGGGAATCAGTGAAAAATATCAGTGTAGTAATCTTGATGAATGTCTGTATCCCTCTGTTTTTCTCGTACGTTTCTTTCTTTCCTAAAGCTTGTCTATGTAGCCACAGCCGTGGTTTTGCTTTGTCAATGACTCACTTTCTGATCTTCTCTAAATTCTGTTTGTATCAGCGAGTGAATATATAATCAAAATACTGTTAACATCAACAGAAACTAGGCAACATTTTCTTGGCACAAGCTTCTTGATAATATGCACAAGAATTTCAGTAATCCACTTTTACGATATTTATTCTTAACACATAGTTATTGAGAACTTAACAACTTCTTTGCTTAAGGTAAAGGGGGACGACAACTTGTATCTGGTAAAGCATTAGAGATTTAGTGGCATTACATGCCAGCTGTCATTGCTTTTACTGGCATGAGCTTTTGGAACTGTTCCTCTCAGAAACTGTGTGCATTTGTGTGTGTGTGTGTGTGTTGTGTGGTGTGTGTCAAAGTCAGAGTCAAAGTCAAACTTTTATTTCCAGATGGTTCATTGAGTAAGCAGTGCAGTTGCTTTTTTTCATCAACCCGTCCATCTAAGAAATGCGTGTGCGTGTGTGTGTTGTGCACGCGTATGTGTGTGCGCACATGCGTGCGTGCATGCAAGCGTGTGCCTCTGTGTGCATGTAGGTCTCTATGTGTGTGTGTATGACTGTTTTTGTTTAACTGGCATTATGCTGTTTGTTAACCTTCCAACTAAGCAATGTACTTGTTTGTCCCTTTTCTTATTGTAATCGAATCGGAAAAGGGGGAAGGGAGGTAGCTTTTTTTTCTTTTTTACTTTTTTTATTTCTAAATCCTGAAATCAACTCTATAAACATTCTAAATATGGCCAAGTACAAAAGGTAGGTTGTAAAGTTTGCTCTCTGTTTTGAGCTTGTTCTGAGAATTTGTCGAGTGTCTGTGTACCTTTTTCCTCAGAAAATGGGTATATATATATATATACATATATATATATATATATATATATATATATATATATATATATATATATATATATATATATATATATATATATATATATCTATCTATCTATCTATATCTATCTATCTATCTATCTATCTATCTATCTATCTATCTATCTATCTATCTATCTATCTATATTGCTTCTTGCCTTTTGTCCTGCTGCTATTCTGAACGCTGAAGTAGAAACTGTATTATTGTTTAATATCTCTAACTGACTGGAGTGTTTTAAGCTTACTAACACCACTACTGCTTCCAGGCACTAAAAACTGTATTAGAATGAATCATAGGTAATGTAGCTTTAGAGAAAAAGAATTGAAATTTGTATTTGTTGGAAAATTCTTATACTTTTTTTTCCCCCCTGTAAGTTAGAGAGGATGAATCAAACGGAACGGTATGCACCATCCTTTGCAAAGGGCAGTGTTACATGCTGGTGGAAATCAGTCTCAGGCAAAATGTCATGCGCTGCTGTGTTTGTTGGCAAGGTAACGTTGTTAACATTTGGAGTGGTTTGTGTATCAATAATCAGGATGTTATTTTATTATTTTTTTTTTTGGACTTGGTTCACTTTACGCAAAGCCCAGATACCGTGGTTGTAGAGCTTTGGTTGGATCTGAGCAATAGTGATGATGATGTTGATGATGGTCATGTTGTACAACAGATGCTTTTGCTAGTCATTATGTTGTATGACACTTGTCATTATGTTGTATGACACTTGTCATTATGTTGTATGATAGGTGCTGACACTAGTCATTATGTTGTGTGACAGGTGCTGACACTAGTCATTGTGTTGCATGTCAGGTGCTGACAGTAGTCATTATGTTATCTGACAGGTGCTGACACTAGTCATTATGTTGTATGACAGGTGCTGACACTAGTCACTATGTTGTATGACACAGGTGCTGACACTAGTCATTATGTTGTATGACACAGGTGCTAACACTAGTCATTACGTTGTCTGACAGGTCATTATGTTGTATGATAGGTGCTGACACTAGTCATTATTTTGTACAACATAGGTGCTGACACTAGTCATTATGTTGTATGACAGGTGCTGACACTATTATGTTATACGACAGGTACTGACACTAGTTGTTATGTTGTATGACAGGTGCTGACACTAGTCATTATGTTGTCTTGACAGAGTTTGACACTAGTCATTATGTTGTACAACAGGTGCTGACACTAGTTGTTATGTTGTATGACAGGTGCTGACACTAGTCATTATGTTGTATGACACTAGTCGTTGTGTTGTATGACACAGGTGTTGACACTAGTTGTTATGTTGTACGACACAGGTGCTGTGGGTGCATCAGAGAGGAGAACCAGGTGCACTCTGACAATGTGTGTGAGTGCCACACTGCTGCCATCAGACAGCTGACCAAGATCCGCGAGCAGGACCTCATCTATGTCAGCTTCCACAACAGGGTAAGTGGAGTCAGCACTGCAGCTATAACTGCCGCTAGTAGTAGTAGTAGTTAGTTGTAGTTAGAAGTAGTAGTAGTGTGTGTGTAGTAGTAGTAGTAGTGTGTGTGTGTGTGTGTGTGTGTGTGTGTGTGTGTGTGTGTGTGTGTGTGTGTGTGTGTGTGTGAGAGAGTGTGTGTGTATGTGTGTGTGTGTGTGTTCATGTGTGTGTGTGTGGTTATGCATGAATTGGGCATTGTTCAAAATAGGTCACTTTTTAAAATATTGTGCATTACATCTGACAATGTCTTCATGCGGTTTTGGTTTTTTTGCATGGTTATCGTGATTTGTTAGAGGGTGCCTATGGCCCAATACCGCTGACTTCAACCCTCTAGGTTTCTGTCAGGGTCACCCCACCCTTATCTCCTGTTACCCTGGGAGCCCAGGGGGCAGAGAGTTTACCATGGCTCTTGATCGCGTGATGTTCCCGTCATAGGTCATATGGGATATTTCATGGAGACAACAGAGCCACCTGTTGTCCCGCCCTGTCCTGATAGACACATCGCCAGTTGGTCCAGGGCTGCTTTCACAGCTAACCCCCTATCTGCCACTCGGGAACCCACCTGGTTGAGGATGGTCGCTTTGCCAGGATATTTTGTAGTAAACTTTGCATTTCTTTGGATAGTTTTTGTTGTTGTTGTTAGTGGCGGTGGTGATTAAAAATTTTTTTTAAATTCTGTAATAAATTTGTGCTATCCATGACCTGATATTGACATGATAATGATTTTTTTTTTTTTTTTTTTTTTTTTTTTTTGCTGCCTCGTCTTCTGTGACGTTCCCGTACTGCTGTTCCCACGCCGCTCATTTCAATCTCCCCGCCACAACCATACCCAGATTCGTTGTGTCTCACCCCCGGGGTCGGGAGTCCACAGGGAGCCCATCAATATTAGGCCGCCGCGGGGCCACCAGCCAGAGGGGCCCTGCACTTCTGCTGGGTCACTTTGGTGGTGTTCAGTGGTGCCTGTTCTGAGCTAACATATGCAGGACACCACCTACTAAGCCCCCTACTAACGACAGTATTAGCTCAGTCGCGGAGCCAGACTGAGTGAGTCACCTACCCAAGGTGGCGACCACCACAACGTCCCTCCAACGACCGCCTCCCCACGAACCCCCAACCCCAAAGGCTTTGACACAAATTCACCACAGGCACAGAAGCGTATGGGGAAACCGAATCTGAGGTCACCATGAGACCAGAGCAACGGAGGCCACCGAATCAGAGGCAATTTTTATTATTGCATGATGATCAATGATGATGAGGATGATGTAATGATGCTGCTGTGGAGGTGCATCCGCTTTGAGACTACTTGACAGGGTTGTTCTCTACGCTTACTGTCATAATATATCCCGGCGTCAACCAGGCCCGAGAGATACAGACACCTGCAGTGTTGGTCAGGTAATTTGAGCAACACTCTCAAATTCGCATCCGTAAAGTGGATGAAGCTCGACTGTGTGGTCTAAGTCTCCCCACTGAGCCCACAGCACACTCACTCTGGGTAGGAGCCGGCCGGAGCCCCAAAAAATCCCTATGACTTATGGGATTCGAACCCGCGACCTTCCAGTCCGGAATCCACGGCGCTAACCACTGCGCCATGGCGGCTGGTCGACATGATAATGATGTTTTTTTGTTTTTTTCAGTATCGTGAAGTGCCCTTCTACGTGGCTGTGGATCGAAGATTCAACAACGTTGTTGTCAGCATACGTGGGACACTGTCTCTGCAGGTATTAAGATAGAATGCACTGTGTCTGCAGGTATTAAGATAGAATGCACTGTGTCTGCAGGTATTAAGATAGAATGCACTGTTTATGCAGGTATTAAGATAGAATGCACTGTTTATGCAGGTATTAAGATAGAATGCACTGTCTCTGCAGGTATTAACCCTCTTAGTCCCGATCTGGGATTTGCCAGGATTGAATAATTACCTGCCCTAAGTCCCGATCCGGGATTTGCCCGGATTTACACACAGTGCATTTCCATCAGGCTGTGACCATCACTAATTGCTACCACATGTCAAAGCTCTATCAGGCTAGAAGGAGAAACCCTGCTGAGAGCATGGAAGTAATTATAGCTGCTGGTATGTACTTAAAAGGAGGAAAAGGCCAGCCAGCATGTGTGCCTGACATGATGTTGTGATGGAATGCGAAATCTAGGGGCAGTTTGTGTTCAGAGAATTCAAATGCAAGAGAGTTAAGATAGAATGCACTGTCTCTGCAGGTATTAAGGTAGAATGCACTGTGTAAGCAGGTATTAAGATATAATGCACTGTGTCTGCAGGTATTAAGATATAATGCACTGTGTATGCAGGGATTAAGATAGAATGCACTGTGTATGCAGGTATTAGGATAGAATGCACTGTGTATGCAGGTATTAAGATAGAATGCACTGTGTATACAGGTATTAAGATAGAATGCACTGTCTCTGCAGGTATTAGGATAGAATGCACTGTGTATGCAGGTATGAGAATAGAATGCACTGTCTCTGCAGGTATTAGGATAGAATGCACTGTGTCTGCAGGTATGAAGATAGAATGCACTGTGTCTGCAGGTATGAGAATAGAATGCACTGTGTATGCAGGTATTAGGATAGAATGCACTGTGTCTGCAGGTATTAGGATAAAATGCACTGTGTATGCAGGTATTAGGATAGAATGCACTGTGTCTGCAGGTATTAGGATAGAATGTACTGTGTATGCAGGTATTAGGATAGAATGCACTGTGTATGCAGGTATGAGAATAGAATGTACTGTGTATGCAGGTATTAGGATAGAATGCACTGTGTATGCAGGTATTAGGATAAAATGCACTGTGTATGCAGGTATTAGGATAGAATGCACTGTGTATGCAGGTATTAGGATAAAATGTACTGTGTATGCAGGTATTAGGATAAAATGCACTGTGTATGCTGGTATAAGAATAGAGTACACCTTGTCTGCAGGATTAGAATAGAATCACTTACAAACTTAATTCACTTCCATTGCATGCAGGAAGCAACAACATTTTTCATACAGGAAGCAACAACACTTTTTCACACAAGAAGCAAACAACATTTTACATACAAGAAGCAACAACATTTTTCATACAGGAAGCAACAACATCTTACACACAAGAAGCAACAACATCTTACACACAAGAAGCAACAACATTTTACATACAAGAAGCACTGACACTTTACATACAAGAAGCACTGACATTTTGCATACTGGAAACAATATTTTACACACAGGAAGCAATAACGTTTTACATACAAGAAGCAACAACATTTTACGTTCAGGAAACAACACTTTACACACAAGAAGCAACAACATTTTACACACAAGAAGCACTGACGTCATTTTACATCCTCAATCACTGACATTTTGCCCTCAGGATGCCCTGACCGACATGTCGGCCAAAGGGGTGTGCCTGCCGATGGAGGGTGTGCCGGATGCCACGTGTCACGACGCCATGATCGACTGTGCCCAGTTCATCAAAGCCCAGCTGGAAAGCAAACAGCTGTTGGAGCGAGCCTTCTCTTCCCTTCAGGTAGCTGGCTCTCACTTTCTCTGCTGTGGGCATTGGCTGTGTACCACAGCCGATGAGGTTGAACCCAGGCATGGTTATTGCTCACTGATTGTACTCTTTTTCACTATTTGTGCCAGTGCTGAAGTGCGCGTCACTTGGAAACAGGGAGATTAGTGTTTTTTAAAATTTATTTTCATATATTTATTTATTTATTTTATATTTCAAGGATAGTGGAATAAGCACTCATGCTTTTTTACATCTAGTCCCCATGTGTATGCAGTTCTGTAAATGTCATCTGTTCCCACTGGCACACAATGGCCTATTCCTCCAAAAAGTGGAACAGGTTCTAACGTGTACAAGATTTTCTGTGTGCGTTTGCACACAAGACCTCAGTTTATTATCTCATCCAAAGTGGCGCCTCATCCTGTCTGACCCAAAAAGGGGGAGTGGAGTTGGCACTGATGTTGACACCAGAGGAAAAAATCCTCTTGAATGAGATTTGAACCCAGGACAGCAGATCACAGTCTAGAGGTAATGTGCCTGTCTGGAAAGGGAGAGGCCTGGGTTCGGTTCTTTTTTTTTTCTTCTAATTTACTGGGTTTGGTTCTTATCAGAAGCTGAACTTTAAAGTTTGTTCGGCGAAGTTCTCTAAATGGTTACGCTGGTAGTTTTGAAACTTCAGTTGTTCAGCTGTAAGATTCATTTTGATGTTGTTACTATAAAGTGAGAACATTTTTTTTTAAAGTTGTGTGTGTGTGTGTGTGTGTGTGTGTGTGTGTGTGTGTGTGTGTGTTTTGGACTTGTGTATGTGTGTGAATGTGTGTGTGTGTGTGTGTGTGCGTGCATGTGTGCGTGAATGCATGTACGTGTGTGTGTGTGTAGGTGGAGGGCAGTCAACTGGTGATAGTGGGTCACAGCCTGGGGGCAGGTGTGGCAGCGTTACTTGCAGTCCTGCTACGGCCTCAGTACCCCGACAACCTGGCCTGCTTTGCCTTCTCCCACCAGGGGGGCTTATGAGGTAGGGTCATGCACAGGTGCTCACTTGTGCCATCCACTAGACCTTGAGCGGTGGTCTGGGTGCTAGTCTTTCGGATGAGACAATAAACCGAGGCCCCGTGTGTTACTCATAATTATCTAGCGCATGTAAGAGAACCCACGGCAACAAGGAAGTTGACTCTAGCAAAATTCTGTTGAAAAAAGCCACTCTGATAGGGGTACTCTGAAACTAAGTACAGTTGCAGATAGGAAAAGAAAACAAAATAATGGGTGGCGCTACTCTTGTGGTAAGCCGCCGCTGTGGCCTAGTGGTTAGGGCGTTGTACTCGTAATCTAAAGGTTGCGGGTTCGATCCCAGCTATTCCGCTATGGCGTTGTGCCCTTGGAAAAGGCACTTTACGGCTATTTTCTCACCCCACCCAGGTGTAAACGGGGTACCAACCTTGTGTTGGGGGTTAACCTGCGATAGACTGGCGTCCTATCCAGGGGGAGTCTATGACTCTCAGTCGCTTAACGCCACAGAAACCGGGATAAGCACCGGCCTGATGAGCCTTATGGCTCGGGACAGACTTTAACTAACTCTTGTGGTGATGCGCTCTCCCTGGGAAGAGCAGCCCAAATTTCATGCAGAGAAATATGCCAAGACTTTAAAGTGGTATACAATACAATACAATTCAATGCAATACAACACAGTCAAATTCCGTAAAATACAGTACAGTACAATACACTACAGTACAATACAGTACAGTACAATCCAATTCAGTGCAGTACAATGCAGTACAATACACTACAGTACAAAACAATACAACACAGCACAATGCAATACAATACAGTACAGTAAATTCAATACAGTACAATACATTATAATGCATTATAATACACTAAGCAGCATCAAGCGTGGTTACAGATTAGATGGGTGACTGTGTGCCTTGGCTTCAGTACAGTCCCCCAGTCCACCCAGCTGTAAATGGGTACCTGCCCTCTTTAGGATCAGGGAAGGTAAAGCAGTGAGGGAGAGGAGATGGGCGCCGCCCTCAATATGCTGGCCCCTAGAGAAGCTGAGGTCTCTGATGCCTTGCTCCCCTACAACCGCCTAGGTTATGGGACACCTTTACCTTTTTTTTTTTTTTTATACCTTTTTACGTACAGTACAATACAGTTCAATACAATACATTATAATATATTACAATACAATTCAGTACAATACAATACAGTACAATACATCATACATCAGTACAATATACAGTACATACAATCAGTACAATACAATACAGTACAATACAATCGTACAATACAATACAGTTACAATACAATACAGTACAATACAATCAGTACAATACAATACAGTACAATACATTCAGTACAATACAATACAGTACAATACATACAGTACAATACAGTACAATACAATACGTACAATACGTACAATACAATACAGTACATACAATTCAGTACAATACAATACACATACAGTACAATACAATACAGTACAATACAATCAGTACAACTACAATACAGTACATAACAATACAGTACAATACAATCAGTCCCAATACAATACAGTACAATACAATACAGTGCAATACAATCCAGTACAATACAATCCAGTACAGTACAATACACTACAATACACTACAATACAATACATACACTACATCACATCACACCACACACACACCACTCACCACCCACACCACCCCTCACACACACCACACCACACCACCCCACTCCACCCACCCCACCACACCACACCACACCACACCACCCACACTACACCACACTACACTACACTACACTACACTACACACTCACTACACTACCTTACACTACACTACACTACCTACCCTACCCTACCCTACCCTACCCTACCCTACCCTACCCTTACCCTACCCCCCCCACCCACCCCCACCCCACACTACCACACCACACCACACCACACCAACCACACCACACCACACCACACTACACTATGTGTCTGTGTGTCTGTATACGCCCTGACAGCCCCAGCGCTAGCCGGCACGCGAGGGAGTATGTGTGTTCGGTGATCGTGTGGGCAGGACATCATCCCTCGCCTGGCCATGCCCTCCCTCTGCGAGCTGAAGCTGAAGGTGCTCCGGGCACTCTGCAACTCCAGCACGCCCAAAGTGAGTTCATGTGAAAGATTGAATGTCAGTGCATGTGTGTTTGTGTTGTTGTGTGTTGTGTGTTGTGTGTGTGTGTGTTGTGTGTGTGTGTGTGTGTGTTGTGTGTGTTTGTGTGTGTTGTGTGTGTGTGTGTGTGTGTGTGTGTGTGTGTGTGTGTGTGTGTGTGTGTGTGTGTGTGTGTGTGTGTGTGTGTGTGTGTGTGTGTGTGTGTGTGTGTATGTGTGTGTGTGTGTGTGTGTGTGTGTATACATGCATCTGTGTGTGTGTGTGTGTGTGTGTTGTGTGTGTGTTTTATTTATTTATTTATTTATTTATTCTTTTATATTGAGGATAATGGAATAAGCACTCTTGTGGTTTTTTACATCGTGTGTGTGTGTGTGTGTGTGTGTGTGTGTGTGTGTGTGTGTGTGTGTGTGTACATGTGTGTGTGCATCCATCATACATGCAGGTATACACACATGCATGATGCATATGTGTGTGTTTACACACGCGCAAGTAAGCACGTGTGTAGTCATGTTTACAATAAAAAGCCACCAGTCTTTCACCTAGGAACCCAGTACAAGACAACAAATCTCTTGATTTTTGTTGTTGTTTTCAGTACAAGATCCTTGCTACAGGCTGCTTCCGAATGTTGTGCAACTGTTTTGTGACCAAAGACTCTGAAAGCGGCACAGGAGAAACGGCACCTCTGGCGAATAGAGAGCTCAGAAGATACGCCTCAGTTACCTCCCCTCTGCAGGTGAGAACAAACCACCTTTGGTTGTGTGTAGCTAAGTAAGGTGTTTTTTTTTAACAGTGAATGTTTTGGCTTACACTGCTTTCAGCTAGGTAAGGTGCACCGAACAAACCAAAAAAACAAAAAAAATCAAATGAATAAAAGAAATCAAATAAAGTTAAGAAACTAACAAACATATAGTTGTACTACTTGCCTATTGGTTGTGTAAATTGCATGAGTGGGGGAAAAAAACTTTACTAATTGCTAATTGTGACACAGAATCGATTTTGTGAAGTGATTTCAGAATAATCTGTAGTGGGTTTATTTGAGCAAACTACCAAAAATGCTTGTTAGTCTCGCTTTCTAGTATGCTTGCATGCAGATACCAATGCACATAGTTGTCAGAAATCCTGGTGACTGAAATTGCAGAATCATGGATGAATAGTAAGTACAATTGGTGCTGGAATGAAGTATTTTGGTGGTTGATGTGAAATATGGAGGGAAGAACGAGCACACTTGTTCATGCACAAACACCTCTGCTTCACAGTCCTCACGGATATGCACATGTGTGGTGGAATATATATATTCAGAGTGTGCATTTGCAAACATTTCCCATACATGCCTGATGCATGCAAACTTGCATGCACATCACACTCCTACAGACTTTTTTCACACACACACACACATCACGCACACACACACACACACACACACACACACACACACACACACACACATATTCTCTCTCTCTCTCTCTCTCTCTCTCTCTTTGTCTCTCTCTCTCTCTCTGCTCTCTCTCGTCTGTCTCTCATCCCTCCCTATCTCATTCCTTCTCCCTCCCAATCTCTCTCTCCCTCTCCCTCTATCTTTTTCACTCTCCCTTTCTCCCTCTCCCCCATTCTGTCTCTGGCACTCTCAGTCTCTGCTTGGATGAGTGTGTGGTGTATTGTATGAATGCATTGCTCTGATTTTTTTAATTGAAAGCTTACAATGCATTCGTTCTGTGTGTGTGATTTAAAGACCAAAGTGTTTATATAAACCAATAACATCAAACTGTAAGAACCACAGTATCAAACTGTAGGAATCCATAGCGTCAGACTACGACCCCACAAAAAAAAGACAACTTTATTTTCTGGCTTTTATTTTTGGTGACTAACGCCATTGTTGAATGTGTTGGTTTGTTCAGCGTGATGTGGACAGCTATCTGAAGGTATGCGTCATTTTCATTGTGTGGGTGTCTGGATTTGTGTTGTGGTTTAGCGGGCATGCCAGTGGTGTATACGTAACTGTAGATGCATGATTTTGTATCCTGTACCATGACTTTAGATATGTTCACTCAGAATGGTGGTGACCGTACGCTATCTGTTTTAACAGATGGAATCAATAGCTCCTTCATTTGAAACTAGCTAATTAACACATTTTTAGGATCTGAGGTGATATGTTGGCTGGTAATGACTACCTGGTAGTATGATTTTTTTGTAGGAAAAGCCAAACAATAGACTTCTTTATTCATTCATAGTGGTTCTCAAATTTCAGTTTGTCTTCACATTGCTTTCAAATGTCTTTGACGGCTTTTAAAATCTGGTCAAATTTGTGTCATTTTCAGACTTAGAAATTGTATTCTTATGAGTATATGTTGTAGTATTCTCATTTATATTTTTTCATTGTGTTTCTCTTTTTTTTTCCACGATGCAGTGTGTTGTGTTTTTTCACCTACATGGCTTTTTTTTTTTAAACAATTTAACTTTTTTTTTTTCTGTTGTGGATTTAAAAAAACAAACAAACAATTCATTATGTGATATAATACTAGTCTTGTCACAGAAGAATAGCTGCATAATTATAATAATATAATTATGCTGGAGATATAACCAAGCAATTTTGTTTTTCTGATATTGCGTGGCATTTTCTTCACCATGAGTGCTTGTTTTGTATCCTGGCAAAAAAGCAATCATTTGCTTTAGGTGAGTTCTTATTTGCTGTAGTTTTAAAGAAAGGACTTTCGTTCTGTTCAGTTTGAAAGATTTTATAATCCTGTATGGTTTTACCTGTGATTGTCATTCCTTTTTCATTGATATGTAATACATTCCACCACCAAGACACCCATTCAAGGGGATTTTTCCCCTGGAGTTAGCATCACCACTGACTGACTCATTACCCCTAAAGTCCTTCAGATGAGATTATAAACTGAGGTTGTAATGTGTAAATGCACGCGGAACATCTTGCGCACAGATTAAAACTTAGGTATGCATTAGGAAGAGTAGGCCATTCATGCCTGTAAGGAGAGATGACAGAAAAAGAAACTTTGTAGTGCATGCACGGTAAGTGTCATGTTCTGGAATCATCCGGTGATCCCTGAAGTGGGAATGCAGCTACCTGTAAGGTGGGCAAAAAGGGTCGCATATATATGCAAAAATCTTACCTTTGATACACCTCGGAGCTCTAGCTGAGGAAAAAAAATAAAAATTTTATATTATTATTATTTTTATTATATTATTATTATTATTATTATTATTATTATTATTTATTATTGTATATATTCTCCATATTCCAGATGGAAAGTCTGCCTCTATCTTGGCCTCCATTTTTTCTGTGTAATATGGCTGGTAGGATGTCATTATTCTTGTTGCATGACACCTGACCAGTATATTATCCATGTTCTCTACATGATGCTTGGTATAGTAATCTTTTCTGTATTTTTCTGTGTGAAACAATCAAGTGGAAATGGTCAGGATTACATCAAGATAACATCATTCTTCTTTACAGAACAGGTCTTTTTTCTTTGTGAACTGTCCTTCTGGATGACAGATGGTTGATTGAAACAGTGAAGCGATGACCAAACCCTGAAATATTTCATATATCCCGTTTGGGCCCAAAACTTTTCCCCCATCCATTAGACCATGAGTGGTGGTTTGGGTGCTAGTCTTTTGGATGAGACATAAAGCCGAGGTCCCATGTTTTACACATATTATTTAGTCACGTTAAAGAACCCATGGCAATAAGAGGGTTGTCCCTGGCAACATTCTGTGAAGAAAGCCACTCTGATAGGGAAACAAATACAGATGCAGACAGGAAAAAAAAAATAAAAAAGGTTGGCGCTGCACTTGTGGCAGTGCTCTCCCCTGAGAGACAGCCAAATTTCATGCAGAGAAATCTGCTGTGACATAAAGTGTATAAAATAAAATAATAAATACATAAATAACCTCGAAACTGGTGAATTTCTGTGTTTAAAGATGTTGATTTGACATGGGTAGGCAGTGGAGTATGAATACCCAGTGAGTTTGGAAGGAAGGAAAGTCAGTTTCCATGAATGATTATATCAGCAGTTGTTAATTAATGTTGTAACTTTTTTTTTCATGAAATTGTTAGTTTCCACTGAATGATTATTTCAGCAGTTGCTAATTAATGTTGTTACCTTTTTTTCATGAATTGTTAGTTTCCACTGAATGATTATATCACAGTTGTTTTTGTTTACCTTTTTTTCATGAATTGTTAGTTTCCACTGACTGATTATATCAGCAGTTGTAATTAATGTTACTTTACTTTCTTTTTTTACATGAATTGTTAGTTTCCACTGAATGATTATATCAACAGTTGTTTTTGTTGCTACCTTTTTTCAGGAATTGTGAGTTTCCACTGAATGATTATATCAGCAGTTGTTATAATGTTGTTACCTTTTTTCTCCATGAATTGTTCAGTGTTAGTAGTTTTGTTTCTTATTTCGTTAACTTTTCTTTGATGTTTGTTATTGGTCTTTTGGACTTTTTGTTTTGGAGGAGTTGGGGGGGTGGGGGGGTCTTTTTGTGGGTAGTATCAGGTAGAAAAGATGAAGGCAGTAAACTGGTGGTGCTAGGCAAAGAGATTGAATTAAATTTTGACTTTTTCTTTTTTCTTTAAATTTTTTATTTGTTGTTGTTGTTTTAAAGACTGTTCACTTATTTTCTGTTTCATTGGGGTTTTTTTTCTTTGTCAGTATAACTGTTCAACACTCTGTAAACATTATCCAGCTTAAAAACTTGTAATGATCCTTTTCATCTTTTTTGTACATCATGCTTTTCTGTATCAGTGTTTTCAGTGCTCTTTCTTCCTCATTTCTTCTTAAAGAGAGAGAGAAAGAGAGAAAGAAGAGAAGAGAGAGAGAAGAGAGAGAATTATTGAGGTTATAGTAGTGGAGGAAAACAAGTGCACTAACACAAAAAAGAGAAAAAAAGAAAAGTGAAACTAAAAGCTCACACCTAGAGCAATCCATCAGTGTAACAGGTGAGAGTGTTGTGCGAATTATGAGTGAGGTTTTTTTTATTGTTTAAAAGGTAAAGTTGTCCCATAACCTATGTTGTCGTAGGGGAGCGAATGGGTTGCAAAGCTTGCTGAAACAACCAGCAAGTAAACGTTTTAGCACATACACCACACATCACATTTTCATGACACCACATCATACGCACTGCATTAAACTGCAATACACTACACTATATGCTGCACTGTGCTTCACTAGCTCTACGCACACACACTACACATTCACTACACTTACACACTCTAACGACTTACATACACTACACTACACTACACTACACTACACTACACTACACTACACTACACTACACTACACTACACTACACTACATACATACATACACTTTTTAGTCCCTTAACCCAGAGTGATTATGTTGGTGCTGTGCTGACAAAAATAGCAGGTCTGTCTCCATTTGTGACAGTGTTGTGCCAGTGCCTGGTCCCAGCATAACTCCTTTGGGTCCAAAGAGGGATGCTGTTTACCCGTTTCTTTCTTTCCTGTTTTTTTGTTTTGGTTTTTTGTTACTTGTTCATTATTTCCTTGTTGAAAATTTCCTTTTTGTATATTTGTTACTTGTTTATTATTTCCTTTTTGAAAGTTTCCTTTGCAAAATAGGTTATTATTGTAATTCCCATGTTCATATCCATTTGTATGTATACATCATGAAATATACTGTAAATCTCTTCTGTGACTTATGCTAATATTTAGAGGAAAAATCTGAAGCATGTTTCATACTACTTTTAGCATCCAGTATTACATGAGAATTATTTCCATTCTTCTGTGTATCATGGTTATGTTTACTCTGTGTTCTGAGTCATTTTACTTCTCTGCTGTAAAATGTCTTAGTCCTGCACATGCATACCTTCTGTGCATATATATCCATGCATGTTGAAAACATTTACAAGCAAATACAACTGTCAACATAACCACTGTACACAATGGTTCCTTCATAAAGTTTTATGATATATACATGAAGGTAAGTTACACAGTATATCAAAAGAGCGAATCACTGTAATACAGTGTCACACTATTTTTTTTCATTTAGTTTGTATACATGTATATAATGCAGCTGCCTTAATGGAGGAAAAACTGTCATCTTATCCAAATCTTCACCATTGGCTGGAAACCTCAGTTGCTTTGCTGTGAGCCACTCCACCCACCCCCACTATATTGACACTCATTATATTTATAGTCTGCCAACAAAAAATAACAACAAGTACATTCATAACTTTTCCCGATATTTCGGCTTACGCCTTCTTCAGGGGATGGTTTATTGACCAATATATATATTTGTGTGTGTGTGTTGTTGTGTGTTGTTTGTTGTGTTGATGTGTGTGTGTGTGTGTGTGTGTGTGTGTGTGTGTGTGTGTGTGTGTGTGTGTGTGTGTGTGTGTGATAGTCAAGTCAAGTCTCCCTTCCCAGACGTGTTATGTACAAAACTCAACTCCAGGAGTATGATTGATAGAGGGAGAGAGTCCAGTACTGAGCGTTGATGTTGAAATGAAGGTGTGGGCTGTGTTTCAGGACGCCCTGCAGAAGGCGGAGGAGCAGACCAAGGAGATGATGGCCATGGAGTGGCCTGTGCACCCCCCGGGCAGATCATGCACATCCTGGAGGAGGAGGATCACAGGTCAGGCACACACACACACGGCTTAAGTCTTTCTCTGTCTTGAATCTATTGTTTGTGTGAGACACACACAACTTCTCTACGTCTTCACTCTGCATGTAAATCTATGTTTGGTGTGAGCACACACAAACCACTACGTTTCTCCTTGTCTGTTTAAATCTTATTGTTGTGTTGTTTTTCATCGGAAAGATGAAAGATATTGGTGGGTTTGTAAAGTGGTCGAATGTTTGTTTTGAAAAGCAAGGCTTGCATTTTTGTTATATCGTATAATGCATGTGGAATAAGAAAATCTGTATTTGTGTAAATGTGTTAAATTAGAGAATTTTATCAAGTTTTTTGTATGTAATGCTTGTGCTTATATTTTATTTTCTTGTGTAGGATAAGTTGAAAGCACATATCTGAGTGGGTATAGTTAGTCAAAGATTGATTCACGAGTGTATCATGATTTGTATTCAGACTTGTTACAGATATGCAGTGGAGATAGTAGAAGGATATATATATCAGAGATTTTATGCAGTGGTTCTAACAACAGATATATATAATTATTATGCAGTGGGATACATAAATATATATTAGATTATTGTGCATGGAGATACATAACAACTAAGGTTAATAGACATTATTATCCATGAGATACGTAACAAAAGATTATATATTAGAGATTATGTGCAGTGGAATACAGTAACAACAATGATATATGTTACAGAATATGCAGCGGAGAACCACAGTACACAGCAGTGTGGGCGAAGCCTGAAGACTTCGGTTCAATCCTGATCAGCCACAAAATGGTGCTGGATCACTTTCCAGACGTGGTGATCAGAGCTCTGGGCAACCTCAACAAGAAAAACTTTGTCCCTCAGGCGCGTCGGATGACTGGCTGCGGCCATGGCAGTGGCATGTGTTAGTAATGAAAGCGTGGGAGGGAATGGGATGGATGCAGCTTATTTCAGACTGTGGTGTGTTTTACTGTGATGTGGCGAGAGTGGATGTTTACTGTGATGTGGCGAGAGTGGATGTTTACTGTGGTGATGTGGCGAGAGTGGATGTTTACTGTGGTGATGTGGTGAGGGTGGATGTTTACTGTGATGTGGCGAGAGTGGATGTTTACTGTGATGTGGCGAGAGTGGATGTTTACTGTGATGTGGCGAGAGTGGATGTTTACTGTGGTGATGTGGTGAGAGTGGATGTTTACTGTGATCTGTTGAGAGTGGATGTTTACTGTGATGTGGCGAGAGTGGATGTTTACTGTGATGTGGCGAGAGTGGATGTTTACTGTGGTGATGTGGCGAGAGTGAATGTTTACTGTGATGTGGCGAGAGTGGATGTTTACTGTGATGTGGTGAGAGTGGATGTTTACTGTGGTGATGTGGCGAGAGTGGATGTTTACTGTGGTGATATGGTGAGGGTGGATGTTTACTGTGATGTGGCGAGAGTGGATGTTGACTGTGATGTGGCGAGAGTGGATGTTGACTGTGATCTGTTGAGAGTGGATGTTTACTGTGATGTGGCGAGAGTGGATGTTTACTGTGATGTGGCGAGAGTGGATGTTTACTGTGATGTGGCGAGAGTGGATGTTTACTGTGATGTGGTGAGGGTGGATGTTTACTGTGATGTGGCGAGAGTGGATGTTTACTGTGATGTAGTGAGAGTGGATGTTTACTGTGATGTGGTGAGGGTGGATGTTTACTGTGATGTGGTGAGGGTGGATGTTGACTGTGATGTGGTGAGGGTGGATGTTTACTGTGATGTGGCGAGAGTGGATGTTTACTGTGGTGATGTGGCGAGAGTGGATGTTTACTGTGGTGATGTGTTGAGAGTGGATGTTTACTGTGATGTGGCGAGAGTGGATGTTTACTGTGATGTGGCGAGAGTGGATGTTTACTGTGATGTGTGTGTGGTGTGTGTGTGTGTGTGTTTTGCATTTATGTAAATATATAATTTGTTAATTCTATTTGTAAATGGTTGCATGTGTGTGACTGATTTAAATTCAAGCGCTTCGATTTGTTTGCTTTACAAGGTTTAGCGCTATATAAAATCCATATATCATCATATTATTTTATTTTTATTATTATTATTATTACTATTATTATGTGGTAAGAGTGGATGTTTACTGTGATGT
The DNA here is from genome assembly GCA_030674155.1 of Stramonita haemastoma. Classification (NCBI taxonomy): domain Eukaryota; kingdom Metazoa; phylum Mollusca; class Gastropoda; order Neogastropoda; family Muricidae; genus Stramonita; species Stramonita haemastoma. Next base: position 67,054,064 of record CM060316.1, read on the forward strand.
GGGGAGAGTGGGTATGAAAGCATTTTGCAGCGCAATCATTTATCAGTTTTTCAGCTTAAAAAAACAAAACTGAATCACCTTGCCAAGATGATTTTGAAGTGTTTTGTGACATGACTACATGCCAGTTTTTGAGGCTTTGAAAGTACTCTCCATTGTGCAGGACTGATTCAAAAATATTTTTTTGCGATGTGATTACCCAACATTGTTGTGGCTAACACAGTATCAATTATACAATAATCTACCGCAATAATCTTTCACAATTATGCAGAACTGCGGGAGAGCAGTTCAGCCAGTGTCCTCCTCACTCATATATGCAAACATCGTCAGAGTTGGCTTAGATACATCACAAGAACCAACAGAATTCCGATTGCCTGCCTGCCATGTCTTGCAGGGGAACTGGAAGGGGCAGAAGTAGAGACGACTCACAAGGTGAAGTGACAATGGACAGGCACCTCCAGATGGTGGACAGAGATCTCTGGATGATAGACAGACACCTCAAAATGATAGAGACCTCCATGGAAAGACACCTCCAGATGGTGGACAGACACCTCCAGATGATGGACAGACAGACGATTCCAGATGATGGACAGACACCTCCAGATGATGGACAGACACCTCCAGATGATGAACAGACAGACATCCCCAGATGATGGACAGACACCTCCAGATGATGGACAGACAGACACCTCCAGATGATGGACAGACACCTCCAGATGATGGACAGACACCTCCAGATGATGAACAGACAGACATCCCCAGATGATGGACAGACACCTCCAGATGATGAGACGACAGGACAACCTCCAGATGATGGACAGACACCTCCAGATGACAGACAGACACCTCCAGATGACAGACAGACACCTCCAGATGATGGACAGACAGACACCTCCAGATGATGGACAGACAGACACCTCCAGATGATGGACAGACAGACACCTCCAGAGGGTGGACAGACGGACACCTCCAGAGGGTGGACAGACACCTCCAGATGATGGACAGACAGACACCTCCAGATGGTGGACAGACACCTCCAGATGATGGACAGACACTCCAGAGGGTGGACAGACACTTCCAGATGATGGACAGACAGACACCTCCAGATGATGGACAGACAGACAGACACCTCCAGATGATGGACAGAGAGACACCTCCAGATGATGGACAGACAGACACCTCCAGATGATGGACAGACACCTCCAGATGATGGACAGACACTTCCAGATGATGGACAGACAGACACCTCCAGATGATGGACAGACACCTCCAGATGACAGACAGACACCTCCAGATGACAGACAGACACCTCCAGATGATGAACAGACAGACACCTTCAGATGATGGACAGACAGACAGACACCTCCAAATGATGAACAGACAGACACCTTCAGATGATGGACAGACAGACAGACACCTCCAAATGATGGACAGACAGACAGACACCTCCAGATGATGAACAGACAGACACCTCCAGAGGGTGGACAGACAGACACCTCCAGATGATGGACAGAGAGACACCTCCAGATGATGGACAGAGAGACACCTCCAGATGATGGACAGAGAGACACCTCCAGATGATGGACAGACAGACACCTCCAGATGATGGACAGACGGACACTTCCAGATGGTGAAGAGGCATTGGAACAGTACATAGGGGATAGCTGCTGATTTAGACCTGTGGAGCACCGTGACTTGCTTCATATGCTTCAAATGGCATGAGGTGTCCAGCCAGATGTGAATTATTGTCATATATACTACCCAAACATTCCATCATCCCTTCCGATGAGACTTTAAACCGAGGCCCTGTGTGCAAACGCACGCAGAACATCTTGCGCACACGTTAAATTCTGTTCCGCTTTTTGTAAGAGTAGACCATCATGTGCCAGTGGGAACAGATGATATTTACAAAACTGCATACACACGGGGACTGGATGTAAAAAAGCACAAGAGTGCTTATTCCATTATCCTTGATATAAAAGAATAAATCACATCAAATCAGATCAAATCATCCCGAAGTCAGAGAGAGTAGGTTCAGGGACTGAGATAATCTGTTTATCAGAATACCTGTGGAAGAAGTATTTTTTTGGTAGAGAGCAGCATGTTTTCAGTATAAATACCATGGAGTCATTTTTGTTTGAATATATGTATAATTTTTATGTTGGTTTTTTTTTTTTTGTGAACGCCTTTTTTTCAGAATCAACTTTTAAATCTTCTTTTCCCCGCTAGACTTGGCAAGTATAAAAGAGCTTTTTGTCCATTTGTATTGTTTATTTTTGTTGTGTTGAGATTTTGTTGTTGTTTCTGTTTGTTCTTTGAATAGAGTATACCTCTCTCTGAGCATGTATATCATGCATGTAAAGATTTTATTTTTATTTTTTTTTTATTTTTTTAAATAGTTTTCCAGTTGCCATACAGTCCATCTAAATGTTTCATTATCAGTCCTGCTTTAACATTATTCCCGGTGTGACGTCTTGTTTGGCACATATACAGCCTACAGCTTGCTCTCTCTGTGTTGGTTTTTGTTTTGTTTGTTTGTTTTTTTGTCTCACATGGGAAATCTTACTGCGATCATTTACATGTTTCACTTATGTGTTTTTATATGTACTGTAATTAAATGCTTTAAGATTTTATAGCTCGTATTTCGAGTGAGACCAATCAGTATTCCTATATATATGTATAGTGTTTATGACATTGTAGCATCACCTGTATACTGGACATCACTGACCATTACTTACAGGAGGACACTGTAAGGTCGACTTGACTTGGCTTCTTTTATTTCCTTAAAGTGATAAGGATAGAGATGGGATATTGCACTGAATCTTTCAGTCTGTGTGTCATGGCCAAGATGAACCTGGCAGGCCCATCCCTTTCCAGGTGCAGGGTGCATGCTGGGTATGTTTATGTCATTATAAAAAAAAGGTAGAGGTGTCCCATAACCTATGTGATCATAGGGGAGCGAAGCATCAGAGACCTCAGCTTCTCTAGGGGCCAGCATATTTAGGGTGGCGCCCATCTCCTCTCCCTCGCTGCTTTACCTTCCCTGACCCTAAAGAGGGAAGGTACCCATTTACAGCTGGGTGGACTGTCGGACTGTACTGAAGCTAAGGCATGCAAATGGTCACCCATCCAATTGGTAACCATGCTCGATACTGCTTAACCTTGGCTGAGGGAAAGCAAGCGCTCTGACCACTGAGCTATCCTGTCCCACAAATTGTGAATATGTCGCTATACCACTGTCAAAAGCTGGCTTCTTTTTCTACAAAAGGCGGGTGGGGTGGGGTTTTAACATGTGTTCAATATGTGACGCTCCACCACGAAATGAGTCGCTTAGCACATTACCCAATTTCGCGCTAGGAGCCTTTAAAGGCAGGTGGGGGTCAAGCTGTCAATTTTGAGATTTTGATTGATTATTAAACTAGATCTGTTTATTTATCTTAAAATGAAATATCAAGGCATACTTTTTATTCCTTTTGCTTTTAAATGTGTTTTGAAAATACCAAAGCACTCATTCTGACAACCTGTTACTAAAATAAACTTGCCCGTTTCTCATTTTGTCACATCATGCAGTCTATCATTTCAATTTCTAATAATGTTGCACAGAATTGTCCGATTTTCAATCTGTTTTTTGTATTTGATAGCCACTTCATTGCACATTGATAACATGTCAATAACTAAAAATTGACCTCATGTGCACTCCGTCTCATTATGTGGTGGAGCGTCACATATGTTCTGCATCTGTTGACACAAAGGACTTCACCGTCTCATTCAAAGGGCTGTTGGGATAATTGAAGTGAGTGAGGTGACAGCCCTGATACGGCCTTTGTGGTCGGTGGAGCTGTCAACAACATGAAGTGAAAGTACCAGCGTAACTACAGTGAAGGTTCCTTAAGCAGATAACTCATGGAATCTTAACTGATGCCTTCAGTTACCGTCTGGCAACAGATCAGGAATATGACAGTCATGACTATGACAAGGTTACTAAGTAGTTCAGACTGGACACATCTGACTACCATCTGTAGTATGTAGGGACAGTGTAGGGTTACCTGTATACTGATTCTGAACACCATTGACCACACCTGTTCAGCCAGGTTGTAGGTTCACCTGTATGGTGGACACTACACTGACCATTACTTAAGGGCATTTCAGGGTCAGTTTTACTTTATTTTCTCTTCAGTTCTGTGAGTTGGGTAGCTTGGTACAGGAAAAACAGCTGTGTAACAAAACTGATCTGTGATAGATATGTACAAATTGTAAGAGAATTAATGTGACAAAGTTTGTAAGAGATGATGTGAAGTTTGTAGAGAATTAATGTACAAGTTTAGAGAAGCTCCTTCAATGAAACTTGCCATGGTGGAATTTGGAATTATTTTATTGCAGGGCATTTGTGTATACTATACAATTAGATGTCATCAAATTTTTGGTGGTTTAAAATCATTTTGAGAAAAAAATTGTTCAACGCTCAGTCCATCATACCAAATCTCAGCTATGTCCTACTAAAACTGTCATATCAAAGCATAATGAAGAAATTTGCTTATATTTTTTACAGAAATTGTATGAAAACTGCCATTCATAATTTGTCTTAAGTGATTCTTTGCCCCCTACCCACCCCCTCCCAATTTTATATATTTTTGATTTGTTTTGTGCACAGAAGTGTGTGTGTGTGGTGTGGTGTTGTGGTGTATGTGTATGGTGTGTATGTGTGTGTGTGTGGTGTGTGTGTGAAATTATTTTTTTGTGTGTGTGTGTACACGCATGATGGTGTATAAATTTTAAATTAATATGAGCTTCCTGTGAGTAATTCTATGCTTTTGCCAGTTTTGTACTTGATGCGTATGAATTGATACACAGGTGTTTGTGTATACATATATTTTTTGCGATTGGTCTATAAAATGATCTATAGAACGAGCTTCCAGCATGTACTTTACTGTAAAATTTTTTTAAAATCAATATCTGTGGTGTTAAATAACTATTCTGCTCCATTTCAAGCAGTTGCAGCAATAGTGCTACGGCTTTTTTCAGCTGCATGCATATTGGAATGTAAAATTCTGTGGAGACAAATTTTATATTTGCAATGAGCATGTTCATTGTTGAGTGTGGCTGCCTTTACAAGTGTGATTGAAATGCCTGTGAATCACCTGTGTACATTTGCAAAGAAATCTTAATAAATGATTTTCTCTTAATTTTTTTTTCTTCTTGTGCTTTCTTCTCCATCTTCCAGCCTCAGCACTGTTTGAAAGAAAATTCTTTGCACTTTTTTTTGTTTGTTTGTTAATTCTTCATAGGCAAATTTCTCTGCTCGTTTTGTTTTTACACATGGACGTTGTTTCTTTTTAATAATCAGGACCATCTTGCCACCTCAGTGGGTGACTCACTTGGTCTGGCTCCACGATTGAGCTAATACTGTCATTAGTAGGGGGCTTAGTAGGTGGTGTCCTGTGTATGTTAGCTCAGAACAGGCACCACTGAACAACACCAAAGTGACCCAGCAGCAGTGAAGGGCCCCTCTGGCTGGTGGTCCTATGGTGGCCTGATATTGATGGCTCCCAACCCTGAGGATATAACAAATCTGCATATGGCTGTGGCAGGGAGATTGAAAGTGAGTGGTGTGGGAACAGCAGGACGGATACGTCACAGAAGATGAGGCAGCAAAAAAACCCAAAAATAATCAGGACCTCATTTTACATGTGATGCCCCTTTCCCCTGTAAGTGATTGCCATTTATTTTCTGGTTTCTAGCCCTTCCCCTTCTCCCCTTGTCTGGATGTGCGCAGAAATACTCCTGGTTTGTCTGGATGTGTTCCACCCACTGCTGCTTACGTCAAATCCTGTCACACAATTCACACAGAGCTGAAAGATTGGATAATGGCATATTTATTGAATCATACCATACACTGCATTCTCTCACACATTCAACAACTTGTATATTATAAATGCAACCTATCCAGCTGCAACAAGACAATTCTGACAGAAAAAACAGCACTAATCATCATCATCATCATCATCCTGTAGTCACACATGTACCAATGCGAACCATCTTTTGAGTTCAGTGAGCTCTTGCTATTTTCTTCGAGAGACCATTCCAATGAGGCTTGTTGATTGAGAGTCAAACGTAAAAAACTGAGCATGTAAGGTAAATCATCATCTAAACATACATGGATTGTGAACAAAAATTATTGCATTATAGAGTAAGCATATGGAAACACAAATCAGCAGAAAATAACATGCAATATGGAACAACCAACAGCCACTTTTTTTTGCAAAGATTTCAAAAATGAAACCTGACCCCCCCCCCCCCTTTAACTATCCCCTACCCTTCAAAGCACGTTTTTTCTTCACTGCATCATTTGTCTGGCATAACTGTTTACCCATCTTACTACATGTACACTGCACACAGGAGATGCAAACTTTACATCCCATGAGGAAAAGCAAACCCTAAAATTTCCTGCTTTCCTAGGAAAGCATATCCATCACTTGTGGCCGTCTCTCTCCGAACAAGTAGCTAAAACAACATTCGTTGTAATTCAATTTTTGATGTATAAAACATGGGCTATTTTTTGCTTAGCTTATTTAAAAAAAATTTTGTATGTGAAGAGAAAAAAGAGAGTTAGTAAGATGTCAAGATACAGTTGGAAAATTAAAAGAAGGCTGCATGAGAATGCCATAGTAGCCTTACTAAGCTGTAAGATAATGTTCTACTTTCATAACTTTCTGTTTTTCTCAATCACATCATCATAATGTATTCCTGTTTTGGACAGCAGTTTCTGTGTAACTAGGAGAGATCCCACACTGTTGGATGTAGGCTGAGGTGGGGGGTTAATTTTTTTTTATATCTTAAATATCATTAAAACTTTTTAACAAAAAAAATCTACAATAAAGATAAAACACACACACAAAAAACTTCTCTCATACTGATCAACCATAACAAACCATAGCAAAGAAAAAAAATGACACTAGCAACAACAAACTCCCTCACGTACTTTTACTTTCTGCTTGATTTTCAAATACTGTTCAGATTTGTTTGCGTGATTCTAAATCTGCATTACACTCATTAATAACTCTACAATCAATGTTAGCAGAATCATAAATGAAATTATTTGAACATTTTCTCATTCTGAGGGGTTCGAATATCACTTTCTGCTGGGTTCCATCTCACTGTGGTCTTTATTTCAATGAAAAGGTTGACAAAGCAGCCAAAAAGGCAGCAAAACATTCTAGCTGTTCAAATGTTTTAGACATTCCTCTTTCTCTTCATGAGGGTTATGCTTTGCTTCAAAGTGTTTGCTGGAAACATGTAAAAAAGAAACATGAAGAGGCTGGCTATTCCCAGCATACTTGTTCAGTTCTTGATATTGAGAACATCCTTTGTACTCAGTACGGCTTTCAAAAATCCAGTACTAGAAATATTGTTTCTCTAATCCACAGATTGAAATTAAATGCATTTCGAGCAAAATTTGCCAAAAATGTAAAATGTATATGCGGTGAAAAACTTTCCAATGTTCATGTTTTGTATCATTGTCAAGGTTTAAAAAAGTTCCTACCACCATTTCAAGATAAGTCACTGCAAGAAGTGTTAATCAATCCAAAGTTACTGTGTGAGATAGCATTGTCTCTGATGCGATCCCCAGTATTCTCTTTTTATAAAGTACTAATGTGAAGATTGTGAAATTATAACACCCTACTGTGGCAATGTACTTTTTGCTTTATTCATGGCAGCCTTTACATGTAGTTTGCAATTGTTCATCTTACAGTTTCAGATTTTAAAGTTCTCTATTGTTCGATTGTTTTTGTTATTATTTGCATTTCTTATGCCATCTTTTGCAACATTCTTGTTAATATTTTTGTAATCAGTCTTCTTATGTACACAGTTACCAACGCACTTTTTAAAAAACCCTTATCTCTTTATTGCCCCCCCACCCACCCCCACCCCAACCTCATCCCTCGTCTAATATCACTTTAAGTGTACAGACGTAAAATCAAAGACACACTCCCTCACATAAAACAAAAACTCGCAACCCATATTTCCAGTCAAAACTATTACACCATAAATAAAACAACACAAATCTTACAATAAATACATGTCGACAAGTCAGACTTTTCAGACACCTAGCACCCAAAAGTGAAAAAGACTGGTGATTTTATTTTTTCACCCCCTCTTTGAAAATTCCACAGGAAAGAAATATCCATCATGACCACTTAACACAAAGTGCTATGGTAAAGAAGGCTGAAGAGCATGTACCTAGACGTGCACTTGCAATAGCAGCCCTGTGTAATTACATCTGCCAACAATCACTTACACACTAATTAAACTGTTTTTGCTAGGCAGAGAACAGAGTGGCAAGTAGCCTTGCTATACCAACCTTTGTAACGTGTTACATTTCAGATCAAAGCAAACCATGGCCTGTTTCTCTTAAAATGTCTCTGGTCTATCCACAAATATTGCCTGAGTGAATCAGTCCTTTCCCTGGGTCCATAATGGTCTGTGGGAGGGGGTGACGAGATAGCCTTGTGGTTAGAGCATTGCACTTGTGAACTGATGGCCCAGGGTCGAGCCACCATGAATATTTACTCCCCAACAATTCCCTCGGATGAGACTACAAACTGAGGCCCCATGTGCAAAAAAGCATGCAGAACATCTTAGGCACACATTAAAAACTCGTTCTGCCTTTCAGGAAAGTCATCTGTTTTGTGCCGATAGAACTGATGACAATTTTTGTGTTAAATGCATGCACACACAGGTGTTGTATTTTGACACCATCCCTGAAGTGGGAATGCGGCTGGCTACCTTGATGGTGGGTACAAATGGTCACATTCCCAAATCTCACCATTAGTGAACCTCAAATTTCTAGCCAAGGAATAAGATGAAAAATAAAAATGATAACCACCTGCATGCATAATTCATTTGAAATCTAATGTCCACTGCCATCCCCATCCAATGAAAAACTAAAAAATCCAAAATGCATTTTCCCTACGCAAAAAAATCCCTAGAATGCTCAAGGCCCAATGATAATAATTACACGGTCATCAAAGATTTTTTTTTTAAATAAAAGAAAAAAAGCAAAGTAAAAAATAAAAAATAAAAATTCGGAGATCCCCCCAAGCTTTCATCTAAAAATGAGCACATTCAGCACTACATATGTACACACTGAGTGCAACTATACAAAAAAGAATTCAAATAGGCAGATGGTAACACTTCAACAAGGCAGATGGTACAGTACAGACATGGAACAAGATATAGGCTATTTTATGCTGCAGATGAATAAGAAAACAGTAAAGCTTTGAACAGTACATCATCCTCCAAGATGGCATTGCTTCAACAAAAAAGGTTTACCTCCTCATATTGGCATCTATTACTTCTGACACAAATTGACAAACAAATTTTACATGAAGAGTTAAAACATTACCTGTATCAGTTATCAGGCAGAACGGAGGGAGTAGGGGGGTATTGTCTGCTGCTTTATTCACGCAAGCAGACAAATTTGACACTTGGGTTTTCCATTATTCAGTCTCCATTATGAAATAGGCAATGTAGTCATCTTGAACAGTCATCTATGAGGAATACCATCTTTCTGAACATCTAGCTCAGTGAAACACAGAATAGGTACAATGGTTTTAGATGTACACCAGTATACACACATATGTACACAAGGAGAAGTGACACGTTAGGTTTCAGTCTAAAGCTGAAACTGACTCCAAAAGCTTGAAAAGAGTTTGCAGCTTATGAAAATGGCAATAAAGTTACTGCCAAGATTAGAGACATTTTCTTTACTTATAAAAACAAAGATCCACTTGTTCTTCCCTACCATTCTGACCTAATTTAAAAGAGCAAAAGGAAATATCTAGAACAGACAATCACAACTCCATAAATAGCACACAAAAAAACTAAACTAGATGGAACTTTTACATTGAACAACTTCAGCAAATGAGCATTGAAAATTCCCCCCCCCCCCCCCAAAAAAAAAAAAAACCCTCCAAAAAACAAAACAACCCCCCCCCCCCCCCCCCCCAAATCAACAAAAAACAACAAAAAAGACAACAACAACAACAACAAAATTCATACGTCCAAACATCTGACATTTCTGTGCAATTAACTTATTAATTTAGATTTTTTTTTTTATCTTACAAGAAATGTGTCAGAAACTGTTTATTTTCAGACATGTACACAATGGCAGTCTCTGCATCACAGCTAGCTGTCATCTGAAATGGAAGAATTCAACAGCTAGGGTCGCTCACTTCACCATATTTCATGATGGTGTTTACAGCCCTGCTACACATGGTGACCACAAGGGCTTAATCACCACTGTCACCCAGCTTGATTCCAAACCTCACTTCATCTGATTTCATGGCAATGTTTATAGCCCTGCTTTACATGGTGACTGATCACAGGGGCTACATCAAGCCCATCACCCAGCTCAATTCCAAACCTTGCATTAAAATCCACCAGCTTGCAAAAGATGCTCTTTGCGGTATGTTACTTGGACTTTTTTTTTTTTTAAATCCCTATTATAAGAAAATCATAAATGAGAAATTTGAACTGAAATTGGCAGCCACAACTACTTAGTCAACATCACAGACATAAGTAATATGAAAGCTGTTCATCCTTCTGGGATGAATACAAAGACAAAACATCTTGGGCCAGTAACATCCTTATTTCCTAAACTTCCAAAGACAAAAGTAGTTTTAAAAAAAGAATGTTTTTTTCTCAAAAGCTGGCAAAAACCACAGTGACTGGGGACGGGAAGAAAAGCTGAAATTCAATATAAACGATTCCATGAACGCAATGAGCCTTCTTCTATACAGTCTTGGAATGTATGTTTAGTTGTGTGGTGTGTGTGACACACACACGGCTCAGTTTTCTTTGTGCTGTTCTCTAGTTATTCTTGCTGCTCATGACCCAGCCCTCCATGAGCTGGTACACACTGGAAAGGAGTTTCACGTAAGGAACACTTCTGAACATTTGAGAAGGCACAAATGTTAGAAGCTCAATATCACAGGCCATTGTTTACAAAGCTGGTCTTCAGCAAAATGCTGAAAGGGTCTAAAACTTAGGCATGGTTTTCATTTAACACCATCAAAAATGTGGACAAACAATGTGTCATTCTGAAAATGTGGACAAATGTCAGGAGAGAAAGAGACCACAAATCTGAGATTATTTTCTTACAGAATTCAGGGTGGCACTGAATCCCAAATCTGTCACAGGATCTGATCAATCCAAAGTATTCTAACAATCAACACACCATCAACTTTTATGCACAAAGAAGTCTTACTTGTTGAAAAGCATAATTTTCCTTATTAGAGGCATATCCTTCTTTATCATTTGGGGAGCATGGTGCCAAATCATGTCACACAAACCCTCTTGAAGGAAGGGGCAGAGGAACGTTTTATTCTATTAAACACACACACACACACACACACACACACACACACACACACACACAAGAAACAAACTATGGGCTTACTTTCTCATTCTTAAGTTTCAGATGACTGTGACTTGTTAACAATGAAGAGAAGATGCAAATTTAAGGTGCTACCCTAGAAACTAAAATCCCAGTGCCAATAACAGTAATGACTTGTAAAACTAGGTTCCCCCGCAAAAAAAAGCAAGATTAAAAACTGCACTGAAATAACCTGATCTATTTGAACTTCACATTGCTTTATAAAATTTCAACATGACCATTTGCGTTCTTTGAGAGTTTGCAGAATATGTAATAGAGAGAATTCACATCTCTCTCTGTGCATAGTCTGACCTGTTGTCTCCACACACAAAGTTGGTGATTCACTTCCCATTCTAGCCATCTTTTATTGCAGAAGCATGAAGAACGCACGATTCTCACCATCCCCACCCTCTCTCCTACAATACACTATACATACCTGCTATGGTTTGATTTTCTTGCATCTGGCCTATTTATAAAATGAATTTCCAACCAAGGTGCTGATCAACACACTAAACATTTTCACATATATACTATAGGCTCACAAAAATACAGAACACTTCCATACACGTATTTTATACACAGTTATACAATGAAAACATGAGTAGTTCTCCATCCCCCCCTCCCCTCCCCCCCCCCCCACAAAAAAAAAAACCCACCCACCCCCACTCACAAAAAACATTCAGTACATAAGTTATACCAGGTCGTGAACAACGGAAAGTAGATCCGAACCACCGCCATTCGCTCGCTCTGGTAATGATTTGGAAACACAGTCATGGTGCTTTGTTCTTTTGTGGAGTCTTTCTGCAATATTATCTTTGTTATCATACACACACACACACACTACACAGCCACAGCAGGGCTATTTGGACAAAGAAATAGTTGGAAGTACAATACAATCATACTGTCAAGGCAGGGGAGATTTCACGTCCTGGAGAACACTGTACAAGAATAAAGATAGATGTGGATATTATGTTTGTTCTAGCTGGTAACACATACATCTCTCGTTCTGTACAGTATTCACAAGATGCTACAACTCGCAAACTTTTTCGCCCCTTCTACCTTTCTTTCCAATCCCTCCCCTCCCCTCCCCTTGTTGAAGTTCTCCCCCTCTCCCACCCACCCCCTCCCCAAAAATTTACACACACACACACGCACACATTATTAAGACACATCTGCCAAATTGGACATTGGCAATGGCTTGTGGTAAGCCAACAACAACAGTAATCTATCCTAAGAAAGTATGCAAGTATTTAATCATAGCACGCTCCCCACACATTCAAATCAAACCACATTAAAAAAAATGAACTACGAGTGCATTTTCGGTCTGCATTGCTGAGGTAACCATACAGATTTCATGACATTTCATAACGATAAAACCAAAGGATTTCTAAAACATTTAAATGAGCGCAACTAACCTACAAAGCGATAAAAAGCAGTTTCTTGGTTCACGGCTCTAAACTGATTATTTGTGTTAAGTCAGTATCAGAATTTCAAAACCAAAACGGATGATAGAAAACAAAACCCTCCCATAAACAATCCTCCCCAAAGCTTCAACAAAACCGTAAAAAGCCCATATTTTTAACAGAATTTACACTGTGGCTACAGCGTGCAGTTCAATGCTAAAATCCACATTATGTAAGAAGTGAACTGAAACAACACTTTTGACTATTCAAGCTTACAAAACAACAGCTTCAATAATGGTTCATCACAACACACCTATCTTTATATATATATATATATACGTCTTTTTTTTTTTTTCCTTCTCTCCTCCACTTCCCTGTTCCTCTGGCACTAAAACGACTGAATGAACAAAAGTGTGACAATGAGCACAAGCAAATGTCCACACCCATAGCACAAGCAGACAAACTGAAGAGAGAAATGGCTGGAAAAGGAGACTGGGTGTGGGATTATCAATCCACCACACACACACACACACACACAACACACACACACACACACACACACACACACACACACACACACTCTCTCTCTCTCTCTCCTCTCTCTCTCTCTCTCTCTCTCTCCTCTCTCTCCTCTCTCTCTCCCCCCTCTCTTCTCAAATTTATTCTTCCACCCACATAAGTGAGGTGGGGTTTAAAAACAATTGATGACACTTGATTCATATTTCAACACAGAAAATGACATTTTTCACACATCAAACATAGCATGCTGCAAATTAACTATGCTGACACAAAAGCAAATGTTAACACTTATAGGCAGACAGAAGATCAGATTATAAAAGATTAAAGATTCACCAAGGCCCCCTACCACAAACTTTTTAAAAGAAAAAGAATTTGCATAGGCAAAAGCACAAAAGATATGTGTAAAGTGGAAGAGAGATACAAAAAAAACCCCAACCAAACTCTTCATGCTTTGGATGCTTAAGAAAAAGTGTAGTTTTATCTCCTACTGCTTACTAAGACATTAAATCAAGGCACACACCTGGGAGCACTGCTCCAGAAACTTGTGGCATGAAAAGCGTGATGTGCTTGCAAACTCTGCAGTGTGCATGCATGTATTCCATAAAGCTCGTGCTCAGTTTCTGACAGCCAGCCATTTTTTACATCCCAACATGAATAAACAAAAGCAAAAGAACAAAACGAAACAAATACACCCAGTCTGTTCGTGCAAAGAAGAAGGCAATCTTGAAAACTGCGCCGCCACACACACACACACCACACACACACACACACACACACACACACACACACACACACACACACACACACATGATGAAGCTCATATTCCCTATTCGTTGTGTTGAGAATATGCCAATCTGGGAATGCAGTAGGATAAGGCCGTCCATTTGCATATAATGTCTTGGTCATAGGCATATGTTTTTGATGCATCTTTTCTCAGAAATGTCTGTCCCTGACTTCATCCTTTCCTTGTAAATTCATACTTATCAGACTATGTCAAGCAAGAAAGTTCTTAAAATGCATGAACGGTACCTGTAAGCAATGCCGAGCATATGTACAAACCCAGCCCCAAATACATATTTTCTTCTATAATCTTTCGTAGACAGATGCTTTACTTGTTATCTTCTGAACAACGATTCTATAATATCTGACAACCCCCTTAACTCAACTAACCCAAAACATTTTATTTAATGTAAACAAATATTTTTTTGACACAAGAAGCAAATTTTTCTCTCTTTTTTTTTTATAATTCAGAACGCATCTATTGAAAAAAATTGCTAAAGTAGATTTGTTCCTGATACAATAAACTTTTTCATGGAAAGGATTTCAAAATAGAAAATTCTATTATATATTTCATTTTTTTTCCTGAGTTTTGATGAAGTTTAGGGAATACAGCAAACAAATATTACAAGAGCAACTTGTAGATTGTAAATCATATTTCAAATCTGCAAATACTATTTCTTTCCATCTCAGCTTTGCTCCTAGTTTAGACACACACCTCCTCTTGCAAAACTTTAAACTACAAAACTTTCATACTGGCACACGCACTTCATTTTGCATTGAGGAACAGGTCAAGACAAGTCTTGGCACAATATCAAAATCTGTTACTGAAGTCATCCAAATGCAGAAGTCCACAAGCAAGAAATAAAAAAAAAAAACCCAAAAAGTCAACTACACACATTCACATCTTCAGCCATCATTGGTACAAAATCGGTTGCTGTCAACACAAGTGTCAACGTGGCACTTGAAGAGGAACCATGGATTTAAGCGAACGTCAGACATGATGTCAGTTACATTGGTCTGTAAAGGATTTTTTCTTATTGTTGGTTGGGGATTTTTGTGCGTGAAAACAAAACCATCCCTGTGTCACAGAATCCCTGCACAGTCAGAACCAGTGTCTTGCCTCCTGTGATGAAGAAGAGCTCCCCTCCCTCAGCAACTGATGTCAGCTGCAGACAGCATCAACCTGTATTTACCCAGTAATGCACATTTCTTATTTTTGCCACAAGGTGGTCTGAATTTGTTAGCTGGTCAAATTGTTTCAACAATTTTTTGTTAAGTTTTTTTTTCTTCACATCAGCAGTGTACTACTCCACTGACATCAGTTTCTTCCCGAGATAGAAAGCTGCTTTTAAGATCATGTGGGTATCATCTTGATCTTCGAGTCCGTGAGCCGATTATCTCCCTTGTTCTACAAGCTGGCATGAATGCATACATGTATCCCTGATATAGCGGTTGTGAGCACAAGTGGTCCAGTAGCTTCAGTATGTTCAGGACACAGGAAGGCAGGTGCACTTGGAGTCCGAAATCTTGGCCTGAATATCCACCCGAGTTGATGCTCTTTGAAAAGACCAAAATGCTCCTCAACTCTTATCTCCTGTATTTTCCAGCACCATGCAGCTTTCCATCATCACACTGAAACAGCTTCCCTCCACATCTGCCCTGCATGCACACACACACACACACACACACACGCACACGCACACACACACACACACGCAGCAAACACACACACACACGCAAGCAAGCAAGGACACACGCACACACACACACACACGCTTCCATATTCCCCTCGCACGATCTGCTGCTCATGACACTGATGAAGGAAGCAGCCAAGTGTCCCAGAGTAGAGTGGTTCATCCATGGAATAGATCTGGAGTAAGGACGATGAGCAGGACCAAGACATGAAAATTCAAAAACACCCTTCAACTCCTGGAATCGCACACACACACACACACACAGAGGGAACAAGAACATCCCTTGGCTGGTCACTATTTTCAAAGATGAGCACAGTCCCTGCTGGTGAACTCCTGAAGTCTGCAGCAGCCTGGGAGTCGATTCTGATCAAGTCTGTCATTCTGTGGATGATGAACGCAGGTCCCAGGCACTGAAATCACTCCACAGCAAAGCCGCAGGTCTCTTCCACCGCACATGTCACTTTGGACAGGAACTTTTCATACGACTCGTAGGGAGGGATGTCCAGGCGATTGAAACTGTCCAAAATACAGAAAAAAGAATTGATATGTCACTTGGGCCTTGATTTGAGATATCCAACTAAATAAAGGTGCCAAGGCAGAACTAGGTGTGTATGTGTGTGTGTGTGTGTGTGTGTGTGTGTGTGTGTGTGTGTGTGTGTGTGTGTGTGTGTGTGTGTGCTCACGCGCGTGCATGATCGTGTTTACAAGTGGAAGCGAAAATGCAGCACTTTGTGATTATACTTTGTAACTACACTAAGAATATTCCTGGAATGGACTCTCACACCAGATTATTATTAAAAATCCCCCCCCCCCTCACTCCTTTAACAAAAGAGAAAAAACATCAAATTAATATAAAAAACAACAAATGAAAATAAAACAGAACACCTAAAAAAAATGCATAAAATAGCTTACAGGGTGAAAAAGGCAATGAACCTCTCAGACATTACAACAACAAAAAAGTACAAAGAATGCACTGATTTATCAGACATCAGGTCGATTTCTTTTCTGGCAGGGGAGGGGTGAACACACGCAAACAGATCAATGCAGTTACGTAAAAACAACCCAGAGAGATGTGACAAACATTTCTGTTGAAATAAAGTCAGACAAAAACAGGGAGGAAAGCCATGAGGAGAGTGAGTGTAGAAAGAAGCTGGAGAAAACTGACCAGGTATGAGCCTTTGGCAGATTGTTGGTGCTGATGTCCACCTGGTGGATGGTGAACAGACGGGGGCCAGCAGCGCCTGTGGAACCTGCACACCATCAGTCACAGCCAGTGGGTTACTTCACACCAACACAAATTCATATTCATTTATTTATTCTTTTATATCGAGGATAATGGAATAAGCATTTCATATGCTTTTTTGTCATCCAGTCCCTGTGTGTATGCAGTTTTGTAAATGTCATCTGTTCCCACTGGCACACGATGGCCTACTCTTAAGAAAAGCGGAACAGGATTTAATGTGTGCGCAAGATGTTCATATAAGTCTATTACCACCCTGCCTGCCTCCAAACAGCTGGATACATAACGCATCTTTCAGAAACGTCTTGTCTTCATCAAATATTTGCCTTCACCTCCAGTACTTGCATTCGTACATAAGCCTTCTCAAGAATGCATGCTTTTGAAATGCTCAGAGCTCTGACTCTGAGAGTTAGTTTTTTTCCAGAAAAAAAAGAATGAAAAAAAGCAGATTCATATTACGAAATATCAGATCAAGATTGATCCATGTGAGAATCATTCAAGTTAGCCCTTTGCTGGGCACAACGCCCCAAAGCGCCCGACCCTGTCCTTGGGCAAAACGCCCCAAAGCGCCCGGCGACACGACCGTCACTTCAGAGCGATCATACATTCGAAATTCCCGCCAATCTCGCTTCAAATCTCGTGAATATAGAAGCCACGAGACTGCCCGCGAGACTTCCGCATGTTTATTACAAATGGCGGCGATTGGAGTGAGTTTGTTGCAAGTTTTGGAGGAAAAAAATCGCAAATTTTTCCAAGATGGATGCTATCTTCGAACCCGACATTTACGATCGTTTTTACAGCTTCCATGCCGAAAATATGACGCTGTGAGATGTGTATCTAGGCTCAAATATCGATGTAATCGATCCTAGTAGTGTGTGCACTTCTGAGTTTGTTGACTGAAGTGAGAGAGACGACTTTGACTACGGCGAAGTTCGAGACGAAAATCGATCGTCAAATCTAACACGGCCGATACGCGTTTTGAATTCTACTCTTAGATTTGGGGAAATTATCGTGGATTTCAAGTTCGGCAATGGTTCAGAACTTGATATATTTTGTTATTTGGTTGCTATTTGGGATTTTGATACGGTAGCGGCTCAAACTTAAACGTTAAGCTGATCGCGATCATCGGTAAACAAAAATGGCGATCGTCGGAATGTTCGATGTGTTCGTGCACCATTTATCAAAAAAACTAAAAAACCAACAGTAGGTTGAAAATATCTTTTCTATAATTGTTTCTTAATGTTTTAGTTTTTATTTAATCAAAATCCATGCATGCATTCTAAAGTTATTGCAACGCTAACTGTAACACACACAAACCAATCAATGACTTTGTGTGTTTATGCATTATAATTCTAAAAGAAAATAAAAATAATGACAAAAATTGGGTATTAGCAATTTCTTTATTCATTTCTGCATCTTGCTGTTTTTATTTCATCAAAATCCATCTGACCATTGTAGAGTTATTGCATGTTAAACACATACACCCACTCACAAGCCATCCACCTCCATTTTCTCTGCCCGGCAGGAAGGTGACAAATGATTTTGCTGTGCCCAGCAAAGGGTTAGGACAGCTTTGTCAGATTCCTAGCAGCCTGAGAATCAACACACACACACACACACACACACACACACACACACACACACACACACACACACACACACACCACACTTTTCTAAAATTTTCTCAACAAATTTTAACTGATCTCAAAAATGGGTCCAGGAGATGGCCAAAAAGGTGAAAATCTGCCAAAAGATGGAAGATTCTCATGCTTGAAAATTGCAAACACAGGAGAAGACCAGTCACTACACACCAAACCCAGTAGAGGAACACAGAGAAGAGAGAAGCAAAGTCGTACCTTGTAATGCCTTGAAGCCTTGAAGAGGAACTCGTGAACTGCCAGTTACAAACTGCAAGACACGAGCTCTCATCTCGTCATCAAAGCCCTCCACAGCACGCCAAAACCAACGCACAATGTTGCTCTCCCACGTACAGTGCTTGAGACGTGTGTTTTTTTCCAGTCATCAAGGTCGATCTTTCCTAGTCCTCCAATCATTAGCTGCAAGAAGAAAAAGAAAAAAGTTCAGCAGATCACAAACATAACAGATAAAAAGACATACAACACCAATGATTGGAGTTTGAATTTTTCAAGACTGCCAACGACTATCTAGCAACACTCACACACGTCATATCAATGAGGGTGGTTCTCAATTCATTGATGGCTTCAAATGTAACAATGTTTGCTTTTGGTTTTTTTGAGCACTGCAGAGAGTCCACTAGGGGCATACATGTCTGCTAAGCCCCAGGTGAAACAATACAGACATTTGCTACGGTCCAGTCTCTAGCCATCCATCATCACGACCAACATAACATGAAGCAGAATACCTCTCAACATTATTCAATTTAAAAAAAAAGATTTTAAAACTGCAATATACATGTCAACATTATTCATTAAAAAAAAATTAAAAACCCTTAGACTGAGCGTGGAGTTGACATATTATGTGAGAATGACCACAGAACCCAAAGGAACATATTTTTTAACCATTACTTACATTGGTGGTAAAAAAAACAACAACCCCAACCCCATTCCCTTTGCAAGATTTTCTGAACACTGTGAATTCACCTCAAGCTCCCTTTCATCGAAGGTGCGAAGCAGGTGCTGTGGAATGATCTCATTGAAGCCTTTCTGCAGAGCCAGGAACTGAGCTTCTATGCCTCTCATGAAACGCCACTGCACGTACAACCTGGAGACAGGAAAAAAATCATCACAATAATGGTCATTTATCATCATTGAATTCAAGAACATAATCTATTTTTACATGCACACATTTGTGTAAAATATGTATACATACGCTTGTAAATGAACAAAAATCATAAACACAGGGCATAATAATTTTTCCAAAAATGAGCTTTGTAATGTGTTTTACAAACATCAAATCCATGTAAGGGACTCACTTGACATCAAACATCAAATCCATGTAACTAAGGCACTCACTTGACATCAAACATCAAATCAATGTAACTAAGCCACTCACTTGACATAAAACATCCAATCCATGTAACTAAGCCACTCACTTGACATCAAACATCAAATCCATGATCAACTAAGGCACTCACTTGACATCAAACATCAAATCTGTAACTAAGCACTCACTTGACATCAAACATCAAATCCATGTAACTAAGGCACTCACTTGACATATTCCCGTTTGTTGTCTTCAGTAACCTTGATGTCGTTGCCACCCGGCTTGAGTTCGTACTCGCGCATTTTGCCAAAGGAGTTATGTTCAACAGAGAATGTGTGCTCTAGAACATTCTCTATGCTATTTTCTCTGTAACAAAGGGATACAAGATATGTTTGAAAGAAAACGGGCACACCGTTATATCAAGTACATACATTCAATCTGCAGCAAAGCTTCTCTGTCCAAATTATTTTCCATTTTAGTGATGTACCCATTTGTTTTTCTTTTACAGGTCTATATATATTCCATAACAGTGTATCAATACACATCTATTTTTTACATACAGATCTATACAAATGTCTTCAATCTACTTTTCACCCTCATTTCCCCCCCCCCCACATATACTAGACACAAAAAAGCAGTTTCAGATTCCTCATTTGCCCTTGGCAAAGCTGATGATTACAAAGTCCAATGACC
Source organism: Stramonita haemastoma (assembly GCA_030674155.1). Classification (NCBI taxonomy): domain Eukaryota; kingdom Metazoa; phylum Mollusca; class Gastropoda; order Neogastropoda; family Muricidae; genus Stramonita; species Stramonita haemastoma. Next base: position 67,074,788 of record CM060316.1, read on the forward strand.
ACACACAGCAAAATAGTGATTATTATCATATCAAAAAATCAAACAGCTGTTGTTTTTCTTTAGCTGTCTCTAGGATCACATTCTTCAGTAAAGAACCTGCTGCTATATATATATATATATTATATATATATTATATATATATATATATATATATATATATATATATATATATACAGATGTAATCCAGCATTTACAAAGAAATATGTGTTCACCACTCTGATCCCATCCATACCCTGAGATTCTTGCTATCCGAAAACTGCAGACTGTATGACCTATTCCTATGAGGTAATCTGTATTGCTGACAGACCAATTAACTGATTACCACTTCCTTTCAGGTCATGTGAAAATACACTTCAAGGTCATGGAAAAAAAGCCATGAGGCACAGAAAAGTGTCTGCTTATTTTTAATATCCACTTATTTGTTTTATCATGCACTTATTTCTATCATGCACTTATTTGTTTCATCATGTGGTTATTTGCTTATTTTTATCAAACACTTATCTTTCATCATAAGCTCTCAAAAGTCCACTGTCCTGTTAATAACAAGAAAAAAAAAAGATTCAAAAATCAACTCCAGACCAGTGCGACTAGTCCAAACTCGGGCAACACGTTTTAATGTGTTATCTATATTTACTCTAGCTACAAACTGCTATAGGCCTGACAAACTTGCCTTCTGCCTGCACTTCTGAGCAGTCACTGGGACACTGTATACTGAAGCTTTTCCAGCAGACTATTGAATAATTAAGTTGAGTTTGGTGGAACCCAGCCCTCTCCAAGCTCTAGACTGCACAGAGGGTATGTTTGAGTCATCCATGCCACAGGCCATAGCAAACCCAGTCTTCCTTCAAATGGACATCTTGGCATGACACAAAACTGCATCCTCCGATACTGTCAGGTCTCAAGGAGGGCTGCAGAACAGCCTTGCAGTTACAGAATCAAAACTCCTTAAAATCACCAATTTTCTAAATCAACACACATACGCCAAAAAAAAAACGAACAAAAACCCAACTCACAGCATCCAGCACAAACTGCGATGAAGCTCAGGGTCCACACTTTCCAGGTCTTCCAGTGTCACGGGTTTTCCCAAAAGCTGTTTGTAGAAGGGCATGGTGAAACCCCCATCCAGGTAGTGCCCATGAAATATGGCCATCCCGATCACTCGCCCCACAAAGTGAAAGTAGGATAAATGTTCCTGGAAAAGAAAAGAAAAAAAAATTACAGGAAAAATGAACATGTATGCATGAAATATAGTATCTAACGCTAAAAATAATCAAAACAATTATGAAAAATATCAAAAAGAAAAGTCTTTCCAACTTTCCCCCTATTTTGGCTTAAAAACAAAATCAGTTAAGACCAATACAAGTGGCAAGACAACAGTCAACAACAACAACAAAAATATAATACAGAAAGAGCACAGAACAAAATCTTGACACACAGAATCAACTTTATTCTACAGAGTGTTCAGCTACAGGTTCCTTAATTTACAACAGGTAAAACAAAAAGTCCTATGCATGCAACTGAATGCAAAAAAAGCAGGTGTGTGTGTGTGTGTGTGTGTGTGTGTGTGTGTGTGTGTGTGTGTGTGTGTGTGTGTGTGTGTGTGTGTGTGTGTAAGGGCTACTGATACACTATCACTCCTTGTACTTGTATCAATACCTAGGGCAGGCACACATTCTATAAATAAAAAAAATATAAAAAAATAAATAAAAAGGCTTCAGAAAGTGATTTACAAGAGTTGTCCTATCAGTTGTGCCCTTGAGAATACTTCGTGTGTGTTTCTGGTTTGCTTTGTCTAGTTCTTTGGAAAGAAAGCCGACTTTGATTCCAATACTCACAGGGTTCACACCAGAATCTGGGTTGATCTGAAGAGTGTAGATGTCTTCTCTGGAGTATTGGAACAGCCCATAGTAAGGATTCAACATCTCATGAGACAACAGGTAAAACCACTCTCTGTCAGGACACAAAAGAAGAGGCACGTTGTGGGTTACATTCAAAACACAACTATTTTCTTTATATTACAAACAGTAAATACACTCACTTCAACACCTCCCCATTTATAAACCAATGCAAACCTATGACACGCCTAAGCACCAGCCGAAAAATTGAAAGGTGAATTTGTTTGTTTACATGCCAAGAGGTTCTGGCCTACAAACAGTAAATGTATTTCATACATATATAATATGAACAGACCTGTGCACCCCCTTACTACTGATTTCAGTATTTTCATGGCAATTTTCAGTATTTTTCACCAAGTTTCAGTATTTTTGCGCGTTGTTCGTGATAACACTTTTTCAACATGAAGCATAAACGTCTTTTTTCTAATTTGGTTTTTGTATCTCTATTTGTTTGCTCATCCCCCTTTGAATTTCTTTCCACTGTACAAAAGCTCATAAGCTTTTTCTTTTATCAACTAGCAAATCTGGACAGGTCTGATGACTTCATAAGTGATGTAATATACAGAGTGTAGAATTGGGAGAGAAAAAAAAGAGGAAATTGAGCCGGGGTCCAGGGGCTGCTTAGGCCCCGGTGGGGTGCAGGGGCAAAGCCCCGCTGGGGGGCCCAGGGGGGCGAAGCCCCCCGACCGAAAACGATTTTTCGCATTTTAAAGGCAGTTTGGAGGCCTCTCCAGGCACCATTTTGTGCAATGTGGAGGCATGTGTGTGTGTGTGTGTGTGTGTGTGTGTGTGTGTGTGTGTGTGTGTGTGTGTGTGTGTGTGTGTGTGTGTGTATGTGTGTGTGTGGAAAGAGAGAGAGAGAGAGAGAGAGAGAGAGAGAGAGAGAGAGAGAGAGAGAGAGAGAGAGAGAGAGAGAGAGAGAGAGGAAGAGATGAAGAGAGAGAAGAGATGACCAGACCTTCCATAAAGACCACCAGAGTATGTCAAACTTGTTATAACAGATCTATTCTGGGTAGCGGTAATATAATTGTGTGTACCACTGTGATGGCTATGAAAACGTGGAGGAGAGAAAGAGGAAAGAGAGAGAGAAGAGAGAGAGGATGAGAGGGGGGGGGAGGGGAGGGGCGGAGAGGAAGAGGGGGGGGGGAGAGAGAGGAGAGAGAGAGAGAGGAGTGGAGAGATGAGAGAGAGGGTGGGTGGGGGGAGGGGGAGGGAGAGAGAGGAGAGAGGAGAGAGAGAGTGAGAGAGAGATAGGGGAGTGTGAGGAGAGAGAGTATGAGAGAGGATCAATACACTCTCTGGTGAAGATTTAAGAAGATCCTATGCCCTTCTCATTTTATTTTTAATCTGATTTCGGAGTGGACTCACAATGACAGTTTGCATGGCCAGAAAACAAGTGCTGTGTATGTGTGTGCTCTGCTGCTGTCCAGTACAGCATCAGAGCGGAAGCTGTGTTCGGTACGATATAACTTCAGAGCGAGTTTTCATGTAACTTCAGAACAAGTCACTTTGCCGTTTTAACGATCAACTGATTTTTCGAAGATGCGAGAAATTTTACTGTTCCATGATTTTCCAAGAAATCAGCGCTTCTATAAATGAAGAGCCGTGGTTTGCTATGTTCCGACCGCATTCCAATTTTCGACACCACTTGCGAATAAAAGTTCAACTTTCACTAGCGAGTAGCCTGATGCGAGACGTAGCGCAGGTTTCAAACCTTACTCGGCAAAACGAACAGCCAATTTTGCTGCTTATGCATCTATATCCGCAACTGTACCTCTTTTAGCCCCATCCTGGCCTGTTAGCGTCATTTTGCATTCACTCCGCGTCTTTCTTTGCTTATAAGTGTATCAGTTTGGTCTGTTTCTCCGCGAAAGTTTACACTTTCCGCCATTTTGTTTTGAAGATACTGTTGTGCGCATGCGTCATCAGGGGAGATAAGTAACTGAACGATAGGGCTTAGCAGACGACGGAACGCGAGATAAACGGCATCGCTGAACGATAGAAGACGTTTTCGATTTCCGGATTTTTCGTTGACAAAAATCGGATTTTGATTAATAAAATCGTATTTCCGTATTTTCCAACTTTTTCCGGAACAAATACGGAAAAATACGGAAGGTGCACAGGTCTGTATGAACATGAGTTAAAAAAACAACAACATAAAAACCCCAACAAAAAACCACCTTTAAATGTGACAAGCTGTGCAGAACTTTCTGCTTTAGTATATAAACAAAAATCTATAGCCTTTCTTCTATTTTACAAAGGTGTCATTGCATGCAGACCATCACATTCACACTCCCGACCTATCTACCATGAAATCCATGTTAAGCGACCCACAGACTAGCCTCCCAAATCATAAGGAAAGAGTGGTCAGGGTGAAAACAGAATCTAAACCATTCGTCTATCATCCTAAATGTACATCTCAAGTACTATCTCAGATAAGCCGCTCATTGCTTAAAGCTTGTGGTCATCACCAAGGCATACATGCTCGCCTGCACAACATGGCTTCAACTTCAAACTGTGAAATCCTCTGAAGTCGAAGTATGGCTGCCTATATGGCAAGGTACTTGAAAAGTCATACACGCGAACTTATTCAGTGCGCAATTTTAATCTCACAGTGATTCCCAGGTGGGATAAGTAAGTCAAAAGTACACATTTTGGGTGACCCCTAGAGAGTTAAGCTGGGGAAACCACGACTGTAAAAGACACATTACAGAATCAACTGAATTGACTGTACACATAAATACAAACCTTGCCACACCCCCATAGTCCAGACCCTCTTCACCATGGAATTTCACCATCAGACGTTTTCGAAGCTCTTTGGAACGCATTTTCATTACTTGACGATAGGAGTCCTGCGAATAAAAAAACAAAAAACAGGCAAGGAATGAAAGATATATATCTACATATCACTCCTGGAAAAAACAACAACAAACAAATAAGCAAACAAAACTGCAAAGACTTGCATTCACTAGCACTAGACTGAAGATCAATGTCAGTTCTTACTTATAGTCACATCCCTGAAGTCAGAATGTGTGTGTGTGTGTGTGTGTGTGTGTGTGTGTGTGTGTGTGTGTGTGTGTGTGTGTGTGTGTGTGTGTGTGTGTGTGTGTGTGTGTCTGTTGTGTGTGTTGTGTTGTGTTGTGTGTGTGTGTGTGTGTGTGTGTGTGTGTGTGTGTGTGTTGTGTTGTGTTGTGTTGTGTTGTGTTGTGTTGTGTTGTGTTGTGTTGTGTTGTGTTGTGTTGTGTTGTGTTGTGTGTTGTTGTGTGTTGTGTTTGTTGCGTGCATGCGTGCGTGTGCACGCATATGAGTGTATGTTAGCTGTGTGTGAATGCAATTCCATGTGACAATGTATCATACACAAAAGCAAAAAATGCAAAAAATAAGAAAAATGGAAATAACAACCCCACCCTATTGCCAAAAGAAAAATTCCAATCTAACCTACCCAGCTACACAAAGACACACACACTCCTTCTCTCTGTCCCTCACCCTCAAAACAAACACACACACACACACACACACACACACACACACACACACACACACACACACACACACACACACATTCTCACCCCTCCACACACACACAACACACTCTCACCCCTCCACACACACACACCTACATACACGCACACACACACATACACACACACACACACACACACACACACACACACACACACACACACACACACACACTACACACACAACACACACACACACACACACACACACACACCACACACACACACACACACACACACACACACACACACACACACACACACACACATATTCTCACCCCTCCACACACACACAACACACTCTCACCCCTCCACACACACACACACTACATACACGCACACACATACACACACACACACACACACACACACACATACACACATATACACACACACTCACACCACACACACACACACACACACACACACACACACACAATACACACACATAGCTACATACAGCCTCATGACCCGACAATCCCACTCACTTCAAATATTTCCTCCCTGGACACTTCAAGTCGACAGTGGCCAGTCTGAGGCTGCAGAGACTGGAACTCGTGCCTGAGCACCTTCATCTTCTGCACAAGGTCTCGCTTGTGCTTCTGGTGCAGGGGTATCTCATTCTCCTTGTTCCCTGAGCGCCTGTGAGGGGGGGGAAAAACCACAGTCACAGCAGACAAGATTAGTCTTGACCTGTCAAGGCATGCTTGTTGTATTTTTGTGACACTTTACGTGAATAAAATCTGTTTAAACCAGACAAGATTAGAGGGAGGGGGGAAAATAGTCCACAGAACTGATGGAACGAATGATCAAAGACAGTGGAGGGAGGGGGAGAGGAGAGAAGGGGTAGGAGAGAAGAGAGAGGGGTGAGGGAGGAGAGAGAGAAGAGAGAGAGAGAGAGACGAGAGAAGGGAGAGGAGAGGAGAGGGAGAGGGAGGGAGGAGAGGGAGGGAGGGAGAGAGAGAGAGAGAGAGAGAGAGAGAGGAGGGGAGAGGGGAGGGAGGGAGAAGAGATGGAGGAGAGAGAGAGAGAGAGAGAGAGGGAGAGAGAGAGGAGGAGAGAGAGAGGAGAGAGAAAGAAGAGAGGAGGGAGAGAGGAGGAGAGAGAGAGACAACACACACACACACACAACACACACACACACACACACGTGACAGAAAGACAGACAGAGACAGAAAGACAATCAAACAGAAGAAAAGGAAAAAAAAACACAAAAAAAAAAACACCACCAACATTGCAAATCCTACTTGAGCAAGCTTACAATTTTTCATGGATGACGTGCAGGTTGTGGGAGAGCCTGGGGTCGGTGAACTGCGTGGTGCGGTTGTTGTGGTCCACGTAGTACACGCGCCCGCTGCTGGTGCGTCGGGTCTCCCACCCCTCTGGCATCGGTCCCAGGTCCTCATCACGCAGCTCCAAGTTGGACGCTTCTCTGTGGAGCATGAGAGATAGATAGCGGTAGTTAACATACATTAACGAGATTTTTTTTTTTTTTTTTTTTTCTTCTTCTACTTTCTTCTTTATCATTATCATCACCATCATCCGGACGCCTCTCTGTGGATGATAGATAGCGGTAATTAACATACATTAACATTATCTTTTTTTCCTTCTCTATCATTATCATCACCATCATCCGGACGCCTCTCTGTGGATGATAGATAGCGGTAATTAACATACATTAATGTGCTCTTTTTTCTTTTCTTTTTTTTTCTTCTTTCTTCTTCATCATCACCACTATCATCCGGACGCCTCTCTGTTGATGATAGATAACGGTAATTAACATACATTAACATGATTTTTCTTATTTTTTTCTTCTTCTTTCTTCTTCTTCATCATCACCACCATCATCATCATCCAGACGCCTCTCTGTTGATGATAGATAACGGTAATCAACATAAATTAACGTGATTTTTCTCTCTTTTTTTTTCTTCTTTTTTCGTTCTTCTTCATCATCAATTATCGCCTGCCATCATCTTTCTTCATCATCATCATCATCCATCACAATTATCTTGTTTTCTTTTCTTCTTTTTTTTTTTTCTCTTTTTTTTCTCATCATCATCATTATCCTGTATCATTTTTCTTTATCGTCATTCGTCACCATTACATTTTTTCTTCTTCTCCTTTTCTTCTTCTTTTCACCATCATCCAGTATCCTCCATCATTTTTCTTCGTGTTCTTTGCATTATCATAATTATAATGACCGCAACAAGGATTAATGATGATGATGATAATACCTAAACATACAAAAGTAAACACATAAAAACAACATAAAAAGTAAAATTTGGCTCATTACTTGTTACTTTGTTTTTCAAAGCAAACAGGATAAAAACTTATAAAATGCATAAAGCCACTTAAAAAGGAAATCCACTGTAAAACACACACATGCACGCACGCATGCGCGCACGCGTGAGTGCGTGCACACATACACATAACCCCCCCCCGAAAAAAAAAATCCAGTAGGTTACAAGGACAAGAAAATAGTTTTCACTGGTGTAAAGAGCCACACCTTTTCAATTTAAAGATTCAATGATCTGTTGCAATCCAGTAATAAAGGTTTAATGAATGCAGAACAGATAACTAACACCTTGTGTTAATATTTAATGGTAAAAACAAACAGGAAACACAAACAAACTGGAATCTGAGTTAGTTCAGAACAAAGAGACAATTCTCATTTCTCACCTCAAAATAATTGTACAGAAAACTGCTCAACAAGGTTTGATGCTTTTCCATTCACACACACACTCTCTCTCATGTGGGTGCGCACAACACACACACTTGAATTTTTTTTTTTAATCTATAAAAAAAAAAAAAAAAAGGCGCTGCTCTTGTGTGGCAACATACTATTCACAAGAAGAGCACAGGGAAAAATATGCTGATTGAAAATACGATATAAAGTAACAATATACAACACTACACAGGGAAAAATATGCTACGATTGAAAATACGATATAAAGTAACAATATACAACACTACACAGGGAAAAATATGCTACGATTGAAAATACAATACAAAGTAACTAATCACATCTTCTTCCTTTGCCCCCCCCCCCTCTTCCATCCCACCACCCTTTCGAAAAAAAGAAGCTCGAGTTTTACATGGAGAAATTTGCCATGATATAAAGTATGACAAACTACAACAAAACACAACACGACAATCACAATACAATATAATCACCTTGGCCCCCTCCTCCTCCTATCATCATCTCCACCACCATCATCACCACCCCTCACCCCCACTCCCCAACCACCCTCCTCCAAAAAGAAAATCCTCTAAGAAATGACCCCACCCCCCACCCCCCAGGCCATGTCAGTAGTGTAGGCAGAGAGAAAAGTTTACTAATAAATAGGGAGCAAGCAAGCAGCAGGTGCAGGTGTTTCCATCACTCTGGCACTGACCCAACCAAACAACCAACAGCCGCCCTCCTATCCCCCCCCCCCCCTTCCCCCATCCTCCCTCATCAGATACCAACCAACCGACCAACCAACCTGTCTGGGGGCCCCCCATACTATCGCACCAACACACAACCTCTTCACTTGCCACCCCACAACATCCCACCCCACCCCCAACCCTGACACTAGCTCTGCACTGATTAGGCAATAAACAGGTGCAGACCACACACCTATTCAGGTAAGGAAAGTATAAACATGAAAGTACGAAAGTTAGGAAGGAAGGATGGGAGAAAGGAAGGAAAGACATCTGGGTGGAATTAAAGTTTTTAATGCCCTGTCAAACAAGTCGGTGATCAAAAGACATTAAAAAAAAAAAGTATTTAAATCTTACAATGAAACGTTCTCTTTTTTGGTTTTTTTTTGGGGTGGTGGTTGTTGTTGTTGTTGTTGTGTTTTTTGTTTGTTTGTTTGTTTTTAGAGAGAGAGAGAGAGAGAGAGAGAGAGAGAGAGAGAGAGAGAGAGAGAGAGAGAGAGAGAGAGAGAGAGAGAGAGAGAGAGCGAGCGAGCGAGCTAGCTTATGATGGAGAGTCAGGGATAGATAGAGACGGAAAGGGACAATAGCCCCAAATCAGTTGCGCTGGAGTGGGGGTGGGGGATAGAATGAGATAAATGTCATAAAGAGAAAGGACAGGGTGGGGGTGTGGGGGGGGGAGCAATAAAAAACAAACAAATGGAACAAAGCAACAACAAAAATGGAAAGAAAAAGAGGCAGTGGAAAAAAGTGAACGTTTCTTGTTTCCTGTCTTTCAAGACACCTCTGTCCCTTGCTCCTGTCTTTCTTCAAGCACTTCTCACATGCACTCCCTTGAATCTCAAGTATCTTCCCATCTTTCAGCCTTGCTTTTTACCTTTTATCATGTCGCCTCAAAGCTTTCCTTCTCTCTCTCTCTCTCTCTCTCTCTCTCTCTCTCTCTCTCTCTCTCTCTCTCTCTCTCTCTCTCTTTCTCAAACCCCTGATTAGTATCACCACCATGGTTCTTTCTCACAGACTGGAACAATCTCCGTTTCTCTGCAAAACTGAGACAATCTTTATGTCTGTTGGCAGCTACCTGCCTTGCCTGCATCTTTCCTCCGTTGCCTTGAAGTCTTATCACTCGGCCAGTGCAAGACAGATAGTGCTGATGAATGGCTTCAAAGTTTCAAAATTTTTCCTTTGACGCTCTGATTGCTTTGATGAAACAAATGGCATAAATAGGGGTGGGGGGTGGGGGTGGGGAGTGAAGCTCGGCTTAATGCAAAATCCGGGATCACTATCTTTCCCAGGTTTCTCCATGAATGTCTTCACTGATTTCTCTTCAATATTAAAACAACAACAACAATGAAACCCAAACCAAGAAAACAAAAAAACTAAACAAGTAAAAACAGGAAAAATGGCACCCCCCCCCCAAAAAAAAAAAAAAAAAAAGAAAAAAAAAAAGAAGAAAGAATAACAAAACCAACCAAACAGAGCAAACAGATGAAAACAAAAACCACTCATAATTATCTACCCCCACCAGTTCTTTTTGTTAATTTGGGTTTTGTTTGTTTTTTGTTTGTTGGTTGGTTTGTTTTTGTTATTGTTTTTGTTGTTTTTGGGGGGTTGCTTATTTTGTTTGTTTGTTGTTGTTTTTTTTTGGGGGGGACCTAATCTGCAATGCCATTCCTGTCCTGCTGTTCCCATAGCCAGGCCCACTCATGATGACCTCTGCTCCAGCCATACCCAGATTGATTACATTACATCCTCAGCGTCTGAAGTCCACAGGGAGTCCATCAATGTCAGGCTGGCTGCCGTGGCGCTATCAGCATGGTGCCCTGCACTACTGCTGGGTCACTTTGGTGGTGTTCAGTGGTGCCTGTTCTGAGCTAAAACACACAGGGCATCACCTACTAAGCCCTCTACTGATGACAGTAATAGCTCAGTCACAGAGCAAGACTAAGTAAGACACTCACACGAGGTGGCAACCACCACAATGTCCCTCCAACGACCTTCTCCTCTGAAAGTACAACCCCACAGGCTCTAACACAAACTCATGGCAGGCACAGAAGTGTATGGGGAAACTGAAACTGAAGTCACCAAGAGACCAAAGCAACTGGGGCCACCATGTCAGAGACAATTTTCTTAGATGGAGATGATGTAATGATGATGCTATAGAACTTGTGCATCTGCTTTGAGACTACATGGCAGGGTTGCGCTATACACTCCTTATCATAATGCGTCCCAGCATCAACCAGGCCTGAGAGATACAGACACCTGCAGTGTTAGGCCTGAGAGCAGACACCTGCAGTGTTGGGCCTGAGAGATATAGTCACCTGCAGTGTTAGGCCTGAGAGCAGACACCTGCAGTGTTGGGCCTGAGAGATACAGTCACCTGCAGTGTTGGGCCTGAGAGATAGACACCTGCAGTGTTGGGCCTGAAAGATACAGACACCTGCAGTGTTGGGCATGAGAGATACAGACACCTGCAGTGTTGGGCCTGAGAGACAGACACACCTGAAGTGTTGGGCCTGAGAGATACAGACACCTGCAGTGTTGGGCCTGAGAGATAGACACCTGCAGTGTTGGGCCTGAGAGATACAGACACCTGCAGTGTTGGGCCTGAGAGATACAGACACCTGCAGTGTTGGCCTGAGAGATACAGACACCTGCAGTGTTGGGCCTGAGAGATAGACACCTGCAGTGTTGGGCCTGAGAGGTACAGACACCTGCAGTGTTGGGCCTGAAAGATACAGACACCTGCAGTGTTGGACATGAGATAGACACCTGCAGTGTTGGGCCTGAAAGATACAGACACCTGCAGTGTTGGACATGAGAGATACAGACACCTGCAGTGTTGGACATGAGAGATACAGACACCTGCAGTGTTGGGCCTGAGAGATACAGACACCTGCAGTGTTGGGCCTGAGAGATACAGACACCTGCAGTGTTGGGCCTGAGAGATACAGACACCTGCAGTGTTGGGCCTCAGAGATACAGACACCTGCAGTGTTGGCCTGAGAGATACAGACACCTGCAGTGTTGGGCCTGAGAGATACAGACACTTGCCATGTTGGGCCTGAGAGATACAGAGACCTGCAGTGTTGGGCCTGAGAGATACGGACACTTGCCATGTTGGGCCTGAGAAATACAGACACCTACAGTTTTGGGCCTGAGAAATACAAACACATGTAGTGTTGGTTTGGAAATTTTTAGCAATACTCTCAAAATCATACCCATAAAGTGGATGAAGTGACTGTATGATCCTTGTCTTCCCAATGAGCTGACAGCCAACTCACTGTGGGCAGAAGCCAGCCAGTCTGAAGAATCCCTATAACTCTTAAGGGATTCAAACCTGTGACCTTCCAATCTGTAATCCAAGGTGCTAACCATTGTGCCAAGATGGCTGGTGTTCTTGTTGTTTGCTGTTGGCTTTTTTTGTGCCTTTTCTTTTCATTACCAGAGAGGTCAAATTTTGTTTTACTTGGGATTATTTTTGTCTGTCTGAATCAGCTACTTGTCTCACTCTTTCAGTATGTGCTGAGGCATTTGTTCTATGAATAGTTGATGGCTGCTTACATCATGTCTGAATTTTCATTCTTCTCGTACCTGTATCATCCTATGATGCCAAGAGGCTTCTGCATTCAAAAAGAAACTCTCTAGATCACAGCATTAAAAAAAAAGTATAAGAACTGTAAGCAATAAAACAGACCACCATGACAGACCCATAAAAAAATCTTTTCATCTTTCTCCTCCGCTGTCCAATTTTCCCCTGCTTCCTACTTCCTGCCAGCAATCACAACTGCTGGTTATCTCCCGAAGTTTCAGATTGCACCTATTCATCAAGCTTCAATGGGCTCCCCAACCCCATCCCACCTGCTACTCCCACCCACCCCCTTCTCCACAGGGCGGAAGTGAGCTAGCCTATCATCCATAATCTGGATATGAAAGCAAGAACGGCTGTGTGTGTTTTATAAGACATCGCAGCCTGAAAGTTGTTTTTTTTAAATGCACCTGATACTGCAAGACTATGAAATGAGCTTTGTGCACATATAAACTGGTATCAGAGCATTAGGGAAAAGCTTTCAACACAAGTAACGTGCAAAGATGGAGGGGAGCAAAAACCGAATATGGTGTCAGGTTTACTTTAAAGCTGAATTCTTATCAGTGATTTTGAAACACTTGAAAAAGATTCCTTCCTACCCCATAGTGTGCAGAAGTGCTTTATCACTCATGGGAACACTTGGTTTTGCCCAAAGACCATCTTGCAGGGCACAGTCAGCAGAGGTATAAGACCATGTTGACAGATAAAAAAAAAAAAAATGGCTGGACAACACTAACAGGATCAAAAAAAATTCTGCTGAGACCCAGGCACAGGCACTTAACCGCCACAAATGGAAAGACTTGGTGTTTTCATCACAGCAGCATCCACACGTACAACCATTTTCAGATAAAAGACATGTAGAAGTGCAGCTAGTGGACTTTTTATTTTTAACAGACGTTAACATTCCACTTCTAAGTAATACTGTTTGTATTGAAAGAGTTGATTTTCAGCAATCTCCTCACCTGATTGGTCTGTTTTTAAAAAAGCAAATCTACTAAAGTTTACTTATCCGAAGATTACTTCAAGATTATTTGATTCTTACAGTTACAGTTCAAACCTGGTTCATTGCTTCCAGTGTTATTTCAAGAATACAATACTTTTTGTATGCAAACAATAAACACTTCTTTTTTTTTTAAAGCTACACTATATCATGATCACGACATTCAAGCAGACCTTTTTTCTTTCAACCAACATGACTAGCACATTACACCATCAGAAAGAATAGAACGGCTATTTTGAGATCGCCCCGAGTGTTTAAACCCCACCAGAGCATTGACATTTCTCTGTTTCCAGAAACAGCACGCATAAACACCAGATGGCAGACTCCCCACCATGTGGCCTGATAAATGGTCTAAATGTTAGTCTCTCTCTTCTTTCTTGCCTTTGATTCCCCAGCGCCACGCCATGTTCAACACACAAACTGAGCATTTACACTGCAACATCAACACTGTGCTACAGCATAAAATAAAAGATAAGGAAATAAAATGAGCTGATCTATAATGTCTGCTATGGTAATTAAATACCTCCACCTGGAGACTAAAACATATCTGCTATTATGTCTCCTATGGCAAATGTCTTGTGCTGGCAACTTAAACAGTTGTCTATTGTTTGCAAAGGCAAATACATCTACAGCTGGTGACTAATACAGATCCCCATTGATGTCTGCTATGGTAGACACTAGCTGGAACTTATTCAATTTCGATTTCATACGATTCTCAGCCAGCTTATTGAAAATAGCATTGGTACTTAATTTTCCACATTTATGTAATCTGATCACTTTTTGT
>CM060316.1:67096493-67098993 GCA_030674155.1 Stramonita haemastoma
GAAAAGAATGCTACATAAGGATGTTTACTGAGTACAGGTGTGTGCGCGCGTGTGTGTGTGCTCTCACACGTGTGCATGCGTGTGTGCGTGTGTGTTTACAAGTGGAAGCCAAAATGCAACACTTTGTGATTATACTTTGTAACTACTCTAAAATATTCCTGGAATGGACTCTCCCACCAGATTACTATTAAAAAGCCTCCTCCCACTTCCCTCCTTTAACAAAAGAGAAAAAACGTGTGTGTGTTGTGTGTGTGTGAGCGAGCGAGCGAGCGAGCGAGCAAGCAAGTGAATGAGAGAGATGGAGGGGGGGGGGAAAGGAGGGAAGGGAGAGGGAGAGGGAGAGAGGGAGAGGGAGAGGGAGAGACAGAGAGACAGAGAGACAGACACAGACAGAGAGACAGAGACAGAGAGAAGAGAGGAGGGAGGGGATACAGACACAGAGAGACACACTGGCAGAAAGATGTACAGACAGATATTTACCAATATAGTTAATGTTACCAGTCAGATTCATTAACTGTCAAATGCCTTGCAATGTCTCACACACTGTCAAGCTCTGAAGTCGTCCTCAGCTGCCCTGCCCTTACACTAATCTGTAGGTAACATAGGCCTGTGTGACCTATCACTTAATGGTTTCTAATAGTTGAGATCAGGGTAAGAATCTTCACACAACCTGTATCTCTGCACTGCCTCTTGTTTATAAATTATGCATTTCTCTTTCAATGCACTGCCTTTTTGTTTATCTTTCCACTTATCGCTCAGTAGTTTCTACCTGTCTGGAAAGAAAGGTCTCACTTTGATTCCCATCTGGAGCTGGACTTTTCCCATGGCCAGCAGACCTTGAGTGACTGAGCACAAGTCTTTCGGATGAGACAATAAACCAAGCAGCAAATGTAAGCAAACCCACGACAGCCAGTGAGTTGTCTCTGGCAAAATTCTGTAAGAATCACTCAAAGTCAGAGAAAAAAAACGGTTGTGCTGCACCAGTGGCAACACTCTCTACCCGGGAAAACTACACTGAATTTCACACAGGGCAATCTGCCATGACCGAAAGTGGTATACATTAAAATGTATCTCTCTCAGTCTCTTCTGAATTACTGAACTATTTCATTCCTAACATCTGCAGATTCTGACCTAATCTTTTATCTTCAATAATCTTAATAGGGATTGCAAAGAGGTAGGAAAAAAAAGTGAATTCTAACATCTGACAGACGACAAAGAAATAACAACAAAACTATCAACAAAAAATTTATTCCATTAACAAAACAAACAAAACCAACCAAACAACAAAATCGATGTACATATTCAGTCACACGATCAAAACAGACACTGACAGTGCCAAATCACCACTCACCCATCAGGCAGCTCGTTGGGGTCATACGGAATGGTGTGAGACATCCCCGTGGCGTCAGTGACCGCTGGCCCTGACCCGCCACGGTCCCTGGAGATGAGGGAGATGACGATCTGTCCCCGCACCGTCTCTGTGTCATCGGAACTCTGGCGCTGCAGGTCGAGGCGCTGGACTGAAACAGAGAGTTGGGGCACACTCAGGCTGCGCTGGAACTTGATGACCGCCATGCTGGGGCCTCCTTTGATGGAGCGCGTGGAAATTTCCAGCACCATTCATCCAGCTGCACTGCTGCACCCAAGGGCCAGCCTTTCTCTTTCTGATCAGTGTAACGATGAGAAGACAAAATTATCAGATCATGATGATGTTGTCCAGTGTCATGATGAGAAGAAAAAGTTAGATCATACTGACGTCTGGTTTCACTCCCGACTTCTTCCCTGGTTGTGTTACCTCACTTGAGTGTCACAATGTATCATCAATGTGGAGATTTAAACCGTTTCTCCATGTTACATCACACAACACCGAAGAGGACCATTTTCCATTCATTAAAAGTTCTCTTTTCCCCACAATATATCAAGTTCCTGAGCAATTCCCCTTGCTTTCACAAAACAAAACAAAAAACCATTCTCATTGTATGCAGCTGTTTTATCATTCCCAGAACACAAACTGCTGCTACATGTTCAAACAGGAGGGAGGGAAGCTAGAGTACAGCGGGAAACAATTCAAATTTATCACCGGGATAACCTTGAACTCGCACTAGGCCTACACACTTCCCCTCCTCCCCACTGCAAGGTGGCTTGGTGCCATTCCAATCACAAGAACAGCTGACTATGGGAAATTCAGAGTGACGGCACAAAAAAGTTTTTTCTCATGATGCTCTTATCAAAAAAAGCATTCACACTGGCCTAAACTGCAGTTTGGATGGTTAGCAATGAAGCATTCAGAGAAATATTCAGGGCACACCTGAACAGCAGCCAGACTGGTGGTTTGAGGGGGGCTCAGTGTGTTGGCACCCCTGACTGGAAGTGTAGTAGTAGTATGGCAGTGGCCCACTGCCTGAACAGTACAGACTCCATCCACTACAGGAGGCCAAATCAGAATGAAGCAAACAGGGAAGAAAAAAAAAAAAGGAAAAAAAGGGAAGGTAAGATGGGG
>CM060316.1:67103993-67118993 GCA_030674155.1 Stramonita haemastoma
CAGCAGGAGTTCTGTAAGTTGATATTACTCATTCTAAACTTGATATATCAACACATGGTGAGGACAGGTGATGTCAAAGGAGTTGTATCTATCAGTTTTTTAACCAGCAGTTTGCAGCTAAGTTGTTTTTGTTTTTGTTTGCAGCTGAGTTTGTACTGGTACTGTCAATGGACAAGGCAGGGATGGGCTCTGCCAGGTTCAACTTGCCCATGACACACCGCCTGGATAAAGTCAGTGCAGTGTCCCAACAACTCCTCAAGAAGTTAAAAGGAGAAGTCAGGTACAGTAGTATACACAATACAGCTTTTAGGTGTTTCTTACTAGAAAGCAAGGTGGCAAACAGCTGGCAAACACATCAGTTATCTAACCGATTTCACTGCCAAAGATAAAAGTACAAGCTGAAATCATATACAAGTTGGACACAAATGAAAAAAGAATATGAACAATGGAGTGGAAATGTGCCTGAAAAAATACTGGCTCTGATCCAATCCATTTTGACTAGTTAAGATTTGTAGCTACAGCCCTCCTCACCTATGGCAGACCAAGGGAGAGAATCACACAAACGTTAACACACTATCTTTTTGAGGAGTTGTCCTTGCTTTATATTTTCTACAAGCTGTCTTCCAAGAAGACATATATCATACATATAATTTGTGAGTGGGGGTTTTGTTTCGGTTTATTTTTTCATTTCTGCACAGAACCACTTTCTCTACTTTTTGGTTTTTAGACAGTTGTCTTTTTTTTTTTCCCACATGATAGTCCCATCAGAGACAGTGAGAAGGGAGTGAGATATGTGTGTGTGTGTGTGTGTGTGTGTGTGTGTGTGTGTGTGTGTGTGTGTGTGTGTGTGTGTGAGAGAGAGAGAGAGAGAGAGGAGAGAGAGAGAGAGAGACAGAGAAGAGAGAGAGAACAGAGAGAGAGAGAGAGAGAGTGTGTGTGTGTGTGTGTGTGTGTGTGTGTGTGTGTGGAGAGAGAGAGAGAGAGGAGGAGAGATGAGATGGTAGAGAGAGAATGAGAGTAGAGACATGAGGTAGAGAGAGAGAGAGAGAGGTGTGTGTGTGTGTGTGGAGAGAGAGAGAGAGAGGGGAGAGAGAGAGAGAGAGAGAGAGAGAGAGAGAGAGAGAGAGAGAGAGAGAGAGAGAGAGAAGAGAGAGAGAGAGAGAGAGGAGAGGAGGTGATGTGTGCGTGCTGCACATGGGTGTGTAAGTGTTTGCAAGCACACAGGGATGTGTGTATGTGAGTATGCACATGCATAAGTGCACATGAATGCATATGGCGTATCCAAAACATGTCCCGTCTTACTGCATAACTGGGCTTTAAAAAAAGGCATGGAGTGGAAACAACTGCGCTTGTTAGCCAGGAGGGTACTCTAAATTCTTTCACCTCAACCATAAAAGAATTAACGCTAATTTCCAATCCTCGAGAATGCCCAGTCACGGGCATGTTGTAAAATGCTGCATAATACAACATACCTCCAGATCAAGTTAAACGGCCCATTTGACACACACACAAAAAATGCCTTTGTCACGCACTGCCCTGTCAGGCTTTGTAGCCCACCTGTCCAGTGCACAACATTCCACCTGTTTGAACAATGACTGTACTCTTATCTGACTCAATCTCTTTGTAGACCCCTGTCCTGGCTTTTACTGTACATAAAACGCCATGTCACAATAATACAGACACAACAAATATTTGGCACAGAACAAGGAAAATAAACAGAAAGGCTTTTTCCTGCACATTCTGTGATCTATGCTTTGACTTCCAATATGCATTCAAGTCTCTCAGCAGAGTTGATTCAGGAGCTATTAGCAGTATGTAATTGTTTTCTGAATACACTTTTTCACAGGATAATTCTAACAGGTGATAAGCTTCAATTTTAGTTCACGATCTTCATAAAGGAGATTAGTGGTATTTCATGTCCTCCAATGCCGTTAGTGAGGTGGGCGGCTTAATTTGACTTCTCCTTAACTACATCGAGAATTGATACGGCGCTGCATTGACTTTTACAGGTAATATGTTGAGGGTAACAACACCTGGTTGAGCAGTCCCTCTCTAGATAGTACTGCATGCTGGGTATGTATAAAAATTATGTTCATGTCATTCATCACATCAGCTGTCGCTGTCCTACTCCTGGTCTTTTAAAATGTGTGTGCAAAATGTTCTGCATGCGTCTGACTCTGTACATGGGACTTCAGTTTAGTCTCATCTGAAGGAGTTTTCAGGGAGTGGAGCCAGTGCCAATGTTACTCCAGAGGGAACATATAAATATTACACAATGTACATAAATATACATACCACATGATTTATTCGTATGCATACATGTACTACATGTATAGTAACCTATTCATTATTCATTAACATACATACATACAACAACATACATACATACATCATACATACATACATAAAACATACATACATACAACACTCACGCACCCACACACACACACACACACACACACACACACACACACACACACACACACACACACACACACACACACACACACACACACACACACACACATTTCAGTTGGCTTTTGGGGGGACTGTATAAATTTTATATTATATCTGTATCATTTTCTTCTTTTGACTTTGATTCAACTTGTTAAAGTTGTTTCATGTGCTTTATGAGGCTTTCTTTGGTTGCTTTTGGTGTGAATTGTGTGTGTGTGTGTGTGTGTGTGTGTGTGTGTGTGGTGGTGTGTGTGTGTGTGTGTGTGTGAGAGAGTAAGTGTGTGTGTGTGTGTGTGTGTGTGTGTGTGTGTGTGTGTGTGTGTGTGTGTGTGTGTGTGTGTGTGTGTGGTGGTGTGAGGAGAGATGGAGATGAAACACTTGCAAGCTTATTCTTTTACCCTCAATAAAGATATTTTGACTTCACACACACAACAGAGTTGTCCACACACACACACACACACACACACACACACACACACACACACACACAGTGTCACACACACACACAACACACACACAGACACACACACACACAACACACACAGTTGTCACACACACACACACACACACACACACACACACACACACACACACACACACACACACACACACACTAACAAACCATGAAAAAAACATTTTAAATTCAAAACTACACTAGGTTCTGCAAGTAAAGTAAATAACAAAAACTTTCTCTTTTTGGTCACTGACAATATAAAAAAAAGGGGGAAAAAACAACTACCACCCCCCCCCCCCCCAAAAAAAAAAAGCAAACATCAAAAATTCATTGCAGCATCCCAGTGACTATACTTAAAGTCCTGAAGAAGTGAAATCAACCAATTCCAATGTCTATTCAAAACACAATGACCCTTTCATCAACAAGCCTGTCCACACCCTGCTTGTCTGCTTTTCTATGTAGGAACAAGACCCACCACAGAGACTTTGAGTCTATATAACATTCCCCCTCCCAGACAAAACACGAGACACAGGGCAGACAAACCAGTAGACAAAACAACATGTCCTGATGACAAGACGCTTTAAGCAAGAATCAAGTAACAGGAAAACACAGGAGGCCTGTATTTTTCACATTAGGGGCAGGTCACAGATAAAAAGGCTGTGTGGTATGCATGAGAAAACAACCCTCACACAGTGTCCCCACTCCAGATCTGTTTACCCTCCTCACTCCTTGTAACCATTCACCACACACACACCATACCGCTCTTTTTTGTTTATTTTTTCCCCTCCCTCTTTAGCTTTTAAGTCTCTATTCGTTCTCATTTTTTGGTGGTTTTTGTGTGTGTGTGTGTTCTTCTTCTGAAAAGCCACAAGGAAGAGTGAGAAAGATGGTGTGGTGTGGTGTGTGTGTGCAAATGTGTGTGTGAGAGAGAGAGGAGATGGGGGGGGAGAGAGAGAGAGAGAGAGAGAGAGAGAGAGAGAGAGAGAGGAGAGAGAGAGAGAGAGAGAGAGAGAGGAGGGAAGGAGGAGAGAGGAGAGGGAGGGGGGGGAAGAGAGGAAGAGAGAAGATAGAGAGAGAGAGAGAGGGGGGGGGAACAGACACAGACAGATAGAAGACAGAGAGAGAGAGAGGGGGGGGAAACAGACAGCAGACAGACAGACAGAGAGAGAGAGAGAGAGAGAGAGAGAGAGAGAGAGAGAGAGAGAGAGAGAGAGAGAAGAGAGACAGGAGACAGAGAGACAGGACAGATTGAGTGGAGGACATGTAGGTGAGAGTGAGTGTTGTGTGTGTGTGTGTGTGTGTTGTGTGTGGTGTGTGTGTGTGTGTGTGATGCGTGTGTGTGTGTGTGTGTGTGTGTGTGTGTGTGTGGTGGAGAGAGGGGGGTGTGAGAGTAGATGGGTGGGTGTGAGTGAGAGAAGAAAGAAAGAGAGAGACAGAGAGACAGAGAAGAGAGACAGAAGACGAAAAGAGAGTATGCATGTGAGAGTATGTTTTACTGTAAGTGAAAGAGTGCACATGTATATATAAAACTCCTACTCAATAAATTCAACTAAAAAGCTATACACAATAAATTTGACTAAAAAGCTAGACATATGTTTGAAGAAAGCTAAGAAGTGAACACACATTCCAGAAATACATGACATCAGAGATGAAAGTTATACAATACTAAACTGTGACTGTTACCAAAAACAGATTTTGTCAGCTAACACACTTTTAAAACACACTTAGCTTTCCACGATAAAATCAATGACTAATTGACATCTTGACACGACTTCTGCCTGAACTCTTTTGAGGACAGGGTATAGCACTGAATTTTTCAGGCTGGCTGTGGTGTGTTGAAGACAAGTTGAACCTGGCTGAGCCCACCTCTCTCCAGGCAGCAGGGCGCATGCTGGGTATGTTTGTGCATGCATGCAATCCGTGTCATCTACGCCACCAGCCATAGCTACCTACTCTTTTATGAAAGGCATACAAGGTTTAAAAAATGTGGGTGCAAGATGTTCTTCATGCTTTCACACATGGGACCGCAGCTTATAGTCTCATTCCAAGAACCTTCCATGAAGTGGAGTAAAACCAATTTTAATTCCAGGAGAAAAATCCCTGAGAATGGAACCCTCAGCTGAGTCTCAAACCCATGTCCTCAGTTAAATCATATCCTATCACAAACATGAAGCTCTAACCCCCAGGCTATTCTGTCCCCTGCTCTTTATCATTTTCTTGTTCCAACAATTCATTACATTAAAACACATTTTGCTTTCCATGATAAAAGTGACCAGGGCACAAGAACTTACAGATCGTAGTGTTGGTTCCATTTTGGATCAAGGGTATTTTTGCAGGTTTCTGTGGAATGACACTGGCCCGATCCATCCACACTGATCTTGGCAAATGGATCTGGTAATCCTGTTGTGACAGACACCACTTACCTATTCAGTTTTTTTCCCTCTGTACAATTTACATTGATATGCACATGTGTCCTGTTTGCACACTAGAATGTGCATGGAAACATGTGCATGCACACACACACAAACATACATACATATGTGCACACAAGCATGCACTATGAAATGAAACGGTCGTAGGCGTAAAGCGAAAGTACAATTATCATTTATCAAAGTAGTTGTGAAATTCGTAACCTAGCCTCTGAACTCTGCTTTCATCAGTTAGTGAATTACACAACATTTAATGCACTGTTTCAGCCATGTTTGGGTGTTTTAAACTCTGACAGACACGCAGCCTTCCAACTGGGGGCAATAATCCTACACAACTTCCGGTAACTTACTGCACATGTATGCACAATATCATAATTACCTCCCTTGCACTTTTTTGTTGTCTGCTACTCCTGGTTTGTTTTGTCCAAGCACACGCTTGCATTAAATTTTTTTTCTTTTTTCTTGTTTTAAAAAAAAAATGTATGTTAAGCTTATCATCATCCTAGGACTACTTTTGACAGACAAACCTTGATTTTTAGGGGTTTCAAGGTTTTTGTCACGGGTTGACATTCTGGTCATTTTCAAGGGGATTATCAAAGTCTAGAAAAGAGGGTCTCAAAATTTAAGGAGTTTCTACTAACATGCAAACCCTTTACCACACACACACACACACACACACACACACACACACACACACACACACACACACACACACACACACACACTTATACTGTGTGTAGGAACATACTTGCAATATATACTATACTTACTTTTTTTTCCCCAATAAGTAGACATTAGGTGCATTAGCAACAAGCGCATTATGCTTTTGATTCTACCAATTTGATAAACAAAATGCTTAGGGACTTCACTCAACTAATCCTTATGCTATCATGCTCATTCTTAAAACAACACAACACACACACACACACACACACACACACACACACACACACACACACACACACACACACACACACACACACTCAACACACACTGACCACTGTCTGTTTGCTATATATAGGGGACAGAGGAGACAGCCTTATCCCAGTGCATAAGGCCGTTAGCATTCCAGGCCCTTCATGGGGCAATGAAAAGGCAGCAGCACTGAGAAAGGAATGCTGTTCAGAACACAGATAGTGTGTGCCGGTATCCAAGCTGCTGCACTAAAAACACAAACAGGGGAGGCAGATAAGCACCATAAACCCTTTCTACATAGCACACTTTCCCTATTTATATGTTGCTCTGACACAGAATGTCTTTGTTTCACAAGTCTTGTCTATCCAGCATGTTTTTGTTTTTTTACATATTCACACTAGAGAGCCAACGTTTCGTCACATGCCATAAAAATATGTTTTTATAATACTGTGCAAACTACTAGATGATTTCTGGTTTAGTTATATTCACTTCCAGTTGCACCTGTTTTTGTTTTTTTTCAGATAACAAAAAACAAAAACAAAAAATTCACATGCCAACCACACAGGCAGTGCAGTTCGAGCAATGAACTGTGGCCAGTGTAGGCCATGAAGCTGCACGTTCAAAGCAGACTAAGTATGATATTGGGAGTCAATTTTGTAGAATTTATAAGTTTGGTCTTTTTCATTTTGTTATGTTTTGTTTTTTTCCTTGGCTAGA
Source organism: Stramonita haemastoma (assembly GCA_030674155.1). Classification (NCBI taxonomy): domain Eukaryota; kingdom Metazoa; phylum Mollusca; class Gastropoda; order Neogastropoda; family Muricidae; genus Stramonita; species Stramonita haemastoma. The sequence continues at coordinate 67,110,966 of CM060316.1, forward strand.
GCTCCAAGGTTCACCAATGGTGAGATTTTTGAGTATGCAAGTTTTTCACCCCACCTTAGTGTTTAAGGTTGCTACATTCTGACTTCAGGGACCACAGGCTACATTTGCTCTGGGCTCTGTAGGAAGAATGAGACCACACACTCTTGCATCATCTAGTGTGGTTGTTTTTGTTTGGTGGGTTTTTTTTGTTGTTTTTTTTAAAAAACAGATCTCTTTTGGAAAGTTGATCAAATTACCTCACCAGCACTGGCACTGCTGACAGCTGAGTCTTACTATCTTGGACCTGAATACAGACACTGGATTGTATGACTCCAAAACAGGGAATAGCACAGAAAAAGGCTTGCTTTTCATAAGTGTCAAAAGAGAAGCACCATTTGGTTTAGATCAAATAGAAGTACAAAACTTTGTGCAAGACCTTCGAACTATAAAAAAAAAAGATTAATAAATTAAAATCTACTCACGGAAGAAGTCCTTCTTGGCAATGTTTTTGGCACACAAAACTGCAAAATAAAAATAAACATAAATAAGCAATGATAATCATCACAAGAAATCCATTACTTACACAGAAACACAAAGTTAATTGCAAAATATAACACTAGTAAAACTAAGACTCTCAACACACTCCATGTGTGAACGCACACCATACATATTGTGCACATATATTTGTGTGAAAACCCATCCACCTTTCATAGAAAGGCAGGCCAGTTGTGGCTGGATGGACGGATGAACATACCCAGCATGTACACGTCTGCGATGTGGAGAGTTTGGGACAATGCCAAATTCAACTTGCCTAGATAGATCTATGCAATGCCTGAAAAATTCAGCTCAATACCCTAACAACATTTCAATGAGTTAAAAAAAAAAAATGTATATCTTCATCTTCATTGTCGAATGCTAAGACAACAACTATTGTCTCATATTCATGAGTGAAAATGTGTTTTGCAGCAGTTACTAGAGTTAGGTGCCTGACAAGTCTGGCCCAGGACATCCCACTTCAGCATCTGACAGATTATCATTATGTTTTAAGTCTTTCTTGAAAAAAAAAGGCACAAGAATAGACCAAGGAGGCAGAAAACAGACATTAAAACAAGGAGGTGACAAGGAGGAAAGGAACAAGGCAGAAACAAAGAGAGGTATAGAAAAGAGGGAATTCCCAGCAAAGAATTCCACAAGGTGGGGATGCTATTTAGGGTGACAGGCCCCTGGCATCCCCACAGGGAAGAAGCCATATCAAGTCAAGGCATACTTAAGTATGCAAGGACACGACTATGGACCAGTGCCTGAAGAAGTTTTACCTTAAGAGTTCCTTAGGGTCAGCACATGCCATCAACAGGTGTACTGTACAGCATCAATATTGTACCACTTATGGGAAATGCCAACCTCCAAAGTGGTGACACAATTATACATTCTGTGTGTGTGTGTGTGTGTGTGTGTGTGTGTGTGTGTGTGTGTGTGTGTGTGTGTGTGTGTGTGTGTGTGTGTGTTGTGTGTGTGTGTGACTCTGTGTATGTGTGTGTGACTGTGTGTGTGTGTGTGTTGTGTGGTGTGCTCTGTGTGTGTGTGACTGTGTGTGTGTGTGACTGTGTGTGTGGTGTGTGTGTGTGTGTGTGTGTGTGTGTGTGTGTGTGTGTGTGTGTGTGTTGTGTGTGTGCGTGTGTGTGTTGTGGTGTGTGTGTGTGTGTGTGTGTGTGTGTGTTTCCATGCTTGTGGGGTTCAAGCAACAAGACATATAAAATATCGCTATTCTGCCATTATCAAACCTCTCTGAGTTATCAAATGAAGATTTTTGTACATGTAAACACCAACTAATGATAGCAGTACCCCCCCCCCCCCCCCCCCCCCCCACACACACACACACACACACAAATATAGCTCACACATAGATCTACTCTGTTAAAAAGCTCATCTAATCAATACACATGGGTCTGTAAATTTGAGATGTTGAATCTTATATTTATAACTTATAAATTACATAAAATATTAGAAACAATAACACTAAACAATAACATCTTGCAATGTGCACATAATTCCTGATACTCACAAAACACACACACACACACACACACACACACACCTCTCTCTCTCTCTCTCTCTCTCTCTCTCTCTCTCTCTCTCTCTCTCTCTCTCTCTCTCTCTCTCTCTCTCTCTCTCTCTAATGAACTTAGGATATTACATAGTCAGGTTTCTTCTTTATCCAAAGTTCAGTTGTGCTTTTTGGAAGAGTAGACAATTCTGATGGGAATGAATGACAAAATTTACAACGCTGTGTGTATACACATGGGGACTGACTCATGCACGTTTTTTCCTTTATAAATCCTCAAAATAAAAGAATAAAGAAATAAAGAAACAGAAAGAAGTGAACTCTCTCTCTCTCTCTCTCTCTCTCTCTCTCTCTCTCTCTCTCTCTCTCTCTCTCTCTCTCTCTGTCTCTCTCTCTCTCTGTCTCTCTCTCTCTCTTTCCCCCTTAGCTTGGGGTTTGTTTTTTCTTCCTTTCTCTCCCTTTCCCTCTCTTTCGGTTTCACCTGCTGTCTTTCAGTTTTAGTAGGGCACCAAGCTGTGAATCTATTTTTATCAATTTTGTGTAATGTGCATGTCTGAAAGGAGTAAATCTTATGACTCACTGGCTGCTTTAGCTTTTGATTACAGTCATTGGCATTTTAGGAATGGAGTAGTTGAGGTAATAAATTATTGTTACTTCTGATGTCTGCTGGATAAGATGGAAAAGTTTAAACTGTTGTTAGAAACTAAGAAAGATCTAACCCCCCTAGTCCGAGCGTGAGGTATTGTAAAATCGACTAAACCTTGTTTTGTGAGATATATTAGGTTTTTCAACGGATTTTGAAGCTTTAATATGTCTTAATTTGAAATCCGTTGGAGGCCAAGTTGGGAATGTTGGGCAACTCTTGATATAAAGCATTATTTATCCCTACCCTAAACACTTTTCTGGCATCACTGCGGCGTTCTAAATTTAGCTGACCGGGATTTTAGAAGACCATCCCAACAGCGCGCAAGGGAAGCGGCTTCTATAAACAGTGGGCCAGCTGCATGCCAGGCGCCCTGCGGCCTTGTTTTCACCCCCGTGAAACGGAATGGGCTCGCTCACAGCGAGTCGTGCCGGCGTTTGGCTTTTACACGTTTTGTGTTGACTATATTGTACCATTGACACTTCTCGTTGTGTTTCTTTTGTGAAGTACAATCCTCGATTATTAAAAATATGCACACCATTTTATCAAACATTCTTGGCAGATCGACTGTGTGAGCGGATGCGTCTTGAGAAGCTGTTATGCTTGATCAGAAAGAGCAATGTTTTCGACCCAGAATCTTTCGTGTACCTTATTTTAGAATGTAAGCCAGAAAAGATGGAATTAGTGTGTGTGTGTGTGTGTGTGTGTGTGTGAGAGAGAGAGAGAGAGAGAGAGGAGAGAGAGAGAGAGAGAGAGAGAGAGAGAGAGAGAGAGAGAGAGAGAGATGAAATGAAATGAAATGAAATGAAAATGTTTTTATTGAACATCAGCCTTGGGCCACAATTCAAAACGAAGTGGGAGATGGGGGAGTGGATGTATGTGCATATAACGAATTTGTTCAAAGTCTCATCATAAAGCAACGGTACACACTTGATACAACGCATCTTTTTCACTATTAGATCTAGATCTAGTTACTTTACATAAGTTCTGCCACTGTCTGTCTTCTTCGAATAGCACGGAATAAAAATGTTGCTAGCTGCACTAAACCACATCTACTATGTGCCTGAAGAAGAAAAGGCATAGGCACATGAAGAAGATCTTTCAGGTAACTGGTTCGTAAATCTGTATAATGGACAAATATATATTAGATGGTATTCATCTTCAATAACGTTTTTGCACAAAGAACAGTTTTTATCTTGATTGTTGTTGCTGTATCTGTTGAGATTATTATTTAAAGGAAGAACATTCATTCTGGCCTGTGACAGTGCAACTCTGAAACAATAAATATCAATACTATGAAGATACAATTCTTTTTCAAAAACAGTTTAAAAAGATCTATATGTTGCATACCTATTACTCTCTCTCATGACACCTGACCACTCCTGAATAAACATATCAATTAATCTTTGCTTGAATGCACTAAGGAATCCCTGAATATCACCAACACCCTGTTGTAGCCAAACAATATTAAACCCTGAATTGCACAACAATTCCCTTACACTTGCTACCCAACATTTTTTACCTTTCTCATCTAGAATTAATTGCATTTCGTAGGCCTGTCTTGGCAACCTCTGATTACTCATTTGTAGTAATTTTAACCAATATCTAACTGCACAAATATATGAGTTTATGAATAAAGGATATCTGGCAACTTCCCCATAAACCATTTTATTTGGTGTTTTAACAGGAACTCCCAGAAAACGTTTACAAGCCATCAAATGTATTTTTTCTACATGTTCTAAGCGATTTACTCCCATACTTCAGATGCATATAGCAAAATTTTTACATAAAAAACTTTAAAATAAACCTGGTAAGAAATATCTTTGTTTTTTTTAAATGCTCTAATTAAACTTATTAGTGCTTTTTTCCTTTTACACACAAATGTTCTGTACCCAGCCTATGACAAAGTTTTTTCGTAAAAACATACCCCAAATAACAATATTTATTTACAACTTCTAACTTTTTATCTCCTAAAAACCATTCCTCATCCTTACCCAAAATCCCTCCTTTCCTAAAGACCATAACTTTGGTTTTATCTGTATTAATGTTTAATTTCATATCCACACAACACTTTTGGAGAATATTCAACTGATTTTGCAGGCCTACAGGAGTAGAAGACAACAAAACAACATCATCTGCAAAAAGCAAAATGAACAACTCTACAGCACCTGGTATCAGTTGTACACCATGTTTTCCCTTCTCAGACATATGAGTTGCTAGTTGATTAATAAACATTCCAAACAAAGTAGGACTCAAGACACGAGAGAGAGAGAGAGAGAGAGAGAGAGAGAGAGAGAGAGAGAGGAGAGAGAGAGGAGAGAGAGAGAGTGAGAGAGAGAGAGAGAGAGAGAGAGAGAGAGAGACTGGCCACTTTATTTGTTTGCAGTTGAGAAAATAATGCATACTTTTTTTCCTGCTGGTTACTTCAACTACGCACGCTATGGGCTCTATTGTCTGCATTCCAAGCTAGTCTACATCTTGATCTGTCCAAAAAGTTTATTGGTGGAGGACACATCATGCGCCATGAAGCAGGTCTCTGGAATGACAGATGGTCTGACCTCTTCATGGAGACAACATACATGTGCTATAGCCATGGACCATCTGGGGTTATTGGATCCACATTAAGTGAGTCCACATTGGTTATTTGGGCATACTCTCACAGTACAATGACGCCAATCCTGCACGATCTTCAGGAGATGAAGAGAGGGAAAGAATCCCACACAGCTGTTGAGTCTCCAAAAGAAGAACACAATACTTGCCTGAAAGAAGATGCTGCAGACAGAGAGAAGATAAGAGAGGCCCTGTCAACACGCGTTGATGTGTTTGACATCAGTAAACACCCAGAAAATGGCACATCATCAATATCTATCTTAATCAAGCAATGATGTAGATGAGCCCTCGCTGAACGTTCATGAAGCTGTTGAAATTAAATCCCAGCAATGTGAAGATTTGATTTTTGAAAGCCACCAGCCCACTGGTTTCCACATAAAATGGATAAGATGCATCAGAACAATGGCTTCTGTAACAAAGAGAGCCCACAACGACCAGGCTGGACATTCATGCATAGACATTGAGTTCATTTTTGTGCATTGTCTTGGAATCATGGCCTAAATGAAGGACAATATCTTACTAGAAACTCTCTTTTCTCATGAGTTGGCACCATTTTTTGATGTCAATAGCGCTATGCACACAACAGCTAAGTCTGCATTGAAGAACAAGCTGCTGGCTGTTCATGGAACACGTCGTCTGGACCCTGCAGATGTTGTCATCCTGGATGCCTGTGCTGTACTGTGCACGGTGTCATGGCCTGGCCAGCTTGCAAAAGTGTCGGATTTTGTGAATGCAGCTGTTGCTATCATTCTTCGTTATGCTGAAACTACTTCACAAGTTCTGCATGTGGTGTTTGACCCATACCTTGAAGTGAGTACCAAGTCATGTTGTCCTGCTGGGTGACAGGAAGGATTCAGCCAGTTGTACACCCTCAGTGAGAGCACATCTCTTTAAAGCAAACATTGGTCTTGAATGGAACAGCCAACAAGCAGCCAGTCATCAAAATGATTGCAGATGAACTGAGGGTCATGGAACCAATGAAGGGAAAGCAGATGATTACGACTGGGCCAGATCTGCAGCCATTGTGCTAGGTGTTGGTCCACTGCAGACAGCTGTCCACCATGAGGAGGCTGATGTGTTGATGGCACAGACTGTGCTTCAAGATGCAAGAAATGGACGCAAATCCATGCGTGATTTCTGATGACACTGATGTCTTGATTTGGACCCACCACTTACATTACAGGACTGATGGGTTTTCTAAAGACCTTCTGACCATGGAGTCATGCAGTTTGGGCAAATCCATCATCAAAGTAAATGAAGTCATCAGAAGACACACAAACATCATGCCACACCTTCTCTGTGCTCATGCACTCACTGGATCTTACACTGTGTCCTTTTCTGGTGTTGGCAAGCTAACTGTGCTGAAGAAGCTTTCGTCATTTGGTGGATTCCTGAGACTTGGGAATCTGACAGCAGAGAAGAAGGACGTCATAATTATATCCATGCTTGGATTGTGTTTCCATGCTATACAACCATGAGCAAAGAACACACCTGGAAACTACGCGTGCTGACATCTTCAGACCAAAGATTAAAGAGAAACGACACATCGCTCACAAATTGAATTGTCTGCCACCAACCAAGACCAGCTTTGAAGCACACTGCTTATAGCCATTTATCAGGTGGCCCTGTGGAAAGGAAGCAGCAGAACACCCAACAACTCCAGACATCAGTCCTCTGAACTGTGGCTGGGAACTGTGTGGGTCCACACTCATTCCACAGCATGGATTGCGGGGACAATGACCAGCACCAGACGAGGTCTTGAATCTCAACAGCTGCACCTGCAAGACTGAATGCAGTTCAACCATTTTCACCTGCACCAAGTTAGCACTGACCTGCAGGGAATTCTGCAATTGCAAAAGATTTTTTTCTGTGCAAACCCCCCAGGACAGACGTCACCAGAGACCCAGAAAATGATGATGTGGACAAGACCTGTGTGGAGAACTGATTGGATTTGAATTTATGTACCTGATTCTTTAAACCATATTTTCCAACACATGCATCCATTAATCATTCAATACTGGAATAAGCTTTATTATTTGTTTGCTTGCTTGTTTTAGATTGCCTGTTTGTTTGTTTCTGTTTGCTTTACATTATTTATTTTATTCAATAGCATGCCAAAGTATATCCATTGAAGTATTTCTTGCCTACCTTGAAAAAATACAAAAAATACGTAAAATTATGCAAAATTACGTAATCTCTTTATAAAAAGTGTACAATTGTGATGATATGAACCCCTTTCAGTTAACTGATTAATAATTTTGCATGAAAAAATATTTGATTTGAAATTAGATGTCAAATACCCTCTACTTTTAAAATTCTCTGTATCCGTGGCGGCCATCTTGGATATTACGCAATAACTCAAGATGCCCAACATTTACGACTTGGCCTCCAACGGATTTGGATTCAGCACCCCAAAATCCTTCAGAATCACCAAAAAAACTAAATATATCTCTCAGAACAAGGTTATCCGAATTTCGCCTGGACTACCCCCCTTTTTTTTTTTTAAAGAAAAAATGAGAATAGATCTATCTGTGAGAAACCTGCTTGCAGACCTGTGTTTCACTGTATTGTACATGCCACTTATTTTGTAATTTTGTTTTTCCTACCTTGAGGCTGGACAGCCTAGTGCCTGCTTACAAGTACATCATACAATTATACTACATACATTGTATAGTATGCATAGCACACCCTGCATGCACCCTTCTGCCTGGAGAGGGATGGGCTCTGCCAGATT
>CM060316.1:67128993-67141493 GCA_030674155.1 Stramonita haemastoma
ACCTTTTTGAGTTACTAATACTATGTGCGATGCACGTCTTAAAACAATTAATTATTTATGCATACACACTTTAGTCTTTACATATGATACATGTAGTGATGTACAGTACAGTGTTACTGTTTACATGATTACACTCTCCTGCAAGTGCACACATCATCACATGGTATGTATACATGTATCATTGTATGTATGCACACAAATCAATAAACTTAAGTATAACAAACAAACCATGATTTATTTTAAAGGAATTCACACACACAAACGCGCTGAGCTATGTTAGCGTGACTCGAATCTAAGGTGGTCATCCCAGCTCGGCAGCCCTTGGAAAACACTACGCATTCTCACCCATCGTAAAAGGTACCAACTTGTTTGTGTACCAGCATAACTGCTCTATCAGGGGAGCTAACCTCAGTCGCTTAGCCACAGAACCGGTGATAAGCACGTATGACTTAGCTCGAAAGACTTAACTTAACCACACACCAACCACACCCCTTTATAAAATTAAGTCTGCCCCTCCCCCCCCCTCAGAAAATATAATACAATTTCATTTTCTTCTTATCTCTTTTTCACGACACTCACACACATACACATATAATATATTATATGATACAAACATGTATACCATGTACACACACCACACACACACACACACACACACACACACACACACACAGGTGTGTTGTGGGGGGGGGGGGGGGTAGACCATTGTGTGCCAGTGGAAACAAAATTTACAAAACTGCATACACACAGGACTGGGTATAAAAAAAAAAGCACATGAGTGCTTATTCCAAAATAATAGATAAAACAGAGTTTAGTTTAGTTTCCCTTCTCCTAGAGTCTTTCCCATTCTAGTTCCACTTAAAAAAAAAATTTCTTTCCCGCATTGTCTAATAGCACTTTTAAATCCAGTAAGTGGAAAGACATTATGATTGATTAACCTTTTCAAAGTGAAGTACACACACACACAAACACACACACAAATCACACAGACATGCGCACGCACGCACACACACACACACACACAACAATACATAGGCTGTACATTTTTCTGTCCACATGATGCACACTCACATGTGAGTATGAGTGTCACACTCTGTGTGTGTGTGTGGGGTTTGTTGTGTGTGTGTGTGTGTTGTGTGTGACGTGTGTGTGAGTGTGTGTGTGTGTGTGACGTGTGTGACGTGTGTGTGATGTGTGTGTGACATATTTTTGGTGTGTGTGAGACGTGTGTGTGTGTACTCTTTATATTCTTTTTATTCTATTAATGAAAACTGACAGGCGATGATTTCAGTCACAATATATACACAATATTGTTAGAATCTTACTGACAATGAATAGCCTAGACTAGAGGGTTGGATAGATAGGTTTATGAGTGGGACTGGGAGAGATTCACTTCAGTGAGGACAAAGAATGTGCTATCACAAGCCTGAATATGTGTATGTCAGCATGTGCAAGGAAGTCATCACATCTGTGCAGATCTTTCAAAACACTGAAAGTGCAATGTTAAACACAATGAGATGCAAAAGAAAATGCTGCATTACTCCGTCGTGTACTGTTAACCCTGGTAAATTTCTATTTCAGAAGTTCCCAGAAGCAACTTCTACGGTTATCAAGCAGACGAGACAGCAGTCTAAAAACATAAACGTTCACTTGCAAGAGGGTACAGCTGAATTCATGAGAGATATTCATTTTCTAGTAGGTATATCAATCCATCAACAGTAGTGTGGGGTTTTTTGCTAGTCACAAAATGACTTCGAGAAACTGAATCGCACGAATCTATGAATAGACTTTGCGGCTTTGCCTTGGCCCATCGATCGAGTGTGTTCGGCAGCCATGTTGAGATGCAAGTGCTTGTTTGAAAATGTTTCGCCTTTCAACAGTACAAGTATGTGCTCTTAAACGGCCATACTACTCACCCGTAAGCCGAATTTTCATGGGTCCATTTCTTCTTGCCCCTTCACTAGCCATTCTGAGACGAACACATGTATTTAAACATCCTCAAACCTCACAAACCAGTGTGTTGACTGTGTTATGCCGTGTACTTTTTTCTCTCTCTCTCTCCATGTAAATGAAGACATGTCGTCACGTCCGGGAAAAGCAGACAGCAGGGCTGACGTCATTTTGCTCTGAAAGTCGGGGTCGTGGGAACGGCCTTGCGTAGTTAGGCCTACTCGTCTGCCGTCTCGAATAAGCTCTATGACATAAGAAATTTGAATCTAAATTTAGCTACAAACATTCACATGTTGAAATTGACACTTTTGATTTTATTTAGGCTTTGTCAATTGAAGGCCTAAAATAAAACAAGCAAACAACAAAACTGGAAGAATGCATCTAGTTTTGTTTTGTTTTTGGTGGTCAAAATAGCTTTATGATGACATTCGGCAAACTGATCATAGCAGGTTTTTTGCTGGGTTATTTCTTTGTTTTTTCTTCTGTCTGTTTTGGTAGGTTGGTTTGTGGGTGGGCTTGTTTGTTTTTTTCTTGGGGGGGGGAGGGGGGAAGGACTAGTCATTTATGTCAATAAAACACATGCGGTCAAGAGCCATTCTAACTGAAAACAACTACGACTCCTGTGGAAAAAATAAAAATATTACAAAAAATTCGAAGAATAAATATCTGACCCAAGAAACCAAATGACAGATCAAAACTGGAATTGCCGAGGTAATAAAACCAAAACTTTTCAAGTGAGTAAATAATTATACTAATGGAATCAAAGCGAATCAAACAGGAATCATCAGCTGAACAATTAATACATTAAATCGCAATCTACACTAAAAATATTTACATCAATTGACAAGTAAATTATTATTCGTGCGCACGCGCGCGCGCGCGAGCGCACACACACACACACACACACACGTTTAACGGAATTATCTTTTGCTTGGCTGGCTATACAGATTCTAGCCTTGACCCCATGCAGACATGAGCCATTATTCTGTTTTGCAGAGCGTAAATGAAATGGTTGTTTTGTTTGTTTGTTTTTAAGTTTTAAACGTTTTCCAGATCTGTTCCATTGGTTTTGATGTTCTGGGGGATGTCTGTACCATTGATGTGCATCACTTTGGTCTTTTTTGGCTTTTCTTTTGTCTTGTTTTTTTTCGTTCTTTGGTTAGAGCTTCGAGGTCCACCAAAAGTGATATTTTGCGTATGCAACGTTTTTTTGCCTACCATGGAGGTAGCCGCATTCCGACTTCGGGGATGTATGCTGGGTATGTTCGTGCTTCCGTAACCCACCAAATGCTGATAATTATGAGTTAAGGGTTCTTTAACGTGCACATTTGATCTTCTGCATGTGTACAAGCACGAAGGGAATTAATACATTGGCACACCTTCATTTAAAGTTGACTTGGGTGATTGTAAAAAATCCTCACCCTTAATTCACCAGACGCCACCGAGATTAGAGCCCACGACTTCATGACTCGTGGGTTTGAAGTTCAATGATGTGAACCACACGGCTATAGCGTCCGTTGTTTTGGCATTATTTAGTTTAAGGCCGGTAGTGTTGCCCTCTGCATGGACTCTGCGGATCATTGTTCATGTTCATGCTTGTAATATCTTTGGCGGCCGTAAGTGCTGTACCATCAGTGTAGGCCTACCTGAAGTTTTGGCCTCCTGTAATGCCTGTGTCATTAATGTCCGCCTTTTTTAAAATTTCATTTTTGTTAGGGTTTTGTTTGTTTGTTTTTGGAGGGGGGGGTTGTTTGTTTGTTGTTGTTTTTTTTGCTTGTTTGTTTTTGTTTGTTGTTGTTTTTGTGTGTCTGTTGGTTTTTTGGTGGGTTTTTTTTTTTTTTTTTTGGGGGGGGGGGGGGGGGGGGTTTGGAGGGGCGGGGGATTCCTCGAGTAGAGCCTCGAGATTCACCAATGGTGAGAAGCTTGTGTATGCGACCTTCCTCCTCCCCTCCCCCTCTCTTTCTTCAACCATTTAGGCAGTGGCATTTCGACATTGCGGATGGCGTCTAAACACGGTACCTGTGTGCATGGCATGCTTTTTTTTGTTTTTTAATTTCCGACAGGCCAAACGGGCTTTTAACACGTAGGCAAGATGTTCTATGTGCGTTTGCGCACAGGGCCTCAGTAAAATTTTAGTCTCATCCTAAGACTTTGGCTCTCAGTTCCATTTTCTTGTCCAACTGGAAAGAAAGGGCAAGGCGAGGAATCGAATCCAGAGCCTTACGGTTTAGGCCTACTTGTTAGGCAGGTGAAAGTCTTAACCGTTCTACCACCTTCCTCCTTATTTCTGTATTATAATTATATGCTGAAAATGTGCGGAGATGATAGGCAGACTTTAAAAAAATTATTTAAAAAAAACAACAACACCCAACAACAACAAAACGTACCCCATGCCCACCAATCCGTCGGATGGCTGTCTTCTGATCTGAATAGAAATTTGCTATGGGACCATAGTAAATTATATTTAAGAAAGCCTATTTCTAACATTGTAACAAACATAGCCTATGTTTTGTTTGTCCGTGGTGTTCCGCAATGACCTCCAAAACAGCAGAGGAGGCAGCTGCTGTTTCGGACACTGGGCTGAAATTTTGATTACAGTGGAGATGCCTTGCCCACAGCACCCCCCCCTCCCCCCCCCCCCCCCCCCCCCCCCCGCCACTCTCTTGGCCAATTCGGCATAAGGACTGTCAGCGTTGGAGATGTTATCCAAAGGCCAGCTATCCCCCAGGGCTGCAGCACACAAGGACTGTGCAAGTCAAGCCTCCTAGTCAGAGAGTCAAGGTCGATCACTAAAGACTAAGCTGTAAAGTGGAATTCCATGAGTGGGAAAGCCACTGATCATACATCCTCTCACTTTGCTGTTGCCCCCCCAGCGTCAATGGTATAATCAAGAACAGTGATAAAGCCTAAGCACTGAAGGCAACAAATACCGTAAAATCCCTAACATAAGCCCACCATCTAGCAAACGCCCACCCCCCACTTTGGGCCAAATGTTGTGCACAGGGGTAACTACCTAGCAAACGCCCACCTTGCTTTTTTCAAAGAGACTATGCTCACTTTCAGTAGGATTTGTGGAGACTTTTCGTGTTTCTTTCCTTTTTTGCTTTCTTACACTGTATCTTTCAAATTTGTTATTTTGTTATTGCAGGTGCAATTTGAAGACCCGGGTTCGAGTCCGGTCGAGGAAATTTTCTTCCTGGAGTTAACATCAGTGCTGACTCCACTCTCCCCAAAAAGTCATTCGGATGAGACTTTAAACCGAGGCCCCGTGTGCGAACGCACGCAGAACATCTTGCGCACACGTTAAATCCTGTTCCGCCTTTCGTAAGAGTAGGCCATCGTGTGCCGGTGGGAACAGATGACAATATTTACAAAACTGCATACACACGGGGACCGGATGAAAAAAAGCACATGATTGCTTATTCTGTTATCCTCGATATAAAAGAATAAATAAATAAATAAATAAATAAATTTGAAGCCATCCAGTATCTGGATAACGAAGCAGGTGGGAATGTTTCGGAGTGTGCCCGTTTTCTGTGGATAGGAAGAGGATCAGGGAATGGAGTGAAAACAGAGATAGACTTGAACAGCAGTATGGAAAAGAAACAAAAACGGAATCTGTCAAAAGGACCAGCAGTTAGATCTGAACATGTTGACCAAGGTGTGCTGCATTATCTGGAAGATGAAAGATCTGAAGGCAGGGTATTGCGAAACAAGGACCTACAACAGAAAACGATGGAACTGGCAGGTGCTTTCAATGTGGTGGGCTTCTCGGCATCAGACATAAAATGGTTAAGTCGCTGGAAACAGCGCCACTTGGTCTTGTTGACAGGGAACCAGCTCAAGCCAAAAGGTCCCTGCAGACTTTGAGGATCAACTTCTTCAGTTCCTACGGAACTTTCTGGCCCTCTTTGCCTCAAAGTCCCTTTTTTTCTTTTTTTTTTCCTTCACTTCTACTCACACAACCTAACTTGCCTGCTTTCGGGGTTTGTATTCGGTTTGTATTCACTCAATTACAAGGTTGAGTACAAAAATTACTTTGTACAAAGGGGTCTATCCTTAGCAAACGCCCCCCCCCCCCCCCCCCCCCAATTTTGCCCTAAATCAGTGCACAAGGGGGATGGGCGTATGCTAGGGATTTTACGGTATATAGGCAACCTACAACTATGCCAAAACTACCATACCACCAACTAGATCATTCCTCTAAGTAAGGTCATGCTAAAAACCCTCCTGAACAGACTGAAACATTAAGTCACAAGCAGAAGAGATCATCAATACAAAGAACAGGCTCCTTTCAGAATAGGACGGAGCACAACTGAGCCAATTTTCAACCGTCTGTGAGAAATCCTTTCACAGCTAGCAAAATCTTTACTACAACTCTGCAGACTGTAAAAAAAAAAAAGTGTTTGACCTATTTTGGCGTACAGCTTTGTGTGCAACCATGAAGTTGTATAACATCAATGCCAACTTGATCAGAATCATAGAACGTCTGTATGACATGACAACCAGTGCTGTCTACTATCACAACAACAGGATAATGATTCCGAACCCCAAAGTGGATGTGGGTGGGTGTTCCTGCCTTCATGCTATAGAGAGGGAGTACGCCTCCTTATGTTTGCATTGCAATGGCTTTTCTTTTTCTCTCAACCTCACATCGATTTGAAGAAACACTCTGTGTGTGTGTGTGGTGGGGGGGGGGGGGGGGGGGATAGGTTTATGTGCACACATGAGCAAGCTCAAGAAAATAAGTAGGTTATTTCTTGTTTATGGCTTATAATGAACTTTAAGTGTGTGTGTGTGTGTGTGTGTGTGTGTGTGTGTGTGTGTGTGTGTGTGTGTGTGTATGAGATACGTTCTTTCTAGTTAATGATCCTTACAACATTGTATCGCTACATTCTCTCAGGGTGTGGGGGTGTGTGCGTGTGTGTGTATATTTCAAACTGAAGTTATCTAGGAATATTTAAACAAATATGAAAAGTAGCTTTCTTGTTTCTTTTTGAGATTATGATTTGTATCAATGTGCCTGTCAGTATTGTAATTGTCCTTCATGAGATGATTCAAGTGTTTTTGATTTGACTTTGACTTGACTTGACGTGAAGTATGCCATGGATGTCTGCTCGTTTTGTCTGCTCTACTTTCCAGAAAATCTGGGCATTTGAAAATATAGTTGAATTCCTCACCTTAATCCTTCAAACTGCATTTTCTTTTATTGAGGAAAAAGTAGTGGAGGAAAAGCAAGTGCAGGTACCAACTTCTCAATCATTTTGAAAATGACTTACCAAAGATTCAATATAAAAAAAATGAAATGAAAATAAATTATAAGGAATAATGTCTTTCAGTGGCAGCATTGTAGGCATTTTTGAGTAAGAACCTTGCCTTTGGCCTGACCTGACTCGAGTTTCGGCTCCTGGGTGAGCCCTCATATTTTTTCTTTTCTGTCAAATCGTCTTAACTCGCCTTCTCAAACTGGTAATTTGTTATTAAGGCTCTAAATTTCATGACAGTGAATTTGAAATCATCTGGAAGCGCAGTGAAATATTTTTCAAACTGGAAATTGTCTTTGCACTACTGGCAGTTATAGTATGCTGAATCACTTTCATGTTTTCCAGCATTTTAGTTCTGCAGATGTGGGTCTTGCAGTCCAAGCTTTACCTAGCATTTTATCTTTTCATAGCTTACACATGCACAATTCTCTCAACTCCAAAGTTCACGCATCCCTAGCATCATTTAAAAAAAGTTTTGATATATTGCATGCAGTTACTTACCATTACAGATACTAGTTTTTGCCAGCTGGAATATGAACTTACACAAAACTGACAATTGTTCCATATGCACGCACACACACACACACACACACACACACACACACACGGGAAGACGAGGGGGGGGGGGGATAGCCTAGTGGTCAGAACAATGCAATTTGACAACCAGAGTTCAATTCCCGTTCGAGGTGATTTTCCCCCTGGAGTTTACATTAGTGCTGACTCCATCTCTCCCCAAAAGTCTTTCGGATGAGACTATAAACCGAGGCCCCGTGTGCGATCACACGCAGAACATCTTGTGCACATGTTAAATCCTGTTCCTCTTTTCGTAAGAGTATGCCATTGTGTGCCGGTGGGAACAGATGACAATATTTACAAAACTGCATACACACGGGGACTGAATGGAAAAAACACATGAGTACTTATTCCATTATCTTCGATATGAAAGAATAAAAAAATAAAATAAAATAACACACACACACACACACACACACACACACATTTTATATATATATATATATATATATATATATATATATATATATATATATATATATATATATAAGGTGTCCCATAACCTATGTGGTCCTAGGGGAGTGAGGCATCAAAGACCTCAGCCTCTCCAGGGGCCAGCATATTGAGGGTGTCGCCCATCTCCTCTCCCTCGCTGCTTTACCTTCCCTGACTCTAAAGAGGGCAGGTAGCCATTTCCAGCCGGGTGAACTGGGGGACTGTACTGAAGCCAAGGCGCGCAAACGGTCATCCATCCAACTGATAACCACGCTCGACACTGTTTAACTTGACGTGGGGAAAGCGAACGCTCTGACCACTTAGCTATCCTGCCCCATGTAGGACGGTGGCAGGATGGTTAAGACGTTCGCCTGCCAATATGTAAATCGTGAGTTTCTGGGTTCGTACCCGGCCTCGCCCTTTCTTCCTAGTTTGACGAAAATATCGAACTGAATGTCAGTCATTCGGATGAGACTCGAAACCGAGGCCCCGTGTGCGAATGCACGCAGAACATCTTGCGCACACGTTAAAACCCCGTTCCACCTTTCGGAAGAGTAGGCCATCGTGAGCCGGTAGGAGCGGATGACAAAATTATAACAAACCAGCATGCACACAGGTGTCGTGTTTAGACACCATCCCTGAGGAAAAATCGGGGAGTTGGAGTCCCAGAGCGGCTCGGGGCTGTAGGAATATGGCAACGTTCTGGTGGCTCCTGCGACGATACTGGAACCATTCGTATCGGTCGTTGCCTTTCCAATGGATCATTCCAGTGCCGTGGAGGGGGGGGGGGGGGGGGGGGGGGGGGGTCTGCTGCATGGGTAACAGCTTGCCCTCCATACATACTTGCCCAGGCTTTGCGCTCTAAAGACTAGAGCGCAACTCCATAGTCTTCAGAGACTGATGAGTGCCTACTATATATATATATATATATATATATATATATATATATATATATATATATATATATATATATATAACCACTGCACCATGGCGGCTGGGTTACGTACATATCATCCAGTCTTGTCTGTTGTACAAAGAAGGAGACACAGAGGCAATAGCAGTTTTGAATGTTTATTATCATTATGAATAACCTTGTTTACATAACTAACTAGGGGAGATGCTACTCTTTAACACAACGAACACATCATAAGCAGCCACATATGTACAACCCACAAAAATAAACTGTCAAACCATTGTCAACCACGTACTCGAGCAGATGTAGATTTTTTTTTAAAATTGGTATCTGTTTGTGTAGTATTTGAACTATGCAGCTCACTTTGGTTGAAGTGGTACTCCTCCATCTCTGTTGGTATCATAGTTGTAACAGTTGTTGTTGTAGTTGTAGTAGTAGTAGAAATAGTAGTCCGAGGAGAAGAAGGAACGACAATGATAAAGATAATAATGATGACAATAATAAAAATAAGAATACAAATGATGATTAAAACGATAACAATGATATAACCACAACAACAACAATGAGAAGAAGAGAAGAAGAAGAAGAAGAAGAAGAAGAAGAAGAAGAAGAAGAAGAAGAAGAAGAAGAAGAAGAAGAAGAAGATAATCCTAAATAGGATGAAACAGGCAGGCTACAGAACACACAGAGGAACAACGCAAATGTTATTCATGCTCCAAAACATATTGAAAAAGTGAAAAATACGAATGAAGAACTTTTTATCACCTCCATAGACTACAGCAAAGCCTTTGACAGTGTGATTCACCAGCACATTTTGAACACAATATATAAAATGGTCTATACCCATCAAGCACCTTACACCCGGAGAGGAATGTGCTCTTCCGGGTTCAACATGCACAAGAGACACGACTCCTTGGGGAGTGAAGGGAGAGAGAAGAGAATGACGATCAACCAGCTCCCTCTCCCTTAAAAAAACAACAACAAACAAACAAAAAAAAACAACCCAACTAAGTATTTCGACATTAAGACCTGTCAAATAATTCAGTTTACACTACAGACTGTCCTGTGGGTGTGTCGCCAGCAGTAGCAGAAGAGGAATTGGGAGAAGTTTTTTCAGCACTACTTTTCAGTGTAAATTGAGACCCTTCTGCTAGGCTGCTTTCGTCAGCTGCTGAGGATTCTGCTTCATCTGCTTCAGCTTTTGATGTTTGAACGACTTCTGATTTTGATGCAGTTTTATCTGTTGATTTTTCGGTTGATTTTTCTGGGTCATTTGTCTGGGGTGGGTGGTTTTCAGGACCAACCAACGACAGGACAGCAGGAAGAAAGAAGACGGCGTGCAGTAACCCAAAGAAAATGACTAAAAACATGACCTTGAAGAAAGACTGAAAAATAAACGATTTTGATGCTAGGAGAAAAAGTACGCCCATCATGGTGGAAGTAGCTCCATTCAGAATGGGACCTGCCGCATGGCGAATGGCCTCGCGAGCTCTCTCCTGACGAGTGACAGAGTGCGACAGGAGGTAGGCAGCACACACGTGGGCTGAAAAGTCGACAGAGAAGCCAACACTCATGACCAGGTGTATCATGGTGATGGAGGACAAAGTCAGGTTCCAGAAAAAGAGGAAGCCAAAAATGCCAGCCAAAATCATGATGATGGTGAGGACCACGAGCATAACCATAAGGGGTGAGGTAAGAAAGCGAAAGTCACAACAGTCATGACCCCTATAGCACAACCTACAAGCAGCATGGTGGCAGGGAGCACAGCCACAAACTGCTCATATGCGACGAAAGACCAATGATAGGCTCGTACGGGCAAAGGAGAATCTTTGGCCAGCTTTCGCATTCTCCCCATCAGGTCAGCATTATCGTATTGGTCGATGCTGGGTTTGGAAAGTATAAAACAGCGCGAGGCAACGACTGTAGTATTGGTACTGTCAAACACGACATCAGCTTCAAAATCTTTCCGAAAGCGAAAGAAGGTCTGTAGGTTTTGGGCCAAAGTCCTACCATTATTTGCTCTGAACAGTGTCGTATTTTTGAAGGCCGTTAACCAGCACCTCCCGAACCCCGACTCAACCCCCTTATCCGAGGCGGCCTCTTTCACGATATTTTCGAATTGGATACCCTCTTGCCCTGAATAATCGATCTCGGACTCGACATAGAAACCAATCGGAATTCTTCTAGGAAAATACTTATCTTGAAATGTGAGATACTTGTGATAGTAAGAATTATCCTGAACTAAATTCTGTAATACCAAACCTTGCTTTAGATATACAATTCCATAAGTGGAAACGCCAATATAACCCAAGAACAGAAAGATGATGACAATACTGACGATGTTATTCTTAAAGATAAGAGGCAAAATCTTGCTGGGGAACTTTTCACACAGGCTTTCATCATCCCTTTCCTTTGCTGGAGGTGAGCCACCACACACTAGGGCGTAGCACGCAGACTTCCCCTCCTCCCTCAGTTGTTGACGGGGTTTAGTGACCTGGCAGGTAAGCGTATGTCGGCCAGAATACACGCGACGCCCATGGAAGGCCAGGCAGCCAGAGAAGAGAGTGACGTTTGACAGGTAACAGAATATAACCGCAACACCTGTGGAAAGACGACCATGCAAAGGATTTAATTCTTTTCATCTTTTCTGCAAAATCAGAATTTTTTTTTAAGGATAGGCCTACTCTACCTTCTTTACGTGTTGCAATCTCTCTGCCTAGAAATCAAAATAATAGTCTGGGTTTGATCCCCGTTTGTACCCGAACATTTTGTCTCCATCTAATAGGCCACGCGTGGTCGTCTGGGAGTTAGTCTTTCGGAAGGGACGATAAACAAAGGTCCCGTGTGCAAACACGCATTGAGCGCGCGTGAAAGAACCCACGGGAACAAGAGTTTTCCCTGGCAAAATTGTGTAGAAAAAAGCCACTCTAGATAGGGAAACAAATACTCATGCAGATGGGAAAAGAAAAAAAAAACATGGGTAGCGCTGCTGATGTGGCGACACGCTCTCCCCGGGGAGAGCAGCCTGAATTTTACGCAGAGAAATCTGCCGCGACTTAAAGTGGTATAAAGGTAAAAAAAAAAAAAAAAAAAAAAAAAAAAGGTAAATGTGTCCCATAACCTAGGCAGTCGTAGGGGAGCGAGGCATCAGAGACCTCAGCTTCTCTAGGGGCCAGCATATTGAGGGCTGCGCCCATCTCCTCTCCCTCGCTCCTTTACCTTCCCTGACCCTCAAGAGGGCAGGTACCCATTTACAGCTGGGTGAACTGGGGGGGGACCTGTACTGAAGCCATGGCGCGCAAACTGGTCACCCATCCAAATGGTAACCACGCTCGACGCTGTTTAAAACATTGGCTTGGGGGGAG
>CM060316.1:67151493-67158993 GCA_030674155.1 Stramonita haemastoma
CGATCTGGAATGACCTCCCTCTCTCCCTCCGGCAAAAGCCTACTTATGACACTTTTAAATCCAGCCTAAAGACAGACTTATTTCAAACCCAAGATTTTCTCCTTGTGTTTCCATCTCTTATCTGTCCCTGCCTTCAACATCTACCTGCCAAAGTGTATAATCTTTATAAGTGTGTGTGTGTGTGTGTGTGTGTGTGTGTGTGTGTGTGTGTGTGTGTGTGTGTGTGTGTGTGTGTGTGTGTGTGTGTGTGTGTGTGTGTGTGTACATTCGAATTTGCTAAAACTATAAATTGCTGTTGATTGCTTGTGTGTTGTATGGGTCGAATGCAAGCGCTTTGATTTGTTTTTACAAGATATAGTGCTATATGAATTCCATGTATTATTGTAATTATTATTTATTATTATTATTATCATTATTATTATTATTATTATTATTATTATATTATTATTATTATTATTATTATTATTATTATTCGGATGAGACTCGAAACCGAGGCCCTGTGTGTGAATGCACGCAGAACATCTTGCGCACACGTTAAAACCCCGTTCCGCCTTTCGGAAGAGCAGGCCATCGTGTGCCGGTAGGAGCGGATGACAAAATTATAACAACCAGCATGCATACAGGTGTCGTGTTTAGACACCATCCCTAAGGAAAAATCGGGGGGTTGGGGTCCTAGGGCGGCTCGGGGCTGTGGGTGTGTGGCAGCGTTCTGGTGGCTCCTACGACGGTACTGGAACCATTCGTATCGGTCGTTGCCTTTCCAATGGATCATTCCAGTGCCGTGGAGAGGGGGGGAGGGGGGGGGGGGGGGTTCTGCTGCGTGGGTGGCGGCTTGCCCTCCATGCATGCTTGCCCAGGCTTTGTGCTCTAAAGACTAGAGCGCAGCTCCATGGTCTTCCGAGACTGATGGGTAGCCTCTCTCTCTCTCTCTCTCTCTCTCTCTCCTCTCTCTCTCTCTCTCTCTCTCTCCTCTCTCTCTCTCTCTCTCTCTCTCTCTTTAAGGGCCGGGGGGCCGAAATAGGGAAGCTGAGTGGTGGACGTGCTTGCCTTCTCTCTGTCAAATATGTCAAATTGTGACAGTTCCAGTTGCAACACTACTAATATTTTTTGCATGTGTGTACATAGTGACTGTGACCATTCAATCGTGTCGAGAATTTGCTGATAAGGTCAGTGACTATATGTGATTTATGTACTTAAATAACTACATGATGTAAAGAACAAAATGAATATTGACAGTCCAGTGAAAATAGTTCAGCCCTGTTTTGCAACGTACATTTTTTTCTCCCCCTTTCGGCACGTGAATTATGTGGGCTGGCAGTGTGTCACCTGTGTTGTTGCTGTGTATGGGGGGTTTCCCTTCTCACCTGTCAACATTGCCTTTGCCGTCATTGACCTTTAACCTGTGTAGAGGACAGCAAGCATAGGCGCTTGAGAAGGTTTATCAATCATGAATTCAGTACCTCAAGGTAACTTTTTTCACTTCTTGGAGTGGCACTTTGTGCATATGCAACAAGGACTACAGTCCCATCTGAATGGAATAAAGAACGACATTGATGAAAAGTTTTGTACATTAGAGGACAAACTATCTCAGTTCTTTGTTGAAGTAAGTCAACTCAAAGAAAAAGTCAGATCAAATAGTGAAGAAATAATAGAGCTGAAAGAGGACAGGACCACCATTATAGAGAGATTAGATTCTCTGGAGAGCAAACTAGAGTTAAACGAACAGGATGCAAAAGCTCTAAATCTCAGATTCATAAACCTACATGAGCTTGACTGGGAAGACGAGCACAGTACTGTTCAACTTGTTGTGGACATTTTGAACCAGCACTCTAAATCACCCAGCTGGCAAAGTGAAGACATTGCTAGAGCGTTTCGCCTTGGAAGACCACGCTCAAGGAGGGAAGGCCCTCGACCAATACTAGTACAGTTTTGTCGATGGGCAGACAAAATGACAGTTCTATGTGATCAAGAACTAAGAGACAGTTTACGAGCTGATGACATACGTGTGGCCACCGACCTGACAACACATCAGAGGTCTATGCTGGACTTTCACAGGGGGCAAGGAAAAATTGCCTATATCCACAGTGGGAAGCTGCATGTCCGCGACAAGCAGCAGCCTTCTTCCTACAGGGGCAGCGGCACTGAAGGCCATCAGTCTTCCCACTCCTGGTGGAGTGAGGAACGCCTGGAGGGGAGGGCCCGACACATTGGCAGCCAGCAAGCTGAGTGGAGAAGGAAGCCGCAGCACATCTTCCAGCCAGGAAGCCGCCACACCAGAGGTGCCAAAGGCAGTGGTGACCCTCGCAGCCATTACGAAAATGGCAGAAGGAGCTGGACGCGAGAGCCTGGCTACATGGGGTACCACCAGACAACCTACAGACCCAGGGTGGAAGGTAAAACCAGACGTGGTTCAGACTCCCTGGAATGTGACAGGAATGAACCTGTACCTGTTGTACCTGGTTCATGGTCATACAGGGATGCGCTGAAGCATGGTGACCCACAGGAGCAGAGGTCCTCAGATCATGGACAAAGAAGTGGGGATTATAGAAGGCAGGTAATGTTAAAAGACTTTGACAGACAATCACATGCAGCAGGGCCAAAAACAAAGAGAGGAAATAACAGAAATACAGGGGGGTCACAAAGGACTGTGTTTTACAGTGAGGACAATGTACACCGTGGTGGACAAAACAAGGCAAAGACCAGTTTGCCTCACACAGAAAACAGTGACACTACTGACATTGACTCTGACAAAGAAGAAAACTTAAAGACTGACAGCCAGGAAGAGACAAGACTCAAGACTATGGTTGAGGATGGTAACAGGTTAGAAGGTTATGCTTTAACTCCACAGCATGATTTTGTGTGTGCAGACCGTGATACTGGCGATGAATGTACAATGACCGTCACACAAAGAGAAGATGGTACTGAAACCCATCTTTCACAGGGTTCAGAACAGCTTGAGAAAGAGCAAAGCTATACCCGACACGATGTAGCAGATCACACCTCACAAAGTACTGAGCAGCTTGACGTGGAGGTGAACACTGACAAAGATGACATGATGGACAGACCTGAAAATGAAAATGCACTTCTGCAAAGTACATCTAGGCAAGAGATGCTAGCAGACAGACTGACTGATGGACAGGACATGGAACAGAAACTGGACAGAGAAATAAGTCAGACTGTACAGAACCAGTCATCATCTCACAGCCTGCGTCCAAGACGCGCTGTGTCTGGTTCACGTGTCCTGAGCAACAACCGCTCAAAAGCTGCAGTAAGATCAAGCAGCCAAAGCAACATCATTGACTCTTTCAAAAGGGTTGATTCTGGAAGGCTCACTAATTCCAAAAGACATGCACAGCCAAGTGAACCTCTGACCAGAAAAGGCAGTACAACAGGGGCTAATAAATAGGAATCCGGCCAGGCCACAGTACATGGTACTAAACCCCCAAACAAAGAAAAGGGGAGTCATTACAGTAGCAAACAGGACATGTTACCATCTGGGATGCATGCACAACAAACTGTAAATAGTGTAAATATAAAAGAAGTGAAATTTCTTAACTATAATGTGAATGGATTGTTACAAAAGCTAGAAAATAATGACTTCATAAATTTTGTGACATCTTATGATTTTGTTTGTTTAACTGAAACCTTTGTTGCCTTTGAGTTTGAATCAGCTTTGTTCAAAGATTTTGAAATATTTACTTCAAAAGCCAAAAAACTTTCATATCAAGGGAGATACTCAGGTGGTGTCATTGTAATGGTCAGGAAACGTTTTGCCGATTTTATTACTCGCATAAAGATAGAACAGGAGAACACGGTTGTTTTAAATATTAGTAAAGATCTATTTTGTACAATGAAAAATATTATGTTTGTTTGTTCATATATCCCACCTTGTGACTCTGGATTTTGGAAGACTCAGCATGGGGTCTATGACATTGAACTTTTGGAGCAATGTTTAACAGATCTGCATGATTCATATGGAGATCACCTCATTCTGTTATGTGGTGATCTGAATGCACGCACTGCCCAGAAAAACTACTATTATAATGGAGATGATGATGTTTATGAGCAAACAGTACTCCCGGATAATAATCAGTATCCAAGACAATCTCAGGACAATTCAATAAATAGTTTTGGTGAGCAGTTGATAGAGCTTTGTAATATATTTGATTGTCTTATATTAAATGGTTTGTGTGAACCAGGCTTTGATGATGGGTGCACATATATTGGACTTTCTGGGGACAGTATGTTGGATTATTTTATTGTGTCAGTTGAACTTTTTTCCTCAAATTGTGTTACAGTTTTGTCTATTTTGAACAATGTAGATTCAGACCACTTACCAGTCACTATGCATTTACAATCTGAGGGAATGAATGCTATTTGCTTTACTGGAACAGAACAAAATGAAAATGTGATGTCAGGAAAATTTATATGGAATGAGGCATATGAGAATGATTTTGTCAAAACCTGGGAGAGTAGAGATATCCAAAACAGAATGATGCTCGCTACGGAAAGCATAGATAGTGATGTTGATAATGCATTAGAAATTTTTGTTCACTGCCTAAAAGATTCAAGTAAATGTATGTTTAAGCAGTTTTACCCTAAAAGGAAGAAAAAATCAGAGTGGTTTGATGGTGAATGCAACAAAACAAAAAAGGAAGCAAGGACAAAATTAAACCATTTTAGAAAAACAAGGAAAGAAGAAGATAGAATTGCATATGTTGAAGTTAGGAAAAGGTATAAACTACTGCTAAAGAAGAAAAGGCAAGCTTTTAGAAAGCAAAAAGCTGACATGTTAGCAAGGGAAATTCTCAGCCCTTCACGTTTCTGGAAGGAGTTAAGAGCTATGGGTTGCACAAACAAAGAAAGGATCACTAATAGTATATCCACAGATAGTTGGTTTAAACACTTTAAGAGCATTTTCCAAACAGATAACGTAGATAGCAATAATTGTGATGTTGAATTTGATTTATCTGATGAAGCAGGCCATATTCTTAATAAAAACATATCAGAGGATGAAGTTATTCAGGCCATCAGAAAACTTAAAAATGGCAAAGCATGTGGCATTGATGATATATCTGCCGAAATGTTGAAAAGTGGGGGTAAAATAGTGCAGGTATTTCTTACAAAACTATTTAATCAAATTTTTGAAAGAGGGGTCTACCCCCATGATTGGTCAAAAGCTATCATCATTCCATTACATAAAAAGGGAGATTTTGAAAATGTAGACAATTATAGAGGGGTATCTCTTGTAAGCATAATTTCTAAATGTTATACAACAGTTTTGAATACACGGCTGTACACTTGGTTAGAAAATAACAATATCATTTCAGAGTGTCAAGCGGGTTTTCGTAAAAAGTATTCTACGGTTGATCAAATATTTACTCTGTATGCTGTAATCCAAAATTGTATGAATAAGAAAGGTAGAAAGCTTTATGTTGCTTTCGTAGACTTTAGGAAGGCTTTTGATTCAGTTCAGCATGACAAACTTTTGCAATGTCTTAAAGATCAAGGCGTGCAAGGTAGATTTTTTGCTTCGCTTAGAGCTATGTATATGTCATTGTTGTCATGTGTCCGTGTAAATTCTGAATTGACAGACATGTTTGAAACACCAGTAGGAGTTAGACAGGGATGTGTTTTGAGCCCTACCTTATTTTCTGTTTTCATAAACCAATTAGCAAATAAAATGCATGATAAAGGTAAACATGGGGTTCGAATGATGCATGATGCTATGGAATTATTCATTTTACTCTTTGCAGATGATGTAGCATTGATGTCAGTTACTCCAAGTGGACTTCAAAACCAGTTAAATGTTTTAAAGAGTTGTTGTTGTAATATGAATATATGTGTCAATATTGATAAAACTAAGGTGATGGTGTTTAGGAAGGGAGGGTATCTAGGTAAAAGTGAAAAATGGTTCTTTGATGGTAACAGACTAGAAGTGGTAAAAAGTTACTGCTACCTAGGGTTTAATTTTACAACAATGGTTAGTGCCAAAAGAGGCACATTGCACTTAGCTACTAAAGGGAAAAAGGCAGTTGTACAGGTTAAACGGGTTTTCCAAAAATGTAAGGAAATGACAGCGGGTACTTTCTTTAAAATCTTTGACACAAAGATTCAACCAATTTTGACATACTCAGCCGAGATATGGGGACTAAATAGATTAGAACATTTAGAAAAGGTACATATGGCTGCTTGTAAAAGGTTCCTTGGTGTTCCAGTTAGAACTCCAAATAAAATGATATATGGGGAACTGGGAAGATATCCATTGTATGTGAATACATATATAGCATGTGTAAGATTTTGGTTTAAACTATTGCAAATGA
Organism: Stramonita haemastoma; assembly: GCA_030674155.1. Taxonomy (NCBI): domain Eukaryota; kingdom Metazoa; phylum Mollusca; class Gastropoda; order Neogastropoda; family Muricidae; genus Stramonita; species Stramonita haemastoma. Next base: position 67,157,817 of record CM060316.1, read on the forward strand.
GTAGAGAAAGGTTACCATTTAAAGCGTATGAAATGCTTCTTGAACTTGATAACTCTGGTAAACACTGTTGGGTTTCAAAAGTTAGAGAGATATTGTGTGTCACTGGCTTTAATATTGTTTGGCTACAACAAGGGGTTGGGGATATAAAAGCATTTTTATGTATATTCAAACAGAGGCTTATTGACATGTTCATGCAAGAATGGGAGGGGGCTGTTAGAGATCGTGATAGGTACACAATGTATAGGACATTCAAAACTGATTTTGGCAAAGAAAGTTATATTTTAGATATGAATTCATATTGTTTTCGAGTTGCCTTAACACAATTAAGATTTAATGTACTTCCTCTAAACAATAATGTGCATCGTTACAGTGAAACTGCACAAAATAAAATGTGTCCATGTTGTAAAGAAAAAATTGAAAATGAATATCATTTCATATTTAAATGCATTGCTTATGAGGATTTGCGTGCTAAATTTCTTAAAGAATCAGCCAACCTTCCTTTGCATGCATTACTAAAGGCTTCAAATCCCACCCACAGGCACAATTTATCCAGGTTCGTGTTCCATGCGATAAACAGAAGGAAAAACTTCATTTTGGAAACATTTATCTAAACATTGTGTTGCTATGATATATGACAATGACCATGGGCAATTATTTCTGGTGTGTGTGGTGTGTGTGTGTGTGTGTGTGTGTGTGTGTGTGTGTGTGTGTGTGTGTGTGTGTGTGTGAGTGAGTGCGTGCGTGCGTGAGTGCTTGCGTACGTATCTGTGCGTATGTGTTTGAGTATGTGGACGTGTGTGTGTGTGTGTGTGTGTGTGTGTGTGTGTGTGTGTGTGTGTGTGTGTGTGTGTGTGTGTATGTGCGTGTGCGTGCGCGCGTGTGTGTGGGGGAGGCGTGGGTGTATGTGTGGACATGCAAACATGTGTGCTCAAGTGTATTTGTGTTTCTGTGAGTGAAGGAGGGGAGACGGGAGGAGGTGAGTGTAAGTGTGGGTGGGTGCGCAAACTCATACATATGTGTGTGCGTGCGCGCGTAAGCGCACGAGCGCGCGTGTGTGGGGTTGTCGGCAGTTGAGAGAATGCTTTGTGTACAAACATCGGATGAAAATGTGCGTGTAGGACAGGGTACGAGTGAATATTGTTTATGACGGGATGCCTTATTGCAGGGTTTGACTACC
>CM060316.1:67161493-67163993 GCA_030674155.1 Stramonita haemastoma
TCTATCTATCTATCTATCTATCTACCTACCTTCCTACCTACCTACCTACCTACCTAGTCTGGCGTCTGTGGGGGAACGCAACCCTGAAAACTTGACAACCAGTTCCCTCCATTCCCCTCTCTGTCTCTGTTCTACCTTTCTCAAAATTTTGTTGAGAGTTCTAGGCCTGTCCATTCGCTGATGTTGTCCTCCCATCTCTTCCTTGGTCTGCCTCTTTTTCTTCCTCCTTGCACATAGCCTAAACATCCTTGGATGTAGCCTAAACACGTTTTTGTTTTTTTGTTGTTGTAAAAAACGCAAGAGTGTTTAATCTAATCTATTACTCTCGAAATAACAGAATGAAATAAAGATAAGTGAGGTAGCTTTGATCCTCTCTCTCTCTCTCTCTCTCCTCTCTCTCTCTCTCTCTCTCTCTCTCTCTCTCTCTCTCTCTCTCTCCTCCTCTCCTCTCTCCTCTCCTCTCTCTTCCTCTCTCTCTCCTCTCTCTCTCTCTCTCTCTCTCTCTCTTAACTTGGCGGCAATGAGGTTGTCTTTTCTTTTTTAAGATAAGATTTTCAGTTTTTTTTTCCTGTCATCAACTTCGATGTGATAGAGTCACGTGCCTAGTCTCGGGAATACTGACCAGGGAATTTTTGTTTTCCTATTGTCATTGTGATGGACATGAATGATTGAGCATGCATTAATACTCTCTCTCTCTCTCTCTCTCTCTCTCTCTCTCTCCTCTCTCTCTCTCTCACTCTCTCTCTCTCTCTCTCTCTCTCCTCTCTCTGGGAGGACAGGATTGCCTGGTGGTAAGAACATTGCGCTGGCAATTTGACGACCCGAGTCGATTCCCGTTGGAGGGGATTTTTCCCCTAGAGTTAACATCAGTGCTGACTCCACTCTCCCCAAAAGTCCTTCGGATGAGACTGTAAACCGAGGTTCCGTGTGCTAACGCGCGCAGAACATCTTGCGCACATGTTAAATCCTGTTCCGCTTTTCGTAAGAGAAGGCCATTTCGTGCTGGTGGGAACGGATGACAATATTTACACAACTGCATACACACAGGGACTGGATGAAAAAAAAGCACATGAGTGCTTATCCCATTATCCTCGATATAAAAGAATAAAAAGAAAAATGAAATGAAAATCTCTCTCTCTCTCTCTCTCTCTCTCTCTCTCTCTCTCTCTCTCTCCTCTCTCTCTCTCTCTCTCTCTCTCTCGAGGGTGTCTCTTATTTCAGAGCTAGGAATTTTCGATGTACGTGGAGACATTAATGCAACAATACCTAATTCAAATTAATACCAGCAAACCTTCACTCTGTGAGTCAAACTAGAACGACATCACTGCTGTTGTTTAATCAAGAAGACTCTTTGCTTTTCTTTTTTTGCTTTTTATTTTTTACACCAGCGTCCAAAGCGAAACCAAAGGTAGAGAGAGAAAAGCAGAGAGAAGGGACATCACTGCCACGACTTGCTCTGGTAAGAAGGAGAAGACAATTATGTGGGCAGAGTGTTTTCTTTCCATATTACATTTTACACCACTTTTAAGTCACGGCTGATTTCTCTGCGTGAAATTAGGGCTGCTCTCCCTGGGGAGAGCGCATCACCGCAAAGTGCAGCGCAACCCATTATTATTTTTTCTTTTTCCTGTCTGCAACTATAATTATTTTCCTATCACTATCCGAGTGGCTTTTTTCTACATAATTTTGACAGGGACAACGCTCTTGTTGCCGTGGGTTCTTTTACGTGCTCTAAATACTTATGTGTAACGCAAGGGACCTCGGTTTATCGTCCCATCCAAAAGACTAGCACCCAGACCACGACTCATGGTCTAATGGATGGGGGAGAAGTTTCGGACCCAAACGGAATTCGAACCACCGCACACTTCGACCCGGACTTTTCGCTTTCTAGACAGGCGCGTTACCTCTAGGCCACCGAGGTTTCTCAATAATTCGAGTAAAGGTAAAAGGTTAAGGTGTCCCATAACCTGTGTGGTCGTAGGGGAGCAAGGCGTCAGAGACCTCAGCTTCTCTAGGGGCCAGCATGTTGAGGGCGGCGCCCATCTCCTCTCCCTCGCCGCTGCTTTACCTTCCCTGACCCAAAAGAGGGCAGGTACCCATTTACGGCTGGGGGAACTGGGGAACTGTGCTGAAGCCAAGGCGCGCAAACGGTCACCCATCCAAGTGGTAACCACGCTCGACGCCGCTTAACTTGACTGGGGTAAAGCGAGGACTCTGACCACTGAGCTATCCCGCCCCCCTGTCAAGTAATTCTGCTTTTTTCATAAGTTATTGGAACAACGCTGTTCCATTGGTCCCTCAAGATCAACATCTCCTCTCTTCTTTTCCGAAAGAAATCACCCTATGTGCGGCTACCTTCATGGTGGGCCAAAACGGTCGAATGCGAAAAATTCCGCCGGTGGTGAACCTAGGAGCTTTAGCCTGAGGAACGAAAAAGAGTGAAGAAGTCCAGTCAAATCAGTGAGAAAACGGACAACGAACATCTTGCGTGTAAGTTAAA
>CM060316.1:67178993-67223993 GCA_030674155.1 Stramonita haemastoma
GAATGGATGACAAAAGTTACAAAACTGCATACACTTGGGGACTAGGTGTAAAAAGCATGCAATTGCTTATTCCATTATCGTCGAAATCAAAGTAAAATAAATAGAAAAAAAAGAATAAATAGAACACACACACACACACACACACACACACACACACACACACACACACACACACACACAACACACACACACACACACACACACACACACCACTCTCTCTCTCTCTCTCTCTCTCTCTCTCTCTCTCTCTCTCTCTCCTCTCTCTCTTGTTGGTGATGGTGGTTTTGTTTTCTTTTGTTTTATCTTGTTGTTTGCTTATTTTCCTTTGGGAGAGTGGGGGATGCTATTCCCTAATCAGGGCAAGTGCCAGATGAGAAAAAAGTATGTGAATGCTTTATTACTCTTAGAAAATCAAGATTATTCATTCATTCATTCATTCATTCATTCATTCATTCATTCATTCTCTCTCTCTCTCTCTCTCTCTCTCTCTCTCTCTCTCTCTCCTCTCTCTCTCTCTCTCTCCTCTCTCTCTCCTCTCACACACACACACACACCACACACACACACATACACACACAAACACACACACACATCTCCCTTCCCTTCCCTGGACTTCCAGCCAACATGGCTTATGTTACAACGAAAGATACCCTGTAGGGAAAGAAACATCATCTCTCCCCCCCCCCCCCCCCCCCCCAACACCTTGCATTGTCAATAATTTCATTGACAGAAAACATGAAATACGGCGACGCCAGGCTCGTGACATGCCGCATTCACGCATTCTGTCGGCAGCTCGTCCCTCGGGACTCCTCGGCTATTTCCGTCCCTCGGGACTCCTCGGCTATTTCCGCCAATTTTCTCTGTCAGCCGCTTCCGCCAAAGATATCGACGAGACTTCAGCGCCACTCAGCGAGCGTGAAATCAACTGACGGCGACCTTTACCCTCAAAATTATACCCTGGAGAAAACGGGTATTACAGTTTGCATCCACTGTGGGGAGTTGAGGGGGTAGATTAGGGAGAAGGGGGAAGGGGGTGTTAAAAAAAAAAGAAGATGACGGGGTGGGAGGAGCCAAAGGATAGAGAATGTGTAGAGAGAGAAATTAGAAGTTAAGATATGTATGTTAGTATTCTTTTCATGATGGTCTTGGTCCTGGTCATCATCTCTCAATTCCTTTATGGGCAGAGGTGTGTCAAATCAAATCAAATCAAATTTTTATTTCCAGATGATACATTGAATAAGCATTGATTTGCTTTTTTTCATTAAGCCATCAATCTAAAGAAAAACAAACAAAAAAAACCCAACAACAACAAAAAATTTCACCAACATTAATAAACTAACAGGATTTCAGCAGCCTTAAAAATAAAATATGCCTTTAGAAAATACAAGCAACAACACTAACAACAAAAACAGAAGAAGAAAAAAAACACTCAAAAGTCATGTGTGTGTGTGTGTGTGTGTGTGTGTGTGTGTGTGTGTGTGTGTGTGTGTGTGTGTGTGTGTGTGTGTGTGTGTGTGTGTGTGTGTGTGTGTGTGTGTGTGTGTATTTATTTGTTCTTTTATATCGAGGATAATGGAATAAGCAATCATATGCTTTTTTACATCCAGTCCCCGTGTGTATGCAGTTTTGTAAATGTCATCTGTTCCCACCGGCACACGATGGCCTACTCTTACGAAAAGCGGAACAGGATTTAACGTGTGCGCAAGATGTTCTGCGGTTCTGTGTGTGTGTGTGTGTGTGTGTGTGTGTGTGTGTGTGTGCGTGCGTGCATGCATACATATATATGTTTGTGTGCATGCATGTATATAATATGTATAGGCCTCTCTCTCTCTCTCTCTCTCTCTCTCTCTCTCTCTCTCTCTCTCTCTCTCTCTCTCTCTCTCTCTCTCTCTCTCTCTCTCTCTCTCTCTCTCTCTGTGTGTGTGTGTGTGCGCGTGTGTGTGTGCGTGCTGCATGCTTTGATACAGAAGAAGCTTGACAAAGAGAAAGAAAAGCCCTTTAGGAATATTCTTTTTCTTTCCTACGCAGCAATGGCAGTTATCACTGATTTCCTTGACTATGTAGATTTTTACTTTTATGAGTCATGCTTCTACCACAATGCTTGGGCAGCAGAACTTCGTATCCACTGATCGGTGGTCTAGAGGTAACTGGCCTGTCTAAAAGCGAAAAGTCCGGGTCGAAGTGTGCGGTGGTTCGAATCCCGTTTGAGCCCAAAACTTCCCCCCCATCTATTAGATCATGAGTGATGGTCTGGGTGCTAGTCTTTCGGATGAGACGATAACCGAGGTCCCGTGTGTTACACATCATTATAGTGTGCACGTAAAAGAACCCACGGCAACAAGAGGGTTGTCCCTGGCAAAATTATGTAGAGAAAAGCCACTCTGATAGGGAAACAAATAGTTGCAGACAGGAAAAAGAAAGACAATAATGGGTGGCGCTGCACTTGTGGCGACGCGTTCCCCGGGAAGAGCAGCCCGAATTTCAATGCAGAGAAATCTGCTGTGACATGACAAAGTGGTATAAACAAATAAATGAAAAAAAATCAATCTGTGTTTGGTCAAACATTTTGTTAAATGACTCAACCTACTGTCTTTTCTGTGGTATGTCTGCAGATTTGTTGGAAAATGTTCTGCCATGTTTCCCTGTGGGGATGCCAGAGGCCTGTCAGCATAAGTAGCATCCCTATCTTCTAGAAAAATAAGTGCTAGGAATTTCCTCTTTTCTATCCCTTTTTTTGTTTCTGCTTTGTTCGTTTTTTTTCTTTTCTGTCACCCCTTTCCTGTCTATTTTCTGCCTTCTTGGTCCATTCTCATGTCTTTTTTTTTCCAGTAAGACTCAAGATATAACAAATCTACCCTGCGCTGAAGTCGTATGTGCTGGGCCTGACTTATCAGGCGCTTAACAGCAGCACAATGCTTTTTAGTTCATATGTTGTTGTTGTTATTGTTGTGCGTTCCTCAGCTTAACACTCTGGGGTCACCCAGAATGTACACTCTGACTCACTTATCCCACCTGGTAAGTACTATGAGATTGAAATTGTACACATTTGGCCCATATGACAGACAACAAAAGTTGCAACTGTCTGAGCTTGGATGATGAAGAAGAAGTCAATGATGAAATGGAAGGCAGGGTCGTTCTTCTTTTTTTTTCTTTTGCAGTAAAACAAAGCCTGTTACTATTTAACACAAACATTAAATATCTGCCCTCGATTTGGTTTTGCATACATTTGTTTTTATGCATGCCCTTCCAAGAGTATGTTGTGTGTGTGTGTGTGTGTGTGTGTGTGTGTGTGTGTGTGTGTGTGTGAGAGAGAGAGAGAGAGAGAGAGAGGAGAGAGAGAGAGAGAGAGAGAGAAGAGAGAGAGAGAGAGAGAGAGAGAGAGCTCTTTTGCGTGCATATCACTGTATACACACACACAAACATATATCAACAATCAACAATCAACATATGAGCATAGACATGCATGTGGTGTTGGTGGATATGTGTGTATCTGCACACTCCTAATTCACATGCCTTGTACTGATGGTATATGCCTTTATTTGGCCTCATGCTTGCTGGCATTTTAAAATCACCTTTCCATCACAAAACCCTGTTCTTCATCTGCAAAGCTCTGTTCTTCTTCATAAACTGTAACATACCTCCTTCCTTTTAAAAAAAAGTTAAAAACAACAACAACAACAACACCCACACAATTGTTAATCTTCACCACCCCACTTATCGACCTGTTCAGTTAGTAGTTTAATTTTATTAACTTTCTTGCCAATGATGTGAGTTTAGGTTTCATTCCACCCTTGAATCCACTGCTCATTGTTTTTCAGAGCAATACAAAGCTTACCCAGGCAAATTCGTTCTACAGTAGCATGAACCCAAGAGACATTACAGGGAGAGCAGGCATCCAGCTTTAGATACAATCTGATCTTTCAGCAAACAGGCCTGGGGCAATTAGACTCCACAGCACGTGTGACCTAGCTGTGGGGAAGGGAACTCACATCCGCCATCAGGTGTCTGTCTGTCTGTCTGTCTGTCTACCTGTCTGTCTACCTGCCTCCCTGGCTCGCCATCAAGTGGCAAGGAAGTCGGCAAACAAAGGATTGAAAAGACTCCCCTGTAGGTAGAACAGTGGGGCAAGGCTTGCCCAGGCAGCAGGAGTGAGATTTGCACTTGAGATCAAGTTTGATCTGTGGCAAACTGCCACCTGGTAGTACCGAATGGCAAGGGAAGTGTGTGTGTGTGTGTGTGGGGGGGGGGGGGGGAAACTTGAGTCTAAAGTTTGCTCCTTTGCAGGACTTTTACTATAACCACAAGACAGACCAGCACACAGTGAGCTGTGGGGTAGAGAGGGAATGAGGTTAAGGGGTATGTCTGCTTGTGGGGAAAGAAACATTTTTTTAACAGGTTAAACAATATCTAATGAATTATGTTATTTTTTCATACTAAGGAAAAAATGTACAGGAAATCTGTCACAGATGGTCAGTTTTGAATTGAACAAGTGTTGACCTCAGTTTTGATTTCTAACAAGCTGATTGTCAGAAGTCCTAATAAAGCCTCTAGGATTAGAAAGACAATATAAAAAAACAAGAAATGAAACAAAACAACCAAACTGCTTCTGGACCAATAAATATTAGAGCACACTAAAAGGTTTGCAGAAGTACTACAGGTTATTGTAACTACTTGTTTGTTCTTTCCACTTTTTTTTCAGAGGGATCTCAGCTTTTCTTTTCTCCTTTCATTATCCTTCAAGTAAAAGAATGAATAAAAATAAAATTAAGAACACAAAAACCTTAACTTAAACTCACATCAATTGCAAGAAAATCAATACAGTTAAACAATCAACACATTTAACCAACCAAGTCCTTGAGATGAGACTATAAGCCAAGGCCCCATGTGCAAATGATTGCAGAACCTCTTGCCCACATGTTAAAACCTGTTCCCCTCTTTAAAAGAGCAGACCATTGTGTGCCGTGGGAATGGATGACACAATTTTACAAATACCACACATGCACATGGGGAGTAGATGTAAAAGAAAAAGCACAGGGGTGCTTTATTCCATTGTCCTCGAAATAAAAGAATAAATGAATAGATAAACATATATAAATAAATAATAATATATGAAGGCATAAACAAATAAATATATCAATAAATGTATGAGTGAATCAATAAATAAATATTTGAACAAATGTATGAATGAATAAATAAATATTTGAACAAATGCATGAATGAATAAATATATATATGGATAAATGTATGAATGAATAATTTTTTTTTAATCACTCAGAAGAGCCAGGCAGAGGATGGAAGGTGGCGGATTCCTCTGTCAGCTCTGATATCAGTTGGATGGGGTGGTGAGGGTTGGTTTTCATGGCCCCTGATCCTTCCCACGTACCCGGTCCCCTTCTCCCAGCAGATCCTCAGCGCTGGTTGAGCAGCTTTGCCGCCAGAGCCCATCAGCCCCTGGTGGCCCCAGACCCTTCCAGCAGCTTCTGATCCCAGGGAAAGCCGGTCAGCCCCTGAGCTCCTCTGGGGATTGGGGGCAGTGAAGAGTGGGGAGAGCTTTTGCCACTGCCCTGAGGAGCTTTTTCCAATCATGAAGGTTTTCTTTTCTTTAGGGTGGGATCCTTTCTCTTTTTTTTTTTTTTTTTTTTTTTTTTTTAGGGTGATGGAGAGAGGAGAATTATTGGTCTCATTTTTGCAAAAGGGGGATAGGGAGTGAAGAAATGGAAAGAAGAGTTTGGGAGGGAGTTGTCTTTCTTCTTGACATTTCAAAAGGGTGGATTTCTGAATCAATGTTCTTCATTAGTTTGGGTGCAAGTAAACAGCCTTCATTCATGTCATCAGAAATTTAGAAAATATAGTACCATGATATTTTTTTTATACCTTGGAATATTTGGTAAAATAAAAGCTTTGCAGAGTGTTCACAAAGGTATACTCCAATCAAACACACACACACACATACACACACACACGCACGCACGCACACACGCACGCACACACGCACGCGCGCGGGCGCACACACACACACACACACACACACACACACACACACACACACACACACACACACACACACACACACACACACACACACACACACAGAGTCTCCTGATCTGCTGACCTGGTTGGAATCTCATTCAAGAGGATTTTTTCTCTGGAGTTAACATCGGTGGGGACTCCATTCCCCCCAAAAGTCCTTGGATGGGACTATAAACCGAGGTCCCTGTGCGAACGCAGGCAGAACACCTTGCACACACGTTAAAACCTGTTCTGCTTTTGGGAATAGTAGGCCATTGTGTGCCAGTGGGAACAGATGACAAAATTTACAAAACTGCATACAGACCAGGACTCGATGTAAACAAACACATAAATGTTTATTACCTTATCCTCGAAATAAAAGAATGAAGTGGAAAAAAACACTAGGCATACACACACAATCTTCCAAAAATGTCTTCTCCCCCCCAACTCCCTGCCTGTTGTGTGGGTAGTTATGGCAGAAGAAAGCATCCCTCTCAAATCCCCAGCTGACATAGACACAACAGAAAACATGCAACATGGCTCATGCAAGCTCATCACTTGGGACAGACATTCACAGGTCTTGTCAGCAACCAGCCAGCCAGTTCCCTGTGGACTCCTCGGCTATTCCTGCCCATTGCCACCGTCCTTCTGTTCCCCCCCCCCCCCCCCCAGATATCCACAGGACTTTGGCACCACTCAGCCCAGCGTGAAATAAACGGACAGCCACCTGTACCTCAAGATTAAACCCCAGAGAAAACGGGTATGGTCTGCTTGGCTAGGATAAGGAAACAAATACAGATGCAGTCAGGAAAAAGAAAAAATAATATAATGGGTGGCGCTGCACTTGTGGCCACGCGCTCTTTCTTCCCGTGGGAGAGAAGCCCGAATTTCACACAGAGTAATCTGCTGTGACATAAAGTGGTATAAAATAAAATAAATAAAAATAAGGGGTAGGGAGGGAGTGGAACTGAATGAGCAGATTGCAGCTTAGGTCACACAACTGACAAGCAGGGCTAGGTGCAGCCTCTCTTTCTTTCCCTAAGATAAGTTATACCTACTCTTGCCTTGGAACCCAATTCTTAGAATCAGATACTAGACTATAGAAAAAAATCAATGACTTCACCAGCAATTTTTTTTTGGTTTCTAGATTACCTCTATAAATTGACCTTCCCCCTTTTCCCCACTCCTCTTCTCCTCCCCCTTTTCTTTTCCCCCTCCCCCCTCCTCCCCCCCTCAGATCATGTCTGATATGGTGAGCAGATCTCTTCACTGCCATATCGCTGGTGAAAGCCCACCAGAGAAAGGAGGATAACTGATTTCTCCACTGGCACTAAGCCGAGGAGGGAAAGGGAGGTTTATCGCCCCTGATCCTCCAGACGTGCCCGTCCCCTTCTGCCAACAGATCCGCAGCGCTGGTTGAGCAGCTTTGCCGCCAGAGCCCATCAGCCCCTGGTGGCCCCAGACCCTTCCAGCAGCTTCTGATCCCAGGGAAAGCCGGTCAGTCCCTGAGTGAGCTCCTCTGGGGATTGGGGGCAGCGAAGAGTGGGGAGAGCTTTTGCCACTGCCCTGGGGGAATTTTCTGGTTTTGTGGGTTTTATTGTTTTCTTTAGGAAGGGTGTCTTTTGTTGTTGGTAGTTTTAGGGCAGTGGGGGAATAAAATTTATTCCTCTCTCCCTATTTAATAGGGAGAGGAGAATGGGAGGAGGGTAGTGGAAGGGCTGCTTTTTTCATTTTGTAATGGAAAAAGGCAGCTTTCTGAAGTGATGCTTTTCACTTATCTTGGCTACTAGCATGACAAGTCGTGAGAGATATCAAGATGAATAGATCTAGTCTTTTTATCTTGAAATATTTAGCAAAATGAAAGCTTTTCGGGCCTAGCATGAATTTACACTTCAATCATACCTGGATGTGTGTGTGTGCATGCTGCGCGCATGCGCGCACGCGTGTATGTGTGTGCGTGCGTGTGCGTCCACACACACACATGCATACACGTCTGCATGAACACACACACACACACACGCACGCACGCACACACACACACACACCATGTACCCACACACCCACACACCCACACACAATCTTCTCAAACCTCTCCCACCCCCTCACCACCACCACCCCCCTCACCCCTCTCACCCCTTCAAACTCCTAACCACACCTGCCTGTTGCAATAATAGCTGTAGTGGCAGGGCTCAGGAAATCTTCCTCACAAATCCCTGATGACACCAGACACAAGAGAAAACACGAAACATGGCTCCTGGAGCCAAGCTTGTGACTGGCGGGGACAGCTATACTGGCTCTGTGGGCAGCTAGTCCCTGGGGACACCTCAGCTAGTTGGGGCCTCCTGCCACCCTCCTTCTGTTCTTCAGCCAAGACAAGATAGGGCCTTTCAGCAAGCGTGAAATCAACTGAGGGCGACCTCTACTGAAAATTACACTCTGGAGAAAACGGGGGTTTAAATATGGGTTCTACAGGTTAAGATGAGGGGAGAGAGAGAGAGAGAGAGAGAGAGAGAGAGAGAGAGAGAGAGAGAGAGAGGAGAGAGAGAGAGAGAGAGAGTGAGAGAGAGTATCAGTCTTTTTATTTTGAGAATAATAGAATAAGCACTTAAAGTGCTTTTTTACATCCAGTCCCCGTGTGTATGCAGTTTTATAAATGTCATCTGTTCCCACTGGTACACGATGGCCTACTCTTGCGAAAAGCGGAACAGGATTTAATGTGTGCGCAAGATGTTCTGCGTGCGTTCGCACACGGGGCCTCGGTTTAAAGTCTCATCCGAAGGACGAGGAGAGAGAGAGAGAGAGAGAGAGAGAGAGAGAGAGAGAGAGAGAGAGAGAGAGAGAGAGAGAGAGAGAGAGAGAGAGAGGAGAGAGAGAGAGAGAGAGAAAACAGAGACAGAGACAGAGACAGAGACAGACAGAGACAGAGAGACAGAGAGAGAGTTGAGGTTAGGGAATGGGGGCCCCATGTAAAGTGTCAGTGAAAGAAAACAGCTGCAGGGTTTGCATGCATGAGGTAAGAAACCAGTATTCCAGCTGTGTAACAAGTTAGAAAAGCCAAAGTTGGGTAAAAACAACATGTTGTTCAGCATCAATAAGGAATGCACAATATATTCAAGGGACAGAGTGCGTTTCTGAAAATTAATATCTTTTTCATAATTATGTGAATGGCTGTACTTAGACTGTTTAATTGCTGCAGAACCCCTTACAACCTTGTTTTGTTATTCTAAAAAAAATGGCTGTCTAACACAATGTTGTCAAGAACAACAAAAAAGCATGACTGTTCTTGTACTTAGCATCAGTCCCTTTTTTAGCTGAAAATCTGGAAGTCAGAACCCTCTCTTCTTTCTACTTGCCCCCCCCCCCCCCCCCCCCCCCCCTGTTTTCTGGTGACAACACATGTTCTGTCAATCAATACACAGTAAACCTTTTCCCTACCATCTGTATTTACAACTTATCTTATGCATACATTTGCAAGAACAAGTGTATGTGTGTGTGTGTGTGGGGGGGGGGGGATGGGGGGGGGGGGGGGGGCAGGGGGTGTATGTATATGTGTGTGTATGTGTGCGCGCGCACATATGTGTGTGTGTGAATGTGTGAGTATGTGTGTGCATGTGTGTGTGAATGTGTGAGTATGTGTGTGCTTGTCTTGCATGTGCATGTGCGTGTATTTATGTGCGCACATACACATGTACACATATGACATAGTTTTCTTCTGCTTCATCGAACACTCAAACACTAACCAATGTTGTCTATTATACGATATGAGGAAAAATGCACTGCTGTTAAGTGCCTGACAAATCAGGCCCAGCGCATCTTACTTCGGCACGAGAGCGAATTGTTATCTTTTAAGTCTTAATAGGGAAAATGGCAGGAGAATTGACCAAGGAAGCAGAAAATAGACTAGAAGGGGGTGACAAAGAAAAGGAACAGGCCAGAAACAGAGATAAAAAAAGAAGGAATTTCTAGAACAGAGTTTTCAGAAGGTGGGGATTTTCTTTTTCTTTTTCTTTTATTTTATACCACTGTATGTCACAACAGATTTCTCTGCGTGAAATTCGGGCTGCTCTCCCCGTGGAGAGCGCGTCGCCACAAGTGCAGCGCCTACCCATTATCATTTTTATTCCTGTACGCAACTGTATTTTGTTTCTCTATCAGAGTGGCTTTTTTCTACAGAATTTTGCCAAGGTCAACCCCCTTGTTGCCGCGGGTTCTTTTACGTGCACTAAATAGTGATGTGTAACACACAGAACCTCTGTTTATCGTCTCATCCGAAAGACTACGCGCCCAGACCACCACTCAGGGTCTAATGGGTGGGGGACAAGTTTTGGGCCTAAACGGGGTACGAACCACCGCACACTCCGACCCGCACTTCTAGCTTTAGGCAAGGCGCGTTACCACCTAGACCACCGATCCACCACGGATGCTATTTATACTGACAGGACCCCGGCATTCCCACAGGAGGAGAGGGTGTGTGTGTGTGTGTGTGTGTGTGTGTGTGTGTGTGTGTGTGTGTGTGTGTGTGTGTGTGTGTGTGTGTGTGTGTGAGTGTGTGAGTGTGTGTGTGTGTGTGTGTGTGTGTGTGTGTGGTGTGTGTGTGTGTGTGTGTGTGGCATATGCGTTTGCATGCCCACACATAGGCACACCCCTCTTCTCATAGAGTATATAATTATTATGTCTCTGCAGGCTTGCTTGACATGAAAGGTCACAGTGATTTACGGGACATGAGTCGGCAAAAATCTGTGTCCTTTCTCACTTACTATCATAGTATTATTGTCCACTTTATGGATTTGACATGCACACAATTTTCTGTTGCCCCCTGTCCGGTAGGCAACTTTGCTGTCAGTGTCAGCTAGGCTCTGTACAAGGCTTTGCTGGTCAATGACACCCCATGGCACGAAACAGACAGAACGTCGTGTCACGCTTACTACCACTTTAGATAAAAATCTGGTCTTCGGCAAACAGGTCTCTAAGACCAGCAGATATCCATGAACGTGCTACTTAGCTATCTAGTCATTCGGATGAGACTATAATATAAACCGAGGCCCTGTGTAGTGGCGAAAGTACGCAGAACATCTTGCCCACACATTAAAACCCAGTTCCGCCTTTTGGAAGAGCAGGCCATTGTGTGCCAGTTGTAGGGGATGACCAAAAAAAAAAACACACCAAAAAACCAGCATGCACACAGGTGTCGTGTTTAGACACCATCCCTGAGAAAAACTCGGGGAGTTGGAGTCCCCAGGGCGGTTCGGGGCTGTATATGGCAACGTTCTGGCGGCTCCTTCGACGGCGCTGGAACCATTCGTATCGGCGATTGCCTTTCCAATGGACCATTCCAGTGGTGTGGAGAGGGGGGGGGGATCTGCTGCATTGGTAACAGCTTGCTCTCCATACTTACTTACTCAGTGTTTGCGTTTTAGAGCCTATAGCACAACTCTATAGTCTTCCGAGACTGATGGAAGCCTACTGCTGCTGCCTAGTTGACAAGGAAGGAGGGACACAAATCCATCACAACAACAACAACAACAAAAATTCCACATTTCCACATTCATATGTTTTGTTCCTGGTCAGTCATGGCAAAGTACAGTTTTTAGTTTTAATGTTTGTTATTAGACAAAATACGCGTCTTCGTTTTGAAGATATAACAGTACTCTGTGTGATCATTATCTTTTGGCAATAAAGGCATTCAAGATCTCTTGAGATAGTAAAGATTTTGCCATCGTCTTTTGGAGCATATACAAATCCTTTCCAGCCAGAGGTAATTTTTTTCTAGCGTTCATTTTCTCCTGAAGTGGAGTGGGTCATCCTCTGAACTATTGTATTTGGCAAGTAGCCTGCATGCATACACCAAGCCTCCAAAATGATATGAGCTATTGCAGAGGAAGTGGGGCATTGTACTATGCAAGTGCTTCTCTGTGTGTGTGTGTGTGTGTGTGTGTGTGTGTGTGTGTGTGTGTGTGTGTGTGTGTGTGTATGTGTGTGTGTGTGTGTGTGTGTGTGTGTGTGTGTGTGTGTGTGTGTGTGTGTGTGTGTGTGTGTTCCTTTTAACGTCAATACCATAAAGTGATTTTATACAGTGTGTGTGTGTGCGTGCGCGCGTGCGCGCGCACGCGCATGCACGTGTTCATTTTAACGTTTGTCCGCTAAAAAAATGATTCCAGACAGTGTGTGTTTGTGCACGCGTGAGCTCGCGCACGAGCGCGCATGTGTGTGTGTGTGTATGTGTGTGTGTGTGTGTGTGTGTGTGTGTGTGTGTGTGTGTGTTTGTGTGTGTGTGTGTGAGACTGAAAAACCTTTCTAAGGAAAACCTTTAGCAAAAGGGGAGGAGGGAACAACAAGCAGGTCGCCATCTTCTTTTGACATTCATGCACACGTTTGCCAACTCTCCTTACCTACGCGAGCCGTGTATGGTGTGGGAAGCAAGCAGTCAGGCAGAGAGAGAGAGAGGTGGTTCGGGCACAGAAGCACATGGTTACAGGGTAAATAAAGTGTTGCCTTTTTTCTTTCTTTCTTTTTTTTTTACCCTTATTTCAACAAACAGCAATAAGCTGCTGCAAGAAACAAGTGCTGAGGTTTTTTTTCTTTCTTCTTTTCTTTTTATGTAGGGAAAACTTTTGTGTACACAGATGGTTGTGATTTTTTTCTTTTTTTTCTTTTTTGTTTTTTGGTTGTGATTTGTAATGCGTCTGGAAAAAATCGGTCATCTTTATAAAAAAAAAAGAATGACTTGCTCATTACATAACCTCTGTAAACACACATGCACACACACATATACACACACCACCCTTACACACACACATTTTTTTTTACTCACCCCCTTCTCCCCCATCCCTCATTTAACATCTTTCTCACAAATTTTCTGCCTGCATGCTGTCATGATAGCCATAGCATGACAAATTAAACTCCACAAATCCTGGATGACAACGAAACCATAGCACAGGGAAATACCCCCCCCCCCTCCCGTCCCCCCGAACCACCACCACCACCACCACAAATCCCTGATGACAACAGACACAACAGAAAACATGAAACATGGCTCCGCCAAGCCCCGTGACTGGCTCCACCAATCAGCTCTGTCCGCACCCTGCCCTTCGGGACTCTTCGGCTGTTTCCGCCTAGCTTAGTCCACGGACTGCTGTTCCTTCCTCCAAACTAACAACGAGACTTCAGCGCCATTTAATTCAGCAAGTGTGAAATCAGCTGACAGCGACCTTAACCCCTGAGTACACCCTGGAGAAAATAAAAGGATATGGTCTGCTTGGCTAGTGGGATGAGGGGAGGAGGGCATGGGATGATAAAGAAGTGGACGAGATGCTGAAGGGGGGGATTACACATATTCATGAACAACAACAATCAGAATATATTTCCCAAACATCTACAGTTACTGAAAGTCTGCAACAAATAAATATGCATTTGTAATGTTACGATATGGCAGTATTTACCCTTTTCAATGCATGGTAAACATACATGGCAAGATTTGTTAAAGTTAGAGAGAGAGAGAGAGAGAGAGAGAGAGAGAGAGAGAGAGAGAGAGAGAGAGAGAGAGAGAGAGAGAGAGAGAGAGAGAGAGAGAGATGAAATGAGCCATGGAAAATCAGATATGATAATCCCATACATCCACTATGCAAGTCAGGCAGGACAAAAAAATGTATAGATCTACCTGGCTCAGACCAAAAGCTGTGTCAGTTGTTGATGTCAGCTAATTTTCAGGGTAAAGGTAAAGATAAAAGTGTCCCATAACCTAGGCGGAGGTAGGGAGCGAGGCATCAGAGATCTCAGCTTCTCCAGGGGCCAGCATGTTGAGGGCGGTGCCCATCTCCTCTTCCTCGCTGCTTTACCTTTCCTAATCCTAAAGAGGGCAGGTACCCATTTACAGCAAGGTGAATTGGGGGGTGGACTATCTTGAAGCCAAGGCACCCAAACGGTCACCCATCCAACTGGTAAGCACGCTTGACCCTGCTTAACTTCACTGGGGGAAAGTGAGCGCACTGACCACTTAGCTATCCGGCCTCCTCACTGGCACGTACACACAACACACACACACACACCACACACACACACACACACACACACACACACACACACACACACACACACGCACGCACCCACGCACATACCCACGCACACACACACCATGCACGCACACACCCACACATACATGGCATACACATTCAGGTGCATGTGCATACACACACACACACACACACACACACACATATATATATATATTATATATATATATATATATATATATATATATATATATATATATATATATATATATATATATATATAATACACACACATACAGAGAGAGAGAGAGAGAGAGAGAGAGAGAGAGAGAGAGAGAGAGAGAGAGAGAGAGAGAGAGAGAGAGAGAGAGAGAGAGTTTGCATTACAGGATTCATCACTATATCACCATCGTCATCATCATCATCATCATCATCATCATCATCATATATTATTATTATTATTATTATTATTATTATTATTATTATATATTATTATTATTATTATTATTATTATATCTATTACTTTCTCTTCCCATTAAATGTCATTCAGTCTTCCACCACAACCCCATACCCCAATCCAACCCTCATCCACACCATACCCAGGGTTTTATTTTCCAGGGAGTTTAGGTCGCCATCAGTAAAATTGAGTTCAGGCTGGCTGGCTGAGTGCAGTGGCGCTGAAGCCTCTATCATCATATCTTGGCGGATCAGGAGGGCAGGGGAAGCATGCAGAACTCCCCAGTGGCATGTCAGGAGCCGGGTGTCACCTATTTCATGGGGTTTTTTTGGTCTCAATGGCCTTGTTGGCAAGGAGTTGGGGTGGGGGAGGGGGATGTAGCCCATATCCTGCAACATATAATATGTAAGGCTTGGGAGAGAGGGGGTGGGTAATGTATATTTGTGTGTGAATGTGTGTGTGACACACACACATGCGCATGCGTGCGCACACGCACGCACGCACACACGCACACACACCCACATACACACACACGTGGTACTGATAGGCATTTTTGTGACTGCATGGGCATATACCTACCTGTGCCTACAAAATATATGTTTCCTGTGATACTTTGCACAACAAGCAAAAGTTGCTATCATTTACAGGATATCATCAGGGCAGAAAAAGTTGTGTCCCTTGGCCTATTACAGTCTCATGGATTTAGGTATAATTTTGAAAAAAAAAAAAAAAAAAGTTTAATTTTGTAAATTGGCATGGGCATGACACAGGCTCATGTTTCATCCCATCCTTCAGCAGCCACACATTGCTTTCAAAACTGACCCCAGATCAGGAGGGTAGGGCTGGGTACCAGGTACTCAGCCCCATGGTACACAGCAGAGGGAGAGGATGGGTAAGGTAGGTCAGGGTTACAACTTCAGTCAGACACACTCTGATATTCAGCAAACAGACCTGGGCCAATAAAGCCATCACAGCACTGCTTTCTTGCTGGGACAAAGGGAACTCACGTCTGCTGTCAGGTGTCTTGTCTGTCTGTCTGTCTGTCTGACCTGCCATGAAGTGCTGAGGACGTGGGCAAACTAAGGATTGTAAAGACTCCCTGCAAAAGCGCTAGGCTTGCCAACAGAAGGACTTTGCTGGGGAGTGGGATTTGGACTTGAGATCAAGTCTGATTGTGCAAACTGTCACTTGGTGGTGTTAAGGAGGGAAAAAAAACACCCTTAGGGAGAGGAAGGCTTGAAACTGAAGGCAAACTTAAGCTCTTTAGCTTGACTATTGTTTGCTAGAAACTTCCAGCTAAGGATCACCTGTGAGGAAGGGAAGGAAAGGGGAGGTATGAGGTGTGTGCCTGCTTGTGTGGGGGAAAAAGGTTTTGAACCCAGTATCTGTTGTGGCCTCTAGCATGTGGGTCATACTGTTTGATGAATATAAAATATATGAATCTTATCACATTACATCTAAGAAAGAAGTTGACAGGACAGTAAAGACAGTCACACGCCTAACAAGTAAACCCCAAGGTTCTAGGTTCGATTCTTAGTCTTTGTCCTTTCTTCCCAGTTTGATGAGAAAAACCAACTGATTGTCAAAGTCTTTCCGATGAGACTATTTCCCAAGTCCCCATGTGTGAATATATGCAGATCATCTTGCACACATGTTGGAAACCTGTTCTGCCTGTCGGTAGAGTAGGCCATTTCATGTTGGTAGGAACAGATGACAAATTTCTTTTCTTTTTTGGGGGGACAACTTTCTTTTTTTCTTAAAAAAAAACGCATGCACACAGGTGTCGTGTCTATACACAATCCCCGAAGCCAGAATGCGGCTACCTAAATGGTGATGGTAGTGGGGAGGGGGGGATGGTAGCAGACACAAAAATCTCACCATTGGTAAACATTGGAGCTCTAGCCAAGGAACAGGGAAAACGCAAAAACATTAAGTCTAAAAAAAACCTGTGTGTTAGAAAGCAAGTAATCCAGAAAACGGCCGTCCATCTAACCAGTTGTCCAGTCAGCTGACCAACCAACCAATCAGCTAACTGACCAACTGACCAATAATCAACCAGTCAATCAACCAATCAACCAATGAACGAACACGTACAACTATCATGAAGTAAGATGCAGCAGACTAACACAGCACTGTGTTAGTGTTTTTCACTTGATCGGTGGATCGGTGGTCTAGGTGGTAGGGCCTTGCCTAAAAAGCAAAAAGTCCCGCGGGTCGGAGTATGCGGTGGTTCGTATCCCGTTTGGGCCCAAAACTTTTTCCCCATCCATTAGACCCTGAGTGATGGTCTGGGCGCTAGTCTTTCGGATGAGACGATAAACCGAGGTCCTGTGTGTTACACATCACTATTTAGTGCACGTACGGCAACAAGGGGGTTGACCCTGGAAAAAGTCTGCAGAAAAAAGCCACTCTGATAGGGAAACAAATACAGTTGCATGCAGGAAAAAAAATGGGTAGGCGCTGCACTTGTGGCGAAGCCCTCTCCCCGGGGAGAACAGCCCGAATTTCATGCAGAGAAATCTGCTGTGACATAAAGTGGTACAAAATACAAATACTTGACTGCCAGCCCCCATGCATCAGCAAAAGATGGGCACAGAGATAGAATCATCATTAGAGAAGGTGTGATGTGGACAAGTAGACAGCAGCAGCCATCTTCTCATTTCAATTCTAACGAATTGTTCTTGAGAAGAATTTAACTTTTTTTTTTGCTTTTTGTTTCCTTTCTATCTGTCAGTTTGCTCTCTATCTGTCTGTGTCTGTCTCTGTCTCTCTCTTTTTATGCCTCTCTCTCTCTCTCTCTCTCTCTCTCTCTCTCTCTCTCTCTCTCTCTCTCTCTCTCTCTCTCTCTCTCTCTCTCTCTCAGAAACTAAGCAAACAACACTGAATTATCAGGAAATTTACCTAGCTTTACACAGAAAACATTTTCAACTGCATAGTTACAAAATCAAACAATACAAATATTTAACAAAAGGTAATCCCCCAAAATTTCCCTTCAGAATTCCCCCCTCACCACTCCCCTTCTTCTCCACTCCAGTCAAATAAAATAGAAATTTTAGGGGGTAAAAAAAAAATCACGTTTTCTGTGATGTACAGGGGCTGCCCCTCTGCCATATTACCAGAGAGGGTACAAATCATTGGATAGAAGGCTGGTGGAGACTGGTTGGTTTCTCTGCCAGAGTTGTAAAGGAGATGGCGAGGAGATGGCGAGGAGAGGGAGGGAGGGTGGTGAGGGTTGGTTTTTATCGCCCCTGATCCTTCAGACGTGCCCGTCCCCTTCTCCCAACAGATCCTCAGCGCTGGTTGAGCAGCTTTGCCGCCAGAGCCCATCAGCCCCTGGTGGCCCCAGACCCTTCCAGCAGCTTCTGATCCCAGGGAAAGCCGGTCAGCCCCTGAGCTCCTCTGGGGATTGGGGGCAGTGAAGAGTGGGGAGAGCTTTTGCCACTGCCCTGAGGGAGTTTTCTGGCTTTCATGGTGTTTTTTTCTTCTTCTTCCTGGTTTTGGTCTGTTCTCTCTCTCTCTCTCTCTCTCTCTCTCTCTCTCTCTCTCTCTCTCTCTCTCTCTCTCTCTCTCTCTCTCTCTCTCTCTCTCTCTCTCTCTCTCTCTCTCTCTCTCTCTCCCTTGCTAGGAGGTTGGGAGAAGGAATGGGAAAGGGCAAGAGAAGGGTTGCCTTTATTTTTTTTCGGTCATAGTAAAGGGTAGCTTTCGGAATTGACGTTCGTTGCTAGTGTGAGTGCAAGGGAAAGCTTCCGTGCAAGTTACCCATTTAGAATATAGACACAGTAGCCTGCATTTGTCACGTTAAATGTGAAGTCTCCTGAGTTATCTGAGTTTTAAATTTGATGAGGTGACAGCTCCAGTATGGCCTGTGTGGTCTGCCGGGCTATAAACAACATGATTGAATTGGATTCTTCTTCTTCTTCTCTTCCTTCCGACGTTGAGTGAGCAGCTCTTGTCTGTCATTTCAGCAGGCCCAGTGTATTCGACTTCGGTGTAGAAGACAAATGTTATTTTTTGAGGGTTTTTTTCTGAAAAAAACAACAACAACGGAGAAAGACAAGGCAGAAATTTGGCAAGAAAACGGTAACAGGAAGAAAAGGAAGGAGGCAGAAACAAAGAGAGAGATAAAAAAGAGAGAATTCCTGGCTTAATATTCCCAGAAGGTGGAGATGCTATTTATACTGATGACAATTTAAAAAAAAAAAAAACCACATTCACACTGGTGTCGTGTTTAGACATCAGCCTTGAAGTCAGAATGCTGCTACCTTTGTAGTGGGTACATGGTCACATTGGCAAAATCCCACCATGGGTCAGGCTTGGAGCTCTAGCTTGAGGATCAGTGAAAAACATGTGGATGATGATGGGTCCCTGCTTCCACAATGGTTTTACTGGACAGTATTTTATTGGCCTACTGTGGCTCTCTGGTGATGCATTGTGTTTATCTATTTATTTTTTTATATTCTTTTACATAAACAATAATGGAATAACCACTCCATGTGCTTTTTTTTTTTAAACATCCAGTCTCCATGTGTATGCAGTTTTGTGTCAATTCTTCATAGGCAAAAGGCTCAGGAGGGGGGGGGGGGGGAGAGGGGGGATACCTCACAGACTAGAAGACCCAGAGGCACAGAAAACTGCAAGTGAGTGAAGAAAGAGGCTCAAAGCAGCAGTAGTAGGCCCAGGGAAGGGAGAAAGGAAAAGGAGGAGATTTCCAGACGTGACAGCCCCCGGACCAAATTAAACATGCGGAAGACTTGGAGTGACACTGTCCGCGTCAGAAAGCAGACGCGTGCAGGGGGGATAGCGATGCTTGCAGAAGCAATTAGAGGAAATGCATTAATTAAAAGGAAAGGAGGGGGTCGGGTGGGGTCGGGCCCCTCCAGGGACCAGCTGTGCTTGTTCATTACCGCAGCACAATCAATTCGCTCTCACGGCCTAGATGGTGTGTGGGATCCTCTATAGGGCCCCCCTCCTTCCCTGTTTTTGGGGTAAAAAATGATGCATTGGGATATATATATATCCCCGGCTCCCAAAACGAAGCCTTTTCGTTCAGGTTTTTTTTTTTTTTTGGGTGGTGGTGGTGGTTTAACGTGTGTGTGTGTGTGTGTGTGTGTGTGTGTGTGTGTGTGTGTGTGTGTGTGTGTGTGTGGTGTGTGTGTGTGTGTGTGTGTGTGTGTGTGTGTGTGCGTGTGTGTGTATATGTGTGTGTGTATTTTCAGCAATTATTGATAGCAAAGTTAATGCGCCACGCCCCCCCCCCCCCCCCCCCCCCGCCCCCCCCTGCCTCGACTCAAACAGCCTGCAATCACAATCTTAAATCAAACTCTCTCTCTCTCTCTCTCTCTCTCTCTCTCTCTCTGAAAACTTTTTTTGACCTCAGTTTGTCTGTCACACGTCTGCCTGGCCTTCTGCACTTGTTTTCTAATATTAAACTTGGTGCATGCATAATATAGATCTTTTTTTTTTTTTTTAGCTCTGTCCGTCCGTCCATCCGTCCGATCGTCTATCTTCATCTATCTGCAGCGGCCTGTCTTGCAGTCTGTCTGCCCTGTCTCTGCTTTTCATGTGTTCCACATCATCACTGCACAATTCATTCGAGTTTTAACATCAGCGTTTTATTGTCAGCTGTCCAACGCGAGAATAACTGGTGAGAAAAATAAACTGGGGTTGGGGGGGTGGGGGGAGGGAGGATGCAGCTGAAGAGAGGATGGAGAAAAGGGAAAGGGAGCACGACTAGGAGGAGGGGGTGGTGGTGGAGATTAGAAGGGGCGAAGAGGGGGGGGGGTAACTAGGTCTGCATCGACCACGACCCCCCCCCCCCACCCCCCCAACACACACACACACACACACACACACACACACACACACACACACACACACACACACACACAAACGATAACAACATTCACGTCGACAGCAAGAGCCCTAACCCAACGGCCCAAGATTTATGTGGCGCTCCCGGGGAACCGAACTCATAACTCGTTCTGAATGCAAGTGGGATGCTGAAGCGATGGAGGTATACTGGCGACCCTTGGCCCACCGGGGTCCGCTTCTCTCCCTTCCTAAGGACTGAGCGGAAGGGGACATAACGCCATTTTGATACTAAGTCGTCTGCCTTGCCTCCTCCCTCGCCTTGTAGGGTGTAGGCAAATCAAAAGTGCATCCAGACAGCGCTATGTTAGAATATATGGCGTTACACTGACTCTTTCCTCCGTCCGTCCGTAGCAGGCAGAACGGAAAGGTGAGGGGAGGGGGAGGGTGAAAGGGGGGGGGTGTGAAGGGGGGGGTGAAGGGGGGGGGGGTGAAGGGGGGTGGTGTGAGTTTTGGAAGGAGTAGTAGTTGTATTGCATAATGTAGACGGCAAAAATTGATCCATGTTCTGACAAAATTAGGATTGCAAAGTATTAATTTCGGTGATAAATCGTTATCTAATGGGGAATTGTGAATTAAAAAAGAAAAAGAATGTAGGCTACCCCGTCATGCGCCAGCATATAATATATAAAATATATATGTATATATGTATATATATATATATAAATATCTATATTATTATATCTGTGTGTGTGAGTGAGTGAGTGAGTGTGTGTGTGTGTGTGTGTGTGTGTGTGTGTGTGTGTGTGTGTGTGTGTGTGTGTGTGTGTGTGTGTGTGTGTGTGTGTATTTATGATACGATTTTATTCCTCAGTATTTTCTTCAATCCATGTCCAGTTGTAATTTTTGTAGGCTGGTGAAATGTAAAACTCGAAAAGTTCTGTCTCGCTCTCAAAATTCATAAGATGTGCAGATATGTCTTGAAATTTCACATGTTGTCTTTCAAAGATGTAAACTCTGTCTTTTAAAGAAATTGATAAACTTTTGCAAAAATGTCTTGAGTCTTTAATACTGTTTGCTCATCATTTTGCGAAGAACTCTTGCTGTTCAGTTCTTGCTAGTATTGATATTATTATATTTGGGGTGTATTACATTTAGGTTTATTCTCCTGTTGAAGGGTGTAATTTTGCTTTTGAAGCAATATAGCGACACTGAACAGTAACACCACCACCCACCACTAGCAGCGACAACCACCCCCCCACCCACCCACACAACCACCACCACCACCACCCACCCACAACTCCCCCCCCAAAAAAAAAACAACAACAACACGAAACAAACAAAACAAAAACAAATCCGTACTTGAGTAGCAGGATACCATAATAATTATACGTGTCAACAATCAGCTAGGCCTATTAAAATTGATCCGCTGGTTGACAAACGTTCCCCTATTTTGGATCCAATTCACAACTCACAATAGTTTATTCCATTAACACGTTTGAGGTATAAAAAAAACAACAACAAAAAACCCCACCCTCTTT
Source organism: Stramonita haemastoma (assembly GCA_030674155.1). Classification (NCBI taxonomy): domain Eukaryota; kingdom Metazoa; phylum Mollusca; class Gastropoda; order Neogastropoda; family Muricidae; genus Stramonita; species Stramonita haemastoma. The sequence goes on from CM060316.1 coordinate 67,200,818, forward strand.
TGAGCTATAGAGTGCACACGGACGGATGTACAATAATATTGTCTGCGCCAGAGTGAATGACAGAGATCTGGGAACTAGGCTAGGCTAGGCTAGGCTAAAACAAAACGCGCAGCAGAGCAGAGGGCCACACATCACAGACGGTACTGTAGACTCAGCGATCGGCATCAATGTCTATCATTCGCCCATCATTTGGCCCTAGGCTGTCTGCTTTCAAAACTATCACCACAACCATGCCCTCCAGCGATCGCTCGCACGCGCGCGCGCGCGCGGCACGAGCTCACAGATGCATGCGCGTGTGCGCGCGCGTGCACACGCACACACACACATATATTTAACCTTCCCCGTACGTCGCCTCGGCCTCGACGCGCTGTACCTCCTGGGTGTACAGCAACCCATACTTTTATTGAAGGCATAACCCGCTCCCATATCTCCTGGGTGTGCAGACACCCATACTTTTAGTGAAGGCATAACCCGCTCCCATATCTCCTGGGTGTACATACACCCATACCCTTAGTGAAGGCATAACCCGCTCCCATATCTCCTGGGTGTACACACACCCAGGCTGTCTGAAAAGGAACTAAACCTCTGCCTTGCCTTGCTTGAATCACTAAGCTCTTTCCCTACATCCTGGTTGCATAGCAACCCTATGACTTGAAGAGCCCACTGTAGGCCTACATCCTGGATGTTGAGTAACCTAATCTGCATACAGGGGAGTCTGCCTTTATGTGTAAGGTTTGTAAGAAGGGAGAGTGCTCTTCCTACAAAAGATCTAGTACTTGAGGTGCATAAAAGGTATGCACTCAAAATATGCCCGTATGCACTGGAGCTATCCGTAAAGAAAAAAAAGGGCTTGTTACTTTACTGTGCACCTGCATAGATTTGCAGTCTTATGGCCATTGGTTTACCACTGAGTTGATAGTCAACAACAACAACAACAACAATAATAATAATAATAATAATTGTTATAATAATAATAATAATAATAATAATAATAATTGCATCAGAACATCTTGCACACATGTACGATCCTGTTCTGCTTTTCATAAGAGTAGGTACTCATGTGCTGTGGGAACAGATGGCAAGATTTACAAAACTGCGTACGCACGGGGACTGGACATAAAAAACCCAAAAGTGCTTATTCCATTATCCTCATTATAAAAAGTAAATAAATAAATAAAAGTAAAATATCATAATTATGTGCACAGATGCACATGCATACATACACACATTCAAAGATATGTGCACACACACACACGCACATGCACACACACATGCCATCCACTTCAAAAAAGAAAATCAAAGCTTATTCAATGAATCATCCAGAAATAAAAAATAGACTTTGACCGACTTTGACTTGGACACATGTATGCACGCATGCATGCATGCATGCACACAGGCACGCATGCAGTCAGACATACATGTGCCCACGTTCGCGCACCCACGCACGCACACGCATGCAGACACGCGCACACACACACACACACACACACAATTTGCACACACACACAATTTGCACGCACACGCATGTGCGCGCGCACACACACACGCACACGCACACACACAAAAAAAACTGCCTCAAACTCTCAAAAGTACTATCATGTAGGGCCTACCACCACAGCTTAGCAGCGAGCAAAAATTCTCAGTACAAGGACAGGTGTCCTAGCAACCAAGATGTAGGGAGGCCACAAGGTAGTGACGTCATTCTGATGTTGTAATGAGTAACCCTTCTTTCAGCGTATGGGTGTGTACACACCCAGGACGTACTGGGAGTTTAAATGCTAATTAAGTGCATTTCTAATTAACACAAACAATCCATTTTTTGCGGAAGTGTAGGTCAGATGTTTATTGACAAAGTCATGAAATTTCAAGGCTGTAGGGTTGATAGTTTTTGAGTTACAGAGCAAAATATAGGGGTCTGGGTGTACACACACCCAGAGCGTATGGGGAAGGTTAACACAGGTTCTCTCCTCTCATTCTTGTTTTCCTTCTCCTCAACCCCTTCCGCCATCTCTCTCTCTCTCTCTCTCTCTCTCTCTCTCTCTCTCTCTCTCTCTCTCTCTCTCTCTCTCTCTCTCTCTCTCTCATGTATCAAAATCTTAGTTTAATAAGACTTATTTTGTTGATAATCTAGATCTAGATGGTGGTGGATTGATGTTTTCAGTCATTTACCTCATCATATTTTCGTGTTTGCTCTTTAATTCAAGATCAAAATCATCATTGATTCTTACTTCTTATTTTCGTTTCTGAATTAGTGCCTTTTTATATCATTACCTTATTAGTGTATCTCTGTCTCATTTCTTGCCTGTTGTTTGATACTTGGTATGGTTTCTTGCTCTTGGTATGTGGATCATTATTATTATTATTTTGTTTAGTAAGAGGTTATTTTTTATCTTGATGTTAACCCTGAAAAAGGGCGGGGACTGGATGTATAAAACCACACGAGTGCTTATTCATTGTTCTCGAATAAAAGAATTTGCCTTGCCTTGCCTCTTACTTAATTATAATTGGTGTACGTCTTGACAGTAATGTTGGGGTCAGTTGGGATTGTGTTTGTGGAATACATATCTAGAATCTATCTCTTTGTTTAAATAATTATTAATGTATCCAATAGGGGATTATGCGTGTGTGTGTTGTTTTTTTAAAAAATGTATACCCTATACCTATCTCCTTTTGTAAATCATAGGTTGAACTTTTATTGTTGACGATGGTGGTTTTTGTTATTCTTTTGCTTTTGTTTTTGGGCTTTTTGTTTGTTGCTTTGCTATTCCCTAATCAGAGTAAGGGTGGATGAAAACAAGTAATGTGAATACTTACTCTGTTAACCTTGAATAATACAGATTATTTCTTCACTCATTCTCTCTTTCCACACACACACACACACACACACACACACACACACACACACACACACACACACACACACACACACACACACACAGAGCCTTCTTCTCCTTTATTTCCTTCACTTTCAATCCTGTCCCCCCTTCCTCCCTCCCTCTCTCTCTCTCTCTCTCTCTCTCTCTCTCACACACACGCGCGCGCGCGCACACACACACACACACACACACACACACACACACACACACACACACACACACACACACACCACCTCAACCCCCACATCCCTTACAGGACACCTTTCTCTCATGCTGTGAAAGAGAGAGAGAGAGAGAGAGAGAGAGAGAGAGAGAGAGAGAGAGAGAGAGAGAGAGAGAGAGAGAGAGAGACACACACACACACACACACACACACATACTCACACACACACAGACAGACAGACAGACAGACAGACAGAGACGGAGACACACAGAGACAAGAGAGAGAGACAGAGACAGAGAGACTGGAGGGGGGGAGGAGGCTGGTGATACATTTCCTCCCAGGCGTCCGCGCGGACCCGGACCGATCGAAGATGTCGTGCGCAGTTACGGCGGTATTCTCAGCTGGGCAGAGCCGCCGTTTCCGTAAATATGATCGTTAGCTGATAGCGTGAAAAGAAATTCCCTCTCGCCGCCTGGAGGCCCCGGGCTGGCCCAGCACTCACGGCTTGCGAGCTGGAGCTGGAGAGGACGCGCACAAAAACCCCTACCGCTTTTTTTTTTGGAGGTGGGGGGGATGGGGGGTTCTTCTGTTCTTTTTCCTTTCCGCGCCCTCTCCTCCCCTTATGTTTGTTATAGGACCTCGCGTGGGTTTTGAGATTTTGTGTTTGGATATTTGTAGGTGTGTGGGTTTTTGTTGTTGTTTTGGGTTTTTTTGTTTTGTTTCTCAGCTTGAGGTCAGAGATTCGTTCAGCAATGATGAGATTTTTTGTATGCGATCATTTATCCATCATTGCAGATTCCGACTTTGAGGATGATGCCTAAACATGGCATTGCAGTGTGCATGCTGTTTTCAAACTTTGTCATCTGTTCTTACCAGCATGCAATGACAGACTCTTTCGAAAGGCAGACAGGTTTTAATATGTACACAAGATGCTGTGCGTATGATTGCACATGAGACCTCTCTTTATAGTCTCACCTGAAGGACTTTCAGAGGAATGGAGTCAATACTGATGATAATTCTGGAGGAAACAACCCCTTCATGCAGGAGATGCCTTTGTGGTGGGTTGAACCTGCCAGGCCATCACATCAGGAGTTCAACATTCTAACCACTAGGCTATCCGGCCTCCCTAGACATGTAGGATTCTGTCTTTGTGTCTGTCTGTGTCTCTGTCTCTGTACCTGTGAGAAGCAGACTGATATTGGAAAACATAAAGGAGGTGACAATCACAGCTCTGTTTTATAATCCCACACTTAATGTAGCATCATCACCATTCCCTATGCTATGCTGGTATTTATTCTCTTACCAACAAAGGACACTAATAACACAAAAAACCCTTAAGAAGCGAATAAAACAGAATGGTGCTTTCTGATAACTGCAATCATATAATGTCCCAAGAAAAGAGGTTCATGTAATATTATCCTTGTCCAATTTAAACCAAAATTTATCACTATGGTTCTCATCAGGAAGAAAAGCTTACAAAATCAGTCCTGAAATAGAAATCACACTGTGTTAATTTTCAAAACCCTCCGACCTTTGTGGAGTTCTCTACACCTCGTAGTGATTACAACCGCTCAAAACCCATGCGAGATATCATATAAGTTGTCTAATATAGAGATAATTTTTACATAATACCTTACCCAGTCTTAAAAAAAAGCAAAAGCAAAACAAAACATTACAAAACAGAAATAAACAACCAGCAATTACACATACACTTGAATTATTCAGAAGGAAATAACAGAGATTTGAATCAGCAATAACAGTTCTTTAATTGAGAAATATCACACACACACACACACACACACACACACACACACACACACACACACACACACACATTACCATTATAATTTTTCCATGAAACGTAACAAGTATACTAAAACCTATATAAACAACAAATTAAAAAAAAACTTGCTGTGTGCTTTGCCTCTGTAATTAGAACAATTCATCGATGACTCTGTTCAAATCTATTTAAAGCTCTCACAAGAAGAGAAAAAAAAAAAAAAAAACACTATTATACATTTTACATGGAGGTCTCATAACAGTCCTTTTTCCCCCCAAAACAGCTCGCGAGAGCTCGAGAGGCCGCGCGCCTGTTTACCCGAGAGTGGCAGGCGGCAAGGGCAGGCAACACGCTCCTGGCTCCGCGGCTCTGGCCCCTGTACTTGCCAACCAAGCAACTCATGTCCGCTACCACTTGGCTGAGGAAGTAGGGTGGGCAGCAGCTGTTTCCATTCTCTCCTTAAAGGGCGGATACGCTATGAAAATGAAACGTGTAGAAGCTTTGGCGAGGACTTTCAGGCTGCTTTGGAGAGTTGATGTTCGATGTTACGTTGAACGCTCGTTGTCTGTAACTGTTTTTGTTTGGATTTGCCGGGTCTTGTTGTTTTTGTTCTTATCTGGTGGTTCCCGACCAAGCTTCTCTAAATTTGTTATTAATTAGCTTAGAGTCCCAGACGTCATTGTTATAGATCACCCTGAGAGGTGAAAGGGTGGTGGTTATCGTTTGGAAACACGATACAAAAACAAAAAAAAATTAACATGGTTTTGATGATAATGTAATGTCCCCTAAGATCCTGTCCTAGGCCATTTATTGCTAAATAGCAGCACACCACCATCCTTACTTAGCAGGCAGGCTCAGCATCATCTTCCCCTACAGATCTATTGATATGTCTGTCATTAAAGGCGAAACATTTTTTTTATTGGTATTTATTACTTTATTTATCTATTTTTTATTCTTTTATATCGAGGATAATGGAATAAGCACGCATGTGCTTTTTTATATTTTTTTACATCCAGTCCCATGTGTATGCAGTTTTTTTAAATCTTGTCATTTGTTCCCTGTATCTGTACAGGGGGCTGGGCTATAAAGGATCTAGCATCCAGGTGAACGTTCTTTTCGGTTTTTTTTTCAAAGTAACTTTAAAATATCCAAAAATAGTTCCCTTTTTTCCCACTATAGTGAATAAAGTATAACTCCAGATCTAGATGACCCAAGATTTCAGGGACTGCTCAAGGAGGTGTCTTTGTGGGTCACCCCCTTCCCTTTCTGTCTTGTCTGTCTGTTTGTCTGTCTGTCTGTCTGTCTGTCTGTCTCGTCTCTCTCTCACACACACACACACACACACACACACAACACACACACACACACAACACACACACACACACACACACAACACAACACACACACACAACACAACACACACACACCACACACACACACACACACACATAACACACACACACAACACACACACACAACACACAACAACACAACACACACACACACACAACACACACAACACACACACACACACACACACACACACCACACACACACAACACACAAACACACACACACACACACACACGAGTAACTCGTAAACACACCACAATCCCTCCTTCTTCTTTTTTTTCTTGCAACACACTTGAACTTGGCTTATGCAATATCCGGACTCTACGGGCTCCCTCTTGACATAGCGGAGAAGCAGCAGAAACTACCTGCAACCCAATCCACCATAGCCACTCCAACCTAGGGGGGAGGGGGGAGGAGAGGGATGATTTGGGGGGGGGGTGGGGGGGCTGGAGTGGGTGCCATAGCGGTTGGCTGAAGTTGGAACAACAAGAACACGTCTGTTCTGAGTGTGAAATTCGGTTGCCGCCCCAAGTACAGACAAGAGTGCGTTCTGTGTTGCTATGCTGTTTTCTGCGCCGCTAAGTAGTAATGATTGCCTTACGCGCGTGCGTGAGTGTGTGGTAAGTGTGGTTGTTAGTGTGTGGTGTGTGTGTGTGTGTGTGGTGTGGGGTGTGTGTGTGTGTGTTGTGTGTGTGTGTGTGTGTGTGTGTGAGGGGTGTGTGTGTGTGTTGGTGTGTGTGGTGTGTGTGTGTTGTGATGTGTGTTTTGTGTGTTGGTGTGTGTTGTGTGTGAGTGTGTTTAGTCGTGTGTGTGTGTGTGTGTGTGCATGTATAGTTGTGGGGTGTGGTGTGTGTGTGGTGTGTGTGTGTGTGTGTGTGTGTGTGTGTGTGTGTGTGTGTGTGATGTTAGATTATTCTGAGAAAGAGATGGAAGTGAAGAATGAAATGGAGGGAGTGTGGGGAGAGGTGTGTGTTATAATTGTCTGTCCAAACTGGTTTATAAACAGGGACTTTACTCCCCATCCATATCAACCATGTTCATAATTATTGAAAAGAATTCTATCTTCATTTCCATTTTGTATCGTATCAAGCAGGTTATGGCTTTTTGAAGTCGGAGAGTGGGGTGGAGGTGTGGAAGGTACATTGAATTTGACAGAGAAAGGAAGTATTAACACCTCTCTCGCTCTCTCGTCTGCTCCATTTCTCCCCCCTCCCTCACTAGTAGAGAATAAAAAATTAACTGCACTCAAAACTGTAGTAGCTGCCCTGGTGCGCACGACGCGGTTCCTAATCCCCCTATACTACTACACCACCTGGTTGGATGGCCAGGGGAACGCACGCAGACCCTGGATCCGGGCAGCAAACCGCCTAACTTTTCAGTGTCGACAATCAACTGTTTTATAGTCAACCATTCGTGAGGCTAATTGTCGTGGCTATGCCACCCAGTCTTCTCTCGCTTAAGTTTGTTTCTTCCTCTTGACACACTTTTTTGCTTCATGTCCATTTTGATATCGTATCAAGCAGGTTATGGCTTTTTTGAAGTCGGGGAGAGGGGGGTGGAGGTGGTGGAAGGTACATTGAAATTTGACAGAGGAGAAGGAAGTAATTAACACTCTCTCTCTCTCTCTTCTCTCTCTCCTCTCTCTCTCTCTCTCTCCTTTTTTTTTCCTATTCCACACCCTTCCTCTGGCACTAACAGAGGGGTAGAAGAAAAAAAAAAAAAACTGCACTCAAAACTGTAGTAGGCCTGGCTCGCTCGGGTGCACGCACGCACGCGCGTTCCTTAAATTCCCCTACTAACTTACTACACTCCACCTCTGTTGGATGGCCCAGGCGAAACGCACCCGCAGCACCCTGGAATCCAGGGGCAGGCAAACACAGCCTCAACTTTTCAGGTGGAGGACAATAATATTTTTCAGGGGGAGAGCCAGGCAAGCTCATTCGGGTGCAGGCTAAATAAAATGTGTGGGGATGATGCCACCGACAGTGCTGTCTCTCGCTTTTATAGTTCTGTTCTCTCTGGCCGGCTCTTGTACCTCACTTTTTTTGGCTTCAGTGTTAATAAGCCTAGCTCTGGTCGTGTGTATCCTAGTAAAAAACTTCTTCGTTCGTGTCGTCGTTTGTCGTCAAAGTCAGCAGCATCTTTAATAATGAACCCCCCCTATGTATCCACCCCCCACCCCTAAAAAGACAGTGGAATGTGGTTGCCTACGTAAGATACCCCAAACAGCTAAACACACTTCCCTCCTCCCATCCCGCAGATGCCGCACTCAGTGATCTGACAGTGGCTCGAGAGGGTGGTGCATTCTACCCGGTACATCCCTCAATGTTCACCTGGAGAGCCCAAATAACTCTTCTTCTTCTTCACCACACACACACACACACACACACACCATAGAGAGAGAGAGAGAGAGAGAGAGAGAGAGAGAGAGAGAGAGAGAGAGAGAGAGAGGAGAGACAGAGAGGAGAGACAGGAGAGAGAGAGAGAGAGAGGAACACGATCATATGGTAAAATTCTTTAAGCAGTGTAGATCTATGTGCTTATTTCATGTGGCAATTGTGTAAGTGCACTTTGTATAGATTTTAACTTTTGTGTCATTTAGAAAGCGATGCCTCTGTAATTTGATTTAATCTCTCAAAAGGGTGAGAAATTCATGTGGGTTACAAGCAAAGGTAAGGTAAAGGTATCCCATAACCTATGTGGTCGTAGCAGAGCGAGCATCAGAGACCTCAGCTTCTCTAGGGGCCAGCATGTTGAGGGCGGCGCCCATCTCCTCTCCCTCGCTGCTTTACCTTCCCTGACCCTGACGAAGGCAGGTACCCATTTACAGCTGGGTGAACTGGGGGAACTGTACTGTAGCCAAGGCGCGCAAACGGTCACCCATCCTACTGGCAACCACGCTCGACGCTGCTTAACTTAACCTGGCTGGGGGAAAGCGAGATATTTTTTTATTAGATCTATATGTTGCTACATTTATGCACGTATATGAGCAGTTAATTTTGTGCATCTCATTAATGGGGAAAAGGACAACTCTGGAAATGTCTATCATTATTATTAGAACACAACATAAAACGAGAAAAGCACACATACATACATTATCACAAAAATGAAGGTAAAAAGTATAGAAACCATCCTCTTGTGTGTGTGTGTGTGTGTGTGTGTGTGTGGTATGCGTGCGCGTTATGCGTGCGTGTGTGTGTTGCGTGCACGCGCGCGCGCGCGCGTGTGTATGTGCATGCTGTATTCGCAAACACATGCTTCTTCTGTTCATGAAGATGGAATAAAAAGAAACAAACAAAAACTGTACAGCAAAGACAGTTGATAAATTCTCTCTCATCAAAATACGGCAACACAAGTCAAACCAGTGGTAAGCCTGACGTTTTGCTTGCATTGGAAAGTTCTTTCTGCCACTCTTGCATTGGAAACCCTCTTTTGTCACTCTTGCATACGAACACACACACCACACACACACACACCACACACACACACACACACACACACACACACACACACACACACACACACACACACACAACACACACACACACACACCGCACGGCACACACTACACACACATCACACCACGTCCACACCACACACACACACACACACACTACACACACACACACACACACACCAACTACACAACACAACACACACACACACACACACACACCACACACATACACACACACACCACACACACACACACTCACCACACATACATACACACCACTACACACACTACACACACAACACACACACACACACAACACTACACACACAAACACACACACACACAAACACACAGACCACACACACACACACACTCAAACACACACACACACACACACACAGACACACTACAAACACACACACTACAACACACACACACACACACACAACACACCACACACACACACACACACACACACACACACAGAGAAAAGTGCACAGGAGTGTGGGTGGATGGGGGGGGGGATTAGTCTCTCTTTCTGATGAGAGCTTTACCTGCCTCATCAGTGAAACGTATCGGGGTAACCTCGTTACAGTTGAAGTTGACTGGCAGTCGAAAGGCAATACTCTGTCTTTTTTCCTTTTTCCTTTTTTTTGTCTACTTTTCTTTGTTCCGGTTTTGTTTTTGTTTTGTTTTGTTTCTTCTTCCTCTCTCTCTCTCTCTCTCTCTCTCTCTCTCCTCTCTCTCTCTCTCTCTCTCTCTCTCTCTCTCTCTCTCTCTCTCTGTCTGTCTGCTGTCTGTTCTCTGTCTGTCTGTCTGTCTGTGTCTGTCTGTCTTGTCTGTCTGTCTGTCTCTGTCTCTGTTCTCTGTCTCTGTGTGTTGTGTGTGTGTGGTGTTGTGTGTGTGTGTGTGTGGTGTGTGTGTGTGTGTGTGTGTGTGTGAATTTCCCCTACTTGTCTGTCTGCCTGTTTCCTTTTCAAACTTTCCTTATTCTTTCTGTGCAATTTTCTGTTTCTGTTGTTGTTTTGTTGTTGTTGTTGTTCTTTGAGTTTGGTGTATTACTGTGGGTTTTTTTTAGTTGTTGGTTGATTTATTGTTTATTACTTATTTTATTCATTGAATCTTTTATTTTCAAGAATAATTGAATAAGCACCATGTGCTTTTCTTTTTTTAAATTTTTATTATTTATTTTTTTATATTATATAAATCCAGTCCCCGTGTGTAGATCTATGTATTTTGTACATTTTACCATCTGTTCCCACCGACACACACAATGGCCAACTCTTTCGAAAAGTGGAACAGGATCTAACATGTGCACAAGATATTCAGCGTGCGTGCGTACACGGGGCCTCGGTTTATAGTCTCATCCAATACATTAACGAAAATACGAGTTGTGAGTTGGTGTGTTACTGTTTTTGTTTATTTGGGAGTTGGTGTGTTATTATTGCTTTTTTTTTTTTTTTAAATTAGTGAGTTGGTGAGTAATGCTTTTGTTTATTTGTGATTGGTGTTTATCATTGTTTTTGTTTCCTTGTGAATTTTGTGTTTCACTGGTTTTGTTTATTGTTATTGGGAAAATGTCGGGGAGTGGGGGGGGGTAGGTATTTTTCTTCTTTTTGTTTTGGTGTTTCTTTTTATTTTTATTTCTTCTTTTCTTCTTTTTTCTCTCTTCTTGGTCCTTTTTCTAAACCTTTTTTTTTTGTTGCAGTTTCTTTGTCTTTTTTTTCTTGGCTTCGAAGTTTTGCCCCTTTCTTTCTCCCCTTTTTCTGTTTGTTTATCTACAACGTCTGTCTGTCGTGTCTGTCTGTCTGTCTGTCTGTCTGTCTGTCTGTTTGGCTTTCTTTCTGTCTGTTTTCTTTTTCGGCCTGTTTCCATCCTCCCATTCAGTCCATCTGTTGCTTTCGTTTTTCTTTCTTTCTTTCTTTCTTTCTTTCTTTCTTTCTTTCTTTCTTTCTTTCTTTCTTTCTTTCTTTCTTCTTCGTCGAAAGCTTAGGCAGCAACTATTGTTATCTGTCACATGAGCGAAAAAGCGTTGCGCTGCCGTTAAGCACCTGACTAGTCAGGCCCAGCACGAAACTCCAACATTCATGCAATTTGTATAGTATTTGTCTTTAGAAAGTGTTGTGTGTGTGTTGGTGAGGGTGAGAGTGGAGGAGGATGAGGGTGAGAGGATGGGAGAGAGAGAGAGAGAGAGAGAGAGAGAGAGAGAGAGAGAGAGAGAGAGAGAGAGGACAACAATGACAATGACAATGATTTATTGTGATTAAGCACTTTTAAGCCCATACACAAAGGGCGGGGGGGGGGGGGGGGGGGGGGGGGGGGGGAAGGGGGTCTGTGTCAAATAAACATGAAATCCAAATTAAACAAATGTCATGACATGGATACCAGATCAGGGAATTATTTTTTTCAGCAAAAGAAATCTGCAGACAGTACTGATGATGACAGCATTAACTGGGAGGTAAATTTCTCACACAACTTCAGTCATAGTACATCCATAGAATGGGCGACTTCTCCTACAGTTCTACTCACATCAGGAGTCATCTCTTGCACTTCCGTGAAAGTATGGCACAGATTGTCCAGTCTTTTTGATGAGTTTCTCAGGTTGCCAGAATTTCTTCATAAGCACTTTCATCTTGGCACACACTTTCCTGTTGTTGGTCAGGTAATGCACAGGCAGATGTAACACTGTCAACACTATTTGAACAGTCAATATCAGCCCTACTTATCAGAGGAGGATATTATCAGTTTCACACACATTTTCATCATTTTTTTTATTGTACAAGTTACCTGTTCTTTCCACTTCATTGTCAAAAAGTGTAACTGTCTGAGTGTCTGTGTTGCACTGTATCAGATCTTTTTCATGCTGTAGTTTGTTGTCAGAAGATTGAGCTTCTGGGAGAGAGGAACATGGTCGCTATAAACAAATGTCATCATCACTGACCTCTTCTGTCTGGAATCAGCAGTACAGCACAGACCAGGGGGTGTCAGCATGAACAAGCCTGATGGAGAGGGTGCCTCTTCACTTGCCTTTTTGTTCAAATTCTGTCTGTATGCTTCTGCTCTCCTCCTGTCTCTGTCCAGCTGAGACACAGGTTTCCGTCTGTACACTGCACTGTAATCTTGGGTGACAGGGGGCTCACTGGTCATTTTCGCCTCTCTTTCTGTCAATCTCAGCACAACAAGGTTTGTTTGCCTTTGCCTTCGATTTTGAAAGAAGACAAAGTCAGTTCTTTCAACAAAGCAGCTACATGTTTCAAGAGTGGTTAGCAATCCTTCAACAGGCATGCTGAACTAAACTTATAGCAAAACTTGATATTTTTAATGCTGCTGTGAGAAACGGGTTCTGCCAGCTACCAAGCAAGGGAAGTTATTCAAGAGGGAGGGAGGGAGACAGAGAGGAAGAGAGTGCGTGCATGCGTGCCTGTGTGCGTGCTGTGTGCGTGTGTGTTGTATGTGTGTGTGTGTTGTGTGTGTGTGTGTGTGTGTGTGTGTGTGTGTGTGTGTGCCCAGCCCCTTTGCAGGTGCATGTGTATTTTCTTCAGGTAAAGGGCTTACTCTAAGAGCCATATTAGACAAATGGAGAGAGAGAGAGAGAGAGAGAGAGAGAGAGAGAGAGAGAGAGAGAGAGAGAGGAGAGAGAGAGAGAGAGAGACGTTACAAAGGAAAACTATCCCAGTTCACCAGCACCGGATGGAGCTCTTGGAGCGCGCACACGGAGGGCAGCTACAAATCGCAACCAGTGGAGAAATGATGTCCAGGCCTTATGTGCCTTCTGGCACGAGAGAAATTAAGGTTAAGGTAAGGTTCACCAGCACCAAAAAAGTTTCGTAGGAAAACTATCCCAGTTCACCAGCACCGAAAATGTTGCATAGTAAAACTACCCCAATTCACCAGCACCGAAAAAAACGTTTCATAGTAAAACTATCCCAGTGCACTAGCACCAAAAAAATCTTTTCATAGGAAAACTATCCCAGTTCACCAGCACAGAAAACGTTTTCATAGGAAAACTATCCCAGTTCACCAGCACAGAAAACGTGTCATACGAAAACTATTCCAGTTCACCAGCACCGAAATTTATCGAACTTCCATTCACAGCACGATAGTGTCCGAACTATCCCAGTTCACACATTTTTCTTCAGGTCGTCACTAAGCTGACTATATTGCCTTTGTTGATTTGGGTTGGGTTTGGGTTGGAAACATAAAACGCTGGTTTTTTTTTATTTGAATGAACTAACCTTCCCCACTGGAAATAATGACACTATGAGTCAGTCAGTCACTCAGTCTGTCTTCTTCTCTAGTTCCTTTACACTGTTAGATGTGTCTGGGAAAACTAATGGCATGTTCTTTCCAGCTCCTCTCATGGGCCATACAGCTTGGTCTGTAGGGTTATCTCTGTTGGCCACACTTTCTTCCTGGTAAAAAAAAAGTAAAAGCTCTTCCCCTGCCCAGAGGGATAGCCCCACCCTGGGAGCCCTCCCAGGGTAACAGGAAATAAGGGTGGGGTAACCCTGACAGAAACTAGAGGGCTGAAGTCAGTGCTATGGGGCCATAAAAGGTAAAGGTAAAGTGTCCCTAACCTGTGTGGTCGTAGGGGAGCCAGGCGTCAGAGACCTCAGCTTCTCTAAAGGCCAGCATGTTGAGGGCGGCACCCATCTCCTCTCCATCGCTGCTTTATCTTCCCTGACCCTAAAGAGGCCAGGTACCCATTTACAGCTGGGTGAACTGTACTGTTGCCAAGGCGTGCAAACGGTCACCCATCCAATTGGCAACTAGGCTCGATGCTGCTTAACCGACTGGTGGAAAGCGAACACTCTGACCACTGAGCTATTCCGTCCCCAAGGGTGTGGTAGGCTAACCCTGACAAAAACCTAGAGAGCTGAAGTCAGCGGTTTAGGGCCATAGGCGCCTTCTAACAAATCACGATACAATACAAAAAAAAGAAGAAGAAAAAACCGCATGAAGACACCGTCAGCTATTAGTCAGTCAGTCAGCAGTCTTCCTGTGTGGGATGCTTCAGGCCCTTCTGCTGGTGACCTCAGGATGACCCTCTTCAGGCTGCCCCCGTCCACGCTTCATCCTGACCAGGGGCCAAGTCCACAGCCACTTGTCCGCAGCACTGAAGGACTTCCGTCTGTCTGCATGCAGTCTCTGCTATTGTTGCTGTTGTTAACTCGTCGTCTGTGTCACGTTGGTGGTGTATTATGCATATGTGTGTGTGTGTGGTGCGTGCGTGCGTGCGTGCGTGCGTGTGGTTGGTGGTTGGTGTGTGTGTGTGTGTGTGTGTGTGGGTGTCGAGTGTGTGTGTTTGTTTGAGTGAGTGTTGTGTGTGTGTGTGTGTGAGAGTGTTGTGTGTGTGTATGTGTGTGTGTGTGTGTGGTGATTGAGTGGTGTGTGTGTGTGTAAGTGGTGTGTGTGTGTGTGTGTGTGTGTGTGTGTGTGGTGTGGTGTGTGTGTGCACGCGCGCGCACGCACGCGTGGTGCGTACGTGTGTGTATGTGTGGGTGTGGGGAGTGTGTCTTCAATTTTACGTCTGTACATTAATG
This sequence comes from Stramonita haemastoma, assembly GCA_030674155.1. Classification (NCBI taxonomy): domain Eukaryota; kingdom Metazoa; phylum Mollusca; class Gastropoda; order Neogastropoda; family Muricidae; genus Stramonita; species Stramonita haemastoma. The sequence goes on from CM060316.1 coordinate 67,215,990, forward strand.
TGATATTAGAGGAGGGGGAGGGTGTACTCTTGTGTGTTGTGTGTATGTGTGTTGTGGTGTGTGTGTGTGTGTGTGTGATGTGTGTGTGGGTGTGTGTGTTGTTGTTGCTGTTGTCTCGTTGTTGTTTGGACATTTTGTGACTGTGTGTAGGCGTCAGTGCACGCACACCTATTAGAACGGAATTGATCGTGATATATATATATATATATATATATATATATATATATATATATATATATATATATATATAGCACAACCTGTTTCTGCGTATATACAGTTCGGGCAGCTCTTTCCAGAAGTGCACCCACACCTATTAGATCTAGTACCAAATTGATTGTGTTATATATAGCACAACATGTTTCCCCGTGAAGTTTAGGCTGCTCTTTCCGGGAAGAGTGCGTGCGTCGCCACAGTTTAGAGTCACCCCCTCCCCCAACTCCTTTCCCCTCTTCCTCCTGAGAAGACAGACAGTGTTTTGTTTACACTACGTCATGGTGACAAGTCAGGTCTGAAGTAAATAACAACTCATTATCATTGTTATCGTTTTTTTTCGTATTGTCTACACAGGGTTGGATAGCTCAGTGGTCAGAGCACTCCCTTATCCCAGCTAAGATTAAGCAGCATTGAGCGTGGTTACCAATATGGGATGGGTGACCGTTTGCGCGCCTTGACTTCAGTACAGTTCCTCAGTCCACCCAGTTGTAAATGAGTACCTGCCCTCTTTAGGGTCAGGGAAGGTAAAGCAGCCTGGGAGAGGAGATAGGCGCTGCCCTCAATATGCTGGCCCGTAGAGAAGCTGAGATCTGTAATGCCTCGCTCCCTACAACTGCATAGGTTATGGGACACCTTACACAGAACTGTAAAAAAAAATACAATATTGTAAAGTATGAAATGCACTCATATGGATATCATGTACTTTGTGCAAAAAAATGTTTATTGTAATAAAAAAAGACATTGGGAATGACTGTAAAGAATAGAGTACATAGGAATATCCCTAGTTTATACACTAAAGGGGCTGTACAGATGTATAATGATGTTGAGGGTGAAAAGAAAGCTAAAAAAAATCTTTGGGAACTGGATGGATGTACAAGCCATCTTTCTCTTATCTCTGCTTGGTAAAGGAATAATAGGAAACATAGTTAACAGTAAGGGGAGAATAGTTTGCCGTTGTCTTTCTTGCATGCTTTTATAAAGACATATATTTATATACTTATTCCGAGGATACTGGAATAACCACTCTTGTACTGTTTATATCTAGTCCCTGTATGTATGCGATTTTGTTATTTTGGCATCAGTTCCAGCGACGTGGAGAAGGGGTAGGGTCTGCTGCATGGGTAACAGCTTACCCTCCATACTTACCTACCCAGGCTTTGCAATAGACAGCCTAGAGTGCAACTCCATAGTCTTCCCACACTGAGGGATGCCTCCCTAAATATCAGCGTGATGGATTTTTATAACAATATCAAGAGGACAGTGAAAACCAGGTTATGTCCAAGGACAGTAAACAATATGGAAGAATATTGGTCGCTCACCATGTAGTCTACATGGTAAGGGTAATAGTGCCATTACTTTTCATCATCCCTCTGAACGATTTTAATTAACTAGAGTTTTTCTCTCATCCTCAGTGTTCAAGAAAGGACAAGTGGAAGACGGATTAAACCCCAGCAACTCTTTTTTTTCAGAGAAGGTAACAACAACACAGAACCCCACTAGTATAGTGGCCTACTACTAGAGAGAGTGGTGTGGGGGAGGTTTAGTTCCTTGTGGTGAAGGTGAGAAAGAGAAAGGACACTTCTTGGCCTGTGCTGTGTTGCTGTGCTGGGCTGTACTGGGCGGAAAAGCCTCATCTCCTGCTTCAGACCTAGGAGACTGGGCCCACCGCGTTTCCATAATTCATACTCTCAATTTACCATCAGCTCCTCCCTCCTCCTCTCTACTCCCCTCTAGCCTATCAGGCTGTCTGTCTAGTCCCGCAGCACGGTACCCAAAAGGTTTCAGGCGCGCGGCAAATTGAATCCTCCCAGCCGCAGTCGGTCGGTGGCTAGCCTAGCCTACCCCGGCCAAAGCTACTTGATGGGATTCTAAGCGCTTCCCCTGGGTGCCAATGAAACAGGTTCACGGCGGCGCGGGGCGACACTAAGCCCTGATTTATGAGAAAATAGTGCCCCACCTCACTAGTCCTCCTTCCTGGACCCAGAAAAAGAAAAAAAAACACAAACAAAAAAAAACAATCCTTGATGGTTGGGAGGGAGCTGGGAGAGGCTTTTCAGCCCCACCGAGTTTCCTATCCTTTTAACCGCCTTCCGCGCTTTTCACCTCGCTTCCTTAGTTTCAAACCGTTTTCATCGCCGATTTCGTCGCATTTCCCTCGGCCCCCCCGAAAGAGCGGAACCGATGCATTTGCATACCGTCAAAAGCGGGCTCCCCCTCCTGGCAGCTATACATGGTTCCGGCTAAGCGCCGGAGGTGTGCGCTGAAGCGTGGCGGACGCCAGCCAGCCGTGTCGAGAGAGAGAGAGATGGCGAGTATTGATGAGGAGGTAGCAGTAGGCAGGCAGGCACGGTTAATGGTGGGCTGGGGGCTCGTACAGCCGTGGCGACGGGCCGTCTGATGAGGTGGGAGTAATGTGCGGAAAGGCCACAGCTTCTCTGTCGGCATTTTCCCTGTCGAGGGACCCTGTGGTGGCGTCCGTTGGTTGGCGTCTGTGTGTGTGACCATCGATTGGCCAGCCAGCCCAGCGCTGATGCTGTTCTATTCCAGAAAGGCCCTCCAATATTCTTTCCTTCTTCCCTCCCTCTTCACATCCCTACTACCTCCCCCCCCCCTTTTTTTTTTTTACCCCCCCCCCTCCCTTTTTGCCTCCAACCTTTATCATCGCGTGAGCACTTTGACCCCCCACATTTACCGTGTTTGCCTGTGCTGTGTATTTGTTTAGCATTTTCTAGTCGCAGCGAGCCATTTTTTTAAAAACTGTGTTTCGTTGAAGCGCACTTTACAGTTCACCTTACTGCTACTGTTTTTGTTTTTTTAACAAAACATATTTTCCCCCACCTTTTGTAATTACTGAGCAAAGTAATTTCCCCTTTCTTTGTTTTTGTCTTTTGTTCTGCCTTTTCAATATAGGCCTATTCATAATTTTTTTCCGATGCACATTACAGCTACTGCTTTTCAACAATCAATTTTTTTCTCTCAATTTTTTTTGGTATGGGCCCAGTAAGTAATTGCTTCTTTGTTTGTTTGCCCCTTTGTATTACCTCTTTGTTCTATCTTCACAGTGTATTTTTCCCCTGCCCTGCCCCACCCCTAAGTAGTAAGCTTGTATATATATTTTTTATATGAATATGTTGGACATAGGCGAGGCCTATGTAGATCGGATTCCTACTGATCTCTGGGAATCAAAGAAAACTGTACCCTTCACCCTGGCAGCCATCAGTCAGAATGGCTCTCCTGTGCTAACCCCAGTGTTACTAAGATCTCTACATCGTGGCCAAAATAATGATAAAAAAGATAAACAGTAAATGTGAAGGTGTCCCATAACCTAGGCGGTCGTAGGGGAGCAAGGCATCAGAGACCTCAGCTTCTCTAGGGGCCAGCATATTGAGGGCGGCGCCCATCTCCTCTCCCTCGCTGCTTTACCTTCCCTGACTCTAAAGAGGTGCAGGTACCTATTTACAGCTGGGTAAATTGGGAGGGGGGGGGGACTGTACTGAAGCCATGTGCACAAATGGTCACTCATCCAATTGGTAACCATGCTGGACGCTGCTTAACTTGACTTGGGGAAAGTGAGCGTTCTGACCACTGGGCTATCCCACCCCCAGAATAATAATAATAATAATAATAATAATAATAATAATAATAATAATAATAATAATAATAATAATAAAACGCACATATGACAATGTCATGGACTTTAGGGTTAAAAAAAGGGGTGAATGGCAGCCTAGCTTGTGGTCACAAGGAAGGCTGAACACGTTCGTTGGATGGTGACTGAGAGAGTCTATTATATGCTGAACTTGCCTGTACACAAAATTTTCCCCATTTCTGTCGCTTGCATGCCAAAGCCTGAGTCTCTGCAATATGGTCACTGTATCATTCTCTCTCTCTCTCTCTCTCTCTCTCTCTCTCTCTCTCTCTCTCCCCTCTCTCTCTCTCTCTCTCTCTCTCTCTCTCTCTCTGTGTAAGTGTGTGTTGTGTGTGTGTGTGTGTGTGTGTGTGTGTGTGTGTGTGTGTGTGTTGTGTGTGTGTTGCGTGTGTGTGTATGTGTGCGTATGTGTGTGTGTGTTGATTACCCCTCTGCCTAGAACAGCCGTTACCTCCAAGTTATTTTGAGAACCCAGTATCTCCATCACATCATCCCCACCCCCACCCCCTCAGCCAGCAACCCCTCAGTCTCGTTTCTCTCCCCCCTCCCCCACCCCTCCACACACACACACACACACACACACACACACACACACACACACACACACACACACACACACACACACCCCCTCCTCTTACAGCTTGACTTTCATCTTTTACTATACTTACCACGTGCCCCGCATCGAATTGATCTATCACAGCAGCTAGGCTAGTAGAGAGAGGGAAGCAAACGGGGATGGGGGAAGGGGGAGCGGGGGGCAGGGAGACCCACGGTCTCTGTAATAGGGTTACGGCCCAAAATTGGACCCAGTGGCGCCATTACGCACATATGCCTCTGGAGAGAGAGAAGTAGATCGTTTCGAGCGCGTGCCTCTCGGCTGGTGGCATGGGGGGGGGGGGGGGGGGACGCAGGCACGCGGACAGGAACACGTTGCACGTGCGCCGTATGAGCGTGCAGGCTTCATGCGCCTGGGGCGCCATTCGGCGGCTTAATTCAATAATTGATGCCGTCAGTCGGAAGAGGAGGGGAGGGGAAGGGGGTGGGCTAAGGGGGGGGGGGGGGGAGGGGAGGGGAGGGCAGGGGGGGGGAAAGTCGCGCGCGCACGTGTGTGTGTGTGTGTGTGTGTGTGTGTGTGTGTGTGTGTGTGTGTGTGTGTGTGTGTGTGCGCGCTCGCGCGCGCGCGCATAGAAAATGAAATAGAAAGACCCACCAGACAGACAGACCGACCCATACCAGCCTGTCGGGTGATTTTTTTTTTTGCAAGGCTTAATCGTTGTTTTCGTTTCGTGTGACTGGCTGGGGTGTTTTTTGTGATGTGTTTTATGTTCGTGACGGGGAAGTTATGGGTGTTGATGAAACTGCCTGCGTTGCATAATTGTGCTGGGTTGGGTGGGTGTCTGTGTGACACCATTGTCTGTCTGGTCGAGGGGATTTTTCCCCTGGAGTTAAAATCAGAGCTGACTCTTCCACCCTCCCCTAAAAGTCCTTTCGGATGAGACTATAAACCGAGGCCCCCGTGTGCGAACGCACGGAGATCAGCTTGCGTACACGTTAAATCCTGTTCCGCTCTTAGTTCATCGTGTGCCGGTGGGAACAGATGACAAGATTTACAAAATTGCATACACACGGGACTGGATGTTAAAAAGAAAAGCACACACGAGTGCTCATTCCATTATCCTCGATATAAAAGAATAAAATGAATAAAAAATAAGTATTCACTTGGCAGGCAGGCTCAGGCTTCAATGCTGTGTCAGTTATTGATGTCAGCTTCATTAATTGCCAAGGCTTACATGTAAAAATGTTGTTTTAATGTTGTAAAATGTTGTGTTGATATCATTTACCTTTAGCCATGACAAGCTCTTAACATAACAACATGCACTCTTCTTTACAGGAGAGAAAAAAATTCTCTGAAGTCGGAGTACGGCTGCCGATGTGGCGAGGTAGGCCTATACTTGAAAACAGTCATACATGCAAACTTCTTCTCATTCAGTGTGAAATTTTAAATCTCACAGTGATTCCCATGTGGGATGAGTGAGTCAGAGTGCAGATTCTGGGTGACCCCCCAGAGTGTTAAGCTGGGGAACGCACAACAGTAACAATAACAACTTGGCAGGCAAATGCATCTGTCCCGATGGTGCGTTACCTTGACGTGGTGGGATGGCTTGCGTGTTCTGTTTGATCCCCAGAGCTATGTGGGCGGGGGCTTCGGCCTCCAGCAGGTTCAACCATGCTCAACAGGTCTGTGGGGTAGGAGCCAGACTAAATTTGCACCCTGGTCCTCCAGGTTGGGGGTTGTGCTTTGGGTTTACAACCCATTCACTTAAAAATCAGTATGTTACAGAAACCACAACAATATCTCTAAACAGCGACCTGGTTGGGGGAGAGTCCTCTCTGGCAGAGTCTATGACGCGAGCTGGTGAAAGCCTTCGGGAAGCCAGTGCGCCGACAACTCTTCTGTCAACCAAGTCAACAACCAGGATAGGGACCTGGAACATCAGAACCCTATATGAAACTGGAAAAACAGCACAGGTATGTAGAGAAATGCATAGGTACAACCTGAAGATCCTTGGCCTGTGCGAGACTAGATGGAATGGAACGGGACGGTCAAGACTAGCGAGTGGAGATACCATCATCTACTCTGGACAGGAGGAAGGCCAGCCCCACACACATGGAGTAGCGCTGCTGATGAAACCTGAGGCAACGCGAGCACTACTATCCTGGGAACCAGTGTCACCACGGATCCTCACTGCCCGGTTCAACTCAAAGGGCAGGAAAGTTACCATCCTCCAATGCTATGCTCCAACAAATGCCGCTGACTTAGAAGAAAAAGAAAACTTCTACGAGCAAGTCCAAGCCATAATGGACAAAACGCCAAAGAGGGACATGAAGATCCTAATGGGAGACCTGAATGCAAAAGTTGGGTCAGATAACACCAACAGAGAACTGATCATGGGCAAACATGGCACGGGAGACCAGAATGAAAATGGTGAACTCTTAGCAGAGTTCTGCACCTTCAATGACCTGGTCATTGGAGGCACCATCTTTCCCCACAAGAAAGTCCACAAGACCACATGGACTTCCCCAGATGGCAAGACTGAAAACCAGATCGACCACATCACCATCGGGCGAAAGTGGAGAAGGAGCCTGCACGATGTCAGGGTGAAGCGCGGAGCAGACGCAGCGTCAGACCACCATCTTGTAATAGCCATCCTCAAGACAAAACTCAAAGCCTTCACCGACAAGGCAGGAAGACCATCGCACAAATTCAACGTGCAAAGCCTTAAAGACAGAGCGAAAACAGAAGAATTCAAGCTGGAACTAAGAAACAAATTCAGCATGCTTGCCCAGATGCCAGAGGAAACGATTGAAGAGCAGTGGCACAGTCTACATGAGACCTGGAAGACAACATGCCAAGCAGTCTTGGGAAAAAATACAAGAAAACACAAGGAATGGCTGACAACAGAAACATGGGCACTGATCACCGAGAGAAAACAGCTGAAAGACCAGATCAACAGAACACAAGATCAGGAAGAGAAGCAGACATTACAAGCACGATACTGGGACAAAAACCGTGCAGTAAAAAAAAGTGCAAGAAAGGACAAGAGAAATTTCATTGAGGAGCTGACTCAGGAAGCAGAGACTGCAGCAGGCCAAAGAAACATGAAGAGACTCTATGAGATCACGAGGACTCTCTCAGGAAAAAACAATAAACCTAATTGCCCCATCAAAGACAAGAACGGCAATACCATTCCAGGTGAAGAAGACCAGAGAGCAAGATGGGCAGAGCACTTCAAAGAAACACTCAACAGACCAGCACCATCTGTCCCACCAGATATCCCACCACCTACTGAAATCCTTGGCATCAACACCGGCCCCCCCACCAAAAATGAGATCACCAAAGCCATAAAGTCTTTAAAGTCAGGCAAAGCAGCAGGTCCTGATGGTATACCCCCTGAAGCACTGAAGGCAGACATCCAGACTTCAACTGACATGATGTATCCACTCCTACACAAGATCTGGGAGCAAGAGAGTGTGCCAGAAGACTGGAAGAAAGGCTACCTCGTGAAGCTACCAAAGAAAGGGGACCTGTCATCCTGCAACAACTGGAGAGGAATCATGCTGCTGTCTATACCAGGGAAAGT
>CM060316.1:67228993-67251493 GCA_030674155.1 Stramonita haemastoma
TGTACCTGTATCTTCAAAAGAAGAGAAACAATAATGTCATAGTTTCACTTTATAGATTGAAAAATTATGTTGTGCATGTGTTGTAGGTACAGGATTTCAATGTGGAATGTACAAACCAATTTCAATTTTATTTCTATGGCATTTTTCTTGAATTGTCATTGTCAGTATCATTTCCTCTTTCTCTCTCTGTCTCTGTCTCTCTCTGTCTCTGTCTCTCTCACTCTCTCTTTCTCTCTCTCTCCCCCCTCCCTCTCTTATTCAAATGGGTCTCTGGCCTTGATGAATACATTTTCTACGTCTGTGTCTCTTCTCTGTCTCTTTCTCTCACACACAAACTCACCACACACACACACACACACACACACACACACACACACAACACACACACACACATACACACACAACACACACACACACATACATACATACATACATTTTGTAGGCCATTATGATGTTATACGATCTCTCCACACAGAGGCCATTCCCATTCCCATTTTCTGCTGTTCTGTCTGGCTGGCTCATCTAGATGCCTTGTATAGTGTGTGTTATTTGCTGTACAGCGACAGGAGCCCCCGACAGGAACCCGTCACCAATACAACGCCTGCTCGGGCTGTGGACAGCATCTCCCCAAAGGGATGGGGGGAGGTGGGGGGGGGGGGGGGGGGGCAGAGAGGACCCGACCCCCTGACATTTTGCAGATGGCACACAACACCAATAGGCCTATACCTCATCCTCCCTAAAAAGCCAGCCATCCAAGCCCATGACCTTTGACCTACCAGTCTGATCCCAAAGCCTTGAGGGAGGCCAATGGTCAAGCGACCCTGTACAATGTGGTCAGAGTGTTTCAATACACATAGTGCTAGTGCTAGTGCTGCAGCTGGGGGGAAAAAAAAGCTTGTCAGGGATAGATCCTGAGGGGGGTGACAAAACGAGAGAGAGGGAGAGAGGGGTATGGAAAGAGTGAAAAAGAAGAGATGGGTATGGAAAGAGTGAAAAAGAAGAGTGGGGTATGGAAAGAGTGAAAAAGAAGAGATGGGTATGGAAAGAGTGAAAAAGAAGAGAGGGGTATGAAAAGAACGAAAACCAGAAAGGGTTGGGTTTTTTTTTTTGCCCATTAATGTAGCCGCATTCCAACTTCGGGGATGATGTCTTAAGATGTGGCTGCATTTTCATGTTAGGAATACGTGGTGTTTTTTTTTTTTTAGATCTGTTTTTTTTTTTACCAGCACAAATAGCCTACTCTTCTTAAAGGTGGAACAGCTTTTAATGTGTGCACAAGATGTTTTACCTGCGTTCACACACACGGGGCTTCGGTTGATAGTCTCATCTGAAGAACTGTCAGCAGGGGAGTGGAGTTGGTAATGATGGTAACACCGGGGAGGGGGGGGGGGGGAGGGGAAATCCCCTAGAATGGGCGAAGGCTTGAACCTGGGCCGCCAAATCTCGAAGGCAACACTCTAACCACTAAGCTAACCCCCTCCCCCCCCCCACCTAACAGACATGAACTCCCTATGGTCACATAAGTAGGGTTCTCTTTTTCCGTGAGCGGGAGCAAACTGTGGGCATTTGCAGGTGACGTCAGGACTACCCCACTTCAGAAGGAGTGACCATAATGTGCCCTCAGGAAGGCTGAATGGCCCATTCACACTGTAGTCTTCACCGACCTGCTGTTTCTCTGTGCTGTGATGGATGACAGGAAGCTGTTGTTCTCTCTGTCCCAGGGGGTTTTAGAGAGGGGGGGGGGGTACTCTGAGGGTGACAGGTCAGTCTAAATCCTTTATTTTGCAGTAGCCTGGCCAATCCTTTGTATGGGTGGTGGGGATTGTGAGGATGAATTAGGGCTGCCTGTGGGATGAGAGATTCAGCCATTCTTCCTCACTGTCTTCACTTCTGTTTGATCTGGCCATCCTTTCCGGATTTTTTCTCATCACTTTCTTTTTTTGTTAATGTCCCCTAACTTTCTCTCGTCTCTCCCATCTGTCTCTCTCCCCCATTCCCCACCCTGGTGTTTTCCTTTGTGTACCTCCCGGGATAGCTCAGTGGTCAGAGCACTCGCTTTCCCCAAGGGAAGGTTAAGCAGCATCGAACGTGGTTACCAAGTGGATGGATGATCGTTTGCGCGCCTTGGCTTCAGTACAGTCCCCCAGTTCACCCAGCTGTAAATGTGTACCTGTCCTCTTTGGGGTCAAGGAATTGTAAAGCGGCGAGGGAGAGGAGATGGGCGCCGTCCTCAACATGCTGGCCCGTAGAGAAGCTGAGGTCTCTGACACCTCGCTCCCCTATGACCACATAGGTTATGGGACAAATTTGCCTTTTACCTTTACCTTTTACCTCCTGATTTGATAGTTTTTTCTTCTTTTTTTTAATCTTTTTTTTAAACGCTAGGTTTCCTATAGTTTTGGGACAGTTTTTGTCTGTTTCTCTTTTTTCTCTCTTATAATAAAAAGTCAGTTATCTGTTAAAGCTAATAAAAATCCGTGGTCATAGCTTTTTTCAAGATATGTCTTACTTGCAGAGATGAAAACATCTTCCTTTTGCTTAAAATGTGGGAATTCTCACAATTGTGTTTTTCAAGATGAATGTCTAAACCAAGCGGTGTAAGCGGAAATATGGTTATCGTAGATACTCTAAGTATACTAATGAATGAGTAAACTATCCAGCAATATGCCTGTAATTGTCTACGTTGAAAGGAACATGGTAGAAATCCAGTTTCATTAACATGGCTTCCAAAGAAAAAAAAGGCTAACTGGTAGATCTATTGGGAGACAGAAAGGAGAAAAACTAACACCCCCCCCCCCCCCCCCTAATGCACCAACTGAACAGAGAAAATATGAGTGTCTAGAAAACAGTAAATGTATTTCTGATCACAGCTTGACTAAATCAGAAATGAATCTCATCCCACATAAGTATTGCTTACACTGGAACCTGCCGGTGCTCCCCCCCCCCCCCCCTCTGTCCACCACCCCCTTTGTCCTGGGATAGATGATGACTTTTGCATGTGCAGATGAAGTGGAGTCACAGTAACAAATTAACCAGGAACTAGAACCTACAGACTTTTTATGTGCAGGTAAGGCCAGCTTGTCTGTCAACCAAAGACCCCCAAGGGTCTGAAACAGGGTCCGAGCCAGCCTGAAACAGAATGTATATGCTTCACGTGTACCTCCAATGCATCAGGGCAGTCAATGTCAGACAGAATGTACAGGGTCTAGTGTGAATCTAATTCATCACAGCAGTCAATGTCAAATCTGATGGGCGTCATCTGTAGGCCTTCATGCAGCCATCATGGAGCCTGACTGAGCTTCACTTGCAAAAGCCATCAATACACATCCAGAACTTTGTGTACTCCACCGTGAATCACTTGGGTAGGAGTCAGAGAGCTGACAATGTACATCTTCATGTAAACACATCCAAAAAAAAAAAAAGACCAAGATTCACCACAAATGTATAGATTTAACATTCCAATGATATCTTATGAACCAACAACATCAAGCCTGATGAGTATGACATTCAGAAGCACGACAATAGCCTGAAACACCAAAAAGACCTGCCCTATTGGTGACAGTACATTCTTGTTAGAGCCGGAGACTTATTAAAGGAGCACTCTCTCTCTCTCACACACACACACACATCGCCCACTAGGCTAGCCCCTGGGATTCTGCGCCCTTGTCACACTAAATCATAATGGCGCATGAAGGACAGTAGGGGAAGGGGGGAACAGGGTGTATAATGGCGCCCGTTTATCTAGATCAGCGTAAACGTCAGAGGACAGGGAAGAGTGGGCAGGTTTATAGGCTCTGCCTCATTCGCCTGTCGCCCTGATTGCTACACTGGTCTACAGACCCTGGCTACAGACTGGGCTAGGCTAAACGATGGACGTTGGAGAGTCAGGTGGTCTACACACGTGTGTGTACGGAATAGTGTCATTTGCATAACTGTTCATATACAGCCACTTTTATGGTATGTTGTAGTAATCTGACAGAATTAGTTTCTGTTTGATGTGAACACGTGTGTGTGTATGTGTAGGGGCACACACACCCACACCCACACACACACATACACACACACACACACACACACTCACACACACACACACACACACACACACACACCACACACACAACACACACACACACACACACACACACACACAGAGAGAAAGTGAAACTGACTTGACTGCACGGGATTTCACCCCTTTAACTCCTTCAGAAGTGGTTGATACACTGCAGGACATTTTCAGGCGATACGTCGTGAGTAAGTTGAACCTAATGGAGCCCATTCTCTTCAGGTGCGAGCGTGCATGCTGGGTATGTTCGTGTCATCCATCCCACAGGCTGTAGCAAGCCTAGTCTTTTAAGGAGTTTTAGCGCGACCAGAAGACATTGTGCATGTATTGGCAAACGAAAATCTGTTTATCATCTTATGGGTAAAGACTGTTGGAGAAGTGAGATCAGTACTAAGGTCAAGGGGAAAATGCCTTCGAATACACACCTCTGTGAAGAAGACTCGAACTACTTACTCCTTCACTTCATCTTTATCTATCCCCGTAGTCTACTAGATCTAGATCGTTGGGGCACGAATGAAGATTTTGCAACCAGCTTCCTCCACTCCTCACAGTTTTTTTAGTTTTCCGTAACATGTTGCACTCAATACCAGTTCTCTCTCTTCTCTTTCTCTATTATATGAAACAAATAATATTAAATGGGCATGTTATAATTGTCAAACCTCTGTTTAAAAAAATCCTTTAAGAAACACATATCGTTCTAAAATGAGCATGATATAGATCTAACTATCACTTCTTTTTTTTCTTTCCCTTTTTTTTTAGGAGCAAAATATTGTAATACAATGTAGCTATCATGATTGTCAAAACTTGTCTTTTACTTTTATTTATTTTCTTGAATAGCACGTTAATCATGGACTGAGCACTAAACCCAGTATAAAAAAAGACATTTGAAGCTTCTTTCCATACTAATTTTTAAAAAATATAATTCACTGTTTAAAAGGACTTTTCTTCAAAAAATATTTCATGCTTAGTAAGTAGCCTATACTTCATACTATCCTAACCAGTCTACTATTCTTTTTTCTGCCCCAAACACATCGTTGTTTGATAGCATTGTTGCACACGAACACGTAACGTGACGGAGCCATGAAGGCCAGAGTTAACTGGACATCATTCATTATTCAGTGGGTAGCATCGTCCTTGTGTGACCAAAGACAAAAATTCTGTCACATGGACTCCGGTCTTTGGTTGGTATTACTGGTATGAATACTCATGCCCTTGTATGACCAAAGGCAAAATTCTGTCACATGGACTCGGGTCTTTGGTTGGCATTACTGGTATGAATACTCATGCCTCGTGATCCGCCGCTCCTGTGACAGAAAGGTATCTAGGCCTACTGTAGCCATGAATATTTACAAGCAATCTTCCCAACGCGTTTTGATGAAGTACTAAAAGAAACAGGCCACTGTGCACGCACAGGTGCGTGAGCGCGCGTGCAAGCGCCCGCCAACCCCCCCCCCCCCCCTCTCTTCCCGATATTCTTTGTGGAGTATATTCCATAGCTATGTAGTCTTATTCTTATTTCCCCCCTCTCTCTATCCTGTCTGTCCTCTGTGTGTGTGTGTGTGTGTGTGTGTGTGTGTGTGTGTGTGTGTGTGTGTGTGTGTGTGTGTGTGTGTGTGTGTGTGTGTGTGTGTGTGTAGCTATCATGTCTGCATGGGTCAAGATGAAGCTCTTGCTTCACATTTCTTTACAGAGGTGAGTCAAAAATCTTTTTCGGTCTTCTTTCTTTCTTTCTTCTTTCTTTCTTTCTTTCTTTCTTTCTTTCTTCTTCTTCTTCTTCTTCTTCTTCTTCTTCTTCTTCTTCTTCTTCTTCTTCTTCTTCTTCTTCTTCTTCTTCTTTTTCTTCTTCTTCTTCTTCTTCTTCTTGACATCGTCGTTGACAAACGCTCGGTTATATCAGCGAAAATGCATTGCACTGCCGTTAAGCACGCAAGTAAAGTCAAGTCTAACAAACACATCCGACTTAAGCATGGGAGAGCATGGTTTAAGTATTTCTGGAAAAAGCAAGAGAATGGACGAAGATGGCAGAACATGGACAAGAAGGTGGTGACAAGAAGAAAAAAACGAGATGGAAACAAAGAGAGGGATAGAAAAGAAGGGAATTCCTGGCACATACTATTCAGAAGGTGGGGATGCTATTTATACTGACAGCCCCCCCTCCCCCACCCCACCCCCGCCATCTCCACAGGGAAAAACATGTGTCCTAAACCTTCCAATATATATACGCTTTAATCTGTTTCCCAAACACCACCTTCCTCCTTTCCTTGTGTAAACAACACACACACACACACACACAGACACACAACACACACACACACACACACACACACACACACACACACACACACAACACACACACACACACACACACACACAACACACGTACACATGCACACACACACTCCCTTCCCCGTAGGCGCTCACACACACACAAACACACACACACACAAACACAAACACAAACACACTCCCTCCCCCCTACCCACCACCCACCCCCAACACACAAAAACACGCACCCCCTAACCTTCCCCCATCCACCTCCCCCCACACACGTACAGACACCCTCACAGACACAAACAGTACAAACATACCCCCCTACCCCCACCCTCTACCCTCCCGCCTGTTCGGATCGATGGTCAGTAATCCGGGATCAATAGCGGCCCTTAACTCCCCCGGACCAGGCAGGCTTATTGAATGAGGCGCTAATCTCACCCCATAATCTCTGTCAGGCAAGAGACGAAGGGGGGCAGGTGGTGAGAGGAGAGAGAGGGGTGGGGTGGGAGGAGGGAGAGAGGAGAGAGAGAGGGGGGGGAGAGGGGGGGGAGGGAGGAGAGGAGAGGGGAAAGAGAGGTGAGAGAGAGAGAGAGGAGGAGAGAAGGGGGAGGGGGGAGAGGAGAGCGAGAGGAGGGGAGAAGAGTGGGAAGAGAGAAGAGGAAGAGAGGTGGGAGAGAGAGGTTGGGAGAGAGAGAGAGAGAGGAGAGAGAGGGGAGGGAAAGAGGGGGGAGGGATTGGAAGGATGTGGGAGAGAGAGAGGGGGGGGGGGGGTCAGAGAGAGGGAGAAAGAGAGGGAAAGCGAGAGGGGGAGAGAGTGTGTGAGAGAGAGAGAAAATGTGGGAGAGAGAGGTTGGGGAGAGAGGTGGGGGAGATCTGGAAGAGAGAGGGGGAGAGAGGGAGAGAAAGAGAGAGAAGGGAGAGAGAGAGAGAAGAGAGAGAGAAGAGAGAAGAGAGAGAAAGGAGGAGAGAGAGAGGAAGAGGAGGAGGAGAGAGGAAAGGAGGAGAGGAGAGAGAGGAGAGAGAGAGAGAGAGGAGAGAGAGAGAGAGAGAGAGGAGAGAGAGAGAGAGAGAGAGAGAGAGAGAGAGAGAGAGAGAGAGAGAGAGAGAGAGAGAGAGAGAGAGAGAGAGAGAGAGAGAGAGAGAGAGAGAGAGAGAGATTATGGCGAAAGGGAGAGAGAGAGGGAGAAGCCTGTATATAATATTGAATCAACCTTGGCGAAGGAAGCCTGGCTCCCTGGCACGTGCCATAAATTGTTCTGACCATTGGTCAATATCCAGGGACTAAGGGGGCACACTGTAGGGATGAGAAGGAAGCTGAAGGCCTGAAATATGAAACTTGGATAGGGGTGGGAGTGTGGGGGTAAACTTTGCAGTCTTGCTGGTGGGACTGGGATAGCCCAGTTGATTAGAGCGTTAGGGCGTTGCTCATTGCCCTTGTAATCTCCTGACCAGGGTTCGAATCCCGTTCAAGGAGTTATTTTCTCGTAGAGATAACATCAGTACAGACTCAACTCCTCCAAAAGTCCTTGGAGGAGACGATACACCAAGGTTCTGTGTGCAGATGCATGCAGAACATCTTAGCATACATGTTATAACCTGCTCCGCTTTTTTGAAAGAGTAGGCCATTGTGTGCTGGTGGGAACAGATGACAAAATTGACAAAACTGCATACACATAGAGACTAGATGTAAAAAAGCACATGAGTGCTTATTCCATTATCCTCGAAATAAAAGAATAAACACACACACATATACACACAAACACACATACACAGAGAACAGGCTTGTTTACTTTCATGGTAAAAGGTTATAGATCTAGACATCAACCAACAAAAAGCACATGGAGGCATATCCAGAAAAAGTGAAAGCTACACAGTATGATGTTGGTAGGTGAGCATGAAACAAACCAAAACAAAACAACTAACATAACAACAAAAATGCCACATTGTCCTTCATACCCCAGCTTCACTAGGCTTGAAGGTGAAGGTAAAGGTGTCCCATAACTTGTGTGGTGTAGGGGAGCAAGACATCAGAGACCTCAGCTTCTCCAGGGGCCAGCATATTAAGGGCGGTGCCCATCTCCTCTCCCTTGATGCTTTACCTTCCCTGGCCCTAAAGAGAGCAGGTACCCATTTACAGCTGGGTGAACTGGGGGAACTGTACTGAAGCCAAGGCACGCAAACAGGCTCCACATTGCTTAACATTGGCTGGGGGAAAGCCCTCTGACCACTGAGTTATCCTGTCCCCTTACTCGGCTCACCACATGTAAAAGGACAGTGTGTCCTCCTGGCGTGTCTCCTAAGCTGCTTGCTTCCTTGTCCCATTAAATCATAGCAGTGCAGGAAGAGCAGGCCAGGTAGGTTGCAGGGTGTAAAAGGCTACCCCTTTATCTAGATCATCGTAAACATCTGGCTGGAAGGGATGATGGGGCAGTTTTATAGGTTCTGCTTGGTTCCCCTGTAGGGAAAATGGCTACAAACTACACAGATACTAGGCTGGCTATATGACAAACGATGGATGCTCAGATAGGTGTGTGGTGGTATGTAAGGGGGGGGGGGAGCTGTTGTCTGTTGGGCTCAGCTGACTAGGCCTAACTGCTGGATGTATAATGATTGTCTAAAAGAAAAAAGGAATCTGACTCTATGTGAGTTTCAGCTGCCCTCTGGTAGCTATTGGTGGCACAGTGTGTGTGTGTGTGTGGTGTGTGTGTGTGTGTGTGTGTGTGTGTGTGTGTGTGTTGTGTGTGTGTGTGTGTGTGAGTGTGTGTGTGTGTGTGTGTGTGTGTGAGTGTATGTGAGTGTATGTGTGTGTAGTGTGTGTACGTGTGTGTACGTGTGTGTGTACGTGTGTGTGTGTGTGTGTGTGTGTGTGTGTGTGTGTTTGTGTGTGTGTGTGTGTGTGTGTGTGTGTGTGTGTGTGTGTGTTGTGTTGTGTTGTGTTGTGTTGTGTTGTGTTGTGTTGTGCTGTGCTGTGCTGTGCTGTGCTGTGCTGTGCTGTGTTGTGTTGTGCTGTGTTGTGTTGTGTTGTGCTGTGTTGTGCTGTGTTGTGTTGTGCTGTGTTGTGTTGTGTTGTGTATCTGTTGTATTGTGGTGTGTGTGTGTGTGTGTGTGTGGGGTGAGTGTATGTGTGTGTGTGTGTGTGTGTGTGTGTGTGTGTGTGTGTGTGTGTGTGTGTGTGTGTGTGTGTGTGTGTGTGTGTGTGGATGTGAGTGTATGTGTGTATAATGTGCCTGTATAATGCTGTGTGTGATAAAAATGGTAATATAGGTTTATTCAGTCTTTGCTGGCCATCTATCCCATAATATGAGCAGAAGAATATTTATGTGTATATATTTACATATGTGTGTATATACACAAAAACGTTTACTATATCTATAATGTATAGTGAGCATATAAGGTTACATGCCATAAGGTTTTTAGTGTGTGTGTATGTCTGTGTTTGTGTGCATATGTTTGTGTGTGTGTATGTATGTGTGTGCACATTCATGCATGTGTTTGTGTGTGTGTGTTGTGTGTGTATGTTTGTGTGTATGTGTGTACGCATGTCTGTGCACATTCATACATGTGTTTGTGTGTGTGTGTGTTTGATAGAGAGGCCGAGAGAGAAAGAGAGACATGGAGAGAGAGAGAGGCTGACAGAGAGAGACAGACAGAAGAAGAGAGAGACAGAGAAAGACAGACAGACAGAGAGAGGGAGAGAGAGAGAGCAGAACAACAGATCTCTGCTAAGGTATGCAGGAATGCAGATACGATAATGGTGGACAAAAATCTCACCACAGGTGAACTTGGGAGTTTGGCCAGGAAAGGAAAAAAATATACACAGCACAGTATAATATCCATATAAACCTATTGAAAACCCATAGTAAATCTGACTTCAACTTCACCTTCACCTCCTCTTCAGTATTCCCGACTACCATGTGACTCTATCACATTGCAGTTGATGACAGGAAAAACTGAAAATCTGATCTCAATAAAAAATAAAAAAAAGAAATCTTCACCTTCACCTTTCCCCTAGTCCCATGGGGGCACTACTGAAGATTTTACAACCAATTTCCTCCACTCCCCAGGGTTGTCTGCCCTCCTCCGTAGCAGATCGCTCCACCCAAGGCCTGTCCAATCACTGATGTTGTCTTCCCATCATTTCCCCTATCTTCCTCTTCCTCCCCACCCCCCTTACTCTTCCTTGTAAGACTATCTTGGCCAGTCCACATGATCGTGTGACGTGCTGTACCACTTCAGCTTGCATTTTTTCACTGAAGTTCGGAGCTCTTCATATGAACCCATGTCATTCTTTATTCTAGTTTTCACTTCTTCATTAGTGGTGGGATCTCTGTATGAAATGCCAAGGAGTTTGCAAAAGCATCTCATCTCCATTGCCTGCATCTTTCCTTCAATGTCTGCTGTTATGGTCCATGTTTCACATCTATACAAAAATATAGAGATGACCAGGGAATGCATCAGTCTGATCTTGAAGCTGATGGCAATGTTCTTATCATTCCAAAGGACTTTAAGTTTGGTCATTGCAGCTGTGGTCTGGGCTATCCTGGAGAGAATTTCTGGTTTTGATCCTTCATCTGATACTATCACTCCCCAATATTTGAAGCTATGGACAGTCCCAATTTTCTTACCAATCCGACCAATCCAACATCTGACTGGCTCCATCTATATGCATAAGAAACAACAAAAACAAGGATTGACCAGTTCCACAAAGAAGCGAACCCGTTCAAGATGACAATAAACATAGGCAGACTGTAAATGCAGACATGTTCCACAAATTACAGCACCTTACAACCTTCACCTACCAGTTAGACACAAAACAGAACAAAACAAACACACACACTAACAAAAAATAGCAACATCAAAGTCGTTCTTCACATCAAAGCATCATCCAGCAAAGCTGTCCTATAGAGAGAGATATGATGTCTTCATTTTACGTGTCTCCTAAGCTGCCTGCTTCCTTGTCCCATTAAATCATAGCAGTGCAGGAAGAGCAGGCTACCCTGGGTTGCAGGGTGTAAAAGGCTACCCCTTTATCTAGATCATCGTAAACATCTCGCTGGAAGGGATGATGGGGCAGTTTTATAGGTTCTGCTTCGTTCCGCCTGTAGGGAAAATGGCTACAAACTACACAGACAAGGTGCCAGATACTGGACGATGGATGTTCCGATAGCTATGGAGATATGACTTGGGAGAACTGTTCATAGCTGCAGAGCTCAACTCATTGACTGCTGGATTTACACTGTGAAATTTCAAAAGCCTCAAACTGAGGGTGATCCTAACCTTGATTTTGTTGTCCACCATACTGTGTTAGCTGTTGGTTATGCACGAGAGAGAGAGAGAGAGAGAGAGAGAGAGAGAGAGAGAGAGAGAGAGAGAGAGAGAGAGAGAGAGAGAGAGAGACAGACAGACAGACAGACAGACAGACAGACAGACAGACAGACAGATACAGACAGACAGACAGACAGATGGACAGAGACATATAGATAGACAGACAGACAGACAGAGACAGAGAGAGAGAGTGTGTATGTGTGTGTGAGACAACCACAAAACAAATTCTCATAGGAAGAATCAAGGCTGCTGTTTTTTATCAACAAACAAGAAACTACTTTTGTCACTTTATCAATGCCTTGGTCTATATTACACACTGTTCGAGGTGGCTTTTTTTTTTTTAGCAAAACATAGTTGCTTGGTTTTAAGGACACACAAAGCACATATTCTTTAAAACCAAACACAGAATGCTTCCTTAATGATAGGCTAAAATGCAAAAATCTCACCATTGGGTAAACCTCAGAGCTCTAGCTCAGGAACAGATATTCCCAACAAAACAAAACTAAACACCCCCCACCCCCATCCCCACCCTCCCCAAAAAGAAAACAACAAAAAGACAAACAAAATATTCCCAGCCTACAACACAACCACAATAAAAGCCAAAAAATAAAACATAACAAAAAACACAAACAAACCCAAAACCAACGTAAAATGAAAAAAAAACACTCAGCACATAATCACATAGGGTTTTTTTGTTTTGTTTTTCTTTGGTTTTATCTAATAAGAGAGTTACATAAATACCCTAATGATAAAAAATGCAACAATAAACACATTCTGACAACATGAACATTGATAACATGAAGCAGATCAGTGTACTGTGGTCATTTTATCAAAGACTTACCCAATGCTTTGTCTTCATGGAAGACTTGTCTTGCTTTTCAACTCAGTTGTTCTGCCATATAGAATTAGCTGCTCATACACAGTACTAGGGTTTATTATGTATATTGACCTGTGTATGTTGAACTTTTCCACTTCCACTACATCTAAACCATGTTTGGTGGTGGCTTGTGTGCCAGTTTTTCTGATGAGACAGTAAACTAAGCGTCCAGGTGCAGCCTACGTTTAGCAGGCAAAAAAAGAGCAACAGAACAGTTGTTTCTGGCAAAGTTCTGTAGGGAAAAACTCACTCTCTAAGAGAAAGAAGTATTTAAGGAGACATAAAAAATACAAAATGAACAGGCGGCACTGCTCTCATGGGGATACATTTACTCCAGAGACAGCAGCCTAAATTTGATGCAGAGAAGTCCTCTGTAGCTGGATGGGGTATGATAAACTACATATACAAACTGTTTCACAGGAAGCAACCAATTGTAACACTCACCCCCCCCCCCCCCCTCTCTCTCTCTCAGCCCCTAGGTGAATTGGGTGCGTAAGTGCCTGGTCTTCTCCTGTGCTTGTAACTTTGCACCTGGTCTGCCCACTGGTCTCAGCCAACACATTCCCACTTCAGAGCAGCTCAGTTCATTGTGTAGGCTACATGCTGGGTATATTCACGTTTCTGCAACACACCAAATGTTGACATGAATTATGGGATCTTTAACATGTAGTCTATAGATAGATGATCTTCTGGATTTGCATATACATGAAGGGAATTTCAGCACTGGCAGGTATGCACCTGAAGTTGACATGGAAGATCGTAAAAATCCCCACTCTTAATCCACCATTCCCCGTGGGGATGATGGAGCCTGTAAGTATAAATAGCATCCCCACCTTCTAGAAATTCTGTGCTAGGAATTCCCTCTTTTTTACTCCTTTCTTTGTTTTGCCTTGCTCCTTTTTTCTTGTCTTGTATATTTTCTGCCTTCCTTGGTCCATTCTCCTGCCTTTTATCCAGAAAAAAAGCTTCAAAGATTTTCTCTCCCATGCCAAAGTTGGATGTGCTAGGCCTGACTTGTCAGGTGCTTAATGGCAGCACAGTGCATTATTGCTTATATGACAGATAACAATAATTGCTGTCTGAGTGTTCAGTGATAAGCAAAGAAGAAAGAATCCACCAGACATCAAAGCTGAGATTTGAACCCACAACTTCTAAACCCTGTCAAACAGTCATAACCACTCAGCTTTACCATCTGTCTGACATGTGTCTAAAACAACAACACAATGTTGACCAGTTCTACACACACACACCTGAAGAGAACCAAATACAAGCCTATACACTCCAAGTACAGGCTATATTCAACAAATAACACACTTCATAACTTTTATATAGAAGAAAAATAAAAACAAAGAAACCAACCAACCTAAACAAACAGATAAACATCCCTCCCCAAAAAAAAAGAAAAAAAAGAAAAAAAAAGAGACAAAACTGGCCATAGGTATTCTTTACACAGCAGCTTTGCTGGCTTAGCACATCTAAAAGGACAGTGTGTCCTTCCTGACGTGTCTCCTAAGCTGCCTGCTTCATTGTCCCATTAAATCATAGCAGTGCAGGAAGAGCAGGCACGGTAGGTTGCAGCGTGTAAAAGGCTACCCCTTTATCTAGATCATCGTAAACATCTCGTCAGAGGGGAGGATGGGGCAGTTTTATAGGTTCTGCTTCGTTGGCCTGTAGGGGAAATGGCTACAAACTACACACTGACTCTGGGCTGGCTACATGACAAACGATGGATGCTCAGATAACTATGGAGGTATGACAGGTGTTCCCATGACTGAACATTGGGCTTAAGACTTGTACTCTCAAGGATGTAGCTGGGGATTAAGAGAAAATAACTACAAAAGTGGTTGGACTCTTCTCTGTGTTTTGGTTAGATCACTCTGATGTGTTGGTCATTTTGCTGGTGATAGCAGCTGTCACCTTGAAAAAAAGACATTTTTGTCAGGCCTTTCCTACCTTGTTCCTGTGTCAAATCTCAAAACAGGTCATGAGTTTTAAGCTAGTTGAAAGAGAATTCTGACCCTCTGGGTTTTTTGAGCCACTACCACTGAGGTACCCGTTCAAGGGGACTTTTTTCCCCCCTGAAGTTGACATCAGTACCCACTCCACTTGCCCTGAAATTCCTTCAGATGAGACTTTAAAATGTGTGCAAATGCAATCAGATCATCTTGTGCACAGGTTAAAACCTACTCCAACATTTAGAAGAGTAGGACATTGCATGACTGCGGAACAGATGACAACATTTAAAAAATCTGCACACTGGTGCCGGGTTTAGACATGCTCTCTGAAGCTGGAATGTGGCTACCTAATGGTGAGAAAAAAAAAAAGTTGCAAGGAAAAATCTCACCATCTCACAGGAGCTCTGGTCCAGGATTGAAAAAAAAAAGAGACAGAATAATGTGAAGCAGAGATAGGTGAAAGAACACATTGAAGGTTAAGGAAAAATTGTAGACTGCACAGAAGAAGAAGAAGGGAAGAAAGGAGAAAAAAAAAAAAAAGCTAAGTATACCGTAATGATTATTAAAAGGGGTGGTGGTGGTAAATACACAGATGGTACTGAAAAAAAAGAAAAATAATAATAAAGACAATGGATCTTCATAACAAAAGTCAGAAACTCCACCCTTTCTTTCAGTGTTCTCAATCTTCACCTTTAATCACTGCGTTTCATACATCCACCCCAACACTCCCTTCACGACTTAACATCCACACACACACACACACACGCACCACACACACACACACACACACACACACACACACACACACACACACACACACACACACACATTCTCTCTCTCTCTCTGTTCTGTTCTCTCTCTCTCTCACTCTGTCTGTCTGTCTGTCTGTCTGTCTGTCCGTCCTGTCTGTCTGTCTGTCTGTCTGTCTGTCTGTCTGTCTGTCTGTCTTCTGTCTGTCTTCTCTTCTGCTCTGTCTTCTTCTCTCTCTCTCTCTCTCTCTCTCTCTCTCTCTCTCTCTCTCTCTCTCTCTCTCTCTCTCTCTCTCTCTCTCTCTCTCTCTCCCCCTACTCCTCTCTTCTCCCGTCATCCCTTTCTATCCAACCTACTAGCAAAAGCAAGTACACTCAAGCCCCCACCCCCACCCCGCACCCCCCCCCGCACCATACCCCCCATCCCCATCCCACCCCTATGTATCCAGATCGATGGCCAATAAGCGAAGATCGATACGGGCTGCTGACTCTCCCGGACCCGGTAGGCTTATTGAATAAGGCACAAATCCCACTCCTAATCTCTTCGGGACAGGAGGCGGTAGGGAGGGAGGGAGGAGGGACGGGTGGGGTGGGGTGGTGACGGGGAGAGAGAGAGAGAGAGAGAGAGAGAGAGAGAGAGAGAGAGAGAGAGAGAAGAGAGAAGAGAGACAGAGAGAAGAGACAGAGCAGAGACAGAGAGACAGAAGACAGACAGACAGACAGAGGGACACAGAGAGACAGAGACAGAGAGAGCAGAGACAGAGACAGAGACGAGGGCCAGAGAGGCTTGAGTATCTTTGGAGAGAGAGAGAGAGAGAGAGAGAGAGAGAGAGGAGAGAAGAGAAGAGACAGAGACAGAGACAGAGACAGAGAGAGAAGAGAGAGAGAGAGAGAGAAGAGAGAGAAGAGAGAGAGAGAGAGAGAACGAACAAGGGCTGGGAATGAATGAGACTGGAATGGGAGAGATGGGGGGGGGAGGGGGAAGGAGAGGGAGAGAGGGGAGTAGGAAGGTGGTGGAAGGCAGGAGAGGGGGGTAGGAGGGTGGGTGACACACACACACACACACACACACACACCACACACACACACACACACACACACACACACACACACTGGTAGTATATTGACCCAGCCTTCAAGCAAACGTGCGTCAGCCGCGTTGCACGTGTCGTAAATTGTCCTGACCCTTGGTCAATACCGTGGGCACTGCTGGGTCAGGGAGGCAGGCTGTGGGGATTTGCAGGGCTGGGGCCTCCCGGGGCCACCCGGACGTGCCGTCGCTCTGCTTTGGGGGGTCTAGTGGGTGGAGGTCGGGGGTAGGGGTGGGGGGTGGGGGTTGAACGTTGAGCTGGCATAACATGACAAGGCACGACAAAATTGATTTCAAAAATTCGGTTGTAGGGGGGTAAGGGTGTGTGGGGTGAGGGTGGGGGAGGTGGGTGGTGGTGGAGGGGGGTGGGGGGGGGGGGAGAAGAGGTGGTTTGGGAGTTTAGGGAGTGGGGGTGGGGGTGAGGGGGAGGGGGTGGGAGAGGAGAGGTGATTTGGGGGTTTAGGGGGTGGTGGGTGGGGATGGTGGGGGTGGCGGGGGTGGGGTGGGTGCAGATAGAGGGTATTACGTGATATTATTTTCAAAAACTCAAATCAGATTGATATATAAAGTGTTACATGCAATTTGCATGTAAATCTCTTACAAACACGTTTCAAATTTACATAAATGCATCGTGTAAGAAAAACAATTTGAAAACACAAAATCATTTTTACATAAATGTTATGTATTGCATTATCTATCTATTCTATCTATCTATCTATCTATCTATCTATCTATCTATCTATCTATCTATCTATCTATCTATCTATCTATCTATCTCTCTATCTATCTACTCTCTTATCATTATCTAGTCTATGTATCTATCTCTCTATCTATCTATCTGTCTGTCTGTCTGTCTGTCTATCTATCTATCTATCCCGTAGTCTGGCGACCGTGGGTGCACCCCCGAAGACTTGACAACCAGTTTTCTCCATTCCTCTCTCTGTTGTGCCTTTCTCAGGGTTTTGTTGAGTTCTAGGCCTATCATCTCGCTGATGTTGTCCTCCCATCTCTTCCAAGGAAGAGATGTATGGCAAAGAACAATTTTTAAAAAAATACCAAGGATCTACCTACATATTGCTTGACACAATGTCAAAACAGAACTGACTTTGATATAAAGTGTTACACATTTAGTGTCAACATTTCTAAAACACGAACCAAAATCTACAGAGAGCTAACGTATTGCATGTAACAATGAAAAAGAAAACAAATAAAGGAATCCAATTGACATAAGTGTTACAGGATCCATGAGAATTGTTTCAGAACACAGTTTTTAAATGGTTGTATAGGTGCAGGGAAATAATGATTGACAAATTTGTCCCATTAACCACGAAGATTTGACAGCATAGTCTTAAGAAATCTAAAACAAAAACAAAAAAAGTGCAGGGGGTGTGGGGTGTGAAGGGAAATTAGGAGACAGCCAACTTTCAACTGTTGAAAGATCGAAGAGGGGGGAGGGAGAGGGGTGAAGGACAATTAGGAAACATCCAAATTTCAACGGTGGAAAGATCGAAGGAAAGGGGAAGGGGGAGAGAGGAGGCGAAGGGGAGGGAGGGGGGAAGGTTTTAATTAAAATGCATTCATTATCACCCTGCCGAAATGGACAAAGCGTGTAAGCAGAAGTTTACGCACAGAAAAAGTGAACTCAATGCGAACACCTTTGGGAATTTATTTTTGCCGGTTAAATGTTACTAGTGTCGTCTTCTGGACCTGAGGGAATGGGGAAAGAGGATAAGCTGAAGGAATGAGCATTCTCTGCAACACTCCACCCCACCCCACCCCACTCCACTCTCTCTCTCTCTCTCTCTCTCTCTCTCTCTCTCTCTCTCTCTCTCTCCTCTCTCTCTCTCTCTCTCTCTCTCTCTCCTTCGGATGAGACTTTAAACCGAGGCCCCGTGTGCGAACGCACGCAGAACATCTTGCGCACACGTTAAATCCTGTTCCGCTTTTCGTAAGAGTAGGCCATCGTGTGCCGGTGGGAACAGATGACAATATTTACAAAACTGCATACACACGGGGACCGGATGAAAAAAAGCATATGATTGCTTATTCTGTTATCCTCGATATAAAATAATAAATAAATAAATAAATAATAAATCTCTCTCTCTCTCTCTCTCTCTCTCTCTCTCTCTCTCTCTCTCTCTCTCTCTCTCTCTCTCTCTCTCTCTCTCTCTCTCTCTCTCTCTCTCTCTCTCTCTCTCTCTGTGTCTATGACTCAGTATTTAATATGCGCATAAAAAAGTGTGTGTATAGATCATTTTGAATATCCAAAAAGGAGCAAAACAGGGTTGTTTATATAAGTCCCCAATTGTTTTCCCTTTAAAAAAAAATCAACGAATTAGCAGTTAAATTGTGAAGAAAAGGCAGGCATGGACTTCAAATTATCCATGAAGCTTTTAAGATAATTTTTTGGTTACTGTTTACAGAGGATGTTGTTCTTCTGTTCAGGACAGTCACCGGCATACACAATTAGTGGGTGTGTTTTCATAGGAAGATGCAGATCGCTTGAATTCAGCTGTGAACATTGACGAAACAAAGATGATGATTTTCTAGTTGGGAGAACATTCATTTTGTCAGCGCATGCATGATAAGAAAAAAAAAGTGGTGGAACGGCAATACTGAGTGAGAATAGGGCTTTGGTTTGTTGGCTGTATAAGATTCAGCGGTATACAAAGTCTGTACCAATAATAATGATGATGACAATAATAATAATAACAATAATAATAATAACAATAATAATAATAACAACAACAACACTACTACTACTACTACTACTACTACTACTACTACTACTACTACTACTACTACTACTACTACTACTACTTATCATCATCATCATCATCATCATCATTGTCATCATTGTCATCATCATCATTGTTCTAGAACCGATTTCGAACAGAAGAAAAGCAGGCAGGAAAGGAGTACGTCTTCCAATTTTTCTGGTGGGGGCTTTCATTTTTTTGTTTTTGTTTGTTTGGGGGGAGGGTTGGGGTGGAGGGGGGGTGTTCGTTATATTTTTTAAATTTATTTTTTAAATTTTTTTTTAGCTTGGACATAACATTACACATCCAGACCCACTGCCTTATTTGGCACTCCCCTCCCCTGCCCCCCTCCATCCTAACCACCATCCATCCATCATGGTGCAGGCTGCTTGCTGGCTGGGTGACGTCAGTCACTCACTCCCTAGCTGATGATGTATGTAGCATGCTTGCGTCACTCTGAGCTCATCAGCTTGCCACGCTAGGCTAGGCTAGGCCCTATAGCGGCACACTTGACAGCAGAACCCCAAAAGGCCACGCACGTACGTACGTGGATCGTCCCATGCACGAGCAAGCACGCACAATCCGGATGAAATTTGGTTTCGCAAGAATGAACGAATGTGAGGAAGACAGGGGACTGGGGGAGATTTGTCCTCCCTTTAACCACAGGCTGTGAAGCCGGCCTGCCCCTTAATGACTAGGCCCTTTGCTAAATGACCCGCTATACAACACTGGGGGACGAACGTGTCAAGCTTTAACAGTCCTCCAGTCTGATCCAACGCAAAGTGTTACAACTGCTAGTCTAGTAAAGTAAGATCTGGACACTTTGAGTGCAAAGTTAAATTACCTGTATGGAAAAGATGGTGGCGTATGATTTTATCGCGATTTTTTGGTGGTTTTCTTCACTTTTTTTCTTCAGATTAATTGTTTTGTAGCAGTAATGGTGGTTTTCTTTTTCAAAGAAATAGTTTTGTAGCAGTAACTGTGGGGGTTTTTTTTGTTTGTTTTTTTCAAAGAAATGGTTTTGTAGCAGTTTAACTGTTTAAAGTCTGATTGGGGTTTTGTTTTTGCTTTTTTCAAAAACTTTGGTCAGTTTTTTTTTTTTAAGTTCTCGACACTGTTGTTTCAAAATAACGTATTTTGCCCTAAAAGTTTGTACTTTATCGTGTGATGTGAATGTATGAAAAGCTATTTTTCTATTTGGAAAGATCACACATACAATGTCATAAAAATAACATAATTGTTTTAAGTACTTGTGTTTTTGTGGATTTTTCTTCCAAGTTCTTATTACTTTCACAGGGTGCTTTCCACAAAATATGGGATGTTGTTGTGCGTTCCCCAGCTTAACACTTTGGAGGTCACCCAGAATGCGTACTCTGACTCACTCATTCCACCTGGGAATCACTGTGAGATTGAAATTGCACACTGAATGAGGAGTTTACATGTATGACTTTTCAAGTACCTCACCCATGCAGGCAGCCATACTCAGACTTCAGAGGAAACATAATTATGGGATGATGATGGTTGTGAACATTGACAAAATGTATGGATGGCTAGTGGAACAGATTGAGATGGTAAACATTCCAGCGGTTGTAGAATGTTTCCAGTTTCCACAAGCATATGTCTGCCTCCATCTTATGCTCATTATTCTCCTTTTACCCCTTATTTCTGGAGTTGATTTTCTCGAGTATGAGTAAAGGCTGTATGGTGTGTGTGTGTGTGTGTGTGTGTGTGTGTGTGTGTGTGTGTGTGTGTGTGTGTGTGTGTGTGTGTGTGTGTGTGTGTGGTTGAGAGAGAGAGAGAGAGAGAGAGAGAGAGAGAGAGAGAGAGAGAGAGAGAGAGAGAGAGAGAGAGAGAGAGTGTGTGTGTGTGTGTTGTGTGTGCATGTGTATGCGTGTGTTGTGTTGGGGTTGTGTGTGTGTGTGTGTGTGTGTGGTGTGTGTGTGTGTGTGTGTGTGTGTGTGTGTGTGTTTTCATCACATTCTCCTTTTTTCAGGGTGAGATGGGGGATATTTTACATCATAGTTCCAGCTGTACCATGATATTTGACAAGAGGTTTTAAAAAAAATTATCATTTTTCTTTCAAGAAGAGACAACAGAGGAAGAAGGGAAATCTTAAAACGTGAACTCAGCTAATGAACAGCTAGATATGAAGTGTTTACAACTTTGTGGGATTTGATTTTAATGCCAGATCGAGACAACCATGGTGTCATAGTGCTGTTTCGTTTTGATTAAATATCTTTTTTTTTGGAAGCACATCTCCCTCCTCTCTTTACACACACACACACACACACACACACACACACACACACACACACACACACACACACACACACACACACACCACACACACACAACACACCCCCCCCCCCCACACACACACACACACCACACACCACACCACAACACAACACACACACACACACACACACACACACCACAAAAAACGTGACTTTTTCAACCCTTGTTACATTTTGCGCTGTACTGTGTCTGTCCCAGCAGTAAGACATGAACCCAATCTTCTGCCTCAAGCCAACCAACCAAACCAACCAACCAAGCCAGTCAGTCAAGCCCCGTAAATAACACCTCAGTCTTCACTCTTCTTCTTCTTCTTCTTCGTTGTCGTCGTCCGCCGCCGCCGCCAGCAGGTGCGCTACAAAGGCAAGGGCTCACAAATAGATGCGTAAGAGTCCCTACGTCGACACAACAAGCCCTTACCTCCTTCCAGCTGGGATGCACCGCACGAACTTGAAGGTGACTGGTTATCCTGCCACAGACACCCGCGGTTAAGCTACAAACCCAGGGTGGTAAAATGCATGCCAAAGGACAAGAGGAAGGAGTGCGGGTGAGAGGTGTAAGGGGTGGCGGGGTGGTGGGGTGTGTGGGTGGGTGGGTGGGGGGGTGGGGTTGGGGGGGGTTGAGATGGGGTAAGTCCTTGCATCTGACTAATTTGTGGGGGGGGGGGGTAAGACCCGTTTTCAGAGAAGGTTTTTTTCTTCTTCTTCTTCTTCTCTCTCTCTCTCTCTCTCTCTCTCTCTCTCTCTCTTCTCTCTCTCTCTCTCTCTCTCTCTCTCTCTCTCTTCCCCCCTCCTCTCTCTCTCTCCTCTCTCCCCCCCCCCCAATGGCCTTCCGCCCTCTTACGAGCCTGCCACGTTCCGACTTCCCCAAAGTAAAGAGCATTCTCTGGTTTCGTCTTTTCATCGCTTTGATTCAAGAAACAGGCTCCCTCCCTCCCTTAGCCTCTTGGAGTTTAATTGACTAGAAAGTACTTTTTCTAACAGTGTGAGGCCCAGTACGTCTTTGTTGAAGCGTTGCCTGGTAAAAGAATGTCACGAGAAACAGTACATACAGGTTGAGAAATAGGTAACAGAAAGAAGTTCGATTCTTTTTTTCCCCCGTTTTCATCCTTATAAT
>CM060316.1:67256493-67261493 GCA_030674155.1 Stramonita haemastoma
ATCAGTTATGGAAAAAAATACGCAAGCTTTAACTTTGAATTTTTTTTTTTTTAGAATAGAAAGACAAAAAAGGGATGGGTAAAAAAATCACCAAAATCTCTTCCAAAAATGACAGTTCAGTAATCTACTTTCACATTACTACACTCTCCTCATTTTTCGCCCATGGCTGAACCCCCCCCCCCCCCCCCCCCTCCAAATGATGGCCTCCATAAACTTGGGCAGGTTGTAGATGAGGAGCCATCATACGCTGATAATAATGATCTGTCACAGTCACGACCACTGCTGCTTTTAACAGAACTTGTAACCTCCCCCCCACACTCCTTTCTCTCCTCCTCCCCCTCCCCCAAACTCCTTTCTTTCCGCACGACACCTTACGTCAGAAGATAGCAAACGCACGTCACGCAAACGGTCGTGACGACTGCAAGTTTTCCTAGCGTGAAAGGAGAAAACTTTGGCGTCCGTTCACGCTTAGGCTACTGTTGTGTTGGAGATAGACATAGCAAGTGTGTCCGTCCGGTGGTTGGTTGCATACTTATCAGCAGCAGTGGTCCTAGCTTCTTTCTGTGGCTTTGCTTGGCTGCAGTGTTACGCCTGGTTCTTAGGTGCTTGGGTTTAGTTCAGATTTGATGAGTTGGATGTAGTAAAGGATCTCCCCTCCGCAGAAACTGGGGGAAAAAACCCACAACAAAACCATCCAAAGGCTAGGAGTCTTTTCTTCACCTCTGTCAGTTAATAATTCACTCACACACGCACACACGCGCATACACACACACACACACACACGCACACACGCACGCATACACACACACACACACACACACACGCACACTCACACACATGTACAAGTAGGCCCTCGCAAATGAGCTGGTCCATTAGCACATGTGTGTGTATGTGAAGTTTCTGTTAGGCCCTAACAGGAAAGAGCTGACAATTAGGACCTACTAATCCTTTAGAGGTACACTAAATCTAGTTTTGTTGTTGTTTTTTTTCCTTTCCCCCCATCATTCCCACAAGATACTCTTTGCTGTTGGCAAAATTAGGCAAGGCAAGGTGGGGCAGGACAAGGCAAGGTACAGTAGGGCAGGTCAAGGCAGGGTATGGCAGGCAGGCAGGGCAAGGCAGGGCAGGGCAAGGCAAGGTAGTGTTGAGCAGGGCAGGGCAAGGAATGTTTAGGACTCTTCCATTTTGGTACAGGAGCTAAACAGGATTTGCCTCCAGTCTGTCCTGCATTGCAGGAGGGCGCTATTCCAGTCTGAACGATAAAGATATTTGCTTCTCTCTCTCTCTCTCTCCTCTCTCTCCATCTCTCTCTCTCTCTCTCTCTCTCTCTCTCTCTCTCTCTCTCTCTCTCTCCTCTCTCTTCTCTCTCTCTCTCTGCGCTGGCAATTTGAAGACCCAGGTTCCAGTCTGGTTGAGGAAATTTTCTTCCTAGAGTTAACATCAGTGCTGACTCCACTCTCCCCAAAAAGTCCTTCGGATGAGACTTTAAACCGAGGCCCCGTGTGCGAACGCACGCAGAACATCTTGCGCACACGTTAAATCCTGTTCCGCTTTTCGTAAGAGTAGGCCATCGTCTGCCGGTGTGAACAGATGACAATATTTACAAAATTGCATACACACGGGGACCGGATGAAAAAAAGCACATGATTGCTTATTCTGTTATCCTCGATATAAAAGAATAAATAAAATCAAATCTCTCTCTCTCTCTCCTCTCTCTCTCTCTCTCTCTCTCTCTCTCTCTCTCTCTCTCTCTCTCTCTCCTCTCTCTCTCTCTCTCTCTCTCTCTGGTGGTAAATGAGGGCCGACACCGCTTTGGCACTGGAGACTCCAAGTCCTTCCCACTCCTGCTATCTCCACGTGCTGCTGCCTGGGTAACGCTAACAGGAGAAGTTGAGGCTATCAATCAGATGCTTATGACAAACTTAGGGGACTGGACACCTCAGTGGTCACACCACTGGCTTTCCCAAAGCCAATGTTAAGCAGCACCGAACGTGGTTACCAACTGGATGGGTGACCGTTTATGCACCTTGGCGTCAGTCCCCCAGTTCACCCAGTTGTACATGGGTACCTGTCCTCTCTAGGGTCAGGAAAGGTAAAGCAGCAAGGGAGAGGAAATAGGTGCCACCCTCAATACGCTGGCCCCTAGAGAAGCTGAGGTCTCTGATGCCTCGCTCCCCTACGACCGCCTAGGTTATGGAACACCTTTACTTTTGCCTTGTTCCAAGGACACCACACAGACCTGTTCCATCAAGATTGGTTTGGGAGGCAGAAACAGAGCTACCTACAGGGTGACGTGACATTCTCTGTTTCTTTTTCTTTGTTTGGTGTAACACTCACTGATTATGGCTGAAACATAGTTATGCCACTGATTCAGAACACGAGTAGACCCACTTCTGCTCACTTCCATCCACCCTGTTTTCAAACTATTTCTTACCATGAATTCTGTCCCTCGACTTAAGCGAATTCTTAGTTTCGTCGGAAGAATACCCCCAATATGACCCAGGCAGCACACAGTCCCAGTACTATAACTACCAACACAGGCTGGGAGTGACTGACTGTATCAGGCACCAAAAGACAGATCGATAAAAACGGGGACTTTTTGGTCCTTTTTAGTACTGCCCATATTCCAGAACTCTAAGAGAAATAAGCCCCAGAAACGATTGGACGCCGCCGAGAAATTCAGTCCTGAGTGGCGAGCCATAAAATTGGCAGCACGCATGCATTTGCATAATGTATGAGTGGCCGATTAGGCAGATAGGCTGCCAACGCCGAATTGGCCAACCCGGTGCGACAAAACTCATTTCCACGCTCGGCGACAGGCTACGTAATTGGCCGAATCCTCCCGGCATTAATGTTGCCGCGTTCACTTTGCCATCGTCTTTTTTCCTCTCTCTCTCTCTCTCTCTCTCTCTCTCCTCTCTCTCTCTCTCTCTCTCTCTCTCTCCTCCTCTCTCTCTCTCTCTCTCTGTGGCTCTTCAACTTGGTAAGGATCACCACGACGATTTTTTTTTTTTGTGCCACTCTCTCTCTCTCCTCTCCTCTCTCTCTCTCTCTCTCTCTCTCTCTCTCTCTCTCTCTCTCTCTCCCCGTGTGTCTCCTTTTGCTCTTGACAAGGCATTTTTGTTCCGTGGGCTGAGATTCTGTGAGTGTTCCTTTGCCTTGATTATTCTGGGCACAGCTAGATCTAGCTAGCTCGCTCCCAGTAGCTCTCTCTTTACTTCTTTCTTCCTGGCTTCGCGCTTCTCAAGTCGCCTTGGTCCTTTTCACAGAGACAGAGAGAGACGTTGCTTCTTCTTCTTTTTCTTTTTACCTTACCGGTCCGCCTTCGTTGCAGGTTTTTCTTGCTCTTCCGTTCTTCCACGCGTTTCCTTTTGTTTGTTTTGGGTCTTCTCTTCCTTTTTTTGTCTTTTTGTGTTCTTGCTGTCTTTCTGTTTCTCTGTCTGTCTCTGTCTGTCTGTCTGTATCTGTCTGTCTGTCTGCCTGTCTATCTGTCTGTCTGTCTGTCTGTCTGTCTGTCTGTCTCTGTCTGTCTGTGTCTCCCTCTCTCTCTCTCTCTCTCTCTCTCTCTCTCTCTCTCTCTCTCTCTCCCCTCTCTCTCTCCCCCCCCCCCTCTCTCTCCCCCCTCTCTCTATCCCCCCTCTCTCTCTTTGTTCCTTTTGCTGCTTCTTTGTCGTCACTGGCTCCTATGTTGTTTCTGGGAGTTTTCTTTTTCTTCTAGTTGTCCATCCAACTTCGTGCTGATGGTTTGAACCTTCCTATGACCTTCCTAGCATGCAGCCACAC
The DNA here is from genome assembly GCA_030674155.1 of Stramonita haemastoma. Taxonomy (NCBI): domain Eukaryota; kingdom Metazoa; phylum Mollusca; class Gastropoda; order Neogastropoda; family Muricidae; genus Stramonita; species Stramonita haemastoma. The sequence goes on from CM060316.1 coordinate 67,260,277, forward strand.
AGTATATCATCATTATTACACTCACATGCGCTTTCGTGTACACACACACACACACACACACACACACACACACACACACACACACACACACACACACACACACACACACACACACACTGAGACAAGATTACAAGGGGGGGGGGGGGGGGGGGGGGGGGGGGGGGGGGAGGAAAGGGAGGGAGGGCAATACAAAAAAACAAAAACTCTTACCTCCGACCCCCCCTCCCCCCCCTTTCTAATGTACATTGTCAACACTTGAACCTATATAACAGGTGAATTTTTTTTTTTTTTTGAAAAATCTGGGAAAACCCGCTTTTGTTGTTGGTTGTGGTTGTATTATAGTCCCAGCGGATATATCCGATTTAGGGCCTGTGGTAACCCCAAGACATCCCACTTTGGCAGCGCTGGCCCTCCTAAAAATAGTACAATTCTTGAAGCAACAGTGCTATGCCAGCAATAGCATGATGATAATTATGTGAAAATCAGCAGAAAATGTTCCGACTTTATAGAAGCTACTACATGACCTAGAAGCTTAAGGTGGAGCGCAGCCAACCGTAAACGTGAGGAGAAGACTTTATTAATCACTACTTTAACTGTATTATCATTATTATTATTATTATTATTATTATTATTATTATTATTATTATTATTATTATTATTATTATTATTATTATTATTATTATTATTAGAAATAGTGGTAGCAGGAGCTGGTATGGCAGTGTTGATTAGGCTCGATTCTCAGTAATCGACGTAGAATAAAGATAAAGGTGTCTTATAACCTATGTGGTGGTAGGGGAGCGAGGCATCAGAGACCCCTGCTTCTCTAGGGGCCAGCATATTGAGGGCGGCGCCCATCTCCTCTCTCTCGCTGCTATACCTTCCCTGACCCTACAGAGGGCAGGTACCCATTTATAGCGGGGTGAACTGGCGGACTGTATTGAAGCCAAGGCGCGCAAACGGTCACCCATCCAATTGGTAACCACGCTCGATGCTGCTTAACCTTAGCTTGGGGAAATCGAGTGCTCTGACCACCGAGCTATCCCGTCCCCCTAGAATAAATAATATATATATGCAAAATAATTGAGGGGGTTTGTTTGATTGGTTGGATCCGATATTTGTTTTCTTGTTTTTGCCTTTTGCTCGTTTTGGGGTTGAGGGGGAGGGGGGTTGCCATGTTACTATAATCTATCTATCTATCTATCTATCTATCTATCTAT
>CM060316.1:67266493-67278993 GCA_030674155.1 Stramonita haemastoma
AGAGAGAGAGAAGAGAGAGAGAGAAGGGGTGTGGGGTATGGGTAGGATAAGGAGAAAGAGATAGGGTGAGAGGTTGGGGGCGGAGAGGAGGGAGGAGGGAGGGAGGGAGAGGGGGAGAAGGAAACGGGGTGATGTAACAGAGTCTGTTGAATGAAATGGTGGGTGGACAGACTTTTTCATTCATAAAGCAATTCCACTGCAGTTGTGGCTGCACACCCCAAGTATAGAAAGACAGCGCGCGCACACGCACGCTCACAACACACACACACACACACCACACACACACACACGCACGCACGCACGTAAGCACACACACACACACACACATACACAGACACACACACACACACACACACACACATACACACACACACACACAGAGTCTTTGGGATGAGACTATAAACCAAGGCCCCGTAAGCGAAGGTACGCAGAACGTCTTGCGCACCACGTTGAATCATGTTCTGCTTTTCGAAAGAGTAGGCCATTGTGTGCCAGTCGGAACAGATGACTAAATTTACCAAACCACATACACACGGGGACTGGATGTTAAAAAAAAAAAAAAAAAGCACACGAGTGCTTTTTCCAGTATCTTCGATATAAAAGAATAAATAACACACAACAACAACAACAACAACAACAACAACCCTCCATTGTTATAGACAACAGTCCACCATCAGCGTCCGGGTATTTTTTTTTTCTTCTTACAGATTTGTTTAAGGTTACACTCCTGCTCTAGCTTGTGGTTCATGTAGTATCTTCTATATAGATCTAGAGTAATAGATCTAGTCAGGGGGAAAATGTGCTGATTTTCACAGATTAAAAAAAAACCCCAAAAAACTATGAAAAAGAATGCACTGTGTCCTTTTTGGGCCCAGCATTGTGGACCTAGAGCGGTACCAGGTTGTCACGAGGAAGGTGGAAATGATCATCATTAATGACCATTGCTTGTGTTCCTTCCTACAGTGTTGACCCCCGCATAATATTGTGGTCAAGAAGCTATCAGAGGACAAAGGACTGAGGAGGGAACAGTATTTGCTCCCCCCCCCAAAAAAAAAAAAAAAAAAAAAATAAAATAAAATAAAACCTACCAAATTTGTGCAAAACACACAGAATTCAGTTTGAGTCAGCGGCTAGTCTTTCACAAGATGTGGTGTTTATTTCTGTGGATACCTCCTTTAGTCCGTGAGGTATAAATGCAAAACTTGATAGATCTATAGGAAAACAGTAAGGAAAACGTGGCAAAAATTAAACGTGGTGTGTAGCCTACAGGTTTTGAGATTGTTTTGTTTTGTTATTGGTGGTTGTGAGTGTGTGTGTGTGTGTGTGTGTGTGTGTGTGTGTGTGTGTGTGTGTGTGTGTGTGTGTGTGTGTGTGTGGTGTGTGTGTGTCCTTTTATTCTTTCTCTAAAATCTTGTTCTTTATCTTTCCTCGTTAAGATAAAATGCACGTGTCTTGAAGAGATTTTCGTAGCTCTGCGTAGGAATAGAGTGCGAACGTGACTGAGTGGGTGTAAGCTTGCAGGAAAGCGGGCGCGTGCGTGCGTAAGTGTGTGCGCGTGCATGTTTGTGCGTGTGTGTTTAGTGTTGGTGGTGGTGATGATGATGGTGTGTGTGTATGTGTGTATGTGTGTATGTGTGTGTGTGTGTGTGTGTGTGTGTGTGTGTGTGTGTGTGTGTGTGTGTGTGTGTGTGTGTGTGTGTTGGTGGTAGTGGTGGTGATGATGATGATGATGTTTTGTGTGTGTATTGGTGGTGATGATGATGATATATAGACTATATATGATGTGTGTATTTAGTGGTGGTGGTGGTGATGATGATGATGATGATGATGATGATGATGATGATGATGATGTGTGTGTGTGTGTGTGTGTTTAGTCTTGGTGATGACGCTCTCTCTCTCTCTCTCTCTCTCTCTCTCTCTCTCTCTCTCTCTCTCTCTCTCTCTCTCTCTCTCTCTCTCTCTCTCTCTCTCTTATATATATATATATATATATGTGTGTGTGTGTGTGTGTGTGTGTGTGTGTGTGTGTGTGTGTGTGTGTGTGTGTGTGTGATTATAAGGTAAGTACTGTCCTGAAATGAGAGACTGATAAATACCAGAAAGGAGGACGCGTGTTCTTCACTGTATGAATAAAGAAATAATTCAAGCATTGAACTGCCGAACAATCGGGGACAAAAATGAATGTATGTATGTTGGTTTCAGCAACAGCTGTCTTTCTGCCTTTTTCTCTGTGTGTGTGTGTGTGTGTGTGTGTGTGTGTGTGTGTGTGTGTGTGTGTGTGTGTGTGTGTGTGTGTGTGTGTGTGTGTCTGTGTCTGTGTCTGTGTGTCTATGTGTCTGTGTGTCTGTCTGTGTGTCTGTCTGTGTGTCTGTCTGTGTGTCTGTCTGTCTCTCTCTGTGTGAACAATTATCTAATGTGCATCGAAGAAATATTCTGAAGTTTTACAGAGGGTCCTTTCGAGACACACACACACACGCGCGCCGCGTCCGCGTGCATAGCGCACACACACACACACACACACACACACACACACACACACACACACACACACACACACACACACACACACACACACACACACTTACACACTTACACACACACACACACACACACACACTCAAACACACACACACACACACACTCAAACAACACACACACACACACACACACGCACGCACACACACACACACACACACACACACACACACACACACACACACACACACACACACACACACACGATAGCTAGACTGGTCGTCAGAGTGTTGCACTTGAGATCTGACGGCCCAGGTTCGAGCCAGCACCCAGACGCACGTTCAAAGGGATTTTCCCCCTGGAGTTAACATCAGTACCAACTGACATCCTTCCCCCCCCCCCCCCCCACTCCCCAATTCTGAAAGTCCTCCGCATGAGTCTGAATCGAGATCCCTTTAGCAAACTCGTGCAGTACACCTTGACTGTGCACATGTTAAAACCTGGTCAGCCTTTCGGAAGAGTAGGCCATTTGTACCGGTGGAAACAGATGGGAAAAAATACAAAAACTTTATGTAGATCTATATGGAGACTGAGTGTAACTAATGCATGCCAGTACTTATTCTTTATCCTAAAAGTTAGAAAGAAACGAAAACAGGTAAATTTATGGGGCACATTTCTTTAATGTTTTCATGGCGACTCAAAGATAGGATCGATTGATCTAGATCTATCAGTTGTGGTTTTCACCTGCAGAATGAGCTGCTCGATCCTGGGCTGTCAATTCGCAAGTGCAACATTCTAACCACTAGGCCATCTCCCCCTTCTCTCTGTCTGTCATGTCCGTCTGTCTGTCTGTCTGTCTGTCTGTCTGTCTGTCTGTCTGTCTCTCTCTCTCTCTCTCTCTCTCTCTCTCTCTCTCTCTCTCTCTCTCTCTCTCTCTCTCTCTGTGTGCAAGCAGGTAAACTGCGCCACCAAGACGGAAACAGGTAAACTAAAAAGTATGAAGAATAAGTGACACAGGCTACCTCTGTTTGGCCTTCATATCTGTTGCTGTATACATGAAAATCGATCGAAATCAAGGATGTGAGTCATGTACGGAAGCTTTACAAAACCCAAACTCCATAAAGATGTATAGATTATGCCTGATAAAACGGAAAATATGAAAAATATTGTGCCCTACATGTCGACAAAACTGCAACTTAAATTGGAATGAGTGAATCTGTCACCCAATTTCTTGATAAAATCGACCCTTACAACATTTGAACGGAAACAGTGTGAAAATATCTTCCATATTTAATAGGTCACAGAAAAGAAGACGTGATTTGAATAAAGGATGGTCAAGGTATGACTGTGCGCTTTCATTATTAGGAATGGGAAGAAGACTGTCAACTGTTCATTCACCTGAACAGGACAGCTCAGAATTAAACCGACTTTATGAAACCTGCCTATGTTTGTCAGCGTTACCCGAATGTCGCTGTGGTGTGGATGTGCTGGCAGCAAGGCTATGCTCCGAGCGACAGCCAATGCTGCCTGCATTCCCCTTTATTCAATTACATCATATCAAAATTCCATCACGGTAAGAGGAATAGAGAGGTGTTACACAGAGAGAGAACCAGCAATAAGGAATAATAACGAATAACACCAAAAAGAAACCTCGTCACACCACCAGAGAGAGAGAGAGAGGGGGCGAATAGATTAGATTGAAATCCCCCCAAGCGTTCCACTTCACGGCCGCAGGAAACGGAAATGCCTCATTGCGTATGCGCATGCACGTTTGGCGTTCCGTCTCGGGGGAAGGTGAAAAGCCCTCCATTGGCTACAGTTATGCAGGAGAATGTTCTTTGCAGGCGCTTCGCCACCCACCGCGTCTCTCTCCAGCCCGCCCAGACCACAAATCTCGGGAGGCCCTGTCGACAACAGAGGGTCGGTGGACGCCGACTGTTTGCGCCATTTGGGCGGCCTTTGATCCCCGCGTTTGCCAAGGTGAAGACTCCAAACACAGCAGAGGGACAGAGAGAGAGAGAGAGAGAGAGAGAGAGAGAGAGAGAGAGAGAGAGAGAGAGAGACTCAAACACAGCGGACAGAGAGAGAGAGAGAGAGAGAGAGAGAGAGAGAGAGAGAGAGAGAGAGAGAGAGAGAAGACTCAAACACAGCGGACAGAGAGAGAGAGAGAGAGAGAGAGAGAGAGAGGGACTCAAACACAGCAGAGGGACAGAGAGAGAGAGAGAGAGAGGACTCAAACGCAGCAGGGGACAGAGAGAGAGAGAGAGAGAGAGAGAGAGAGAGAGAGAGAGAGAGAGAGAGAGAGAGAGAGAGAGAGAGAGAGCAAAGCCCCCCCCCCCTCCCCCCCAAAAAAAAAGCGCTTGTCAAACGTTGGGGCCCTTCCACCCTGACAGACGGAGGTGTCGGTCAATAGCCCGCGATGCATTATCTAGAGGAGAACTTTGACATATTTAGTGACAAGGGCAACGCCTTCACTGTAGGTAAAAGGTTGTCGGGATACAACAATAATATATGGGACCTATGTCGTTGGGTTTGGCAGGTTCATTGTGTCGTATTTCAGGTGGGGTGGGTGTCTTTTTTTTTAATTTTTTTTTTTTTATACTCCTGGGTGGGGTGAAGGGTGTGGGTTTTTATTTTTGGTTGCTGTTGGTGGTGAGGAGGAAATGAAAAAGTGATGTGTGTGTGTGTGTGTGTGTGTGTGTGTGTGTGTGTGTGTGTGTGTGAATAGGGGTTGTGTTTTAGGTAGTATGTGTGTGGTCGGATGAGAGAGATGTCTGATGATGCGCACAAGTGTGGATTTGTGCACAGGACCTGTGCATAAAGTATCTCAGAGAACGAGAGAGAGTGTATGTGTGTGTGTGTGTGGTGAGTGGGGAAAGAGAGAGAGAGAGAGAGAGAGAGGAGAGAGAGAGAGAGAGAGAGAGAGAGAGAGAGAGAGAGAGAGAGAGAGAGAGAGAGAGAGTGTTTCCTACATAGATCTATTACGATAGTAAAGTATGCAGAACATGCTCTTGTTCATTCAGCGATAGCCTTGGAGGACACACACCACACACACACACACACACACACACACACACACACACACACACACACACACACACACACACACATGTATGCATGACTATAAGTATGAGATGTAAGACGTGTAGATTATCTATCATATATATATATATATATATATATATATTTATATATATATAATGTGTGTGTGCGTGCGTGTATGTGTGTATGAAAGAGAAGGGGGGAACTGATTTATTGAGAGGTCATTGAGCAAAAGATAAAGGGTTGGTAAACAAATTAATAATTAATGTTAGGAATACACAGTAAAGTACATTATACAACATAGAAAATTTTAAAAAAACCAACATAGCCCTTCCATTTAAAATAGAAAAAGTAAACAGAGTTAAGATTTCATACTTTCTCCTATTTCAAAGACTTTGCGTGCATATAAAATTTTTATTGCTCGCGATATTGGGACAACTACACACAAAGACTAGAGATTTTAAAGGCATTAGGCTGGCTCGTTTATTTTACTGGGATGTGTTTTGCTCTTTGCCGTTAGAAGCTGGAGCACATAAATTGATATGTACTTAATCTTTTTTTAAATCTTTTTCTGATTCATGATATAATGGACATGCTGTATCGGGTTCACTACACATTCTGCATCTCATTTTAAGAATACAATTATACATGTGACACACCCAGACTGAATTTAGCCATTAATTTTTCCTAGCCCATATTCATTTCAAGCTTTAAAGACGGTTTGACAATTTTGCAAACCCCAAAACTGTCCACATTCTATTCTACATCTATCATGAAACTGCAAATTATGGTTCCATCTGTGCCAATGACGACCAGTCCTTCCATTGTCATGTTACACCACTAGCTGAATCGTAATAAATGCTCTCTGACCTAACATCGTTGGTCTTGATTTTCTTTTGTCTTTTAGGACTGGGGAAAGCATTTAGATTGAGTGTTTGATAATATACAAATTTGTGTATCTATGATTTCCATGATTTAGTTAAGTTTTCAGTGAATTCGTTTGGCATTTTGAACTTGCTCAGTTAATGGAGTACCACATTAAAGAGGAATTTGTTCACTGTGTGTATCCAGTGTCTCCTGAGCAAGTTCTGTTTTCGTCTATCCTTTTATTTCTTTTTCATGGACAACATCACTCATATGAAGCCAGCAAACTAAAGCTCCATGACATCATACACAGGAGCAGAGACCGTGTGGCCTGGCGATTTTTCATGACAAAACTGTAGAGCTCCTATCCTGGTCCACGGCAATGGAGACAGGCGACAGGTGAGGCTGCCCCAACCACTGATCAAGGAGTGAGTGAAGCCAGCAGTCAGAGGAGACAATCAGGCCTAGATTACCCACCCTCAAAGGTTCCACGGACTGCATACTTCCCTTTACCGCGCCCCGGGACACTGTCTGCCCATTAGCAGGCAGGTAAATAGAGCCAGCCAGACCCTGACCATCAGGAAATCCACACTGTGTTGCTGACCCACTACCAGACAGGCAGCTGGGGGTGTCATTGGTTCACATCAAAGGGGTAGTAGCAGCCTCAACAAGCATCAAAGTGCCCATGGCGATAGTGGGATTCACACCAGGACGAGGTGTTCACAATGATCCCTTAGCGCTTATACCCGTCCTATGTCTGATGTATGGAACACCTGGTGTCTACCTACCTACCACCTGAGAGGGTCAACAACCCCCCCTAGGCTGTTAAAGGCGGGATGGAGGACCCGCTAATCGTTCTTTCAAGAGAAAAGGACCTGTAGGGAGATAAGAGAGCAACAGCAGGGCTTCAGAGCAGTTAGTCTCTTTTGAAGGAAGTCGTCTCTTGGGCTCCAGTTCTTTTGTGGACTTTTTTGTCTCTGTCTGCTTCACTCCTAAACCAAAAAGCATGCTACGAGATTTGAATGGTAGTCTGTGCTCTTCCGTGATCAACATTTTAAACCAGTGCCTTGGAGATCTTATAGCAGAATGAATTGTAAGAGGATGATTTTTATCAATTAAATTTGTTTCACTGTAGTTTGTCTATCATCTCCAAAAACTCTTACCAAAACTGACTCCCTTTGTATTGCGGCTGCATCCACGCACCCCATTTCTGAATCATATATGAGAGGTTGTACCTATGATTAGCCGCCGCTGTAGTCTAGTGGTTAGGGCGTTGGATTCGTAATCTAAAGGTTGCGGGTTCGATCCCAGCTTTCGGCTATGGCGCTGTGCCCTTGGAAAAGGCACTTTACGGCTATTTTCTCACCCCACCCAGGTGTAAAAGGGGTACCAACTTTGTGTTGGGGGTTAACCCTGCGATAGACTGGCGTCCTATCCAGGGAGGAGTCTATGACTCTCAGTCGCTTAACGCCACAGAAACCGGGATAAGCACCGGCCTGATGAGCCTTAGGCTCGGGACAGACTTTTAACTGTACCTATGATCAAAAGGACTTGCAAAGACAATACTGCAAGGCACTGTCCAAGGAGGGAGAAAAAGAGGCCGACCAAAGAAGAGATGGAAGGACAACATCAGTGAATGGACAGGCCTAGAACTCAACAAAACCCTGAGAAAGGCAGAGCAGAGAGAGGAATGGAGGGAACTGCTTGTCAAGTCTTTGGAGGTGCCCCAACGGTATCCTGACTACAGGACAAATAGATAGACAGCATCTATGTGTCGAATATCTTGATAAACAAAGGTCTATCAAATAAATGAAAGACAGACAGACAGAGAGAGAGAGAGAGAGAGAGAGAGAGAGAGAGAGAGAGAGAGAGAGAGAGAGAGAGAGAGAGAGAGAGAGAGAGAGAGAGAGAGAGAGAGCTACCGAGCAAAATGAAACTGCAATGAAAACATCATTTTAAAAAAAGGGGAGGTAGACCTAGATCTAGTGTCTCATGGAAATTCTTAAGTCTGAAATTGTCATTCACACGTATACATTCAGACTTGGGTTTGGGTTTTCCCATCCCACACGAACGATGGATGAAAGTAGTGCATGTTCAGTTTTATTTCCAAATGTCTGTGAGACCAGCACTTGGAATGCCAGCATAAAGCTTTATATCAAGTTTAAGTTTGCGTACAATCGTGTTCTTTGACTAAGGTCAGCATACACACTCACCACTAGAATGGCTGGGGTCCTCAACAAAGCCTGGTTTTATTAGGCTTAATAACAGAATGATTAAGGTATTGTGACCTTGAATGGGGTGTTTTTTTCGGATGGACGGTGTTGGTTTTGAACCTGAAGCTGAAAGTTACTGGTGCCACTGAAACCGAATGAAGTGACAGCCCTGATAATATGGCTTTCATGGTCGGTAAGGCTAAAGAACAATATGGTAGGGTATGGTATGGTATGCTATGGTATGGTATGGTATGGTGTGTATGGTATGGTATGGTATGGTATGGTATGGTATGGTATGGTATGGTTATGGTATGGTATGGTACGGTATAGTATGGTGTAGTATGGTGTGATATGGTATGGTATGGTATGGCTTCAGATCAAATTTGCCAACCGGAACTCCTGTCAACATTTTCTAGAAAGACTCGTTCACACACATACAGTATGTACTCTCCCGAAAACTTTAGAAATGTCGCCTGAATGGTGCAGTACAACACTTTTTCACATTAAAGTCCAGCAATAGCCACACAGAGGGAAAATAGACATAGAAAAGAAGAAGAAGAAAAAAGAAATGATAGAAAGATGCCGTTGGCATCCCATGAAATGAGGAAGAGAGAGAGAGAGAGAGAAAGAAGATGGTGCTTACCTCTCCAGACAAACGAGCTTTTGTGTGCGCACACACCGGCGCGCCCACGCACGCGCACGCTCATTAAAGGCGAATGACTGTGACTGTGTGCACAGGCGCGTGCAAACCCTATAATCAAGGAACCCTTATATGAGATGCCAGTCCCCTCGCCTTGCTCCCCATCCACCCTTAAATAAGGGAATAGAAAGCAGGCCACAAGAGAACGAACCAACGCCCCTGCCGTCTGAAGAGGCCTGTGGAAAGAGAGAGAGAGACACAGAGAGAGAGAGACAAAGAGAGAGAGAAAGAGAGAGAGAGAGACAGAGAGAGACAGAGACAGAGAGACAGAGACAGAGAGAGACACACACACAGACAGAGAGAGAGAGAGAGATACAGAGAGAGATACAGAGACAGACAGACAGAGACAGACAGACAGAGACACAGAGAGAGAGACAGAGACAGAGACACACAGAGACAGAGAGAGACAGACAGACAGACAGACAGAGACAGACAGAGACACAGAGAGAGACAGAGAGACACAGAGACAGACACAGAGAGAGACAGAGAGAGAGACAGAGACAGACACAGTGAGAGACACAGAGAGAGACACAGAGAGACAGAGACAGAGACACAGAGAGACACACAGAGAGAGAAGGGGGCTGGCTGCCTGCCACTTCCATCTCCAAAGGGGCTGGCTGTCACGCCAGGCCAGGCCGCCGAGGCTTCTTTTCCCTCATCACCAGGAGGGAATCGAAAAGGAGGTGTCTGTGGGGAATTCATCGCTTCCCTGACTATCATTACTGGGCAAGCAGCAGCAGCTCCTTTGAAACCCTCCTCCTCACCAGCCTGGGTCGCCAACTCCTCCTCTACTAGGCTATAGGCCTACCATCCACACACAGGGGAGGAGAGGGAGAAGGAGGAGAAGAACAGGGGATGTGAAAAGACGTGACGGCCTAGAGGGGTTGTTGGGCTGTTGAAGAGGGAGCCCGGGACATTGTTATTCAGCCAACATCTTCCCTTCCCCCTCCCCCTTCTCTGTCTGTCTCTCTGTCTCTCTGTTCTCTGTCTCTCTGACTCTCTCTCTCTCTCTCTCTGTCTGTCTGTTTCTCTCTGTGTCTCTGTGTCTCTGTCTGTCTGTCTGTCTGTCTGTCTGTCTCTGTCTTTCTCTCTATGTCTCTGTCTTTCTCTCTATGTCTCTGTCTGTCTGTCTGTCTGTCTGTCTGTCTGTCTGTCTGTCTGTCTGTCTGTCTGTCTGTTCTTCTCTCTCTCTCTCTCTCTGTCTCCCCCCCTCTCTCTCTCTTTTGACACCCCCCACCAGCAACCCTCTCTACTCTCACCTCCCACGCTTCTCCCCCTCCCCCCCCCAATTCCTATTTCACCATATAACAACAGTGGTGGTGGTGGTGGTGGTGAGAGGAACTACCACCATAGCAGGGCAGGGTCTTGTGAGGTTTTGGATAGAGAAGAGGGTTCATCAGTGTCACCCCCCTCTGGGACTGCCACTTTCCTTCCACCTCTCTTCTTCCAGTTGCGACTGTCTGGTTCTCCTCGTGGTGGTGATGATCTATTCCTTCGTTACCCATGGCAGGGTAGGGTTGTTCTCCACGGCCTGGCCTGTCCGCCTCCTCCTCTTCCTCCTCCTCCTCCTCTTCCTCTCCTCCTCCTCTTCCTCCTCCTCCTCCTCCTCTTCCTCTTTCTCCTCCTCCTCTTCCTCCTCCTCCTCCTCTTTTCTCTTTCCAAAGACTGCAACTGAAGAAGCAGCAGCCAGGACAGGAGTAGGAGTAGCCTAGAGAGAGGATGATTGTTGTCTAGTGTGAGTGTAAGGAAAATTGATGTTGTTGAACCACCACCACCACCACCATGGATCGCATATCAGGAAGGGGGTGGGGTGGGGTGGGAAGGAGGAGGAGTGGGTGGGTTGGGTATGTGTTAAGAAAGGAGAAGTATGAAAGGAGAGGAGATGGAAGTGTGTTGGAGTGTGTGGGGGGGAGAGTGCGTCGCCACAGGAGCAGCACCACCCATCCTCTTTTTTTCCCCCTGTCTGCAACTGTAGACTAGATCTGTTTGTTTCCCTATCAGAGTGGATTTCATCTATATAATTTTGCCGGGGGACAACTTGCTGGTTGCCGTGGGTTCTTTTACGTGCGCTAAATAATTTTGGTCTTTTTTATAGTCAAGAGACAGCAATGGCATATACGCAGCAATGACAAAGCAATGATGCAGGGGGGCATTTGACACATCAGGCCTGTGGCAGAGCCTTACGAACCTTTCTAGGCTAGGCCTAGTTGCATGCTCTTTGTGGCCAATAGTTTTTGTTTCTAGAACACCAGTAGGGTGCCTGGCCGCTGCTTGAAATGCAGCCAGAAGTGTTCCTTTACGTACCAGGCTCTGTTCTTTGTACCAGTCTTCCTTCGTTAGGAATTCAGTCTTTGCTGTCAAGGATTAGGGATTTTTTTAGGTTCGGTTTTTCCTTAAGGTGATGTTCCTGGTCAGCTTTCGTTTTAACCATTTTCTTATGTAGGCATCTCCCGCCACCCAAAACTAAAGGTTGATTTCTGCGCCACACACATAGGCATAGACAGACACAGACACAGACAGACAGACACACATACACACACGAACGCGCGCGCACACACACACACACACACACACACACACACACACACACACACACACACACACACACACAAGCGCACACACTTTCTATGCTGGCAGTGTGCATCTGAGTTATGGTAATGTAACCAATGACAAAACTTGAACTGCATCTGGATTGTAACAGATTCTAGGCCTTTTTAGCAAGTCTCTTCTCTTCTCTCCTCTCGTCTCCTCCCCCCCCCCCCACTTCCCTATCTTTCTCTCTCTCTGTGGAATGGAATGCCATGTGAGTGAAGGTATAGGAAGTCAACAATACTGGTCAACAAGTGGATGGGTGGTCTTTTAATCTTTTATATCGAGGATAATGGGAATAAGCACTCATGTGCTATTTTTTTTTTTTTTTTTTACATCCAATCCCCATGTGTCCCCACGTGTATGCAGTTTAGTAAATTTATCATCTGTTTCCCACCGGCACACAGTGGCCCTACTCTTACGAAAAGCGGAACAGGTAACGCGCCTGCCTAGAAAGCGAAAAGTCCGGGTCGGAAGTTTGCAGTGGTTCGATTCGCGTTCGCGCCCGAAACTTTCCCCCATCCATTAGACCATGAGTGGTGGTGGTGCTAGTCTTTTTGGATGAGACGATAAACTGAGGTCCCGTGTGCTACACAAAATTATTTAGCGCACGTAAA
>CM060316.1:67281493-67283993 GCA_030674155.1 Stramonita haemastoma
TTGAAGAAAAAAATCAGATGTGGGATGTGAGAGGAATTGTTTGTTGTTGTTGTTGTTTAAAAAAAGGGGGGGGGAGGCAAAAAAAGAGACAGACAGACAGAGGCAGACAGACAGACAGACAGACAATCAGGGCCACTGAGAGAAAAACTGCAGACAAGAAGCATGGATGTACAAAACGGCAGTCTGAAATATTACAAAAACAACAACACTCAGCCATTTCTGACATTGTTTTAAAGTCTTAATAACAGCCCCAGTCTGGTCACTTAAACTAGATCAAGACAAAAATGTCCCAAAATCTGGGTACCCCCCCCCCCCCCCCCCCCCAAAAAAAAAAAAGAAAAAAAAGAAAAATAGAGAGAAAAGTCTGAAAGCAGACTGAAAAGGAAGAGATACACACTCAAAACTTCCCATGGAGTTTTCTTTTTAATTTGGGTCACAACATGGGAGACAAAAGAGCAAAGACAGGGAAGCAACTTGGTTGGGCACAACTTCCTGTTACCTCGCCATTTTGTCGTTCTACCCACACATTGTTTGCCTGAGTCGGAGAAAACAATTCACAATGACTAGATCTAGATTCTAAAATATTTATTTTCTCAATAAAAAAACTTTCTTCTTCTTCTGCTTCTTCTTCTTCTTCTTCTTCTTCTTCTTTCTTCTTCTTCTTTTCTTCTTCTTCTCCTCCTTCTCCTTCTTCAAACACTCATACAGCAAAATGTTGTCCATCATTAATTTGAGCGAAAACACGTTGCGCTGCCCCGAGAAGCTCCTGAAAGTAAGTTCAAATCCAGGATTGGTTAGTTTCAGGAGTCTTGGAAGTGGAGGAGTCGTCTTTTCTTGCTAGTGACTTTTCCACCGTGCATGTGCTGTATGTAAAAAGGGTTCGTTGGCCTATAACGCCATAGCAAACCATCATTATAAGGCTTCAGAGGGCTGCACTCCACAGACGCGGTTAACTCAGAAGATTTAGTCTATTGCACTGGTCTCAAATTGATGACAGTGTACTAAATTAAAGCGTCAAATTTGCTATTGTTGTTTGGAATGGTAGAAGTTGTACATCTGTTAATTGTTTGATTTTGCCCTGGTGCCCGATGAAATCGTTTACTATGAAGCCATTAGATCTAGAGCTTCAGGTGGTGTATAATTTATATTCTGTGTTGCACTGTTAGGAAAAGTCCCTGCTTATTATTATTGTTTTTTTAAGTCATTGTCAGTTAGGGGAAAATGTACTATGAGCTTGTTTGTGGGTTCAGGACTGAAAGAGAGTAATGTCTGATAATTTTAAGACACTTGGAACTGGTTATGACTTGTGGGCTGCTTGCTTTCTTATGTTTATGATTCTGTGCGTGCATATCTTTTTTATGAAGAGATTAGCAGGCCACAGAGAAATGAAAGATTACAAAATTTGCTTGAAATCTATCTATTGATCTTTATCTCTCTCTCCGTCCGTCCGTCAGTCCATCTGTCTGTCTGTCTGTCTGTCTTTCTACCTACCTACCTACCTACCTACCTACCAACCTACCTACCTACCTACCTACCTACCTACCTACCTACCTACCTACCTTCCTAACCACCCACCCACCCATCCATCCATCTATCCATTCATCCATCCATCCATCCATTCATCCATCCATCACGATCTATCTATCTATCTATCTATCTATCTATCTATCTATCTATCTATCTATCTATCTATCTATCTATCTATCTATCTATCTATCTATCTATCTTCCTACCTACCTACCTACCTACCTACCTACCTACCTACCTACCTACCTACCTACCTATATGTCTACCTTTCTACCTATCTATCGTTCTCTATCCAGTCCTACGATTTCTTCGAAATCGCATGAATTGTAAGTCCCCCCAAAAGCTTTTTTTTTTTTCTAACAGAAATTTGGTTTTTATTGCTAATGCGCTGTTAAGCGCTAAGCAACATTTCGAATATGCGTAGAGATCTGGGCCCACAGCTCATCTTTGGAGTGCGGCCGACCTGACTATACAACAAGCAACTGCTAGGCCTTGCAGAAGCCTGCAAAAGAAGAGAGAAGACAAGTGACAGGAAGAGAAAGTGACAGTGCAGACAACTTGACTGACGCCTTTACCACGAGCACGGTGACTGCACAGGACATCTTGATGCCTGCAGACCTGCTAGGGCTGTCTTCTAATTCCCTGTCATCCACTGTTTTATAAGACATGCTCCACGTCAGGCCAATGGCCCCGTATGATGTAAAGAGACAGGTGAGGATGGATGGAGAGGATGTTACCTCAGGATTGTTGGAAGCTTAGCATAGAAGCCAAGCTGAGTTGTTTGTGTCTATTTGGTTTAAAGTAAGAGTTAAGTACAGAGTGAATGTAATGCAGGCAAATATTTAGAGTAGCAACCAGCCAACAGGTTTCTATCGTGTTCAAAGGTTGAGCATTCAACAATTTTATTGGCATTAGTTTATATCATGATTATTACAAGTAAATTAATTTCAAATGCGGTTTTAAATTTTGTTTC
>CM060316.1:67288993-67331493 GCA_030674155.1 Stramonita haemastoma
GGGGGGGAACAGGGTGTGGGGGGGGGGGGGGGGGGGTATAGTGTGACGGTTGGAGAGAATTGGAGTATGCCGGGGAGTTTAAAGCGCAGTAGCAGGGAGGAGAGAAAAGCAGCTTTGACGTGTCACCCGACGAGGTCTAGGCTAGTATAGCGGCTGGGCTAGGCTGTGCATGGGAAGGGATAGGCTAGGATAGGAGGCTGAAAGGCGATCCACTTACCGGAGCCCGCTTGATAAGGCAACAGGACCCGCCCCACCCTCATTATCGCTTCTTACCTCCCTTTCATTAAGGTCTTACCTCCCCTCCTTTTTTCCCCTCCTTTTTTTTTTTTTTAAAACCTCCATTCTTTTTTGTTGTTGTTTGTTTCGTTTTCATTATCAGCTCTTCTGTCACGGTGTCACTCTCAAGTCTTTGAGCTCATATATTTTTTTTACTTCTGGGTTGTTTTTTTTTTTACACTCTCCGCCATGTTTTTTGTGTAGTAGGTCAGAGAGAGAGAGAGAGAGAGAGAAGACGAAGAGAAGAAGACAGAGAAGAGAGAGAGCAGAGAGAGAGGAGAGGAGAGAGAGGCAGAAGAGTCAAAACCAGAGGACAGACCGCAACAGGACAGGGATAAACAAGAAACAACAACAACAACACAACCCCAACACACACACCACAACACCAACCAGTATGGAACACAGACAAAAAGACACACAAGTCGACACAGACAACAACAGACACCCGACAGAGCAATGCACAATGAACGCAGTTTAATGCTATAAAGCTGTAAGCTCATTTTTAAGCATGCAACCCCCCACCCCCCACCCCCACCCCCCAAAAAAAAGAAAGAAAAAAGAAAAAAAAAGATGAAATGAATGCACCATGAAAAGTTCACATGGATGAAGGGCACATCCAACAAACTCTGGGAGGGGCACAGAAGATGAGGCAGCAAGGACCCCACCCCCCTCCCTTTCCAAACACAAAAAATTTTTTTTTTTTAAAACCCTCTTGGAGGGGATCATTCGCAGCACCTGTGATTAATATAAACACAACCCAGTTTTAAAGTCCCCCTGAGCACAAAGAAATTGCATCATTATGCTCATGGGGCAATACTTTTTTTTAAAATTTAGGATATTTTTAAGTATATACAACAGCTTATTCTTCCAAAAAGTGGAACAGGTTTTTACCATGTGTGCAAGATGTTCTGCGTGCTTTCTCACCGCGAGGCATCAGTTTGTAGTCTTATCTGAAAGATTTCACTGTGTGTGTGTGTGTGTGTGTGTGTGTGTGTGTGTGTGTGTGTGTGTGTGTGTGTGTGTTGTGTGTTTGTGTGTTTGTGTGTGTGTGTGGTGTGTGTGCGCGCGCGCGCGTGCGTGTGTGTGTGTGCATGGGTTTGTGTGTGTGTGTGTGTGTGTGTGTGTTGTGTGTGTGTGTGTGTGTGTGTGTGTGTGTGTGTGTGTGTGTGTGTGTGTTTGATTTAATGTCTATCCACTAAAACGTGATTTTAGACAGGTGACTTTTCGCGCTCGCGCGCGCGCGCTCGCGTGTGTGTAGGTGTGTGTGTGTATGCGTGCGTGTGTGTGTGTATGTGTATGCGTGCGTTTGTATGTATGTGCGCGCGCGCTGTGTGTATATATGTGTGTGTGTGTGTGTGCGTGCGTGCGCAGCGTATGTATGTATGTATGTATGTATGTATGTATGTATGTATGTATGTATGTATGTATGTATGTATGTATGTATGTATGTATGTATGTATGTATGTATGTATGTGTGTGTGCGTGCGTGCGTGCGTGCAAGCGTGCAAGCGTGCGTGCAAGCGCGTGTGTGTGTGCGTGTGTGCGTGTATGTATGTGTATGTATACAGTGTGAAGTATCCCCAGACTCAGACCAGCAGGAACAACAGTCAGAAGAGCAAGCAGACAGAGGTGCTGACTTCAGGGACAAAGGTGGAAGGAAGACACAGGGAAGGAAGGAAGGAAAGAGGAGAGGAGGTGAGTGGCGGCTGGCACTGCTACCTACACCCTGGGATGACATTACTGCAGTGTCACTGTCACAGCCTCCTCTCCTGACTCCATTAGCACCCAGACAGACAGACAGACAAACTGATGCAAACGCACACACACACACACACGCACACGCACGCACACATATACACACGCACACACGCGCGCACGCACGCACACTCACAGTCAGTCACTCTCTCTCTCTCTCTCTCTCTCTCTCTCTCTCTCACACACACACACACACACACACACACACACACACACACACACACACACACACACACACACACACACACACACACACACACACACACACACACACACCTCTCTCT
The DNA here is from genome assembly GCA_030674155.1 of Stramonita haemastoma. Classification (NCBI taxonomy): domain Eukaryota; kingdom Metazoa; phylum Mollusca; class Gastropoda; order Neogastropoda; family Muricidae; genus Stramonita; species Stramonita haemastoma. The sequence goes on from CM060316.1 coordinate 67,291,309, forward strand.
CTCTCTCTCTCTCTCTCTCACAGACACAGACACACACAAACACACAGACACAGACACACAGACATAGACAGACAGACAGACAGACAGACAGACAGACAGACAGACAGACACACACACACACACACACACACACACACACACACACACACACACACACACACACACACACACACACACACACATATAAACACGGAGTCGAAACACCATTGAGAAAGAAGGTGGCTGGACGATTTAGACGTTCACCTACCCAGCAAGTAAACCATTCTGGGTTCGATTCTCAGCCTTATCGTTTCTCCCCAGCTTGATGAGGAGACCAAACTGAATGTCAAGTCTTTCGAAAAAACTCTAAAACATCGGTCCCTTGTGCATATGGATGGGTTTATACACACCAAAAAAAAAAATCCAGGACGGTTAAAATTTTAAAAGAGTAGGAAGGTTCCTCCAGACCGTCCTGACAAAACTGCTAAATTCCATTCCCGAACTGTATACCCAAAGTCAGAATGCAGCTACCGTAATGATGGCGAAAAGCGGTCGCATCCGGAACAACCTCATCCTTGGTGAATCCCAGAACCCAAACAACACAGAATAAAATCATCGGTTGTACCGTGCACATCCTCTGCAACAATACAGAAAACAAAGAAGCAGATCACAAGACAATAATCTGACCCTATAAGGTCTGCCTTCTGCAACACAGCACAGCCCTTTGGCTGCAGGACCACTGGGTCATCATGACAGCAGCCCTCTGATGTCAAACTAGCTCTCAGCCTTGATCTTAAATGGCAACAGTTTCAGTCATCATGGTAAATCCCCACCACCCCATCATCACCTGTTCCCGAAGTTGCTCATGCTGTCTGTCTCCTAACGACCTGACTTGATTCTAATGGAACAAAGCCCCACCAAACCATCATCACCTTGCTTCAAAACCTGCTCTTGTTGTCCTGACGACCCTACTAACGGTCGTTTTGTTGCTCAGACGATCTCATCCGAGAGTATATCTCGACCCCTTGATTGTCGTTAACTCAGCACTAACTGTGCATCCACGCTTTGTCAGACTGTCAGTGCTGAAAACATTCTGGGTTTTTTTTTCATTTCAATGGTGTTGAATGTTCATCAGGGAAATGCTTTCAGCCTTTTGCTTGAGGTTCTCCCGAAAAGGTGAGCTCATAAATTCTGTACTCAGCCTACAGCCTGTTTGGTTTCCTGTGGGATCCTGGGGAAAAGCATGGCATAGGATGTTAGGTCAGTGGGTTGATTATGTCAGGAGATGTCATCTGCATGTCACTCGTGGTCACAGCTTCTGTGATAAAGGAGGATGGGGATGTTCCACTGTGGAAGGATGAGATTAGGTGGGGGTAATGAGAGTATGGACAGGTGAGGGAGGTAGGCAGCTGTTGATGGCATCCTTTGACTAAGTAGGGACTTCTAGTTGTATCTAACTAATTCCACCAACACGATACAAAAAGGTACATGGTTATTACTTAGATGATAACTGAACATTATCATTCATGAATGCAGGCATTGATAAAAATTGCAGAATGAGGACAAAGACACAGTGAGACAGGTTTGGAGCATAGACAATGGAGAAGGAAACATAGAAAGACAGTGATGCATTAGGGGGAGGAACATAAAACAGTGCCAACTGACAAAAAGACAAAGTTCTTTCCAGCCAGTGGTCCTATAGTTGTGCCCAAGCAGTATGGAAAATCCATAACAGGGGCACAGACAAGGTGGGCCATGGCTCTACTAATCCTAGTCCACCTCCTGACCTCCTCCATCTAGCAACCCCTGACTGCGTGACCAAGACAAAGCGGTGTCAGGTTTCCTCTCTGGGTCTGGATGTTGCTGACTGGCATCTCATCACCCTCCTCCTCACTCACCCTCCAGCTCCCCTCCTGCTTCACTGACCACCTGACTAACGGTCATTTTATGGGCAGGCGGCACGGCCAAAGAATGCACCCTGGTCCCCGTGGTCGTCGTTAACTCGGCAAGGCCCATTGCCTTTTGTTCTCTTGTGTTGCTAGCTTTTGTGGGGAAGTTTCAGGACTCTGCCCATACAGTGAAGGTTTTACGAGGCTCTAGGAGGCCTTGGCTGGTTGCTTGCCGCCCCTCAGGCTGGGTAGGCAGCTTCTATGTTCGCATATATGGCCTGGACTGCTTCTTGTTGGTGAAATGGGGAGTCAGTGCTATTGAAGGCACTGGTGATACCATTTGGGTCGCTGTCATCTGTTTCCCATTGCAGTTGACAGTTTTATGATCGTCGTCTGATTGGAAAAGATGGAGACTGGAGCAGAACGTCACTTTGTACAGAATTGTATCAAGAAGCATCAGTATTAATTTTGTCCCTTGTACTGGTCTTTTGAAGAAAATACATAATGGCAAATAAAAAGAGTTTGAATGCATCGAGGTATGCATGCGTACAAGTCACATTGTCATACACATGCTCACATACACATTCCTAAACTGCAGAGAAATATGTGCATGAGGGCAAATGTATGTATAGAGAGTGAGGGAGAAAGAAAATAGCGTTTGAAAAGAATGTGTGCATGCAAAAAAAAAGAAAATAAAAAAGACAAAAAAGAACAAATGATCTTTACTGCAAAGGAATAAAGATGTTTGGCCAAAGCTAGTCTTACAACATGTCCTTGTAAACATACAAGAAATGGTTAAAATGTGAGAAAAGATGACAAAAAACCCCAAACAAACAAAAACAACCCCCAATACAAACTAACCTTACAGGACTTAGTACAGACACCAAAAAATCATATATAGAGGGAGAGGCCAGAAAAAAAGCAGAAAGAATTAACAACCCCGAAAGACTTAGACTTACTACAGAAATAAAAATTCCACATTCCTTATCATCAACGACACCATGAAAAAAACACCACAACAATGCCACAACAAAACAAGAAATACATACTAAAAGATAAAGTCACACACTCTCTTTTTTCCCAGAGCCACTCTGATGGCGTGAGGGCAGGCAAACAGTGTCCCGTTTCTTCCCATCTTGATCCTGATTGCCACAGACATCATGGCCAGCTCCCAGCAGACCTGTTTAGCACCTAGCTGCTCCAGCTTTGCTTACGACCTGACTTATAGCCATTTTATAGGGAGGCAGGGCTTTTAAGTTTACTCTCTTTCCTTCGCCCTTCTTACGTTACCATCCTTTTACAGATGCAAGATGAAAAGACGGCCCAAGGTGTCATAAAATCTGCCTGTATTCCAGCCAAACAGTTTGGCTTTTTAGCGTCAGGACCACCCTGATGGTCACAGTGTGTCACGTTTTCAGTCTGGATCTGGATGGCCACAGTCACAATCATCATGGCAAAGCCCCGAGAAACCATCTCCATCTCACTCCAAAACTGCCCCCGCTGCTTGGATTCTGACCATTTTCTGTGTGGACAGTGCCATCCAAGATGACATTCTGATCCTCTAAGATGTCGTTAGAATCAAAACCAAAGCCAGGAGTTCACATTTCCTCAGACTCTCAGTATTTGTCTTTGTTGAGGGAAGTGTTGAGGGTTTTTCCAGTATGGTGAAACTTTCTGGGAGGCCAAGGACAAGTTTTTAACCTTGCCTAAGGTCTATCCCCCCACCTTCTGTCTGTCAGCTTGTAGCCTGGTTGGGTTCTTGTGAGGTCAAATGGAAATTCCTAAGATCTTTCATCACAGGGGGGGGGGGGGGGTTGGGGTTGGGGGCTGCTGATGTCAGGAGTAGTCATCTGTTTTTCGCTAGGGTTTACAGCTCCCATGAATACAGAGCAGAAGTACAAGGACGCGTGGGACTGAGATGGCTGGGTGTGAAGGAGGTTGTGGAGGGGGGGGGGGGGGGGGGGGGGGCTATCATGATGTTTTTGATAGGTGGTAAGACTAGAGAAGGATCTGCTAGTTCTTTGCTTGATCTGGTTTATTTCATTCCTTGCAAAGATATAAAGAAATATCACTACTATTATTCCTGTTTTTCAAACCAAAATTCAAAGTTTCATTAGTAGAATAACAGGAGAATGATGCAAGTGGAAAGGAAAACACATTAAGATAATATAAACAAGAAAAAGGACAAGGTAATGGTGTCCCATAACCTGTGTGGTCGTTGGGGAGTGAGGCGTCAGGGACCTCAGCTTCTCTAGGAGTCAGCATGTTGAGGGCGGCGCCCATCTCCTCTCCCTCACTTCTTTATCTTCCCTGACCCTGAAGAGGGCAGGTACCCATTTACAGCTGGGTGAACTGGGGGAACTGTACTGTAGCCAAGGCGCGCACACGGTCACCTATCCAATTGGCAACCACGCTTGAGCTGCTTAACTTGACTGGGGGAAAGCGAGCACTCTGACCACTGAGTTATCCCGTCCCCAAAGCTATGTAAAAAAAAACCAACCCTAGAAAGGGGCCTAAAAACGGTGCAACTTAAGGACAACACTCTTGTATGACCTCTGGGCTCATTCAAGTGCACCTAACACGGTGTAGAAAATCGATAACAAAAAGAAACAATCCAAAGACAGGTAGAATGGATTCCATACTCCTCCTGACATCACCACAAGCCTCAGCAGATATATCCACACCTCAATCCAAACTACCCCTGCTTCAATGACCACTTGATCAGCAGCCATTTCCTGTGCAGGCTGTGGTGCCATCCAAGATTATGTCTTGACCTTTTAATTCTGGGGGGACTTTGGGGGATGGATAGCCTAACTTTTACTTTGGGGGGACGAATAGCCTAGTGGTCAGAACATTGCGCTGGCAATTTGACGACCCGGGTTCGAATCCGGTCGAGGAAATTTTTCTCCTGGAGTTAACATCAGTGCTGACTCCACTCTCCCCAAAAGTCCTTCGGATGAGACTTTAAACCGAGGCCCCGTGTGCGAACGCACGCAGAACATCTTGCGCACACATTAAATCCTGTTCCGCTTTTCGTAAGAGTAGGCCATCGTGTGCCGGTGGGAACAGATGACAATAATTACAAAAAACTGCATACACACGAGGACCGGATGAAAAAAAGCACATGATTACTTATTCTGTTATCCTCGATATAAAAGAATAAATAAATAAATAATCAATGTCTGGGCCTTTAAGATGATTTTAACATTGAAACAGCCAGGTGTCCGCCATTTTGTTCGATTTTCTTCTCTGAAGAAGAAATTTCAAGACCTCTTTCCAAATGGAATAGTGATGGAGAGGTTCAGTGAGGTGTTGAGGTATGGGGCTCTTTTAAAATGTTTTCTTGTGGGGCTTGTTTTTGCCTCTCAAGAGGAGCTTATAACTATGTCTACATCTGTTTGGCCTGTTGGTTTCCTGTTTGGTCACGGAAAACTACCCGAGAAGTCACGTCCTGAGGGAACACAAAGCCAAGACTGGGAACACCAAAACTTCAACTTCCTACCAAAGCTGCTCCAGCTTCACTTTCTATCAACTAAGGGCAACTTCACGGGTACACAGGGCCATCAAAAAGACACCCCGACACCCCATTTTTTCTAGTCATTGTTAACTTTGTAAGGACCATTGCCTTCATCCTTGTTATTGTTAACATTTCTCGGGAAGTTTCAACTTTTTTCCCCCAAGGAGGTTAAAGTTTCCACAAGGTCTCAGGAAGTGCTTTCCAGTAGTTTCTGTTACCTATAAGACTGGACCAGCAGCTACTAGGACAGAACACAACAGAACATAGTTCATTGCCATGGAAGCCCAGAAGGCTTATAAACACTACCCTAGCTGTCAAGCTATCTGGCTTGGTTCTTTTTCTGCTCAATTGATAAGGAGGCAGTGAGATGCAGACACAAGGGTACCATGCCTGAAAAGTTTTTCAGATGTCTGCTTGGTCACCATGTCATCCAATTTTCTAACCTTTTGACAGTTCTTTAATCGCTTCCTGGTTGAGGAGAGTGGGGAACTGGTTGAGGTGTTAACGGATTCAGATTTGTGCTTCATGAAATGCCTTAATGTTTCTGCCTTAAACTGTACCTTGAAAAATGCGAAGATTTGCATATATATATATTTATATTTATTGTATACCTCTTGGTGTGCACGTATATCTATGACAATTGCACACGTTTGCAACATCTTCTTTATACACACTCATTCACCAGAAAGATTAAAATAAGTGTATGCACTCATTTGTCAAGGAAGTGAGAAAGGCAAAGGCAAGTAAATGAAAATGTACACTTTTAGAGAGAGAGAGGAGAGAGAGAGAGAGAGAGAGAGAGAGGAGAGAGAGAGAGAGAGAGAGAGAGAGGAGAGAGAGAGAGAGAGAGGGCAAAGACAGAGAGAGAGACAGAGAGAGAGACAGAGACAGACAGACAGACAGAGACAGACAGACAGACAGAAAGACAAAAACAAATACAGGTTGAAAAAGACACACAGACAGATACACAAAAACAAACAACAGGCAGCAAAGTCAGACACTTAAACTAGTTAAAGACAAAAACAGAAACAACAACGACAGGTTCCTTTTTGTGAGAGGACTCCCTGATTGAACACCACAACACTACCACAACAAAGCGAAAAATAAACCACCTAAAAAAACACCTTAAAAAAAAACCCCAAAAGCTCACAAGCCAAACAACTAGGGAAGGCTACTCCCTCACCCACCCAACAACCCTCAGCTGCAGAACGCCTCTGATTGCGTGAGTGAGGGCAGCCAAGCAGTAGCCTATCCCATTTCTTCCCATCTTGATCCTGATTGCCACAGACATCATGGCCAGCTCCCAGCAGACCTGTTTAGCACCTGACCCCTAAGCTGCTGCAGCTTTGCTTACGACCTGACTAACGGCCCTTTTATAGGCGGGCAGGGCTGTCCAAGATTACGCCCTGAACCCCGCTGTCGTCGTTAAGTTTGCCAAGGCAGCTGCCTCCCCACTCTCGTTAGGGGGGGGGCTCTCCTGGCTGGGATTTGCTGGGGAAGTTTTTCAGATGTCTGCTTGGCAAAATAAACCTTTTTCTTTCATTCTTGGTTTTTGGTTTGGGTTTTTTCTTTTTCGTGTGTGTGTTTTGTAAAGGTCCTGGAAGTGTGTGACACTGGTTTGGTAGAGTGCATTTCTATGTCAGTCTGTATGTAGCATATTCATGATAAGTATTTTGTTGAGTTTTGGGGGAAAATCTGAGACAAATCAGGTCACAGGAATTGCTCATGCTCACAGTTCCCTTCTGTTCCTAGTGGGACATGGGATAAACTAGTGGTTTTGAGCTAGTGATTTGACCACCTGAGTTCAAGCCACCAATAAGGTAGGTGGTACCTGTTCAAGGGGATTTTTCTTTGGAGTTAACCTAATTGCTGACCCTAGTACCCCCAAAAGTCCTTCAGATGGGACTTTAAAAAAAAAACCTAAGATCTCATGTACAATTGCACAGAGAATATCTTGCACAGGCATTAAAACCTGTTCTGCATTTGAGAAGAGTAGGCCATATGTGTTCAATAGGAAAGGGTAAACAAATTTTTGAAATGCATGTTTTTTAGACATCATCTCTGAAGTTAGAATGTGGCTGCCTTAATGGTGGGCAAAAAACAGTCGCCTATGCGAAATCTCCCTTGGAGCTCTAGCCAAGGAACCAGAAAGAAAACGAAATCTATTCTTAGCTACAGCTCCATGATTAAGGAAGAAAACAGATGACCTGGGAGGGAGAGAAGGAGGAGGTAAAGTGTGATGGGGGAAGAAGGAAGCAAAGTTGACATGTCTGTCTGAGTTATCAATAATCAATAAGATGCATGCATACTGGCCAAACTGCATTCTTGTCACTACAGCTGAACATCAAATTAATTGATGATAACAAGAAAAAAAACCACACCAAAAACCCAACAAACAACCAAAGATGGGACAGAACTACTGAATTCAGCTCCTACCACAAATCCCGCCTCTGAGATCCTGCACAGCTCTGACAGGCTACTATCCTGTTCTGGAAGGCAGCAAGGCATCAGGGCAGGGAAAGAAAGGCCCCAGCAGACCCATCCAGCTCCTGACCCCCAAAGCTGCTCCACCTTTACTTACGACCTGACTAACGGCCATTTTACGAGCGTGCGGCGCCGTCCCTGATTACATCCTGACCCCCATGGTCGCCGTTAACTTGGCAAGGATTACTGCCTTCCCCTCCTAGCTGGTCCCTGCCTGGCAAGACTGGAAGGGCTCTGTCTCTCTCTCTCTCTCTCCAGCCTGGTGAAGTTTTTACAGGGTCTGAGCAGTGGCAGGAGAAGTTTTTAGAGGTCTGTGTGCCGTGTTTTGGGACCGGTGCCTGACGCCCTCATGGCGGAGCAGGCTCATACATCTCTTGGCCTGTGGCCTGGTTCGTTTCCTGTGGGGTCACGACTTCTGTCATGTGGAAGCGGGCTGGCTGCTTGAGATCAGAATCGTTAGCTGTTTGTCATTTATGGCTAAAAGTGCATTATTACCGTAGATAAGAGAGTGGGGGAAGGGGTGGAGGAGGAGCAGGAGAGTGAAAGTGGGGAATTTCTGGAGAGTGGGAGGGTGGGGGAGGGAGGGGTTTGCTGGCTTTGGGCCAGGTTCTATCAAAGTTACCAGCAGCTGTGATGCACAGTTTGAGCTCTAGTCTTAAAAAACAGTAAATAAACAAATGATTGCTAAACTATAAATACATCCACCTGTCTGCAAAGTCTGCACTCACTGCTGGTATACATACTTACGTGTTTACATGCTTTTATATACTGCAAAAAGGTGGACATCAGTGCTTCCTTGCTTGCTCCTAATTATGGAATATAAAACTTGTTAAGTTCTGCTTTATCTGTCCTTAGATTGGCACATTCATACCAAGCTAAACATGCCATACTTAATGAACTAATATATCAACAAATGCCCCCTCCTCCCCGAAATTTTTGTCCAGCTCCCAAACATCCCCTATGCTTCTCTGCCTTTTTATACCATCCCCCTGCCTTTTACCCCCCCCCCCCCAACTGGAAGAAAGTTAATAATTTTCATTTCGCTCCTGGGCTAGATCGTTGAGCTAGATCTTGAGCTCGGAGGTTCATCAACGGTGAGATATTGCGTATGCTACCGTTCTTGTCACTATTCAGGTAGCCGCATTCCATCTTCGGAAATAGTCATCATTTTAATCAAGACTTCTTGTCTTCAAAGTAGCCAACATGGAAAAGGCAAGGTTATCATTGGCTGGCGTAATTTACTGAGGAAGTTTAAATTGCACAATAGATATACTAGAGCCTATGGACAGCAGGTACAGGCTATACAGCTAAGCAGAAAGATGGTACAGAAGATGATGAGAGAGAAAAATTAATACGTACATTTCTGTAGAAATTATATAAAAGGTCAGTTTACCTTTGTCTTCGATTTTTGTGTGCGCCTGTGTGTGTGTGTGTGTGTGTGTGTGTGTGTGTGTGTGTGTGTGTGTGTGTGTGTGTGTGTGTGTGTGTGTTGTGCGCGCGTTGTTCTTCAGTTTAATGTCTGTTCACATAAGTGATATTAGACAAAAAACAAAAAACAAAAACAAAAAGCAAACGAATAATGTTACTTGTAGAACTTATAACCAATGGTAGAAACTAAAAGTAAATAAAAACACCAAAAGTGAACATTAAAACCCTAAACAATCAATCAGAACTTTTTAGAAAATTAACAAAAGAGCACGAGATCAATGTCTCTGTCTCGTAAACAAGCTACTGATATGTTCATAAACATTATAGTAAACTGTCAATAGGACTCTTCTTCAGCGATAAGGCGAGTTCACACAGCAACCCACAGTTGCTTAATATGTTGTCCAGAGAGTTCTCACGTGTGATGGGAAGACACTGTTTTAAAACGGGACAGTCAAAAAGAATATGACTAACTGAAATCGTCCCATCACATATGCAACGCACATTTTTAGCATACTTCGTTTGGAAGGCATTTAATTTAAGTCTATTTATGAGACAAATGACCGATCTAAGACGCAATTTATCCAGCCCAAAACGTACACAAAGAATATGATTAAGGTCAGAAAAGGAAACATGATGATGAGAAAATCCAGCGTCTTCTTGTTTTTTTCTAACATGTTTCCAGCATGCCTGTTCGATCAAAGTATAATTCTCATCGACAGACATTGGTATGTTCAAAGTATCAGCACAATCAAAACGCATTGCCGCATTTTTAGCAGCTCTATCAACCTTTTCATTGAATACTATATTGCAATGAGAAGGTACCCAGCAAAAGGTGACATCAGTGCCTCTTAGGATTAGAAAATATATAAGATGTAATATTTCAGTGATAGTTCTTGTCTTACTTTTGACCCGGAATTTTTAAGGGATTGGAGCACTGATTTTGAATCAACACGTAACACCACCTCCACAATGGTCCTAGGAAAATCAAGTAAATAATTTAAAGCCATCAGAATGGCTGTCAGCTCTGCTGTGAAAATTGAGTGGTTTTTCCCAATGTAGTACAGTTTTTCAACCTGTAATGAAGGAATGACGAGAGCTGCACCTCCTTCAGTACCATTGAGCAGAGACCCATCCGTGTAAATCTGAAGATGTGATGAGTACTTGTTTATAATATGTTCTTTCACATACGCCCTAAGAATATTACTTCCTTTTTTATTTTTTTTTTTTTTTTTTTTATAGATGGAGCATTCCAAAATAAATTTCAAAATGTGTGTGTGTGTGTGTGTGTGTGTGTGTGTGTGTGTGTGGGTGTTGCGTGTATGTGTGTATGTGTGTGGCGCAGGTGTGTGTATACCTATCTATGTATACATAAAATTAATATACATAATGGGTGCCTGAGAGAGAAGAGAGAGAGAGAGGGGAGAGAGGAGAGAGGAAGAGAGAGAGAGAGAGAGAGAGAGAGAGGAGAGAGAGAGAGAGAGAGGAGAGAGAGAAGAGAGACAGACAGACAGACAGACAGACAGACAGACAGGTAGGCAGGCTGACAGACAGGCAGGCAGGCTGACAGACAGACAGACAGACTGGCAGATAGAATGAGCAACAGGAGGATGATACAGCTTATGTCGCATCACTGTTAATCTCTGATTTCATTCTTGGGGAAAAATTTATATTTAAAAAGCAAGTATATGCCTAAACGAAAAAAAAAATCATGAATGGAAAACAGAAGGATTTGCAATTCAAAGATGGCATCATATCTATCTTGCTTCTGTCACAGATCCACCTCTGAGATCCAGAACAGCTCTGACAGGGCTACTAATCCTGTTCTGAAGGCAGCAAGGCATCAGGGCAGGGAAAGAAAGGCCCCAGCAGACCCATCCAGCTCCTGACCCCAAAGCTGCTCCACCTTTACTTACGACCTGACTAACGGCCATTTTATGAGCGTGCGGCGCCGTCCCTGATTACCCCCTGACCCCCATGGTCGCGTTTAACTTGGCAAGGACTACTGCCTCCAGCCCCTTAGTCTCTGGCTGCTGGTCTGTGCCTGGGAAGATGATGGGGCTCTGTCCAGCCTGGTGAATGTTTACAGGGTTCTGGGAAGACAGCAGAGTTTTTACGGGGCTTGGGAAGACAGCAGAGTTTACGGCTCTGGAGACAGCAAAGTTTTTACAGGGTTCTGGGAAGACAGCAGAGTTGTACGGGGCTTGGAAGACAGCAAAGTTTTTACAGGGTTTGGGAAGACAGCAGAGTTTACAGGGTTTGGAAGACAGCAGAGTTTACAGGGCTCTGGAAGCTGTGGATTGGTGTCTTGAGGCCCAATGGCTGAGCAGATCGTATGTCTGTCGTTTGTGGCCTGGTTCGTTTCCTGAGGGTCATGGCAGATGTCACTTCTAGGAGGATGATAGGAGATTAGAATCCTCATCCGTGTGTCATTGATCACTGCATGATTGCGCTGTCAGAAGAATGAAGGACAGGGGTGAGGAGTGGGTGGGCAGGTTCAGAGGGGGTTGGGGGTTAAGTTGTTGACTCACACAAGGTACATTGCAGTTTTGAGGAAATGCACAGAAAGCTGGAATGTCTGAAGACATGAGGGTTTTTTTTTTTAATTTGGAGGTGAACATCGAAATATCATGTAGCCTTTCTTATAGCCCCATCCAAGATAAGAGATCAAAGAGAGAGAGAGAGAGAGAGAGATGAGAGAGAGAGCGAGAGAGAGAGAGAGAGGGAGGAGAGAGAGAGAGAGAGAAACACATTATCTGAGAAATTGTTGAGGTGCTGCATCCACTGGTTAACTTGTTGACTCACAGAAGGTGGACTGCAGGTTCAAATTGTTCCCATCCTTCCTTTATTTTCACCTATCCCAATGTTCTTGTCTTTCCAGAAATCTTTCATTTGGTCATTGCAGCTGTGTCCAGACAATACTGGAGAGGAATTTTTCACAAACGGGACCTCAATCTATATTCTTATCCAAAGGACATTCTGGTAGGAGGGAGGGAGACCAGAATGAGTATCAATGTTAGCTGCAGAATAAATTAAAATCTCCCAAACAAACATCATAATTGCGACACAAAGCTGCATCCTCATTAATTTATAATCATCAGATCTTGAGTAGAATGCTCCTACCAACCTCCAGGCCATTGTGGCAGGAAGAGACTAATCCTCTGTAATCCCTGGCTCCTCCCCTCTCTTTTTATGACTGGTGTTTGTGGGAGTCTCCACTGCCCCTGTCTGCCTTCCCTGCTCTGTCAGCTCCCCCCTCAACCTAAGGTTGCCTTGTTCTATCCTGCCTGTGTGTCCTACGTGTGTGGTGATGTTGTGAAATGATGGATTCGGTGTTTACTTTTATGTCTAGGGGATCAACCTTTCATGCTCTTTAAACAAAAGGAACAGGGAGGAAAGGGAGAATATGTGTGCAGTGGTGGAGGAATGGAGGGATGGAGAGAGAGAGAGAGAGAGAGAGAGAGAGAGAGAGAGAGAGAGAGAGAGAGAGAGAGAGAGAGGAGAGAGAGAGAGAGAGAGAGAGAGGAGAGTGATACAGTCAGAGACAGAGAGACAGAGACAGAGAGACAGATAGAATCAGCAACAGGAAGATGAGACATTTTATGTTGCATCTCTAGTAATCTATGATTTTCATTCTTGGGGAAAAACTACAAAAACACAACAAATATGGTGATATGAAAAAAAGCATGAATAGAAAACAGAAGAATTTGCAGTTCAAAGATGGCATCATATCTATCTCTGCTTCTGTCACAGATCCACCTCTGAGATCCTGCACAGCTCTGACAGGGCTGCTATCCTGTTCTGGAAGGCAGCAAGGCATCAGGGCAGGGAAAGAAAGGCCCCAGCAGACCCATCCAGCTCCTGACCCCCAAAGCTGCTCCACCTTTACTTACGACCTGACTAACGGCCATTTTATGAGCTTGCAGTGCCATCCTGATTACCCCCTGACCCCCATTGTGGTGGTTAACTTGGCAAGGACTATGGCCTCCAGCCCTTAGTCTCTGGCTGCTGGTCTGTGCCTGGGAAGATGATGGGGCTCTGTCCAGCCTGGTGAAGTATTTACAGGGTTCTGGGAAGACAGCAGATTTTACAGGGTTCTGGGAAGACAGCAGAGTTTTTACAGGGTTCTGGGAAGACAGCAGAGTTTTTACAGGGCTCTGGGAAGCTGTGGGATTGGTGTCTTGAGGCCCCAATGGCTGAGCAGGATCGTATGTCTGTCGGTTTGTGGCCTGGTTCGTTTCCCTGAGGGTCAAGGCAGCTGTCTTTTTTTTTTTTTTTTTTTTTTTTTTTTTTTTTTTTTTTTTTTTTTTAGGCCTCAGTTGCATGCAGATCATGGAGCACCATCTTTTTCATATCTTTTTGGTGGGCGCTTCACACGTCTCTCTTCATTGGCAAAAAAACAAAAAGCAAAAAAACAACAACAACAACAACATAAAAAAACCCTCAAAAGCAACACACAAAAAAGGAAAAATGTGCCCCTTTCCCTACCCTTCTTTTCCCTGTCATCTATGAATCTGAGTCAGCACTTCTCTTACCTACCTACATCCAGAGCACTAACTGCCCCAGTGTGAATTGCTGCCTGTGTCTATTCATATTCAGCGGCAGTGAACAGTCGGCTGGGTTTATTGTTGCTCTAGTGTGTGCTGCTGCTGCATGCGTATCTACACGTGTAGACAAGTGATATACATTTGTCTGGGTTTATGTTTGCTCTAGTGTGTTTGTTGTAGTGTTAAGTTTTTATCCTTTAATTCTTTTTTTTTTTTTTTTTTTTTTTTTTTTTTTTTTTTTTTTTTTTTTGGGGGGGGGGGGGCAATCACACTTGTATTCATTTCATAACCTTCTGCTCTCTTTTTTTTTGTGGTTTTCCTCTTTAATCAGACATAATCGTTACTTGTTTATGCATTTGTTTTGCCAATGATGAATGAACCTTTTGCTAGAGCCCGGCCCAACAAAGGTATTGTGGCCCAAGGCCAATGTATATTAAATCATTTCAATGTTCAGTGGGGTTTTTTGGGGGGGTTTTTGTTTTTGTTTTTTTTTTGTTTTTTTAAAACAAAAACAACAATAATTTAATGAAAATATGTGTGTGTGTGTTTGTGTGTGTGTGTGTGTGTGTGTGTGTGTGTGTGTGTTGTGTGTGTGTGTGTGTGTGTGTGTGTGTGTGTGTGTGTGTGTGTGTGTGTGTGTGTGTGTGTGCGCGCGTGTGTGTGTGTTGGTGAGGGTGTGTGTGTAGGGGGGTATTTTACACCATGTGAGGCGTAATCAGCAAAAGATCACATGCATAATTTCGCATCCAGCATCAAAATTAAAATGTTTGAGGTTATCCTCAGTTACTAATAAAGATTACTAGGTAATTATCCACAGTTCATTTGAACTGTTTATTACATTTTCATTAGTCTATCTTTCTATAATAAAGCTCACGGTCAAAGATAATGATAATATCAAATGGAGTACTGTATCTAGCTATTCCAATACACATTTTAGCAATCAGAATGAGTAAATTGATGTATCTGCTTACAGTCTTATTATTTTCATATCCATCAAAACCGAATAGTACATTCTTTAATGTTAGTTTAATGGCTATGTTAAACTTATTTAGTATTTTATGTTCAACATATTTCCAAATCTTACATATCCTTTTACACTCATAGAAAAAATGTTCAATGTAGTCTATCTTTTCAATGCAAAATGTGCAATGTTTATTATTGGCTATGCCTAACTTGTTAAGCAATATGTTAGTAGGGTATATATTATGTAAAATTTTCCAATGGAGTAGTCGCAGTCTAGTTTCAGTAGTAGTTTTATTGGCTGTGAGCCATGTTTTAGGTTGAATTTCGATACCCAGCTTGTTTAACCAGAATTTAGTTGCCAACGGTTGGATTAATTCTTTTTCAATCAAAAAAAGGCGGAACTGACGAGGTGTTGCTAAAGATTTTAGATTTGAGCTATTTGTTTCTGCCTGAGTGGTCTGGTTGGTGTTTAAGATCTTTTGGTATGCAGTTAATGCTGTGCATATGGCACCATACTCAAACATCCGAGTAGGTTTGACACCAACAATCTCACATACTGAGGCAAAGTTCTTTATGTGGCCATCTTCCATTAAGTCAGAAACATAGGTTACACCAGCTTTGATCCAATCCTTAATAAACAGAGTTGTACCTTTATACTTGATATTTGCATTGTTCCATAAGCACTGTTCCCAATAGTCAGCTTTTGATAATTTGTCGGTATTTATTGCGTGCAGGTTATCCAACCAAGTTTTTAATACCTTTTTCCAGAACAAACTATGTATCAGCCCAAACCCTTTGAATGCATCAGATTTTACATTAGAGTTAAAGCAGGATAGACTTTTTCCAGTATATGATAAAATTTCGTGTGGAATACATTTCCATTTCTGCTCAGATTTACATAACAGTTTTGTGGCCCAGGAGAGGAGAAATGAATTCTGCATATCAATAATGTTTATCATATTTAGTCCTCCCTTATCAGTTTCCTTACAGATGATTTTTCTTTTCACCTTTTCAAAGGCTTTAGTATTGGAATACTTTTTCTTCCAAATAAATCTAAATAACATTGTGTTTACTTTCTTTAAGAAATCTTCTGGTATGCTAAGTGCCTGCATTATGTAAACGAGCTGTGGCAGTAAAAGAGATTTAACAATACAAACTTTACCCATTATGCTAAAATTCCTTTTGGACCAGGCACAAATTGTCTGGTGGATTTTATCTATACGTTGTAACCAGTTTTCCTCAATTTCTGAAGCACATATAGTGTTGCTAAAGTAGATTCCCAGAATTTTCACCTTTTGTCGCCACTTGATATCATAAAACTCCTCCTTGCGATATTTGTGCAAGCCCAGCCACATGGCCTCACTCTTTTGTTTGTTCATGGATAAACCAGAGAATTTTGAAAAGTAAGATATAAGTGTCAGAGCATTTTTCAAATCAGATATATCTTCTACGAATAAGGTAATATCATCTGCATACATAAGTACTTTTAGAACACAGTTGCTAGGGTTACTGGATAAATTTGGGAGCTTAATTCCTTTGATGTTTTCCTGAGCTCTGATTTTAATGGCCAATAATTCCAGGGCCAGAATGAAGGCCATAGGTGAGAATGGGCATCCCTGTCTTATGCCTGAATTAATCTCAATATTTTCAGTTAACCAACCCATATAATTGATGCTGCTGTTGACATTTCGCATGAGAACTTCAACCCATTTAATGAATGTATTTCCAAAGTTAAATCGTTTGAAAGACCATAATATGTATTCTTTAGATATTGTGTCAAAGGCCGCTTTGTAATCAAGAGCAAATAAAATGCCAGGTTTCTGCTTGTAGTTCAGATAACTAACAGTGTCATCAATTAATCGTACGATATGACTTATATTTCTGCCTTTCATAAAACCTACCTGGTCCTCCGAAACTATGCTCGATATTACTGAAGAGAGTCGAGTTGCAAGTACTTTTGCCAAGAGTTTATAGTCATTGTTTGTTAGTGATATAGGACGCCAGTTGTTTAAGTTGCTTTTTGGTAATTGCTTCCCTTTATGGATTAATACTATGATTGCTTTTTTTTGTGATGGAGATAGTTCTCCTGTAACAAAGGCTGCTTTTAACGATTTTAGAACCAAGTTCTTCAATTTCTGCCAGAAGAACTTTACAAATGCTACAGTTAATCCATCTGATCCTGGAGATGATCCATTTTTCATACTTTTTAATGCCTGCAAAACTTCACATTCTGTGATGTTCTCATCCATTTTGACTTTTTGATCTTCAGATAACTCGGGAATGTCTATATCTTTTAAAAATTCTCTTACAGCATCTTCCTGAAAATCTACTTTTTTCTGGTGCCTTTGTCGGTAGAAATGAACCAGCTCTTTAATTATTTCATTCTGGTCTGTTATAGTTTCACCATTTTCTTTTACAACCTGGTTTAAAATGCTTGCGTTTGATCGACTTTTTTCTATATTGAGAAAATATTTTGTGTTTTTTTCACCGTCCTCAATGAATTTAACTTTGGCACGTATTTGAGCGCCTTTTGCACTTTGTAGATTGTATAGTTCAAGCTCCATTTTAACAAATTCTTTCTGTTTAAGTAATTCGCAATTGCTAGGGTCAGTAGCAATATTTGATTCCAATTCATTCAGTTTCTTTTGTAACTGATAAAATTTATTTTTCTGTGAGCTACGTTTGTTTTTACAGTATTGAATACAAAGTTCCCTAATCTTGATTTTACACATATCCCATTTGAGTTGGTCACCTAGTTCATCATTTTCAACCTGAAAATCTTCTAGAAACTGATTCATTTCTTCAACAAACATTGTGTCATGTAGTAAACTTTCATTAAATTTCCAGTATGATGGACCACGTTGAAGACAAGAGTTTTTGTATATCAAACTGACAAGTCTGTGGTCCGATTGAGCTATGGAGTAAATAGCACACTCCTGGACGTTACTTAGAACTGATTCAGTACAAAATATATAGTCTAATCTGCGCGCAATAAAAGGATTTTTCCTTGACCATGTGTACTGTTTGTCATTTGTATGATAGGCTCTCCATATATCGATTATATCTGCTTGTGTTATAAAGCTGTTAAACGCATCAACATCGTTAATATTGTGGTTAGCTCCATGTATTATATCTAGTTCATTGCTAACCACACAATTAAAATCACCACAAATTATTTTATGACAGCTGTCTAGAGAATCGATGTGCTTACAAGCTAAATTAAAAAAGTTGTGTTTCTCACGTTGTACGTTTGGTGCATATATATTAGAAACAAATAACTCGAAGCTATCCAGGGACACCTTTATAGTTAGTATTCTGTCACTTTCATAGACAGATTCTGTAACAAAAGGAAATGTTTTCCTAACAAGTATTACCTGGCCCATGCTATGTTTACTGACAGAAGAATAATATAAATGTCCACCCCATTCTCTCTCCCAAGTGTCTTTGTCTGATTGAGTTATATAAGACTCCTGAACACATACAATATCAAAATATTCTTTCTTTAAGTATGTGAAAAAACATTTTCTTTTAACTTTGTTTCGTAAACCATGTATATTAATTGATGCTATTTTAATGTCATTCATAGTTATAATACTTTTCCGAACAGCTTATCACTCCATAACTCGCAATCCAAGGGACATGCCAAAGGTCGTAGCCATGATGTCAGTCTGACAAAGGGAAGCGTTCAAGTTCCCAACTGGTTGCCTCCCGCGTTCTTAAGGGGAGAGCTGGAGGTCTCCTCCTCTTGGTGCTCCACATCTCGACTTCTTCTGGGAGTCTTGGCAGAGTCCAGCGTTTGGGGAGGGGAGTCTCGAAGACGCTTCTTTTCACGGGAACGTGACAGGGAGCGGGACTGAAACGGGAGGCGAGTCTGTGTCGTAGGATTACGTCCACGGTGAAAAGCAGGTGCTGGCCTACAGGGGTCAGCTAGCGGTGAAGGAGGTACAGAGGAAGACCCCTGCACCCCGGATTCCACCATCTGCTCGCTAGCTGTGGGGTCAGTGGAGAGATCCTGGGAAGGAGCCGCCTGCTGGTCACTCACGTCAGCTTCGGCACCCCGCGGGGTCAGGGGGCAGGAGGGATGACCTTTCTTATGGCCAGGCTGTCTACAGGTTAGGCAAACAACGTCACCAGCACAGGACGATGCTCTGTGTCCCAAGCACAAACATCTTGAACACGTAACAGTTTGCTTTGCCACCTTCTGCTCACGGTGATACAGAGTTGCTGTTGCAGGGCCAACACTGACTCTTTCAGGGAGGGGACGGTCTGGAATCTGGATGTAAACAAATCTTCTCCCGGTCAGCCAGCGTGTCAGCCCACCTCGCTCATCTCTGTCCCTTTCCATCATCAGCTTGGATTGGAGTTGGCAGCCGAGCTGCACAAGTTTTGCTTCAATTTCACTGTTGCTGTAGCTGATTGGTAGATTTCCAATGATCAGTTTTGTTGT
Source organism: Stramonita haemastoma (assembly GCA_030674155.1). NCBI lineage: Eukaryota > Metazoa > Mollusca > Gastropoda > Neogastropoda > Muricidae > Stramonita > Stramonita haemastoma. The sequence continues at coordinate 67,310,560 of CM060316.1, forward strand.
CAGTGCCTCTTTTTCACCCTGTGGCGTTCTTACAATAAATGGATTTTTGTCATTTGGTGAGATCAGTCTGTTTCTTATTTCTATCCCATTTAACAGGAGGGAGGTGCGATGTTCCAGATTTCTAGGATAGATTCGCCATAAACTGCCAATTCTCTGAGCACCAATGATAGTATTATAGCCACTAGTTTTTTCAGCAGCTGCGCATATTTCGTGAACAGAGTAGTTTTTGTTGTCATCTGTAGTAACATCTGGCAGATTTCGACACGGTATGAAAACCGGGGGTGTACCTGAATCCCCCTCTGTTGAAGCAGAAGCCATTATACAGTTCTACTGGAGACTGTCACAAGGGGGAAAAGGGACCAGGATGCGGGGAAGGGGAATGGGAGGTCTATAGGTGACACTGATAACAAAATATAATTAACTAAGACACCTTACCTGTCAACACCGTCTGTTTTAAACTTAAGAAAGAACGACCACGTCGTATTTGAGAGAGCGGTACACAGACAAAAACATAAACATCAAACACTAGAAAACACTGAGTGCATCAGCAACCAGTCTGGTGAGACAGAGCAACAAGAAAATGCGACCTGCCTCTGTGAACTCTCATTCACGAATGTCAAGGCAGCTGTCACTTCTGGGAGGATGATAGGAGATTAGAATCGTCATCCCTGTAACTTATGGTTACAACTGCATGATTGGGCTGTCAGAAGAATGAAGGACAGGAGTGAGGAGTGGGTGTGCAGGTTTGGAAGGGGAAGGGGTTGGGTGGGGGTTAAGTTGTTGACTCATACACTTGTGCTTGTAGTTTAGAAAAACAACAACACAGGAATGCTGAACTATTAGTATCTGAACACGTGATATGTTTTTTGTAAAAAAAAAAAGTTTCGGATGTGAACATTGAAAAATGATGGAAGCCTTAGCTGTCCCCTCATCTGATAAAGAGAGAAACAGGAGAAACAGGGGGAAGACAGGAAAAAAGACTTCTCTCTTTCTTACTGTTAAAATTTGAAGAGTCATTGCGGCAGTATGTTGAAGTTTTTTCTCTTTCTCTCTCTCCTTGAGGAGTTATTGCGGCATTGCATTTATTTTTTTTTTCATCTAGCGTGTGGTAAGCAAGTTGAACCTGGCTGAGCCCATCCATATCCATGGGGTAGGATGCATGCTGGGTATGTTTCATGTCATCCATCTACCAGCTATAGAGAGCATACTCTTCTACGAAATACAGATGGGAATGTAATGTGTGCACAAGACGTTAGACATGCATTTGAACATGTGACCTAGGTACATTTGTACACATATGTACGCATACAGGGCCTACATATCCAAAAAACTGTTTGTGAACTAGAAAATGACAACCAATGTTAAACTCCAAAAGAAAAAAAAAAGAAAATCCCCATAAATGGGACACACCTTAGCCAATAATATATATACCAAACCATGCCTTCAGTACTGTCAGATAGCAACTCTATAGGGTGCACCAACATGTAGGCTACTCTCCCCTACTTGTGGGAGGGAGGAAGAGACTGATCCTCTGTAATTCCTAGCTCCTCCTCCCTTCTCTGTCTATATCACTGGTGTTTGTAGTCCCTGTGGGCTCCCCACTGCCCCTAGCTGTGTGCCTTCCCTGTCCTGCCCCGCCTGGGCTGCCTTGTACTGTCCTTTCTATTTATTCCATTTTTTGATATCCAGGATAATGGGAGAAGCACTCTTGTGCTTTTTTTTTTTTTTTTTTTTTACATCCAGTCCCTGTGTGTATGCAGTTTTGTAAATGTCATCTGTTACCACACGGCACACGATGGCCTACTCTTACGAAAAGCAGAACAGGATTTAACGTGTGCGCAAGATGTTCTGCGTGCGTTCACACACAGGCCTCGGTTTACAGTCTCATCGAAGGACTTTGGGAAGGGTTGAGTCAGCACTGATGTTAACTCTAGGAGAAAAATCCCCTCGAACGGGAATCGAACCCAGCGCAATGTTCTGACCACTAGGCTATCCCGTCCTGCCCTGTGTGGGCTATCTATGTGTGTGTGTGTGTGTGTGTGTGTGTGTGGTGATGTTGTGGGATGATGGATCCTATGTTTACTTTTATGTCTAGGGGAGGAACCTTTGATGTTCTTTAAACAAAAGAACGGGATGAGAAGGGAGAGAAGACAAACGAGGTAAGGGAGGAAGGGTGGGAAGGAGGGAGGAAGGGTGGGAAGGAGGGAGGGAAGGGCAAGGGAGATAGGGAGAGAAAGACGCACACAGAGATGAGCTAGAGACAGATAGATAGATAGATAGATAGAAGATAGAGAGAGAGAGAGAGAGAGAGAGAGAGAGAGAGAGGAGAGAGAGAGAGAGGAGAGAGAGAGAGAGAGAGGAGAGAGAGAAGAGAGAAGAGAGAGGAGAGAGAGAGAGAGAGAATGAGAGAGACACAAGAGAAGCAAAAGAGAGAGACAGAGACAGACACAGGGAGAGAGAGAAAGGGAGAGCAAGGGGGTAGTCTTACTATTCAATGTCTTTTTTCTGCTTTGAAAAGACCATCTGCTTTCCACATTCTATCTCTCTCTGTCTCTCTGTCTGTGTGTGTGTGTGTGTGTGTGTGTGTGTGTGTGTGTGTGCGCGCGCGCGCGCGCGCGAGCGCGTGCGCGTGCGCGTGCGCATGTGTGGGTACGTGTGCGATTGGGCGCACGTAGGGTTTTGCATTTGAACGTATTTGTATATCCCTATAAATTATGGCATATCAATTCTCTCTGCGTGAACTTCGGGCTGCTAGCGCGTCGCCATAAGAGCAGCGCCACCCATTATTTTTTTCTTTTCCTGTCTGCATGTGTATGTAGTTTCTTTCATATCAGAAATACTTTTTCTGCAGACTGTTGTCATGAACATTTTGTTGCCTGGGTTCTTTTACGTGCGCTAAATGTATGTTGCACACGGGGCCTCGATCCATCATCTCATTCGAAAGACTAGTACCCTGACCACCACTCAAGGTCTTGTGGATGGAGGAAAAGTTTCAGGCACAAACAAGGTTTGAACCCAGACCCAGATCGAGCCCAGATTTGTTTCACTTTCTAAGCAGGTGCGTTACCTCTAGACCACTCTGTATGTGTGTGTGTGTGTGTGTGTGTGTCCCCCCCCTTTCTCTTTGCGTGGAATGTGTGCGTGCACGCCGGGCTGTGTGTGTGTGTGTGTGTGTGTGTGTGTGTGTGTGTGTGTGTGTGTGTGTGTGTGTGTGTGTGTGTGTGTTGTGTGTGTGGATGTGTGTGTGTGTGTGTGTGTGTGTGTGTGTGGTGTGGTGTGGATGTGTGTGTGTTTGTGTGTGTGTGTGTGAGGGAGGGAGTGACTTGCAGGGGTGTGTCTGTGTACGTGTGTGTGTGTGTGTGTGTGTGTGTGTGTGTTGTCGCTCGCTTGCTTGCCTTCGTGATAGCTTAATTGCTTGGGCGAGGAGGGGTGCATGTGTGCGTGGGTGCGTGCGTGTGTCCTTGCGCGGTGTGCACGTGCGTGACAGGGTGTTCAGGGCCCGCCACTCTCGCTCTTCTCATGAAAAGCAGGAGCGGGAACATGGCGCTCTTAATAATTCATGAGGTTCTGCATCGACTCGACGAAATCTTTGCGCATGGATGCTCGCTGTCAGCCTTATCTCACTTTTGGAAAGAATGAAAAATAGAAAAAGAAGAAGAAAAAAAGATTTTTTTCCAAAAGAGAACTGAAAAGGGTAGAGAGTTGGGGGGTGGGTGGTAGGGGTGGGGGTGATGGTGTTGTGTGGGGGGTGTGGTGTGTGTGTGTGGTGTGTGTGTTTGGTGTGTGTGGGTGTGGTGTGTGTGTGTTGTGTTGTGTGTGTGTGTGTGTGTGTGTGGTGTGTGTGTGTGGTGTGTTGGTTGTTGTGTGATGTTGTTGGTGTGTGTATGTGTGGTGTGTGTGTGTGTGTGTGTTGTGTGTGTGTGTGTGTGTGTGTGTGTGTGTGTGTTTGGTGTGTGTGTGACGAGGTGGGGGGGGGGGGGGGGTCAGAATCAGAGGGAAGTGCGGTGGGGTGGTGGTGGGGTGAGGAGTGAGGGTTAAGGAATCTCTGCCAACTTTGGTAGTTTCCTGTCAAAAGACACACCTTGAGGGAAACGCGCGTCACAGGCAGCAAATGACTGGAAAGTGCAGCCTGCCCTTTTCTTTCCCATCTTTCTTTCTTTCCTTTTTTTTGTTGTTGTCTGTTTGTCTTCTGGCATTCTTTCTTGCTTTTTTTTTTGGTCCTCTCTCTCTCTCTCTCTCTCTCTCTCTCTCTCTCTCTCTCCTCTCCTCTCTCTCCTCTCTCTCTCTCTCTCTCTCTCTCTCTTTTGCATGGTATGTCTATGTGTCTGTCTCTCCTTTTTTGTTTGTCTCCTTTTTCCTTTCTTCTATTTTTGTTTTTTTTATTCTTTCTTTCTGAAAACAGACTCAAACCCACCAAAACCTTTCAGTCAGGCCTCCATGGCACTAACCACAGCATCGAGGTAACTTATAGCGAGAACACACCTGGGTAGTGTGGTCTACATACCTGCATAACATGATAGACTAGGTTTTTTTTTGTTGTTTTTTTAAAGTTCAACTCCAACCTTGCCCTATCTAGAATTATTAACATTTCTGTGTCCATCTTGTTGTATTGATGTAGTGTTGCCTTCAGAGCCTCTATCACTTCCCCCCTCATCCTTTCCTCTCTCCAGCCCCCCCCCCCCCCCCCCCACAACACACACAACACAGACCACTTTCCACAAATCTTCAATTGTTCTTTGTTGTATGATCCAATCAAATCGTTGTGTGTGTTTACGATCTCGTGAAATTACTACAGATTTTTTTTCTTCATGAATTTCTGACATTTTGCACGCACTTGTTACAATGGTTGTTTTGTTGTTGGTGGTGGTGTTTATTTTGGGGACTTTTTTTGTTATTATTTTTCAGACTTGCCATAGTATAAGTTGACAGCTCGTTCTTGATTTAAGCCATGCTTTTTTGTCCCATACATACATACATATATACATATACATATATACATATACATATATGTATATATTTATATTTTTATATATATCTGTGTGTGTGTGTGTGTGTGTGTGTGTGTGTGTGTGTGTGTGTGTGTGTGTGTGTGTGTGTGTGTAAAACACAAGTCTCCTCCGCTGGTTCTACATGTCGACACACACACACACACAAAACCACACACATCACACACATTTTTTTTCTTATTTCTTTCCACTTAAAACTGACGAAATGAGCCTTCCCCCCCATTCCCTTCTTTCCCACCCCCCACCCCCCCCAAAAAAAAGAAAAAAAAACTCACACCAAAAAACCCACAAAAAACCCCGGCAGGTAATTGCTCACTGGGGAGCCAAAACAAGAGACGCGTTTGAGCGGCGCGGCGGCGGTGACACGATAGTGGACGCGGCAATAAATAATATTGAGGAAACAAGCTGACGACGACGGCCCTTTGAGGTGTTTTGTCCCCCCCCCCTCCCCCAACCCTATCTCCCCCTCCCCTCCATTCCCCCCCCCCCCCCTCCTCAATCCTTCTTCACACTTTCTTTCCTCTGTATAGTAGTAGAAGTCCCTTTTTTCTCGTCTTCCCTCTAACGTCGTCCGTCCGTCCCTTGAATAGCTCCACCGCCTCAATTCACGGTCACGCCTGGCGAAGACAAACAAACAGTGGGAAAAGTGCAGGGGTTTCCTTCCGAACTACTGGGGAGTCAACGATTCAGCCCAGTACAGCCCGCAGGCTGGTTTCAGGGGCTCTCAGGCGTGACACACGTACGTCAAAGGGCCTTTTGAAGTGGAACTGTGCGGAGCTCAGTGTTCGATATTTTATGAAGGAGCAAGCAGGCAAGCCACGTACGTCGCCACACTCAACTCGCGCACGCAGCAGATGCCCCACAGGAGGGGGAAAAGTCTATATCCGACATAAAAGACAAAGGAAAAAGGGGGGGGGGGGGGAGAGAAAAAAATCAACGATTGATGGACGTTTTGTGGTCAGGCATGCGAAACATGAGGTGATGTTCTTTTTTTGAAAGATGGGGGCCAATGACTCACAGTCATTTTGGTTTGGAAAATACAGTGTAAGTGTCAAAAAAATGCGCCACAAAGATCTACCTGCAGTCATCCTAAATGTTATAACCAGCAGTCATCCTAATGTTATAACCAGCAGTCATCCCAATGTTCTACCAGCAGTCATCCCAATGTTCTACCAGCAGTCATCCAATGTCCTACCTGCAGTCATCCCAATGTTACAACCAGCAGTCCATCCCAATGTTATAACCAGCAGTCATCCCAACACAATGGTCTAAACCAGCAGTCATCCCAATGATATAACCAGCAGTCATCCCAATATTCTACCAGCAGTCATCCCAATGTTTTACCAGCAGTCATCCCAATGTCCTAACCTGCAGTCATCCCAATTTGTTTTAACCAGCAGTCATCCCAATGTTGTAACCAGCAGTCATCCCAATGTTGTACCAGCAGTCATCCCAATGTTTTACCAGCAGTCATCCCAATGTTTTACCAGCAGTCATCCCAATGTTGTACCTGCAGTCATCCCAATGTTTTACCAGCAGTCATCCCAACAATGTCTACCAGCAGTCATCCCAATGTTTTACCAGCAGTCATCCCAATGTCCTACCTGCAGTCATCCCAATGTTTTACCAGCAGTCATCCCAATGTTGTACCAGCAGTCATCCAATGTTTGCAGTCATCCCAATGTTTTACCAGCAGTCATCCAATGTTTACCAGCAGTCATCCCAATGTTTTACCAGCAGTCATCCCAATGTTTTACCAGCAGTCATCCCAATGTTGTACCTGCAGTCATCCCAATGTTTTACCAGCAGTCATCCCAATGTTTTACCAGCAGTCATCCCAATTGTTCTACCAGCAGTCATCCCAAACAATGTTCTACCAGTAGTCATCCCAAACAATGTTCTACCAGTAGTCATCCCAAACAATGTTCTACCAGTAGTCATCCCAAACATAATCTACCAGCAGTCATCCCAAACAATGTTCTACCAGCAGTCATCCCAATGTTTACCAGCGGTCATCCCAATGTTCTACCAGCAGTCATCCTAATGTTTTATCAGCAGTCATCCCAAACAATGTTCTACCAGCAGTCATCCCAGTGTTTTACCAGCAGTCATCCCAAACAATGTTCTATCAGCAGTCATCCCAAATGTTTTACCAGCAGTCATCCCAACAATGTTCTATCAGCAGTCATCCCAGTGTTTACCAGCAGTCATCCCACATGTTCTACAGCAGTCATCCCAATGGTTCTACCAACAGTCATCCCAATGTTCTACCAGCAGTCATCCCAATGTTCTACAACAGTCATCCAGTGTCATCAGCACATCCCAGTTTTACAGCAGTCATCCCACAATGTTCTACCAGCAGTCATCCCATGTTCTACCAGCAGTCATCCCAATGTTCTACTAGCAGTCATCCCAGTGTTCTACCACAGTCATCCCAATGTTCTACCAACAGTCATCCCAATGTTCTACCACAGTCATCCCAATGTTCTACCAGCAGTCATCCCAATGTTCTACCAACAGTCATCCCATGTCTACCAGCAGTCATCCCATGTTCTACCAACAGCTCAGTTCCCATATGTTCTACCAACAGTCATCCCAATGTTCTACCAACAGTCATCCCAATGTTCTACCAACAGTCATCCCAATGTCTACAGCAGTCATCCCAATGTTCTACCAACAGTCATCCCAATGTTCTACCACAGTCATCCCAATGTTCTACCAGCAGACATCCATGTTCTACCAACAGACATCCAGTTCTACAACAGCATCCCAATGTTCTACCAACAGACATCCCATGTCTACTAGAGTCATCCCAAGATAATGTTTCTTTAAATGAAACACAACAAAAGTATAGAACAGGGTCATAGCATTGACGGCAAAAGGTGTAGATGCTACGTTTGCAATCTTACTATAAGACATACTACTACTAACTACTACTACTACTACTACTACTACTACTACTACTACTACTACTACTACTACTACTACTACTACTACTATGGTTATGGCAATAAAAATAATAATACAACTACTACTACCACTGCTACTGCTGCTTGCTACTACTACTACTATACTACTACTACTACTACTACTACTACTACTACTACTACTATTTAACTATACTACTACTACTAACTACTACTACTACTACTACTACTAACTACTACACTACTACTACCGATGATAATGACGATGATGACGACAATGAGATGATGATGAAAATAATTGAAGAATGATGATGATGATATGAATGATGATGATGATAGATGATGATGATGTATGATGATGATGATGATGATGATGAAATAGATTATCTAGTAATAATTGAATGTAAAAGAGCTTACCAAAAGGAACAACCTTACCAAAAGTATCATCAATGTCTACAGCCTTATCTAAAGGTACCGCCAGTGTCTACAGTCTTACCTAAAGGTACCATCCAAGTGTCACAGCCTTACTAAAAGGTACCACACAGTGTCACAGCCTTACTAAAAGGTACAACAGTGTCACAGCCTTACTAAAAGGTACCAACAGTGTCACAGCCTTACTAAAAGGTACACACAGTGTCACAGCCTTACTAAAAGGTACCATACAGTGTCACAGCCTTACTAAAAGGTACCAACAGTGTCACAGCCTTACTAAAAGGTACCACACAGTGTCACAGCCTTACTAAAAGGTACCACACAGTGTCACAGCCTTACCTAAAGGTCACATACAGTGTCACAGCCTTACCTAAAGGTACCATACAGTGTCACAGCCTTACTAAAGGTATCATACAGTGTCACACAGCCTTACCTAAAGGTGCCATACAGTGTCACAGCCTTACCTAAAGGTGCAATACAGTGTCACAGCCTTACCTAAAGGTGCAATACAGTGTCACAACCTTACCTAAAGGTGCAATACAGTGTCACAGCCTTACCTAAAGGTGCAATACAGTGTCACAGCCTTACCTAAAGGTGCAATACAGTGTCACAGCCTTACCTAAAGGTGCAATACAGTGTCACAGCCTTACCTAAAGGTGCAATACAGTGTCACAGCCTTACCTAAAGGTGCAATACAGTGTCACAGCCTTACCTAAAGGTGTTACAGTTGCCTAAAGTAAACAGTGTCACAGCCTTACCTAAAGGTGCAATACAGTGTCACAGCCTTACCTAAAGTCATACAGTGTCACAGCCTTCCTAAAGTACAGTGTCACAGCCTTACCTAAAGTCATCAGTGTACAGCCTTCTAAAGTACCACCAGTGTCTACAGCCTTGCCTAAAGTTACCATCCAGTGTTACAGCCTTGCCTAAAGTTACCATCCAGTGTTACAGCCTTGCCAAAAGGCACTACACAGTATCTACAATCCTACCAAAGCCCAGGATACTGCTATAATCCTCCCAAACATGTCAGACAGCGACAAGATGCCATGCCCTTGTTGATGCTTGATGCATATGCAATTTTTCACTGTCCACAGGGTGGCGAAGATGATATCATAGTATTTAATAAGACTTGGCGTGAGGAAAGGTGTTCTCTCAGCTATAGTCAAGTAGCAGGTATCCAACAATCTGGTCATCTCATCAGCTTTCCTCCTAACAAACAGGATTGTTTTGAGAGCCTGCACTTCTGGTCATATAATAAGCACGCGGATGCAGGAATTCCACAACCGTCTCTGTGTTTCCAAACTATTAAACAAATGTGCCACTACCTATGTTTATACAAACTCAGGGTGAGGGTATGGTTTGCCAGTTTACACCCCTCGTATATGCAGTGAACCTATGCAGAGTGAGGCCATTTTGCAACTGGAACAGTTTAAGCATCTTGTAAAACCAATTTCCGTATGGCGTTGTTACTAGCATCTCATACAATCTTTTAAAACAATTTCCGTCTGTAAAGCATAGATGTCAAAAGTTTTAGACAAACAAGCAGTTGTTTCCTGAGGAGGAAAGCTGCACATGTTTATCTAGCTGTTTCCTAGATGCACCAAAGCGTGTACACCAAGGCAGAAATCCGCCTAGTTCTCTTGTTTGCTTCCATTACTTTTGAGTTCATTCGTTTATTCATTCATCCATCCATTCATTCCCTTTAGCTACCCTGAAACCAAAGAATTTCTGCTCAAAAGGTACTGTCTTTTTTAGTCATCGTCGTCGTCGAACGCTCAAAATGATTAATAGCAACTGTTGTCTACCATAGGAGTGAAAATGAATTGCGCTGCCATGAAGCGCCTGGCAAATCAGGCCCTGCGCATCCAACTTTGGTGTGGGAGAAAACTGTCATATCAAAAGTCTTTCTGGAAAAAAGGCAGGAGAATGGACCAAGACGGCAGAAAATAGACAAGAAGGTGTTGAGAAGAAAAAAAAAGGAACAAGGCAGAAACAAGGAAAGGGATAGAAAAGAGGGACTTTAGAGCATAGAATTACCAGAAGGTGGAGATGCCATTTCTACTGACACACACTGATGTCCTTTTGCGGTATCTATGACACACACTGATGTCCTTTTGCGTTATCTATGACACACACTATGTCTTTGCTATCTATACACACACTATGTCCTTTTGCGTTTTGACACAACTGATGTCCTATTTCGTATCTATGACACACCTATGTCCTTTTGCGTTATCTATGACACACACTGATGTCCTTTTGCGGTATCTATGACACACACCTATGTCCTTTTGCGTTATCTATGACACACACTGATGTCCTTTTGCGTTATCTATGACACACACCTATGTCCTTTTGCGTTATCTATGACACACACTGATGTCCTTTTGCGTTATCTATGACACACACCATGTCCTTTTGCGTTATCTATGACACACACTGATGTCCTTTTGCGTTATCTATGGCACACACCTATGACCTTTTGCGTTATCTATCTATGGCACACACCTATGTCCTTTTGCGTTATCTATCTATGGCACAAGCTGATGTCCTTTTGTGTTATCTATCCATGGCACACGCTAATGTCCTTTTGCGTTATCTATCTATCTATGGCACAAGCTGATGTCCTTTTGTGTTATCTATCTATGGCACACGCTAATGTCCTTTTGCGTTATCTATCTATGGCACACGCTAATGTCCTGTAACGTTATCTATCTATGGCACACGCTAATGTCCGGTAATTTCTATGGCACACGCTAATGTCCTGTAACGCCATCTATCTATGGCACATGCTAATGTCCTGTAACGTTATCTATCTATTCTATGGCACACGCTAATGTCCTGTAACGTTATCTATCTATCTATGGCACACGCTAATGTCCTGTAACGTTATCTATCTAACTATGGCACACGCTAATGTCCTGTAACGTTATCTATCTATGGCACACCCAATGTCCTATAACGTTATCTAACTATGGCACACACCCCTTGTCCTGTATCGTTATAGTCTATATCTATGGCACATGCCAACTGTTGGCTCAGAGCAAAAGATCCAGAGTTCGCTCTTGTTTGCTCTGCCAGCCCGCATATCCACAGTGAGTCATGGCATGAGGGGGGAGGGCTGTGTGATTGCGTGCTTATTAGTTTTTACTGTGACCGTTGCTGTTATTTATCCTAAACATTGTCTGATGCAATTACCAGGTGTTGCCAGGTGATGTATTGGTGCACCATTAATCAGCATAGGTGTTGTTGCTGTTACATGGTGTGGATGTGGTCGCTGATTTAGCAAGGTTTTTTTGTGCACAGACCCGCATAAGCAAATCAGTTGAACAATACTCGGTTGTTACTTAAACATACTTGTCACTGCAAAGAAGGAAAGCCATTACTTTTCCCCCAGACATATCTGATTGTGTGAAGGGAACGCGAGATAATAAGAAAGAAAAAGGTTGCAGAAAATAGGGAAACAAAGAAACCCTTGCTAGCAACACACAAACACACACACACACACACACACACACACACACACACACACACACACACACACACACACACACACACACACACACACACACACACACGGACACACACACACGCACGACCACACACCACACACACACACACACACACACACACCACACACACACACACACACACACACACACCACCACACACCACACATACACACATTAAGCACACAACATTGTACACCAACCTAACATTATTAACACACTCACGCATAAATCTCAACAGATGACACACCCCAGACAGCACAGACACACGTAACCAACGAACCACAACCAACACACACACACACACACACACACACACACACACACCACACGCACGCACGCACGCGCGCACATACACACATTTTAAGGCACAAAAGTGCATGGCTTGTTACAGTTCTAGTTCAAACTTCTAAAATTGTAGTTTAACACGCTTCCGAGTTTCGCGAAATTTGAAATCCTGCTTTTATACAGATGATCACAGGCCCAATTAGTAAGACATTTGACAATCTGTTAGTATTGATCCCAAATGGAAATCCTCTGTTAAACACCTCCTGTTAGAGCTAACTGCTATAAAGTTCACGCTCTAGCGCCTGTTATACTCAGTGGGGAAAACGATTTTCTAACACAACATTACAATTCATTTAACAATAAAGTTTAATCCAATATAACTATTCATTTAATAACAAAGTTTAATACAATTTTACATATTGTTTTTATTTAAAGTTCCCTCTATATGCACATAAACTTGTTACTTTTTGGTTGTTTAGTTTTGTCACGTTGTTTGGGTTTTTAGCGTGTGGGTGTGGTTTTGTTGTTGTTGTTGTGTTGTTATAACAGCTGGGTATTATTTCATCTGTGTTCATTTCGTAAGTCTTAATATTTTAGTTTCCTGGCTAAAGTATCATTTATACCTCCCAGCCCCACCTCCAATCCCTCTAGCCCCTCCCTTCCACCATCCTACATATACCTTTCTACCACCACTACTGACATCACCCCCCCCCTAACCCCCCCCCACCCCTACCCCCAAATTCTCCCAACCCCCTTATTTATTCTCCCACCCCTCATTTTCGGCTGGCAGGCCAGGCCGGCGGGCACACGTGCAAGGGAGATAACTCGGGCGGCCCCACTCGTAAAATGGCGGTTGGCGTCATCGTGATCTATCATCTCGCCGTCTCTCGCGGGGCTGCGCGCACAGCGCGTGAGGAGTTTCATGGCGGTGCTATCGGCGCTATCGCCGCCCGACGTGCGCTTGCGTCCATTTGTTTAGCAAACCTGCGCTGACTTCACTCCCGTTTCCGTTTCTCCCCTCCTCCTCCCTCCTCCCTCCTGCCCTCCCTCCCTGCCTGCCTCATCATCAGGGGATGGGTGGGTGGGGGGGGGGGGTGTGCATCCCGTTTTGATGACACTTCCCCACTTCCCTCCCCTCTCTTGCTTTAGCTTGAATCCGTTAATCTAGTTGTTGTGTGTGGTTGTTGTGGTTGTGTGTGTGTGTGTGTGTGTGGTGTGTGTGTGTGTGCGAAGTCTTCCCAGATTTATTTATATATTAATATATATATATATATATATATATATATATATATATTATATATAAAGGGTTTGTTTGTCACGCATTGGATGAACAGCACCAGCGAGCTCACAGACTGGACAGTGCCTAAACTTCGTTCGCGACCAGCCATGATGATATATATATATATATATTTTTTATTATTATATATATTATATATATGTATTGATTTATATATGTATATATTATGTGTGTGTGTATGTACATATAATTATATATACACGTGTGTGTGTATGTGTGTGTGTGTGTGTGTGTGTGTGTGTGTGAGAAGAGAGAGAGAGAGAGGAGAGAGAGAGAGAGAGAGGAGAGAGAGAGAGAGAGAGAGAGAGAGAGAGAGAGAGAGAGAGAGAGAGAGAGAGAGAATATATCAGGCCAGATTTCATCTATGAATATACATATTCACATCATGATTATATTCCATCTAGATTTCATACATAGCTTAATATTCACGGGCGCACGTGCGTGTGTGTGATGTGTGTGTGTGTGTGTGTGTGTGTAGGTGTGTGCGCGCGCGCGCGTGTGTGAGTGTATATGAAACCTTGCCAGACATTCATATGTATGCATTTATATCTATGAGAATATCGGGTCAGACTTTAGATATAAATGTAAATATTCATATCATAATTGTATTGTCTTTATATTGCGTGCGCGGGCGCGCGAGTGTGTTTTGTATCATTACAGCCTGTTTTCTTTCCTACGCTCCTCTGTATGCCTCTCCCCCCTCCCCTCCCCCTTTCTATAATTTCCACTCCATCTTCCCTACCCCTGTCCTCCACTCTCCTTCTCCCTCTCTCAAACGCGCACAAGGAAAGCATATCTAGTGATCTAGTGGTGTCATCACTTACATTACAAAATCTTGTTATTTAATGGTGTGTGTGTGTGTGTGTGTGTGTGTGTGTGTGTGTGTGTGGTGTGTGTGTGTGTGTGTGTGTGTGTGTGTGTGTAGAGAGAGAGAGAGAGAGAGAGAGAGAGAGAGAGAGAGAGAGAGAGAGAGAGAGAGAGAGAGAGAGAGAGAGAGAGAGAGCCCCAGCCAGCCAGCCAGCCAACCAGTCAGACAGACAGACAGACAAACAGACTAAAAAAAACAGACAGGCCGGAGAAACAGATCTCTATCTGTATCCCTCCTTACTGAACTATGTGAAGGAAGAAGGCTTCAACAGCACCGCTGGCGGTAAGTACAGAGCAAAGGAAATCAGTCAGCCTCCACTATCGTCACCAATCTCATCCCCCAGTCCCCCCCAAAAAAAGAATCTCCCTGGTTGATCATCATGGTCTTTAATCCAGGCTGGTTATAAAATTAAATCCAGCCTGGCAAAAAAAAAAGGAAAAAAGAAAAAAAAAACAATTAGACCCCCCCCCCTCTGTCCCCCAGGGCGTCACCACACCCATTCATCTTATCTATTCATGATGGGACATTATATTCACATATCGATCTGTATTCATGTTCCTTTTTTTTTTTATTTGTATTTGTTCCTGGGCTAGAGCTCTGAGGAGATTTTTTCTCCTGGAGTTAACATCAGTGCTGACTCCACTCTCCCCAAAAGTCTCTCGGATGAGACTTTAAACCGAGGCCCCGTGTGCGAACGCACGCAAAACATCTTGCGCACACGTTAAATCCTGTTCCGCTTTTCGTAAGAGTAGGCCATCGTGTGCCAGTGGGAACAGATGACATTTACAAAACTGCATACACACGGGGACTGGATGTAAAAAAGCACAATAGTGCTTATTCCATTATCCTCCATATAAAGAATAAAGAAAGAAAGATTAAAGAAAGGTTCACCAATAGTGAACATTTTGTGTGTGTGTGACCGGTTTTTACTATTGTGAAGGAAGCCGCATCCCAACTTTGGGGATGTCTGATGGGCAAGTTCGTTAGCACACAGGACTTCGGTTTCTCGTCTCATTGCGGGGCCTAGTCAGTGATATTGTCCCCCTTCAAGTCAAACTCTTTATTAAAAAAAACAACAACCCCAAACTATTAGGGTACATGGACATACATACACAAAACCATCCAAATCATCAGCAATCGAGATCACTCCATTCCCCCCAAAAGTCCTTTGGATGAGACTATAAACTCGAGGTCCCATGTGGTAACGCACACAGAACATCTTGCACACATAATAAAACGCGTTCCACTTTTCGGAAGAGTAGGCCATAGTGTGCCGGTGGGAATAGATGATAACATATACAAAACTGCATACAGGCAGGGACTAATGTAAAAAAAAAAAATTATAAAAAAAAGCACACGAGTGCTTATTCCATTATCCTCGATATGAAAGAATTAATAATAATAATAATAATAATAATAATAATAATAATAATAATAATAATAATAATAATAATAATAATAATGATGATGATGATGATGATGATAATAATGATAATAATGATAATAATAATAATAGGACTCTAAGGCGCAAAACTCCGTTGTCTCTCGAGACAGAAGGATACCAACAACCACAACCACAACCACAAACAACAACAACAACAACAACAACAACAACTACTACTACTACTACTACTACTACTACTACTACTACTACTACTACTACTACTACTACTACTACTGCTACTACTAACTATTACTATTACTACTAAATCTACCACCCCTATACTGTGCCCTGTGCAAGATGGTCTTTCAAATGCTCTGACATCAGTCTGGACTGTGCTCTCTGTACTGCGGCAGCAGCAGCAGCAGAAGAATAAGCTAAGACGCCTCAGAAATCCCTTTCTGTTAGGGAGGCCAGGGAAAGGTGTGTGTGAGTGCACTGAGGCGGTGGGATGGAGGGAGCCAGGGTTAGGCTACAGGGTGAGATGGGATGCAGCAGCAGACTAAAAAAATAAAATAAAAATTTTAAAAAGCGGTGTAACATTCGCCTCGTCGCCTCTGACACTGATGCACAACACAGCTCACGCAATGCCCTCAGACACGTTTTTGAGGGAGAGAGGAGGGAGGGATGGGGAGAGGGGAGAGAGAGGGGGGAGGGAGGGAGGGAGGGAGGGAGAGAGAGAGAGAGAGAGAGAGAGAGAGAGAGAGAGAGAGACAGACAGACAGACAGACAGACAGACAGACAGACAGACAGACGGATAGACAGACAGACAACAGATAAAGTGAGAGACAGAGAGAGACACAGAGAGAGAGAGTGAGTTTGGTGCACAGAGAGAGACAGAGACAGACAGACAGACAGACAGACAGACAGACAGACAGACAGACAGACAGACAGACAGAGATTGGTGCACAGTCAGAGAGAGAGAGAAGAGAGAGAGAGAGAGAGAGAGAGAGAGAGAGAGAGAGAGAGAGAGAGAGAGAGAGAGAGAGAGAGAGAGAGAGAGAGAGAGAGAGAGAGAGAGAGAAGAAGAAGAAGAAGAAGAAGAAGAAGAAGAAAAGAAGAAGAGAAGAAGAAGAAGAAGAAGAAGAAAAAAAGACAAGTAAAAGATGACATTGTCCATCAATCAGTCAGATAAAAAAAAAAAAAGGAAGGCGGCAGGACAATTTATACATTCACCTGCCTAACAAGTAAATCATGAGGTTCCGGGTTCGATTCCCAGCCTTGCCCTTTCTTTCCAGCTTAACAGAAAAATCAAACTGAATGTCAAGTCTTTAGGAGGAGACTCTAAACTAGTTTGACACATGTACTTAGGGACCTGTGCATGTCAAAAGAACCCATGGCAGTTAAAAATCAAAAAGAGCAGGAAGGTACCGCCTGACTGTCTTGGCAAAATGGATAAGTTCATTTCTCAACTGTATCCCCAAATCAGAATGCAACATGGATGGCGAAAGAGAAATAAAACAAAAAACAGTTGCATGCACAACAATCTCGCTCTGGGTGAATTGAAGAGCTTTAGCCCAGGAGCAGAAAAATTAATATTTTTTAAAAGTAAGTAATACCGTAACAACAGAGATACGTTACATCACCTGGATGGCTCCCCCGTAACTAATGGCTGCAGGTGATGACAACAGGACTTCAGTCAGGAATGCAAGGACTGCCAGCCTCTGACTCTTTCTGCAGAGGTGGCGGAACCCATGTGAAGGGAGTAGAGCCAGCATCTAAACAAAAAAAAACCCACCCATGGCTGCTGCATTGGCAAGCTGCTCCTGCTGCTGCTGCTGTTGCTGCTGTTGCTGCTGCTGACACTGATGTGTGCACCACAGCTTGTGCATTTTCCCCTTTATTATTGGGAAGAGTGAGGGAAGAAGAAAGACCAGGAGACTGAGAGAGGGAGGGAGGGGAGACAGAGACAGGAAGGGAAATATTTGTTTGTTTATTTATCTATTCTTTTATATTGAGTTTGATGGAATAAGCTCTCATTTGCATTTTACACCCAGTCACTGTGTGTGTGCAGCTTTGTAAATTTTGCCATCTGTTCCCACCGGCGCACAATGTTCTACTCTTACGAAAAGCAGAACAGGATTTAACATGTGCGCCAGATGTGCTCTGTGTGTGTGTGGAGAGAGAGAGAGAGAGAGAGAGAGAGAGAGAGAGGAGAGAGAGAGAGAGAGAGAGAGAGAGAGAGAGAGAGAGAGAGAGAGAGAGAGAGAGAGAGAGAGAGAGAGAGAGAGAACTCAAACTTAACGTAAATGAATCATTCACAAAAAGACCATTGACATATATATAATGTATGAATATATATATATATATATATATATATAGAGAGAGAGAGAGAGAGAGAGAGAGAGAGAGAGAGAGAGAGAGAGAGAGAGAGAGAGAGAGAGAGAGAGAGAGACAGACAGACAGACAGACAGACAGACAGACAGACAGACAGACAGACAGACAGACAGACAGACAGAGGCAGAGATACAGAAAGACAGAGAGATGGAGCAGGAACAGGGAGAGAGACTGCACACACTAGGTATGGCGATGATCTCACTGTATTACTCACAGTAAGGAATCTTTCTTAAAAACAAAAACAAAAATGCCCCCCCCCAAAAAAAAAAAAAAGAAAAAAAAAAAAAAAGAAGAAATAAATTTAAAAAAACAACAGCAAAAACAATGACAATAAAACTCAGACAAGTGCGCATTTTCCAGCAACCCAAACTTTTCACACTGAACAGATCCTTTCCCATATCAAATACACAGTGTCAGCAGACAGTAAACCTGAACTTTGCAACAGTATCTTTGCTTCGATCTTCTTTCTCCTCCTTCTTCTCCTCCTGGGATGTGAGATTGATGCTGGGAGGCTTGCTGCCTGCCGCAAATCAGCTATTATTGAAAAGGGTGGGCTGACAGGCACCCAGAATAGCGCTGTTACCTGTGACTTTGTGTCATCAGGTGAAAGCTGTGGAGGCAGGGATGGGGGAGTAATGGGTGGGGACTGTCAACTCCCCTGCTGGGATCCTCGAGGAGGGAGGGGTGGGGGGGAGGTGTCGGTAAAATTGCATCCCCCCATCTTCTGGAAATTTTGTGCTTGGAATTCTCCTCTTTGCTATCGGTGACTCTGTTTCTTCCTTGCTCCTTTTCTTCCTGTCACCTCCTTCTTGTATATATATATATATATATATATATATATATATATATATATATATATATATATATATATATATATATATATATATATATTACCCTTTTGGACCATTCTTCTGCCTTTTCTTCCAGAAAAAAAACTTGGAAATAAAACTCTCTCCCATGTGGAAGTCTGATGGTTGGGCTTGACTTGTCAGGTGCTTAATAAGGGCAGTGCAACACATTTTCTCTCCTATGACAGACATCAATAAGTGCTGTCTGAGCATTTGGAGAAAGGAGACGAAGGATTGGAACATTGTCTTGTTATAGCTATTGTCTATCATATCAGGTGTGTTCATGAGGGTTGGGTTTTTTTTGTTGTTGCTTAAATCAAAGAACTCTCTCTCTCCTTTCCCTCTTCTCAAAAGAAACATACAAAACTTCCGTTATAGACCTACACGCTTACAAGCTTGTAAACACTACACACATGCCCCTGCCCGCCCCCGCCCCCCTCCCCTCCCTCTCTCTCTGTCCGCCCCTCTTTCCAACTCATGAATGCTCTATCTGTATTTGTCTTTCATTGGTTTTTCTTTTGCACTATATATATATATATATATATATATATATATATATATATATATATATATATATATATATATACATATATATATATATATATATGTGTGTGTGTGTGTATATATATCTCTGTGTGTGTGTGTGTGTGTGTGTGTGAGTGTGTGTGTGTGTGTGTGTGTGTGTGTGTGTGTGTGTGTGTGTGTGTGTGTGTGTGTGTGCGTGCGTGCGTGTGTGCTCATTCGTCAATCTGTTGCTGTCTCCTTGTAAACAAGGACAAATTTTCTTAACTGTTGATATTTTCCGTCTCCTATAGGCTATATCCAACCCCTTTCAGTGTGGGAGCAGTACTATCTATGCCCCATCTGCTGTTTTTAATCCTCCCTACAGGCTATGCTCAATTCCCTCTGTTTGCTGTTGGGCTACACAATTCTGAATAAAAAATATATGTGCTATCTATGCCTACATCTTTCATCCACACTTATTCAGCTATCAGCATGGTATTTCTTTCTTCGAGCTTCATGTTTTATTGTGAGTTTTTCTCTTCTTTTCTAAAAAAAATGATGATGTATTATGAATGTTTTCCTAGACTTTGGTGTATGTTTACTAAATACACGCATTTGCAGATGTATGCAATCATACCTGCACATATGCATGCACATGCTCGGCACACACACACACACACCACCACACGACACAACACGACACGACACGACATGACACGACACACCACACCACACCACACCACACCACACCACTCTCTCTCTCCTCTCTCCTCTCTCTCTCTCTCTCTCTCTCTCTCCTCTCTCTCTCTCTCTCCTCTCCTCTCTCTCTCTCTCTCTCTCTCTCTCTCTCAAAATTGGTAGTAATTCTCCTGACGTGTTCTTCAAGCTTTTTGATACTCAAGTTGTCCCACTGGTTCTGTATGCCTCTGAGGTGTGGGGACATAATTCTTTTCACCAAGTTGAACAAGTACATCTGTACGCATGTAAAAGATTCCTGCATGTGAGAAACAAAACAGCCAGTGATGTTGTATATGGTGAACTAGGCCGTTTTCCACTATGGATTACAGCCATTACTAGATGTGTGAAATACTGGCTAAGACTCCTAAAGCAACCTGATGAGAGATATTCAAAAAAGGCATATAGTATGTTATTAGCTATGCATGATAAAGGCCATGTGACATGGGTATCCCACCTAAAGAATATCCTTTATGAGAATGGTTTTGAACAAGTGTGGCTCTTTGGATGTGGCTATGAAAACGCTTTTATGAAAGAGCTGAAAGAGAAGTTGCAAAGCAATTTCTGTTCCAATTGGCGAAACCGTATGGATTCAAATATACGATTTTCACTATATGGTAAAATCTAAACAGCTATTTGTTGTAGAACAATATGTTAAAATTTTGTATGTTGAAAGATATAGAAATATTGTGGCTCAATTTAGGATGGGTGTTTCACAACTAAACGTGCACAAATATCGCTT
>CM060316.1:67336493-67338993 GCA_030674155.1 Stramonita haemastoma
GGACAGGTCTAGAACTCAACAAAACCCTGAGAAAGGCAGAAAAGAGAGAGGAATGGAGGGAACTGGTTGTGAAGTCTTCATGGGGTGCCCCCACGGTCGCCGGACTAAGGAATAGATAGATAGATAGATAGATAGATAGATAGATAGATAGATAGATAGATAGATAGATAGATAGATAGATAGATAGATAGATAGTGTGTAGCCTATCATCTACATTTATCACTTCTCCTTCGCAAGGGAGACTGGGTGGAATTCCCCTTTTCTATCACTCTCTGTTTCTGCCTTGTTCCTTTTCTTCTTTTCACCTCCTTCTAATCTAATTTCTGCTTCTTGCATTCTCCTGCCTTTTTTCCAGAAAGACTTAAAAGATTTTCTCTCCCATCCCGAAGTCGGGTGTGCTGGGCCTGACTTGTCAGGTGCTTAACGGCAGCGCAACGCATTCGCTCATAGGACTGATAACAATAGTTGCTTTCTGAGCGTTCGACGACGACGTCGACAACGATGACGACGACAACGACAACGACGACGACGACGACGACGAAGAAGAAGAAGAATGGAATTTCAGATAAGACTGACCAAGCATGTGTTCCGTCAATCACAGGACTTTGGTTTTTAAAGTTTCACCTCATTACTGCAATGATGATTATGCCAGCAGGCGTGGGACGTTTTTATACACTTTATAAATCATACATTTATTCATCTAAAAGACTGAAAGGGGACTAGAGACCGCCTGCACAGATGTTGATTCCAACACGGAAAATCTCCATCAACCTTGAAACGGACCTAGGATTCGAACCCAAGACTTTTGGAACGAACACTTCAACGCCATCCATACCCTCTGAACTAACCACTCACCCCCATCTTCCTCAAGTTCCTCCATCCCCCTCCCTTTCTCTCCTCCTCCTCCTCCTTTTTCAGCCTCTCCAAGTTACGGCAGTTTTTATAATTCTGGTAGTGAGTGTATGGCAGGCTGTTGCTGTCACTAGCGGGCCGCCACTGTCACCGCCAGTGACGTAAGGCGCCAAGGGGACGGCGCGTGTGGTATACGAGTGACTGCCTCGCTCCTTTTACGACACCCTCGTTTAATGGGGCATGGCCTTTATGTCTTTAACACGCAGGTGCTACCGCGTGGTAGGTCTAGGTCTGTCTGTCCGTCCCCGGCCTGTGAAAATAATATAAAAAAACTACAACAAAAAAACCAGGGATGCTCCCCGGCCCCCCACAAGTTGGCTTTAGGTACATCATCTCTTCTTATAGGTTTGTGTTTTAGTGGCTCGTACTTTTTTTTTTTTTTTTTTTAAAGTAGGTAGGTGTCTGTTTCTCTGTGTGTGAGTATGCTGGTTTTCTTCCCCCCCCCCCCCCCCTGTGTGGGGATGTAGGGGGTGGGGGCGTGGGTGGTGGGTGGGGGGGCTGTCAGTATAAATGGCATCCCCACATTTCTGGAAAATTTATGCTAGAAATTTCCTTTTTTCTATCACTCTTTGTTTTCTGCCTGGTTCCTTTTCTTCCTGTCTCCTTCTCCTTGTCTATTTTCTGCTTTCTTGGACAGCCTTTTTTTTCCCACCAGAACGACTTAAAAGATAACAATTCTCTCTCTCAGGCTGACGTCAGATGCGCTGGGCCTGGCTTGACGGCAACAGGGCATTTTCGCTCACATGAAAGACAAAATATTGCTGTCTGAAAGTTGGACAACGTTGACGACGACGACGACACAACAACACGACGACGACACGACGAGAACGAGCGAGAAGAAGAGAATGCGAGAAGAATGCGAAGAAGAAGAAGGAAGAAGAGAATGCGAAGAAGAAGAATTGCGAAGAAGAAGAAGAAAAGAAGAGAGAGAAGAGAGAAGAGAGAAGAAGAGAAGAAGGAGGAGGAGGAGAGAAGAGGAGGAGAGAGAGGAGGAGAGGAGGAAAAGAGAGAGAAGGGGAAGAGAGGAGGAGGAGGAGGAGGAGAGAGAGAAGAAGAGAGAAGAAGAAGAAGAAGAAGAAGAAGAAGAAGAAGAAGAAGAAGAAGAAGAAGAAGAAGGAGGAGGAGGAGGAGGAGGAGAGAGAGGAGGAGGAGGAGGAGGAGGAGAGAAGAAGAAGAAGAAGAAGGAAGAAGGAAGAAGAAGAGAGAGGAAGACAGAAGTATGTTGGTTTGTCTGATGTTGTCTCATCGTAGGCGAGAGTCTGGCAAAGTGACTGGAACTTCACACTTGAGATGAGACAGTAACTTAAGAACACCTGTTCGAGTCCTCGTTAGGGTCTTCCTTTTTTGGTATGTTATTCTCTTGCAGTTATCATTAGTACTGATTTCACTCCCCACAGCCCCACTGTTAGCTAATATAACCATGCAGATTTGGTTAGAAGTAATTTCTCTTTCATAGTGATAGTCCATAGATTGGTTAGAAGTGGTTAGAAGTAATTTTCAGACGTTTAGAAGTTTTGGTTCGAAGTTATTTCTCTTGCACAGTTCTCTTGAAGTTTTGGTTAGAAGTCACTTTTCTCGCACAGAGGTT
>CM060316.1:67348993-67351493 GCA_030674155.1 Stramonita haemastoma
ACGAGCGAATACCTCAGTGCCGGAGACTTGAACACACTATTACGGTCAGATCATGAGCACAACATTCTAACCACTTTGTGTGTTCAAACACCACAACCCCTTTCCGCTCGTAGAGTCTGTTGATAGTTAAGTCTTCAACTGTTACAAGATTGTTCAGTAATACCCAAAAGACGAAGCCATGCTGATTTAGAATACTGCGTTCAGAACTTGAAAGCGTTTGCAAGAAAGAAACGAAGCAAAAAAAAAGAAAACTAAAGAAAGGAAGAAAAAGCAACTCCAACAAGGCGACCACTGTAAAGCAGATGTTTGGTGACTGAGTGTGTGCAGATGTTAGGTAATTGAATAATGTTTTGGATTTTTTTTTAAATAAAAGTACTGTTTTTCATTCCCGTGTTTCGTGGACCTCCTCTTTCACGCCATCATCTAGTTTGAAATTCAACAATAAAGATATACTTGTATTACGTGACAGAACCATCTGAGAAATCAAAATACCCTTTGAATACTGATAGTTTTTAAGTTTTTGCACGCACGCAGGCACGCACCCCCCCCCCCCCCCCACACACACACACACAGACACAGACACACACACACTCACACAAACACACAGATACAAACACAGACACAGACACAGACACACACAGACACACAGACACACAGACACACAGACACACAGACACACACAACACACACACACACACACACCACACACACACACACACACACACAAACACACACACACACACACACACACACACACACACACACACACACACACACACACACACACACACACACACACGAACGAGTCCTGTGCAGCGATAAAAAAGACGAAGAAGTGCCAATAATAATAACAGGAGCGGAGAAAGAGGCTGTCTAGAGAAGGAACGAAAAAGGTAGACTAGAAGATGTAAAAAAAACACAAAAAAAAGAAGTAGAGAAAGCAGCAGTTGTAACAGAGCAATACCAGCAGTAGTTAAGTAGCTTGTACCAGTTGAAGTCATAATAACAATCACACAAAAACATGTGACACAATAGCAGACTCCGTAGGGACGTTAAGTAACAGCAGGGGACAACAACAACAGCAGTGGTTGTAACTAACAGTAGCAGAAGTAGAAAGTATCGATTGTAAAAAGCAGGAGCCCCCAGCATGAAACAACCATTTGGGTGGACAATGAGAGGGTCAGGGCCTTCCTCCTTCCTCCTCCTTCCCCCTCCTCCTTAACCACTGACCAATCGGACAAGGAAGACAGCACAAACAGAATGTGATGGAGGAGAGATAGATGGGTTACTCAGGGGGGCGCTATCGTTGCCTCATTAGAGTTAACTGCGCCTTCAGTTCAATTTTACGCCTGGGCAAGTTTCGAAACGCCCCTGACCGCCTATAGCAGAGACAAGACTACTACTACTACTACTACTACTACCATACCAAATGACGCCAAGGTCTGGTGAAAAGATAGCATACTCCTTCCTCCTCCCTGTAGTTCCGGTGAAGAGATAAAAAGTTGTCTTCTCCTGCGCCGCCTGCCTCGCTCTGATCGAAACCCTGGCGGGGATAAGAGGTACCGTCTTACAACCGAATCACAATAGATCCGGGCGGCCATTTAATGAGAGGCGGGATTAAAGGACCAGGGGAGATAAAATGGTAATGCCTCTCTCTCGCCCATTGTCGTGTCCAACTAGGGGCATCAGCGGCAGGAAATAGACCGGTGCGCAGTATTAGAATAAGCCTCCTAACAGCTTTGGCCAGGATATTTTCCACGATGCGGTGAATACCCTTAGGGAAGAGAGTGGGGGAAGAAATTTTTTTTTGGGGGGAAAGCCTCAATGACAAATGGGAATGTAAAAATACGCAAATCTCCCACCGCGCGCGCAGATTTTTCCGCATGTCTGATATGCCCATCATCTTCCAGTTTTCACACCGCAATTTGGCCAGAATTTGCTCTCGTTTTCTTCCAGTTTTGCTATTTTTCAGTCGTAACGAGCACAATTTTCTTCAAATGAAACATACACGCTGCTAGCTTCGTGGTGTCTCTCTTTTTGCTCGTATTTCTTCATGGTATTTCTTTGTTCAGAGTTGTTGTTTTTTTTTGTTTTTTTTTTACTCTCGCATCGTTTGCAGCGCGCAAAAGCACATCTGCAGAGCATACGGACATGTAGAAACAGCGTGTTTATTGAGCACAGAAATCCTGTGGCCAAATAAAAATGTTTTCCGGAACGGTGTTTTTCACTCGCAATGCAGTGCGTTCTGTTGTACATCGCGCTGATAGCAGTGTGACTTCAGAACCTTTTGGCACTGCGGCAGCTGCGTGTTCCGACTGCTGCATGCTAGGCAGTTTCTTCTCTTTTTTGTGTTGAACTTCCTGAGAAGCTGAAGAGGATGCACTAAAAAGTGAATCACCAGATTCCTCCATTTTTTGTCGGTTGTATATAGCTAAAGCCTGGATTTCTGCAAATGGGTTTCCTGTCTCCAGACTGCAATGTCGCATGGTGCTCTTCCACC
>CM060316.1:67358993-67363993 GCA_030674155.1 Stramonita haemastoma
AGAGATATGGTCACCGGTGAGGGGGAGAAATGAAGAGCTTTTAAGGAAAGGGAGTGTGTGTGGAGGGAAGGGGGAGGGAAGGGGGAACAAGGGGTATAATTATGATTATAAAGCTAGTGACAGGTAGGAGGGGCGAAGGAAGAGATGTACGGTAAGATGGAGGGCAGGGCAGAGTGGTGGGCATCTCTCCGCCAGGTGAAGTTAGTATTGTAAAAAGGGGCGGTTCCCGGAGGTAGGACGATGCCACCATTGTGGTGTATAATAATCACTGTATTGTCTTGTGTGTATGAACGGCATTGTACCCTATACAGCCTACAGTCACGACAGATTTGTTGTTCTTTCTTGTTGTTGTTGCTATTGTTGTTGTTGAGCCCTTACTTCCCTCAATGTATGCAACCTGGATGAGGGGTCATACAGCCTCACGCACCACACGCGGCAACCACTGTCAGACAAGTTAAGTATACGCACACACACGCACGCACGCACGCATACACACACACGCGCACACACACAGACACACAGACACACGCACACACACACACACATACATACACACACACACAGGAACTGCATGAGAGACGTTTGCCGCGTGTATGTATGGCTGTATTTTTCAGTAACTCACTCACTATCTTAGGCATCCGCATTCTGATTTCAGACGATTGTTTTTCTTCCTTTTTTATACATACATTTTTTCTTCCTTAAAATGGAGAATGCAGGCTCTGTTGTTGCACTGAGAGTTTTCCTCTGAAGTCGGAGTATTGCTGCCTATATGGCGAGGCATTTGAAAACAGTTACACACCTCAAACTACTCATTCAGTGTGCAATTTCAATCTCACAGTGATTCCCAGGTTGGGATGTCAGAGAGCACATTCTGGGTGACCCCCAGAGTGTTAAACTGGGGAACGCACAACAAGAATTGAGACTTTGTCATGGATGAAAACAATCGCTCCTGATGATGAGGATCGAATCTGCAACCTTTCGCTTGTGTAGATGGGTGTACTATGTCTATAGTGTCAATCCATGTTTGTGTGTGTGTGGGGGGGTGGGGGTGGGGGGTGGGGGGGTGGTGGTGGTGTGGTGTGGTGTGTGGTGTGGTGTTGTGTTGTGTTGTGTTGTGTTGTATGAGTGTGTATGTGTGCATGCGTCCATAAATGCGTGCGCACGTGTGTATGAGTGTGTATGTGTGCGCGTGCGTGCGTGCGCGCGCGCGTGTGTTGTTAATGTTGTTGCTACTGCTGCTGTTGTCTTCGATTTTACGTGTCTTCACTCTCAGTGATATAAGAAGATTGTGTGAATTGTCTATAGATCTACTGTTGATCCGCCATTGTGTGTGTGTGTGTGTGTGTGTGTGTGTGTGTGTGTGTGTGTGTGTGTGTGTGTGTGTGTGTGTGGTGTGTGTGTGCGTGTGTGTGTATGAGTGTGTGTATGTTTTTATTTTTTATTTATTTTATTTTATTCTTTTATATTCAGGATATAAAAGTATGTATGTGTGTGTGTGTGTGTGTGCGCACGCGAGCGCGCACGTGCGCACGTAGGTAAATGCGTGTGTATTTAGACAGGGAGAGTGGAAAGAGGTGTGTGTGGAGAGGATAAAGAATGGTGGCGATGATGGTGACCACCAGGTATAATTATATATAATGGCTATAGCCCAGTACAGTAGGCCTAGGTAAGATTGCTTTACAGGGCGGTGCCCAACCAGCGGTATTCACAATCACGGGAGCAACGGAACTCGACAGGACCGGGAGGCAAACACGCGTGAAGCCGCCAGGGACCGACAAAATTAACGACCACGGGAGGAGGGGGTAGGGGAGGCGTGGGGGGGGAGGGGAGAGGGGGTGGAAAGAGGTTCAAAGGGGGCGGGCTGGAGTTAAGGGGAAAGAAAGAATGGGAAAGGTGGAGAGGTATTGTTTAAAACAGAAAATAAGAAAATGAAAAAAAAGAACTAAAAAAAAATGTAAATTTTGTCTAAAACAGAAGTCAAGTCAGTGTTAAGGCCCACTAGGTGCCGGTGTGTGTGTGTGTGTGTGTGTGTGTGTGTGTGTGTGTGTGTGTGTGTGTGTGTGTGTGTGTGTGTGTGTGTGTGTGTGTGTGTGTGTCTGTAGGTGTGTGTGTGTGTGTGTGTTTGTGTTTGTGTGTGTGTGTGTGTGTGTGTGTGTGAGTGTGTGTGTGAGTGTGAGTGTGTGTGTGTGAGCATTCGTGCGTACGTGCGTGCGTGCGTGCGTGCGTGCGTGCGTGTGCATATGTGTGTGAAAGTGATATTTTTATTTGAATTTTTGAAGTTATCTTGGAATGTTTAAACCAGTATGTAATGTAGCTCTCTCTCGAGTGTTTCGAGATCAGGATGTGTGTCAATATGCCTGTCACTATTGTCGTGTCAATATGCCTGTCACTATTGTCGTGTCAATATGCCTGTCACTATTGTCGTGTCAATATGCCTGTCACTATTGTCGTGTCAATATGCCTGTCACTATTGTCGTGTCAATATGCCTGTCACTATTGTCGTGTCAATATGCCTGTCACTATTGTCGTGTCAATATGCCTGTCACTATTGTAATTGCCCTTCATGGGATGATCGACCCACAAGACAGGAGGAGGAGGAAGTTTTGTAAAGTAGGTAGGTCAGTTATGGCTAGTATGATGGATTTCACCTACATACCCAATATGCACCTCTCCGTTATCATCATCATCATCATCATCATCATCATCATCATCAGCAGCAGCAGCAGCAGCAGCAGCAG
The DNA here is from genome assembly GCA_030674155.1 of Stramonita haemastoma. Lineage (NCBI taxonomy): Eukaryota > Metazoa > Mollusca > Gastropoda > Neogastropoda > Muricidae > Stramonita > Stramonita haemastoma. The sequence continues at coordinate 67,361,732 of CM060316.1, forward strand.
CAGCAGCAGCAGCAGCAGCAGCAACAGCATGTGATCGTTCTCCCACCATCAAGGTAGCCAGCCACATTCGGTCGCCTGAAATAATTTCTAATCGCGACACTGGTGCTTATACAGTTCTGTTCTACTTGCCATCTTGTTCTACCTACCAGGGATGACTTAAAGGTCAGGGTAAAAGTGTCCCATAACCTATGTGATCGTAGGGAGCGAGGCATCAGAGATCTCAGCTTCTTGAAGGGCCAGCAATATTGAGGGGGGCGTCCATCTCCTCTCCCTCTCTGATTTTCCTTCCCTGACCCTAAAGAGAGGAGGTACCCATTTACAGCTTACATCCCCTTTTAAAGGGAACTGGGATTTAACGTGCATCGAAGACGTTCTATCCATATATTCATATGTAGACAGACAGGTTCGTTGGTTGTCCTTTCCACAATAAGGGGTGAATGGGGAGAGGGGGGGATGGTAGGATGATCTCAGGCACTCCACATCTCAAACATGGAGGCCACGCAGGGTGTTATGGTAACACGTTTTATTGTTTCATTTACCACAAAACAACACACACCTGAAACAAATACAAAATCCAGGTAACTATCCACATTTAAAACACGTCTGAAACAAATCGGAGAATTCGGGTAAGTGCTACTCTATCCACATTTAACAAGGTATATATATAATTCATGAAAGGCACACATAGCAATACTACTGTCGTCTAGCCGAGACAAACTTCTTTCATCACTCACACCAAGATACCAAGTTAATCCTAGGAAACCAATAGAGAGTATACAATTGTAAATAAATACAAATATTACAATTAACCAGGAAAACCCTTTCCTCAGTACTCTCAGCTGACATTATCCTAAATAATGTCCAACAGAACTTAGTTTATGCTAAGATCTTTTCACAACATTGGTTCCTATCAAACCTATGGATATCGTAACACAAGAGAGAGAGAGAGAGAGAGAGAGAGAGAGAGAGAGAGAGAGAGAGAGAGAGAGAGAGAGAGAGAGAGAGAGAGTAAGGAAGAGATTGAGCAGGCATAATCTAGGTCTCAAAAATCACATACAAAACTAGCAGCTTTACGTGCACATGACTGACCATAATCACACATGGTTGCTGAAGCCCCCTAGTACAATAATAAAACAAGTATCACAAGGACCAAGCTAGTCCTTACTTTCAGACAACCTCCACAGTTTTCCAACTCAACGTTGTCTATTCCGATTTTAACTATACCATAATAGTTTAACACAATAACTTTGTACTAGTCCACATTAATTTATCTGCGATCACTGCGGTTTATAAACTTCGTCTCGGAATAACACGAAACCAAATCGATATACATCCAATCAATCGTAAAATAAACCCAAGCTCTCACAATTAAATAATAAAAATCTTACGATTCTCAACCAAGTTCCGTGTGTCAAACAATACACACTCTCACGAAACCAAATCGAAAATAAATCCAAACTCTCACAATCAATTAATAAAAGTCTTACGATTCTCAACCAACTTCTGTGTGAAACAACTACACACACTTTCACTGAACCAAATCCATCATTAAATTCTGTTAGTATAGGCGATCGAATTTATCAAATCAACTACTACCCTGATAAAACTAAAACTACAATAAAAGAAAATGCTTCACTTACAGCTCAACCTGAAGAACAACTGCTGTATACTAGTGTCGTCACATCGTCGCGCTCTACGGCCCACTAGTCGTCTTCCGTCCTCTGGCTGTCGCAGGGAAAGGCTGAGTGCTGACCACTTCCCTTACTTAAACTTATTCTGCCCTAAAGTCTAACCAATCATGTCCAGGGGGGTGCCAGGTGACTTGGGCTTAGCCCAATCAATTTAAACTAAAAATTTAAAAAGAACCAAGTCAGCAAAAGTTAACCACAACAACAAGCTTGTTGAGCAATAGACTAGCAGGGCAGACCTGTTAATTGTCGCCAGCTTGTCTCAAGTGGGCAACAACGACTCTCCCTCCTGTCTCAAGTGGGCAGCCAGGACTCTCCTTCTTGTCTCAAGTGGGCAGTCACAACTCTCCCTCTCTAATTCCGACTCTCGCGCGACTCTCGCGCTAACAGAGAAAAATAAGTCGGGTACACATAGACCTATGTCAGCCCCTGTAACACTCTTAGAAGAGATGGGGAAGGAGGAGGGGGGGGAGGAGAGGGTTGTAGTCTAACCTAGTGTCTAGTTATAGTGTCTAAAGTGCACACTATAACACATACATCAAACTTCAGGTCGTAAACTGTATCTGACAGACTT
>CM060316.1:67368993-67376493 GCA_030674155.1 Stramonita haemastoma
GTTGACAGCATTATGTTTCTCTGCTGACAACTTCAGTGTTGTCAGGGAGCAGTGCACCTGTTTTGTTTTTCAATAATGATTGATAATCATTTTCTTCTGCTCAGTCTTGGTGAACTTTGTCAAGGTATTGAATGCTTGCTTACTGCATCCCCTGCAAATGTCTTCTTCAATGATTTTGTGCTGTTCCAAAATCCAACTGCTTTTTGCTTCCCTCATGTCTTGCTTGATTTTGCTGTTCGTCTTGTGTTAGTTATTTGTTGCTTTTGACAAGAACTAAAAGGTCAGACTATAAAAGAGGAGGCACCAGAAGAGAGAATGGATCAGAAGAGAAGATAGACCAGCACAGAGAATGGACTGGAAGAGAGGAAAGACCAGAAAAGCGAAAAAGACCAGAAGAGAGAATAGACCAGAAAAAAGAAAAGACCAGGAGAAAGAATGGACCAGAAGACAAGATAGACCAGAAAAAGAAGCTCGGCAAGGACAGAGCCTGAACAAGAAATATAAAAGCCTTGAGAGACTTCCTGGACAAACCAGGAAGGATGGGGAGGGGAGGAGGGGCAGGGAGGCTACAATGAATTGGGGGCTGTGGGAAGGGGGGAGTAGAGGGACACAGTGATGGCGTTGGTGTAGAGGCCGGAGGGAGGGAGGGAGAAAGGGAGGAGGAGAGAGAGAGAGAGAGAGAGAGAGAGAGAGGGAGGAAAGGAGGGAGGGGAGGGAGGGAGGGTCTCCAGGGGGAAGGTTTATGGCGGAATAAAACGGTCCTCGTTTGCGTCGGCAGCTCGGGACACGTTCAGCCGAGCGGCGACTAAATGAAAATGATATATCATTGAGGGGGGGGGGAGGTTTCAGGGGGTGGAGGCCTCAGACGTGTCAGACACCCCTCCCCCTCTCTCCCCCCCCCAACTCCTTCCTCCACCTCTGTCTTCGTCCCTTTCCCGTCTACCTACCTACTGTCTTCCTTCCCTTACTCCCCCTCCAATCCCCTGAAGCTAACATCCTCCTAAAAATCGTCGGATGGGGAGTGAGGTTTTCGCAAGAACGGACCAAAATGTACACGTTGTTCGATGCTTTCGCAAAGTCTACAAGCTGGAGGGGAGTTATGTTAGACTGAGTGAGTGAGTGAGTGTGATATGTCACATCAGAGTGTTGCGCTCATCTTTGTTGTTGTTCTCGTTACAGGGGGATCATGACAATTATAGACCATTGTCTTTGATCTATGATATTCTCGCGCTGGAGACGCTGTGTGTGTGTGTGTGTGTGTGTGTGTGTGTGTGTGTGTGTGTGTGTGTGTGTGTGTGTGTGTGTGTGTGTGTGTGTGTAAATGTAAGTGTGTGTGGCGTGTGTGTAAGTGTGTGCGTGTATGTGTGTATGTCCTATAGATATTACGTGAGCTAACTTATCCTGAGTTTGATGCTACATCCAGAATACTTTTCTAAGCTAGTTCCCCCGCGCCTGTCGCATCATCATCATTGGATGAGAGCGCACGTATACCTACAAAACGCCTACATAAAAAACAATCATATGTACAGACGCGTGAGCGCGCGAGCATACACACACGCGCACACACGCACAAACACACACATGCGTGCATGTATGTATGTATGTATGTATGTATGTATGTATGTATGTATGTATGTATGTATGTATGTATGTATGTATGTATGTATGTATGTATGTATGCAGGTAGGTAGGTAGGTAGGTAGGTAGGTAGGTAGGTAGGTAGGTAGTATGTGTGTACACACACACACACACACACACACACACACACACACACACACACACACACACACACACACACAGACATACACTCACACACACACACACTCACACACCCACGTATGTGTGTACGTATGTATGTATACATATAAACACACACACACACAGACACTTAGAAACACACACACACACACACACACACACACACACACACACACACACACACACACACACACACACACACACACACACACATTCTTAATCTTCGGATTTTGTGATTTACTATCATAAAACCTGCCCCCCACCTGAAGAACTACCTTAGTCTATACAGTCATGTACTCTAAGACTAGACTGGGACCAGAGGTCATGGCACAGTGAACCAGCAGTGTTGGCGACGTTGAGCCACTAGACTGGATAAATTTAAGATGGGGATGATTCACTCGCTCCTTGCTCTGGCCTGGCCTCTCCTCTCCTCTCCTCTCCTCTCCACTCCTCTCCTGTCCTCTCCTCTCCTCTCCTGTCCTGTCCTGTCCTATCGGCGCCCTGTCCAGTTCTGTCAAGCTTAGGGGACTGTGTTAGGTGTCCGATGGGTGCCATCATCCATCAGAGAGAGAGAGAGAGGGGGGGAGAGAGGGAGAGAGACAGAGAGAGAGAGAGAGATAGAGAGATAGAGAGAAACAGAGACACACAGAGAGAGGCCTAAGACTGCAATGTGATAAGGACAGTCCATTTGTCTCATAAGGATCTGTCATTCATTCCCTCCACCAGAGGACCTACCTCAAGCTATTTTTCTGTGTAATCTGGGGTGATTCTCTGTCTCTGCGGCTGTCCTGGACTTCACAGCGGTCTTTTCTGCTACCTTTGCTATAGAACAGTACTCTCCTGGATTCGAGCCTAAAATGGGTAACAAACGTGCCATCCTCCCGGAATGTACAGCTGGACAGGTCAGGGTGAAACGGATTCCCCACTGAATGGTTGTCATCGTGAACGTATATATATATTATGTTCTATGTCTCAAACAGCTGAAAGTGCTGGGTTATAAGCCACAGGCTTTGGCAAAATATACCGCAGTCTATTTCAAACAGGGACGGGATAGTTCAGTGGTCAGAGTACTCGCTTTCCCCCAGCTAAGGTTACGCAGCATCGAGCGTGGTTATCAAGTGGATTGGTGACCATTTTCGCACCTTGACTTCAGTACAGTCCACCAATTCACCCAGCTGTAAATGGGTACTTGCCCTCTTTAGGGTCAGGGGAGGTAAAGCAGCGAGGGAGAGGAGATTGGCGCCGCCCTCAATGTGCTGGCCCCCTAGAGAAGCTGAGGTCTCTGATGCGTCGCTCCCCTACGACCACACAGGTTATGGGGACACCTTTACCTTATCTTCTACTGTTCCAAACGGCTCACCAAGAACTGTATAAGCTACTGTCACTAGTATCTCCCAGCCAATCAACACTTATCCATAAGGCCATGCACATTTTGTACTCCGGCAAGCCTGTGTGCATGCATGTGACTGAAATTTCGGACCTTGCATCGACCTTCAGTCACACACCCTCTCATTTCACTTCATGTCATTCATGGCCCCACTAGCCACCAAGGCTGGCTGTATCAAGACTGTCAACGCATTCAGCTTCAGGAACCCCAATAACTTTCACTTCAAAATCAACACCATTCAACCCATTCAAATACGTAACACTGTCAACCTGAAAAAAAAACCTCACACTGAATGACTAGTGGTACCTTTCTTTAATCATATTCCTTCCTTCAGGCCAATGATAAAAAAAACAGGCCGTGCTGAGGACGCCTGCCATTCCGCTTAACTGAGCATCTCCAGGTTACACAAAAAGGGCATAGAAAAGGGATGACGAACACTTCAAAGTAATGAAAAATCCATGAGAAAAAATGCCATATTTATTTATTTATTTATTTATTATTTTATATCGAGGATAATGGAATAAGCACTCATGTGCTTTTCTTTCTTTTACATCCAGTCCCCGTGTGTATGCAGTTTTGTAAATGTCATCTGTTCCAACGAGTACACAATGGCCTACTCTTACGAAAAGCGGAACAGGATTTAACGTGTGCGCAAGATGTTCTGCATGCGTTCGCACACGGGGCCTCGGTTTATAGTCTCATCCGAAGGACTTTTGGGGAGAGTGGAATCAGCACTGATGTTAACTCCAGGAGAAAAATCCCCTCGTATGGGGATCGGAACTGGGTCGTCAAATTGCGAGCCCAGTGTTCTGACCACTAGGCTAATCCGTCCCCCATATGGGAGAATAACACCGTAGATTGAACAGTCTGTGCCCATCCCAGTGTTTCAACCATCATTGCCTGGTCGCCAGAACAAAAAAATACAGGCACAATGTCATATAATGTCTGAAAAGATTATTATTTGTAAGATTTGCTGTTTATGGTAGGGTAAAATAGGGAGCAACACATGCAAAACTGTCATATAATAAAGTTGGATGGGATCATCAAATGGTGCTTGTCTCCCCTAGTATGCATATTATTATGGCTAGGAGGATAGTTAAAGAATATAGATCTAGACAGGGTTTACTGACTTAAAAAAAATTCAAACTTAACCAAATATGTGCCAAAAAAAACACGAGTTGTGAGTCAGAAGCTAGATCTAGTATTAGTACTTGAGACATGAATACGAGAGTGATATAGAAAAATTGAAGGGAAAGTGGCAAAATCTAAAGCTGGTGTGAAGCCTTTCAACAACTGAGAAAGATAGATACACAATTAAAAAAAAAATCTTTTATATCAGGAATAATGGAATGAGCACTCATTGCTAGTAGGGAGGGGACTACAGAGGAATATTGTCCAAGGAATATTGAACATAACCCAAGGTACAAGTTTTACCAGTGAAGTACGTACTTGCTTGGCAGCAACGAAGCGTCTCCTCCAGCAAGGGACCTGAAGGCAGTTTGATATCGATAGCCCCTTGTGCACTGCAGCTGGTAAACAGATAGGACTGTGGTGGTGGTGGTGTCTGGGAAATCCGAGAGACCCTGGGTAACCTGCCTAACCTGCGACTATAAAGTAGTGCAGATAGATGTTGGTGCAAAGCCATTCACACTGATGGTTGAGAGAGAGAGAGAGAGAGAGAGAGAGAGAGAGAGAGAGAGAGAGAGAGAGAGAGAGAGAGAGAGAGAGAGAGAGAGGGAGAGAGAGAGAGAGAGAGAGAGGGAGAAGAGAGAGAGAGAGAGAGAGAGAGAGAGAGAGAGAGAGACAGAGAGAGACAGAGAGAGACAGAGAGAGACAGAGAGAGAGACAGAGAGAGAGAGAGAGAGAGAGAGAGAGAGAGAGAGAGAGAGAGAGAGAGAGAGAGAGAGAGAGAGAGAGAGAGGAGAGAGAGAGAGAGAGAGAGAGAGAGAGAGAAGAGAGAGACAGAGAGAGACAGAGAGAGACAGAGAGAGACAGAGAGAGACAGAGAGAGAACAGAGAGAGAGACAGAAGAGAGAGAGAGAGAGAGAGAGAGAGAGAGAAAAGAGAGAGAGAGAGAGAGAGAGAGAGAGAGAGAGAGAGAGAGAGAGAGAGAGAGAGAGAGAGAGAGAGAGAGAGAGAGAGAGAGAGCGAGCTCTAAAAAGATTTATCCATAAAGAAGAGGCCATTGGTATTCCTGAAGGGGGTTGCTGATCAAAATGATTTAAATGATAAGAATGCATGGTCAGTAAGTACAGGAGAAAAGTGAATGGTAAGTAAGTCCAGGGGATAAAAATCACGTCATGGGTAAGCTGAATGGGTGTAACCCATGTGGCCTCTCCCAGTGGCAAAGAAAACCATTTGAAAACAAGTCATGAAATAAAAGACTCAGCTGAGACCCAAACACACTGCAGCAGAACTGAAAACACTGTCAAAGACGCCACAGGATTGAAATAGCAACACCTCATGCCCAGATGGTATTGTATCACCTTACATTGTATAGTATTATTCTATCGTACTGGATTGGATTGGATTGGACTGTAGGATGACCAACTCATGGACTAGCTGAATGAGTGACACGTCTGGACGGGAATCAAACCCGTGACCTCTGGCATTCTCACCACCCATTCATATCGGCGATTCGATGCTTTTTTGAGCATTCTGATTGGATCTATGAAGGAAAACCTATTCCAAAACCAGTGCGTGGTGGAAGGAAGCTAGTGAATAGAACATGACCCTACTTTTAACTCCCCCCCCCCCCCTCGTGCCACTTTATAGAAACTTGGATAGAATGGCTCCCCTTATGGGAAGTTGGATAAATTGCTTCCCTTTATGAGAATTTGGATAAGATCGCCTCCCTTTATGAGAATTTGGATAAAATTGCCTCCCTTTATGAGAATTTGGATAAAATTGCCTCCCTTTATGAGAATATGGATAAAATCAATTATTTGGATATTTTCGTCTCCACATCCATTTCCTACTTCTACTACTGCTACTTCTACTACTGCTACTGCTACTACCGCTACTACTACTTACTATAACTAGCCTACTTTTATTGCTCCTGCTGCTGCTTCTACTACCGTACTTGTACTGAGATGACGATAATGCCTGCTTTTATACTAAACTAGGCCTACTGCTGTTACCTAAAAACACTGGTGCTGCCTACCTACTACCCGCTAAAACTACCACCACCACAGACACACACACACTCTGTCTGTCTGTCTGTCTGTCTGTCTGTCTGTCTGTCTGTCTGTCTGTCTGTCTGTCTGTCTGTCTGTCTGTCTCTCTCTCTCTCTCTCTCTCTCTCCTCTCTCTCTCTCTCTCTCTCTCTCTCTCTCTCTCTCCTCTCTCTCTCTCTCTCTCTTTCTCTCCTGCCACACTACCAACACGCAACCACTGCCACCGCCACCACACCATCAACAGCAACATTTTCCTACTGTTATTTCTGCTACAATTTCTAATGCCACCGAGTAGCCAGCCCTTTTGCTGTTACACTATACATTAAGGGGAGAGAGAGAGAGAGAGAGAGAGAGAGAGAGAGAGAGAGAGAGAGAGAGAGAGAGAGAGAGAGAGAGAGAGAGAGAGAGAGAGAGAGAGAGAGAGAGAGATTTCAGACTTGACACAGAGAGACAGACAAGAGACAGGGACAAAGGCAAAGAGAGAGAGAGAGAGGGGGGGTGGGGTACAGACAGGCAAGCATACACACACACATACACACACACACAGAGGCAGAGTTAAACGGGCACACACACACACACACACACACACACACACACAGGCAGAGTTAAACACACACACACACACACACACACACACACACACACACAACACACACACACACACACACACACACACACACACACACACCCTCTACTGATGGCAGATAAGAGGGTGGAAAGAAAAAAAAGAAAGGTGTGTGTGGTGAGGGGGGGGGGAGGTAGAGCTGTGGGTGGGTGGGGGTGTGGGGGGGTGTTAGCGGTGGTGGAAGAAACGAACTACACTACACGAAAAGAAGAATCGCCAAGAGACCTTCCCCTCCACCAACTTCAAACTTTCCTAACACCTGCATCCACTCCAAAAATCCTCCTTCTTTCTTTCCTTTTTTTTTTTACCTTCTTTCCTTTTTCCTTTCTTTCTTTCTTGCTTTCCTTCTTGCTTTCTTTTCTTTCTTTCTTTCTTTCTTTCTTTCTTTCTTTCTTTCTTTCTTTCTTTCTTTCTTGCTTTCTTTCTTTCTTTTTTTCCCTCTCCACTTCGACCTTCTTCTTCTCTTCCGGCGCGGACACCGACACAGAGGCCCCACACAACAAACTCTCCTACTAGTCTTCTTCTTCTTTAGTAGTGAAGGAGGGGTGGGGGGG
>CM060316.1:67381493-67401493 GCA_030674155.1 Stramonita haemastoma
ATGTCATTTTGTGAGCTTAAATGATTGAATTTTAGATTATCATATGTATATAATAATAATCATAATACATGGATATATGACCATGTTGTAGTTGTCCTTTTGAATAGAAATATGTGCTTTATTAGTGAAAACACTCAGTCAAATTTTAGTTAAATTTTCTTTTCCTTGGCTTCAACCATTTCTCTTTTTTGTATGATTTTTTTTATATAAAAGTCTCTTAACCATGTACCTGTAGGTGGGATTACGGAGAAAGCATATCCCTGTCATGAAAAGCCAGAAAAGAGATACAGAGACAAAGATGGAGACAAAAGACAGGCAGACATAGAGGTAGAAAAAAGAAGAGAAAAACAGGGACAGAGAGAGAGAGGAGAGGGGGGAGAAAAGAGAAGGGGCGGCTTAAGGAGTTCAGAAAAAGAGATTTGAAATGAGACAGAATGTCTGATACAGCACTACAGTAGTCAAAGGACCCCCTATCGACCAAACACCGACTTCAAAAACAACGCCAAAAATACCACCAACCATCAGTGACTAAGACTTCAGTCTGCCACAATCCTATCCTTTTACCGAACCAACGTCCACAAAAGATCACATAGCGACGTCGCCCAACTCCACCAAGTAGTAAAGGGACACTGGGACTCCCTCTTTGCAGACGGACCGATGCACTCGTAAACAACCTGGGGGCGAAGATTACCATAGTAATGACGCCATTTTGGTAATAACAGGCCGGAAGTGCGAGCGGCGCTGCGCGCATGCTCAGGAGAGAGGGAAAGAAGGCGCGGCAGGAGGGCGGCTTGGCGTCACCTTTGCTCATTACCGCGGCTTCCCTGGAGGGCTGGCGCTTCCGTGCCTCTGATAGCTTTAGTCTGGCTCTGCTCTGTATTGGCTCTGCTACTAGGCAATGCTATGCTAGGCTAGGCTAGGCTGTGCCGTGCTGTGCTGTGCTGTGCCTGCAGTCCTAGGGAAGTCTGTCGACTTGAGCCTAACTTGGCTCTGCCTTGGTGCTCTGAGGGGGTGGGTGGCTATAGCCTATACTTTGCACGTGGTAGTTTTGTGGTGGTGTGTGGTGGATGTGTAAGCCTGAGGAGTCAAGTTGGGTTGGGGGGGGGAGGAAGCAGGGGTTGGGTAGTGTGTGTGTGTGTGTGTGTGTGTGTGTGTGTGTGTGTGTGTGTGTGTGTGTGTGTGTGTGTGAGAGAGAGAGAGAGAGAGAGAGAGAGAGAGAGAGAGAGAGAGAGAGAGAGAGAGAGAGAGAGGAGAGAGAGAGAGAGAGAGAGAGAGAGCTTTTCACCCTTTCCCATTTTACCCGTTTCCACATAACCCTTTGTTAATTTTGCCTTTTACCATGTCATTTCTTAGGCATTTTACCACACCCACTTTCACATCCTCCTTTTCAATTTCGCTCTTTTCCTCTTACTCCTTTTTCCTTTCACCCCTTTTTATTTCACTCTTTCCTCTTCCTCCTTTCAGTCTTTCCCATTTCACTCATTTCCACCCCACCCTCTTTTTATTTCACTCTTTCCAATTTTGGTCCTTTCCACTTTCTTCTTTTTAGTTTCACCCTTTCCCATTTTAATCTTTTGCTCTTTCTCTTTTTCCATAATTTTCACCATCTTCCCATTTCCCTCTTTCCCATTTTATCCATTTCTTCTTTCCCCTTTTCAATTTCACCTTGTCTCATTTCACACACACCCCCCCCTTTTTTTTTCTTTTTCCCCCCCCTCATTTCACCCCTTTCCTTCTTCCTCCTTTCCCATTTCACCCTTTTTTTCGTTTCCCTTTTTTCTCTTTTCCTCCCTTTCGATTTCACCTATCTCCACGCTTTTCTTTTTCAACCTGTTCCATTTCACCTTTCCCATGTTACTTTTTCCATTTCACCCATTTACTCTTCCATCTGGAACATTTCACCCTGTCCCATTTTACCCCTTCCCATTTCCCCATTTTCACTTTTCCCATTTCTTCGATTATTTCTCGTTTCACCCTTTTCCCACTTTAGTGCGGTGTGTGTGTGTGTGTGTGTGTGTGTGTGTGTGTGTGTGTGTGTGTGTGTGTGTGTGTGTGTGTGTGTGTGTGTGTGTGTGTGTGTGTGCGTGCGTGCGTGCGTGTGTGTGCGTGTGTGTGCGTGTGTGTGTGTGTGTGTGTGTGTGTGTGTGTGTGTGTGTGTGTGTGTGTGTGTGTGTCTGTGTCTGTGTCTGCGTCTGTGCGCGCGCTCGCGTGTGTGTGTGTGTGTGTGGGGGGGGCATGTGGGTATGTATGTGTGTGTGTTTGTTGGACCATGCTTCCACGTTACAGTTTGTTCCTTATCCACCTCCTTAAAGAACACATGCGGAACAATAGAGATGTTCAAAGACAATGGCATGTTAAGTCTTCGTGGATTACAGAAATTCAAACGTTACGGTGTTTTGACCCAGGCTAAAAGCCTTGACCCTTTTTGATGTAAGCTAAATGCCCAGGCCTAAATCTAAGTGTTGTTATGCATTAAAATGTATGTAAAAATTGTCTTCATCCATGACAAGCTCTTAATGTAGCAGCTTGCACTCTTTAAATGTAAAAAAATCCTCTAAAGTCGGAGTATGGCCGAGTAAGTAGCGAGGTACCTAAAAAAGAGTCATACATGCAATCTTCTCCTTGATTGTGCAATTTCAATCTCATAGTGATTCCCAGGGGGGATAAACGAGTCCCAGTGCATATTCTGGGTGACCCCCAGGGTGTTAAGCTGGGGAACGCGCTACAACCACCACCACCATCACAACCAAAACCTGACAAATTCTCCTGGCCATATGGACTGCCACTCTTTGAACATCGATGAGTCACAGGGAAATTCTATTAATGAATATCAATTCCTTTGGATGATTAGACCCCTTCTAAGCTATGCATGTTGTTTGAGTCCAAAAGTATGCTAGGGCTGCAGAGGCTATCATAGGCGTCGATTGGCCCAGGACAAAAGCTGAGTCAGTTAATGATCTTAGCTAATTACCAAGGCCTACACTAAAATGTTGTTATGTTGTGAAATGTTGTGTTGAGAATGCCTTCGGCCATGACAAGGTTTAAATATAACAACCTACACTCTCTATTGATAGGAGAAAAATATTCTGAAGTCGGAGTATGGCTGCCTATATGGCGAGGTACATAAAAACAGTCAAACACGCAAACTTCTCATTCAGTGTGCAATTTCAATCTTACAGTGATTCCCAGGTGGGATGAGTGAGTCAGAGCGCACATTCTGGGTGACCCCCAGAGTCTTAAGCTGGGGAGTTTACAACAGCAACAACAACACACACACATTGATGCATCTTATGCCTGTACCTGGCTGTACTGAATAGGTCCTCCAGTTCTCACAGACCGAGAAACAACCGTTGGACATGCAACAACAAACGGGTGATGATGGTCACCACTAAAAGGCTGTGCCCCCCACATTCCCAACAATCTCATTCCGTGAGGAAACTTCACAGTAGTCTGATTACGCAACAAAACCCTAATGTTTTCGTTGTGACAAGAGTTGGTTAAAAAAAAAGATACCCTGCGTGTATACTTGGTCCAGATCAGAATAAACACCAGTGAACATAACAACCAAGTGACCCAGATGCAGTGCAGGGCCTATTCTGCTTGGAAGCTTCACAGTCACCGACACTTTACAAGCGTGTCTCAGTGACCTTTAGGCTTGCGGTAGGGGAGGGGGGGAGGGTACACAGCAGAAGAAGCAAGTGTACGTACGTAAGTGTGACTCTTTGCAGTCAGGCCGAACTTAAAAAGAGTAACAACCAGCAAGCAGCCCGAGAGCATCACAGAGGGGGAAGGAGAGAACAGCGGCTCTGCAGTGGACTTTGAGGTGCCAGTACTAGACTAGGGTTCTAGATCACCGCCAGGGTGATAGGTCACTTCCGCAATATCCCCCCTCCCTTTCAGTCCCCAACTTAACACTCAGCTCTTCCTTCTTGCTCACGTGGCTCTGCTCCCCCAAAGTTTCCAAACTTCCCAGACGCAAACTGACGACTGCACGAAAACAGGGATTTCAGGTTTTACTGTTTCTCCCCAAGTTAGGAAGTCGGTGCTAGATCTATCCGGTTTTGGTTTTTTTTGTGCTCAGGGCTTTCATGGGGAGAGAAGTTGGGGGTAGAAAAGAGAGAGAGAGAGAGAGAGAGAGAGAGAGAGAGAGAGAGAGAGAGAGAGAGAGAGAGACAGACAGACAGACAGACAGACAGACAGACAGACAGACAGACAGACAGAAGGACAGACAGAGAGACAGAGAGAAGATAATCAAGTTAGAAGAAAAGAAAAGAGAAACATTGAGAGAGCCAAACTGACAACTTGGTACAATGTGGTAACCTCAGTGATGGTAGGTGAGCTCATCCACTCCCATCCCCCCTCCCACCCGCCCCCTTGTGCACGCATGCGCGCACACACACAGAGTTACCCCCCCCCCTCCTTTTCCATTCCCATTCTGCTCACCAGAGATTGCAGTGCTATTCACCCGATAGCATAGACATTACCAACATTACCAATCCAGCCTATGGAAGCAAATCAAAAGTAGTATTGCTCAAAGTTTTTCAACCAACGTGAAGATGCACCCACCCGTACGAAAGAAAAGCTAAGGCCAGCTAAGTCACAGAGATTTGACATATAAGTATTGTATGCCAAGTATTTTCAACAAGCACACCCACTCATTCCCTAGGAGTGGATGACAACGAAATAAAAAAAAAAAACAGCGTGCACACAGGTGTCGTGTTTAGACATCACCTATCTATCTATCCCTTAGTCTGGCCACCGTGGGGGCACGCACCCCTGAAGACTGGACAACCAGTTCCCTCCATTCCTCTCTCTGTTCTGCCTTTCTCATAATTTTGTTGAGTTCTAGGCCTGTCCAATCGCTGATGATGTCCTCCCATCTCTTCCTTGGTATGCCTCTTTTTCTTCCTCCCTGGACAGTGCCTTGCAGTACCTGAGGAAAAATCAGGGAGTTGGAGACCCTAGGGCGGTTCGGGGATGTAGGCGGGATGTAGGGGATCTGGCGGCTCCTGCAACGGCACTGGAATCATGTGTAGCGGGGAGTGCCTTTTCGATGAACTATTCCAGCGACGTGGACATGGGAAGGGGGGGGGGTGTTCTGCTGCAGGGTAACAGCTTGCGCTCCACACTTACTTACCCAGGCTTTGCGCTCTAGAGCCTAGAGCAAAACATCGCAATCTTCTGAGACTGACGGATGCCTACTACCCATTGCCTATGATATCTGGCCCAGGCCAAAAGCTTGATGTCAGCAAAGTTCCAGTGCCGACATTAACATGCTATATCTGATAACGTTTTGTGCATGAGTATTGCCTTCACCCAGGACAAGGTCCTAGCATAACAATGAGTATTAAACGAGGTGAACATCCTTTGAAGTTGGAGAGCGGCTGCCTATATGATGAGGGATTTGTTGTTGTGCGTTCCCCAGCCTAACACCCTGCGGGCCACCCAAATGTTCACTCTGACTCCCTCATCCCACCTGGGAATCACTGCGAAATTGAAATTGTACACTCCATGAGAATTTTGTGTGTATGTAGTGAAGTATCCCGTCATATAGGCAGCCATACTCCGACTTGAGGTTTTTTTTCTCCTGTAACGAAGAGTGCAAGTTGCTACATTAAGAGCTAGCTTATCTTGGCTGAAGACAATCTCAACATTTTACAGCATAACATTTTTTATAAGGCCTTGGCACTTAGCTTACATCAACAACTGACAAAGCTTTTGGCATAAGCCAGTCATGCACAAAAACTTCCCATCCAGTGTGCAGCCCTGACAGGTGTGAACAGTGAAATAGAATGCACATTTTGGGTGACAGCCCCTCCCTCCATCACCACTACCACCACCTACTTAAGGGTGCTTAATTAAACTGGGGAATAGTCAACAACAGTAACAACAACAATGTCACACTATTGTCTCCCTAATTCTTCATAATATTGTCTTTCCGACCCACAAGTTTCAGTTATCCTGTAAATTTCTTCATTTGTAGCATAATCTTTAAAGGGTAGTCAAGGTTTTCCCCACAATGACTGGAAGACCAGTAACAGGCTTTTTAATATAAAATTATAACGAAAATTGATTATAAAAAAAAAGCACAATGAAATAGTGTGAACTTGCTTCTCAGAGAGAGAGAGAGAGAGAGAGAGAGAGAGAGAGAGAGAGAGAGAAGAGAGAGAGAGAGAGAGAGAGACCTACACACACACACACACCACACACACACACACACACACACACACACACACACACACACACACACACACACACACACACACACACACACACACACACACACACACACGCCCACACCCACTGTCTTCAGACCCAGACATAATTATAGAAGCTGGTGAAATTTCCTGAAATCTAAAATGGGTTAGGCCTAGCCTACTGGATAGTCTACCAGAAACTGCTGCACAAGTAGTCAGGTGTTGAGGATTACCACCAGTGACTAGTCTAGTTACCTCCTCCCTCTTGTTACCCCTATATCCCTCACAGCTGATCAGCAGTGGAGATAGATGCCACTCAACACCAGCCTGAAGCTGGCAAAAAAAGGCTGATGTTACTTAACTACCACAAGGCACTTACTTACCAGGGGAGCTGGGTAGGTTAATTAATTGGGTTAAGAGGAAGTTGAGGGACATCTTTTACTTAAAAGGAATATCTCATTATTATGAGATGGAGGGGGGTTGGTCTTCATCCATCTCCAACTTTGCTCTTTCTAATCTGCTCTCAGTTTGTTTTTTTTATGGATGTGTGTGTGTGTGTGTGTGTGTGTGTGTGTGTGTGTGTGTGTGTGTGTGTGTGTGTGTGTGTGTGTGTGTGTGTGTGTGTGTATGTGTGTGTGTGTGTGTGTATGTGTGTGTGTGTGTGTGTGTGTGTGTGTGTGTGTGTGTGTGTGTTTGAATTAAAGTCTTTGTCCTTTAAAATGACGTGCATGCGTGCCTGTGTGCGGGTGTGTGTTGTAAAACAGTAGAATAATCACCTGTAAAAATGCCTGAAAGCAATCAAAAGAGAGAATGGTGGCGTTTTAGACACGTGGAACAAAGCTAACACAAGTCTGTCACCCATTGATAGAACTAGACAAACGCATCACAATAGAACACTAGGAGGCATCTTCGTGTGAGGTAACTTAGGTTATGCTCAGCAAATAGTACCATACTAATAATCATACTTTGGTAAGCACTTTGCCTGCTTCAGGTGAAAGACTTATATTATGCTTACAGTCCACCATTTTTTTTTTTATACTTCTGCAAGAAAGAAGGCAACAGCAGGAGGTCTGCATGGGAGCCTTGCTTATGCCACTTGTGAATTGAATCCTACCCCCCCCCCCCTCTACCCACACACCCACCCCACCCTCACGTCACCAAAATCTGTCGCCCAGATTCGAACCCAAACTTCATGGACGCAAGGTACTGAAGTCAGATGGTCTTGACCACTTGGCTATAGCCTCCGTCAACGTTGATATCTGAAATCTGAGGTCTTGCTCCAAGCCACAGGCAGCCTGTCAGGCTTCAGGACAGCTACAACCTGCAGTGTGGCAGACAAAAGGGGAGCTGCCTAATCAGCTGTAAACAGCGATGGCCGTGGGGCTGTTTGTCTGAGTGTTGTCTGCCCTGCTCATGCCGCTTGTAAACAGATATGCATCCCCACTGATGTCTGCAACTGCAGGAAGAGAGATTGAGAAGACTGATTCTCCCCTATAGGGATGCTGGAGGCCTGTCAGTATAAACAGCATCCCCATCTTCTGGTAAATATGTACTGGGAATTCCCTCTTTTCTATCCCTATTTTTCTTTCTGCCTTACTCCCTTTCTTCTTGTCGCCTCCTTCTTGGTCCATTTTCTGCCTTCTGGGTCCATTCTCCTGCGTTTTTTCAGAATTACAATCAGAACAAAACAATCATCAAATTACACTATGTAGCATTAGGCACTGTGCATATGCATATGTGCATGCATGTATGCATGTGTGTATGTGTATGTGTGCATGTCCATGTGTTTGTGTGTCTATATGCGTATGTGCACACATGTGCTTGTGTATGACAAGAGAACAAGACAGGTGGAAAGACAAAGAGGGCACAGACATGGACAGAGATGAGGACAGGCAGACAGAGTGATACATAGAGAAAAACAGAGAGACTTTGCCAGAGAGTTAGAAAGCAAACAAACAAACAAACAAACACACCACTTGCAATGATATAAAAGCCTACACACCTCAAATGTACCACAAAATATTCCTCCCAATCCTACCATTCAGATTCACAAACCTCAAAGACATCCCCTCCCCCTCCCCACAAATCGTAATTTTCCTTCTCTCCATTGCAGCATCTTTCCTATTCAACTGCAGCAAGCAAGCAAGGCAGGGATGGACGCCATGCCTCACATTATGCCACTGCCACTGCCGTAAAAGGAAGACTTCCCAAACTTTTATGCCTGCCAGGAAGGGAATCGACAAGTGCGCCAGCTTTATGGGGCCCCCACGTCCCTGCTTATCGAACCAGGCAGGGCCGCCCAATGGGCCTTTTATGACTGCCAAGCCATCCAGGGCCCTGCCCACCGTTTAACTGATTATAGCCTGGTAGATTGTACCTCTACCTACCTAGCTGCCATTCTAACCACCTTCCTCATGTGTGCAGTATGGCCGCTTGTATGTTCTTCAGATTGCTTGAAGGCAGGGAGCTGGGTTTAGGTGGTGTTTGCTTGCTTTCCTCCTCTCTTTTCTCTCAATATGACACAGTTTTTTTCTTATGGAAGGAAGGAGAAGGATCAGGGATTTTTGTGGCAAGCAAGTGGTCATTTGGGGTTGATCAGTGATGAGAGATTTTGTGTTAGGACTAAACAGGAGTCTCTCTCTCTCTCTCTCTCTCTCTCTCTCTCTCTCTCTCTCTCTCTCTCTCTCTCTCTCTCTCTCTCTCTCTCTCTCTCTCCTAGCTTCTCTGGCCTGACAGCCAGCAATACTCAGGACTCAAGAATACTTTATTATCTCAGAATGAGAAAATATGAGTGGCAAGGCGTGTCACAACTCATCTCCTACAAGCTTTTCAATCAAGATGCCCGTTGAAAGACTCCCATCAAGTTAGAAGTCATGCTGGAATCTGAGCTGAAAGAAATGTCTGTCTTCTTTGAAAATCGAAGGCAGAAGCATTAAGACTGTGTCACTCTAAGATTGTCACCTTCAATTTTGAATCAATGCCTTTCAATGCAGGACAATATTGTCTACAAAAGGAAACCTGTGTTGCAGCTCAAGAGAGATAAACTCAGAGCCACACAGCACCAGGCGAGGTGAGAAAGACAAAAAAAAAAATCCTCACCTTCATGCTTCATGTTCTCCACCCAGCCCAGTCTTCATTATAACAAGGAACGTTTTTTGACCCATCTAGTGTGTGTCTCTTCTATGCCTGTAACACACAGAAACCAACTAGGAGAGGGAATGGGTATGCCCCTGTGAAGTCCATGCTAACTGTGTACTGTGGCCAAAATTACCAATGTTAGTCAATTATCTCTAGCTTAGAAGAGTGTCGGGAAGATAAGGAACAGAAAAGGCTGTATGCAATATCTGACAACTTTGCTGAGGAAACCAGTGGTACTGATTGTAGGGAGAGTGTGTCAGAATGCAGGGGTGTGTTGGACCATACTACAGAAATCAAGTGTAGGACCTGAACTGACTTTGTCTGATGCCATGATGTGCTTACAAAAACATGGGTGTACATATGTTTGTATGTAGATCTATGTGTAAAAAGCATCTAAAAGTCCCTAAAAAACAACAACCACAGGAACGGTATTTCCCCCTCTCTGTGGGAGCTCTTTTTAATACAACGATCAAAATGATACTCTGAATTCGTGAAATAGATCAATAGAGTAAATCCTAACACAGTATGATAAAATACTGGATAAATTTAGCCTGTGTATACTCAGAATTAGGAAAAACTATTAAAGGAATAACTGCAGTAACTGCAATAGGTAGAAACACAGGATGGTTACATCTCTCTTTCAAGTAAAATAATTTCAGTTAAATGTAATTGCTATTTACATTCAGGTATGAGTACATTTTGTTTCAACAGGTATTGAAAATAATAACTACAGAATCATATATATATGAAAATAGGAATGTATTTGTGAGAAAATAGGAATGTATTTGTGCACAACTTATATATATATATATTTATATATATATATTATTTATATATATATATAAATAACATATATATATATATATAAATAATATATATACATATATATATATATATATATATATATATATATATATATATATATATATATATATATATATATATGTGTGTGTGTGTGTGTGTGTGCGTGTGTGTAGATGTGCACAAATACATTCCTATTTTCTGACAGTAATTTCAATTTAATTTTCAAAGCTATATCTACCTACTTTCACTGAACACACATAAGCAGCGCTGAGGGCAATCTGTATAAGAAAATGTGACCTCAAAAATTAATCAACCACCATGACCAGACAGATCTTACCATCAAATCTGAAGAGGGATGGGGGTAGATGCAAGGCCAGCCACCAGCCTGGAAAGAGGCATGAAAGTTGATATCTGAAATCTGAGGTCTTGCTCCCAGCCATAGGCAGCCTGTCAGGCTTCAGGACAGCTACAACCTGCAGTGTGGCAGACAAAAGGGGAGCTGCCTAATCAGCTGTAAACAGCGATGGCCGTGGGGCTGTTTGTCTGAGTGTTGTCTGCCCTGCTCATGCCGCTTGTAAACAGATATGCATCTTCCCTGATGTCTGCAGTTGCAGGAGGGGAGATTGACGGGGCTGATAGGCTGGAATCAAACGTCCTTCTGCATCCTGCTCCATGCCCCACCCTTCAATATCTGACACTTTTTCCTCTGCTAAAAAGCATGTGCCATGTAGGAGATGGGGGTAACAGTTTCAAACACATTCCAGACAGGGGCCCTGGGAACACACACCTGATGGATCAGCCAAACTTGTATTGACTTTCTGTATCTCAGTTAACCAGATTGAGACGGAAGTACCTGCCCAACTGTTTAGAATTTGAACAGATATCAATTGTTGCTCAATTTCTTTGTAGGTCCAAAGTTGTTGTTTTTTCAAATTTAAAACACGTATTTGTAAATTCAGTAACTAGCTATCGCCATTCTTCTGTTTGACAGTTCTCATTTTTCTCATTGAAAATATGATTTCTCTCAGAGAGGCTTGAAAGTTTTGTCTTTTCCTTAAACTCATCTCAACACTTAAAACTTTTAATCAGTATTTTAATTTCGATTTTTTATTTGCTCCCTTGAAAAATATCACATTAGTTTCCATAAGCATGTTTGCAAAACTATTTCCATCTGATTGAGCACAACACAAGCTCTTACACAATTAGATGGAGGTGGATGAATGAGATTAGTTTGTTCTGCTGCACATTTGATGACTAGGTTTTGGGTACTATGGACACATAAGGAGTCTTGTATGATAAAAAAAATAATTGTGTTTTCCCTATACATTTATTGTGGCCTAGTGGCTGATGTACATTTAATGAGTTCCCCTTTCTCAGTTCTTTTATGGAGATGGCACATGACATGAAGCAAAGTATCTGGGCATGTTATACAAGGGCTCCAAAAAGTCTTTTCGTTATACTGTTAACAATGCAAATTACTGGACTTCCAGTAGCTGTGGAGATGATGCTGAATCCCTTGTTGACAGACAACACAGTCACCACCTGTAGATAACAGGCAAAGCTAAAACCAATGTTGTCATTTTGTGACTCCAACAAGTTGTTGTTGTTGTTGCTGTTCCCCAGCTTAACACTCTGGGGGGTCACCCAGAATGTGCCCTCTGACTCACTAATCCCACCTGGGAATCACTGTGAGAATGAAACTGCACACTGAATGAGAAGTTTGCATGTATGACTATTTTCAAGTACCTTGCCATATAGGCAGCCATACTCCGACTTCAGAGGATTTATTCTCCTTTGAAGGGGAGTGCAGGTTGTTCTGTTAAGAGCTTGTCATGGCTGAAGGCAATCTCAACACAACATTTTACAACATCACAACATTTTAGTGTAAGCCTTGGCAATGACCTGACATCAATAACTGACACAACTTTTGGCTTAGGCCAACTCCAACAAGTAACTTCTCATAAAAATTATGTCAACAAACAATGGGGAGTAAACTGGCATGCTGCAAGTACAATACTTCAGTAAAAAATCACCCAGTAAGTGCCACTGTGAGCCTCCCACAGCTGCAACAACAGAAGCAGGCAAGTGTAACAAAACCCTTCACTAGTCCAGACAGTGTGTTTCCTGTGTCTAAATCAAATTTGCCTGAAAAGTTTTGCACATAGCAAGAACTCAACATAGTACACAAAACAACAGAAATAGAGCTGTGTAACTGGGAGCAAAGTCCTGATGATTGCCCTGCCAGAAGTTGACAGTGCTGTTCAGGGATTTGACCATGGGGTACTTTAAGACTGTGTGGCAACGATAACTGACAGATCTGTGATAAGATATCTGAAAGACAGAGACAGGAACACACTGTTTTTTGAATGGTCATGTGCAAAAATTGACTGCTTGTACTGATTTATAAAACAGATGAAAAATGCTGCTGAAAGAACATCACAAACTCTGTGCTCTAAACAAAGGCAGAAAGCCAGTGGATTGGTGGTCTAGAGGTAATGCACCTGCTTAGAAAGCAAGAGGGTGTGTATGTTTGTGCCCCAAATTTTCCTCCATCCACTAGACTGTGAGTGGTTGTCTGGATGCTAGTCTTTCTGTTGAGACAATAAACTGAGGTCCCCTGTGCCACATGCATTTAGTGCATGTGAAAGAGCCCACAGCAACAAGAGAGTTCTGCCTGGGGGAAAAATCTGTAGCGAAAGTCACTCTGATAGGAAAACAATACACATGAATACAGGAAAAGAAAAAAAAAGGGTGGTGCTACTCTTGCTCTCCCCAGAGAGAGCAACCTGCAATTCATGCAGAGAAATCTGCCATAACTTAATGTGGTATGCAAATACAAATAGAGATACAAAAGATGGGGTGAAGAAGGAGCATACAGAGCTATGATCATGTACTTAACTTCTACTGGACATTCTTCATGGTCAGTTTACTTCTATGTAAGGCTGGTGTGATACCATAATCCTAAACATATGAAAAAGACTTTCTTTGATGTGATTTCCATGTCAAACTTTCTGAGGTGCATTAATTGTGGGGTTTTTAACAGTATGCAGAATAAACTGTACAGTTTTGTGGCATCAGACTTTCTTCATTGTTCTCTCTTATAATGACTATTTTTTGTTGATGATTTACCTCCTGATGTGTTTAAATTTGCTGTTCAGTAGGGGAGGGGGGTGTAAAGGTATCAGGGTTTTTTTAAGTTAATGTTTATGTACCTATTTTTCTTTGGCAGTGTTCATACCTTGTGGGCTGTAGACAAAGAAGTCTTTTCATGTCCTCAATAGCCACTGGGATCCAAGGCCAATAAGACAAATAAGAAGGTAGGAGATAAAAATAGATTGATAAAAACAGAGACAAAGAGTGAGAGATAGGCAAAAGATAAAAAGAAAGACAGAGAGACTCAGAGAGAGACAGAGATACCCACACAGACACAGAGAAGACAGACAAGCAAACAAACCACCACTTGCAATGACATAACAACCTTGCTACATTAAATGTTAATCCCAATCCTACCATTCAAATCCACAAACCTCAAAGATCACTTTCTTCCTTCCCCTCTCAAACCCTGCCCCCCTCCAAATCCAGATTGTGCAAACTTTCTGCATTCAGTGGCAGCAAGCAAGCCAGGCAGAGACCAGGCCATGCCTCTCATTATGCCACTGCCACTGCCATAAAAGGAAGACTTCCCAAACTTTTATGCCTGCCAGGAAGGGAATCGACAAGTGCGCCAGCTTTATGGGGCCCCCACGTCCCTGCTTATCGAACCAGGCAGGGCCGCCCAATGGGCCTTTTATGACTGCCAAGCCATCCAGGGCCCTGCCCACCGTTTAACTGATTATTCGCCTGGTAGATTGTACCTCTACCTACCTAGCTTCTGTTTTGTACTCATCCATTGTAAGTACAATAGGATCACTTTGCAGGGTTGAAGGCAATGTGGTACTACCCCTCCCCACCTCCCACTGGTCTTTTGTTTGTAATCTATGTGGGTTTTCTTTTGCCAAAGATGGTACTGGAGGGAATGTTGCTCTTCTGGGGTGAGTGAATGATTATTACTGGTTGGTGACAATGGTGATGGAGACTTGTGTGTGTGTGTGTGTGTGTGTGTGTGTGTGTGTGTGTGTGTGTGTGTGTGTGTGTGTGTGTGTGTGTGTGTGTGTGTGTGTGTGTGTGTGTGAAGGAAGGAGAAAGAGGAGAAAGACACAGGAGACAAACACGGACAGAAATTTACATTGTATAGAATCTGGCAGCATATCTCCTCTCTCCTCCTCTCTCTCTCTCCTCTCTCTCTCTCTCTCTCTCTCTCTCTCTCTCTCTCTCTCTCTCTCTCTCTCCTCCTCTCCTCCCTCTCCCCTCCCCCCCCCCCCCCCTCTCTCTCTCTCTCTCTCTCTCTCTCTCTCTCTCTCTCTCTCTCTCCCCTCTCTCTGTGCATACACTGGCCTAAACTGGCTAAACTAATGCTGCTACACACTGCTGTTTTTTGTTTGTTTTTGGATCCTTGGGAATGTACCAATATCCCTCAACAATTTTTTCAGCTGCTTCTTGTAGGATACTATTGCAGCTTCTGCTACCAGTTTCCATAATTTTCAGCCTATGCATTCAGGGCATTACTGAAAAGCTGCTCACCAGACTGATTCCTCCATTCATCTGGGTTGTGTGCCAAAGCCTGGCATCTGTGAATGTTTTCCTCACCATTTCAGTACATTGTTGTTTTGCCAGGGATTTTATTTTTGTTTCATTTATTTTTCAAACTAGCAATGTCTTCTTCTATAAACAACTCCCTCTGCGTACCACAAAAATACTTTCTTTTGCTGAAATTCTGGCCCACTTGATTCGACAATGTATCATGTTTTGTTTAATCCAGTTTTGCACAACTGTGGTAACCTTTGAGAAGAATGAGATCTCTTTGTCTCAACCATTTCCAACCAGAAGGATCTTTCCCTGTGATCTGAAGAGACATACCAATGCACAGAGAACCACCAACATCAAACAAGGTCTGATCTCGACATGCCAAATCTGAGGGTCAGGTCAGATCCAGGCCACAGGACAGGCAGCCTGTCAGGCTTCAGGACAGCTACAACCTGCAGTGTGGCAGACAAAAGGGGAGCTGCCTAATCAGCTGTAAACAGCGATGGCCATGGGGCTGTTTGTCTGAGTGTTGTCTGCCCTGCTCATGCCACTTGTAAACAGATATGCATCCCCACTGATGTCTGCAGTTGCAGGAGGAAGAGATTAAAGGGCCTGATAGGCTTGAATCAAGCACTGCAACACCCCTATCTTCTTTGAATCCCGTTTCATTTCTTGCCCTTTCATTTCTGGCATCATTTTTTTTAGGAATCAAAGGATGTGTGCCTTGTGAGAAATTGGGGGGGGGGGAAGTGTGTGTGTGTGTATGTGTGTGTGTGTGTGTGTGCGTGCGCGTGGGTGTGTGTGTGTGTGTCTCAGAAAAGTATATGATTCTGAAGTTGAAAGTTACAGCTTTTCAGCATTCCCCTAATGTACAAGAAGATTATTTGATTGCACTTTTGAAAGGCAAACTCATCTTCTTCACTTGAATGTAAGTATTAGGTATTGTGTCTCAGTTCCATTTCCAGGTTACATTGTAGGCTTAACAAAAAAGTGTTTTCAACTGTGATATTAATTATGTCATCTGAGGTGAGCTTGAGGATAACCTGGTAAGTCACAGAGACAGAGGGGGGAGAGAGAGAGAGAGAGAGAGAGAGAGAGAGAGAGAGAGAGAGAGAGGGAGAGAGAGAGAGAGAGAGAGAGAGAGAGAGAGAGAGAGAGAGAGAGAGAGAGAGAGAGAGAGAGAGAGAGAGAGAGAGAAACAGAGAGAGAAACAGAGAGAGAAACAGAGATAGACAGACAGAGAGAGAGACAGAGAAAGAGACAGAGACAGAGAGACAGACAGAGAGAAACAGAGACAAAGACAGAGAGACAGAGAAACAGACAGAAACAGAGGCAGATGGAAACAGAGACAGAGAGAGTGCAAACACACAGACTGCATCCACATTATAACCCACATACGTCAAATGCAGGATAAAATGTTTACCTCCATGTAACCAACCATCCAGATCCTGAAAGAACCCCCCACCCCCAATCCCCTCTGCACTCTTTCCCCATTCAGTGGCAGCAAGCAAGCAAGCAGAGATCGACGCCATGCCTCTCATTATGCCACTGCCACTGCCGTAAAAGGAACCACGTCCCAAACTTTCATGCCTGCCAGGAAGGGAATCGACAAGTGCGCCAGCTTTATGGGGCCCCCACGTCCCTGCTTATCGAACCAGGCAGGGCCGCCCAATGGGCCTTTTATGACTGCCAAGCCATCCAGGGCCCTGCCCACCGTTTAACTGATTATTCGCCTGGTAGATTGTACCTCTACCTACCTAGCTGCCATACTTAATTCCTCCCTTATGCAGGTTTACTTATTGTATTACTGGTGGTGGTTCCAAGGCAGAAAGCTGTGGGGTTTTTGTTTCTCTCCTCTGTTAGATTTTTCTTTTCACAGATGGGGGAATTTGATAAATTGCAGCCATAGGTTGGAAAGGATTAATGATGGTCGTAATAAATTGATAAGAATTGGTGTGTGTGTGTGTGTGTGTGTGTGTGTGTGTGTGTGGTGTGTGTGTGTGTGTGTGTGTGTGTGTGTGTGTGTGTGTGTTTTGCCTGTCTGGGTGTGTGTGTGTACGTGCATGTGCATGAGTGTGTGTAAATGTTTACTTATTAAGATTTATTACTATTATTATTCTACTTTGTTTAGAGACAGAGAAGGTAGAGAAGTGATGGAGAAAAGATCAGCCTTGCAGATTGACCCTGTGGCCCAATTGTTTCGTGCCTATGTGCAAGTTCAAGCCACAGGTGTGTGTGTGTGTGTGTGTGTGTGTGTGTGTGTGTGTGTGTGTGTGTGTGTGTGTGTGTGTGTGTGTATGTGTGTGTGTGTGTGTGTGTGTGTGTGTGTGTGTGTGTGTGTGTGTGTGTGTGAGTGAGAGACAAAAGGGAGCATGGGAGACAGCTGCCAGTTAAACAAACACACAGGACACACACACACACACACACACACACACACACACACACACACACACACACACACACACACACACACACACACACACACACAACACACAGACAAACAGAGAAGTGAACTTAAAAAACAGACAGACAGACAGAGACATTGTCAGTCAGACAGGGAGGTAGGGAAGGAGGGAGGGAGTCACTGGATATAGTGGATAGGTAGGTAGGTAGGTAGGTAGGTAGGTAGGTGAGGCTGCCTGTGACCTACAGGGAACCGTGATCTGGCAATAAACCTTGCTCAAACACCTGAACTGTCAGCTTTTATTTTATGCCCCTTGGCCTTAGCTGTGGCTGTCAGGGGGCAAGCATGGTGCGGTGAGTACACAGCCTGCCCGCCTGCCTGCCTGCCTGCCTGCCTTTCAGAAAGCAACAGGAGCTAGATCTAGCTGTCTGCATGCAGGGCTAGGGCCCTCCCTGGTCCCTCCCTATACCTCCCACGAGGTGACACTACGTCATACCTCTCTCTCACCACTGCTGAGGTCTCTGCTTCCTTGGAGTCTGTCTCCTGCAGTGTCAGACATAAGAAAGTAGGCTATTAAGACTTTTGTTCCCAGTTCTCAAGGAAGTACGTCTGTCTGTCTGTTTGTCTGTCTGTCGGTTGGTCTACTCTGATGCTTTGATTTGAAGACATTTTACCTGGGAATTTTTTTTCACAATTGGCACACATTTCAACATTGTTTACAGAAGGTCATGAATTACACAACCAAAAGCAAATTTTAATTAATAGTACTGGATATTCGGCATGCTTGGATGATTCACCTAATCTGTCATCAATCAATTGGCTCATTATCCATATTGTTCAAAGAAAAGAATACATATATGTATATATACTGTTTCTACTGGTTGAACTGTCTACATACAATACCATCTCTAATCATGTATTCTGAATAAGATTTATGTATAAGAGCCATCTTTTGTGGAGTTCTGTTAATTGCCTCTCCAGCTGATAGGTATTTTCTCCATTTTAACTCTGCCAGAAACACATTGAGATTGGGGCGTAATTTATTGATTCAACATTTTTTATCACTCAGAAAGTCAGTTCTGCACATGTTTTGTAAAAATTTAATCATTTATGAAAAATAACAAACGTTAAATGTCTTGGACCGTTTTGGAGGAAGGGGGTGGGGATCTTTTTATGTGTGTGTGTGTGGGAGGGGGGGGGGGGGGGGGGTTTAAAACTGCACCACTGAGCATACAAACTTTTGTAATGAGATCCCTAGCCAGTGCAGACTAGTTTCTCAGTGACAAAGTGTTGTGTGTGTGTGTGTGTGTGTGTGTGATGGAGAGAGAGAGAGAGAGAGAGAGAGAGAAGAGAGAGAGAGAGAGAGAGAGAGAGAGAGAGAGAGAGAGAGAGAAGAGAGAGAGAGAGAGAGAGAGTTTGGATGTACTCTACCAGACACCAGTTAGAATAGTGTCAGACATCTTCAATTTTAAATGGCAATCTACCAAACACAAACCAGGAGACTAAACCTTCTTGATCATCGCTTTAGCTTGCAAGTCCAGAGAAGTGTAGTCTAAGTAAAAAGGTGTGTAAGTATTTCACGAAATGTGTTATTGCCTCATATTGCAAAATCTGACTGTTTTCATTGTCTACTTTGAAGGTGCTGTGGTGCTGTGATGTCTAGTGCGGTTCCTCTATTTCTTTAATTGCTGCTGCTGTTTTCACTGCCTCGTCTTTTGTAACATCTATGTCCTGTTGTCTCCACACCGCTCATTCCAATCTTCCCAAGGTAGCTGTTCCCAGGCTTTGTCACGTCATACGCCCAGGGTTATGAGTCTGTGGAGACATTACCAATGACTGTGTAAGGTCACCCAGCCAGCATTGCTGCTGGGTCACAGTGTTCAGTGATGTCTCTGGAAACCCAGCTTACACAGCATACCGTCTATAAGCCTCTTGTTGACGCCAATAAGCCTCCTGTTGACGCCAAAACAGCTCCTGTTGACGCCAAAACAGCTCCTGTTGATACCAATAAACCCCCTGTTGACGCCAATAAGCCCCCTGTTGACGCCAATAGAACTTCTGTTGACGCCAATAGAACTTCTGTTGACGCCAATAGAACTTCTGTTGACGCCAATAAGCCTCCTGTTGACGCCAATAAGCCTCCTGTTGACGCCAATAAGCCTCCTGTTGGCGCCAATAGAACTTTTGTTGGCGCCAATAAGCCTCCTGTTGACGCCAATAAGCCTCCTGTTGATGCCAATAAGCCTCCTGTTGATGCCAATAGAACTTTTGTTGACGCCAATAAGCCTCCTGTTGACACCAATAAGCCTCCTGTTGACGCCGATAGAACTTTTGTTGACGCCAATAAGCCTCCTGTTGACGCCAATAAGCCTCCTGTTGGCGCCAATAAGCCTCCTGTTGACGCCAATAAGCCTCCTGTTGATGCCAATAAGCCTCCTGTTGGCGCCAATAAGCCTCCTGTTGACGCCAATAAGCCTCCTGTTGGCGCCAATAAGCCTCCTGTTGACGCCAATAAGCCTCCTGTTGACGCCAATAGAACTTCTGTTGACGCCAATAAGCCTCCTGTTGACGCCAATAAGCCTCCTGTTGACGCCAATAAGCCTCCTGTTGACGCCAATAAGCCTCCTGTTGGCGCCAATAAGCCTGTTGACGCCAATAAGCCTCCTGTTGACGCCAATAAGCCTCCTGTTGACGCCAATAGAACTTCTGTTGACGCCAATAGAACTTCTGTTGACGCCAATAAGCCTCCTGTTGACGCCAATAGAACTTTTGTTGACGCCAATAAGCCTCCTGTTGACGCCAATAGAACTTCTGTTGACGCCAATAAGCCTCCT
>CM060316.1:67406493-67413742 GCA_030674155.1 Stramonita haemastoma
GGGACAGGGGGGGGGGGGGGGGGGGGGGGGGGGGGGGGGGGGGGGGGGGGGGGGGGGGGGGGGGTGGAGGGGGAGAGAGAAGAAACCTCCGCCCTGCTGGTAATTACTGTTATCGGGCCGATCTGGTAATGAACCTGTCTTCTTTTCCTGGGCAGTAGTAGTCTCCTCCGACTGTGAAAGATGGAACGACCATTGACTCTACCCCCCCCCCTACCTCTACCCCCTCCTCCCCCCTTGCCCCCACCCCACACTCTCTCCTCTCTCTCCTCTTCTCTCTCATCTCCTCCTTCTCTCTCTCTCTCTCTCCTCTCTCTCTCTCTCTCTCTCTCTCTCTTCTTCCTGTTTTTTTTTTTTGGTTTTTTTTTTTTTTTGTGTTACAGCAGAGTGGTCGTTTTCTGTGATGAATTAAGTCAGCTTAACCGCCATCTAGGGGACAGGATAGCTCAGTGGTCAGAGCTCTGGCTTTCCCCTATAGCTAAGGTTAAGCAGCATCCAGCGTGGTTACCATTTGGACCATTTGCCCGCGCCTTGGTTTCAGTATCAGTACAGCCTCCCAGTTTACCCAGCTGTAAATGGGTACCTGCCCTCTTTAGGGTCCGGGAAGGTACAGCAGCTAGGCGAGAGGAGATGGGCGCCGCCCTCAATATGCTGGCCCCTAGAGAAGCTGAGGTCTCTGATGCCTCGCTCCCCAACGACCACATAGGTTATGGGACACCTTTACCTTACCTTTACCAACCGCCTCTCTAGGACTTTAAAAAAAATAAGCAAGAGGCATTTGGTTGTGATGGGTAAAAACTGAAAGCATAAGGATAGAAGAATACCTTTTTGCTCTTGGAGCCATAGAAATATTGAATACAGAAAGACTACTTTAGAAACAGGGACAGAAAACTACTTTGTCAACTGCTGTGGAATGCACTAACGGTGCAGGGCAGGGGTACTGAGTGACTGACTTTGCCTTCAGGCATCTTTCTTTCTTTCAGTTGGTTGCAGGGGCACTGACTGACTTTGCCTTCAGGCATCTTTCTTCCTTTCAGCTGGTTCCTGCCGCCGGCTGTTCTGCCAGAGGGAATGACGATACCAGAAGGACTGGGAACCCTAGCCTCCGCCAGGCTACAAACAACAGATGGCCCCTTTTTGCTGTAACCACACACCTCACAGAGGCCGCAACACACTGGCGGCGTTGTCACCCAAAGCCGACAAAACAACACTCCGAAGAAGACTGAATTGGTTTCTCTCCTCGTGTGTGTGTGTGTGTGTGTGTGTGTGTGTGTGTGTGTGTGGTGTGTGTGTGTGTGTGTGTGTGTGTGTGTGTGTGTGTGTGTGTATGAGAGAGAGAGGGGAGAGAGAGAGAGAGAAGAGAGAAGAGAGAGAGAGAGAGAGAGAGAGAGAGAGAGAGTGAATGTGTGTGTGTGTGAGTGTGTGCATGTGTCTGTGTGTGTGTGTGCATCTCTCTCTCTCTCTCTCTCTCTCTCTCTCTCTCTCTCTCTCTCTCTCTCTCTCTCTCTCTGTGTGTGTGTGTGTGTGTTGTGTGCGTGCGTGCGTGCGTGCGTGTGTGTGTGTAATAATGGTATAGCAAATAAACCTTTTAGCAGCAGATAAGTAAAGTTGTTTTTTTTTTCCAGTTTCTTTCAGTTCAATTACATTGCCTCTCCCCTCCTCTCCTATCTCTCAGTGCCATGCATTAACACAGATTACCGCTAATTCCATTTACTGTAAACATGGAATGTGTCAGGTTTTGTGTTTCTCATAATCATTATCTTCTCTTATCAAGTTTAGTTTTGGTTTGTTGAGCTATAGATCTAGCAGATTTTCTCTTGCGTGATTTTCATTTTTGGTTTCTTTTTGTTGCGTTCCTCAGACAGACAACCCAGACAACCCAGTCCCTGTGACAAAGGTAGCTAGGTAGCTGCACGCTGCAGGTCCTCCAAATTCCCAGACAGCTTCTTGCCCACTGGGGTGGGGCACTTAAAATTCATGTTGTTCTCTCCACGAAGAAATCATCCCCACTGGTGCAACATACAGCATCCCTTAGTGCAACATGCAGCATCCCTTAGTGCAACATACAGCATCCCTTAGTGCAACATGCAGCATCCCTTAGTGCAACATACAGCATCCCTTAGTGCAACATGCAGCATCCCTTAGTGCAACATACAGCATCCCTTAGTGCAACATGCAGCATCCCTTAGTGCAACATGCAGCATCCCTTAGTGCAACATACAGCATCCCCTCGTGCAACATGCAGCATCCCCTCGTGCAACATGCAGCATCCCTCCCTCCCCACATCCCTTTCTGCCAGAGTATTAAATTTTGCTTATTGTAAGTGTGGCTCTTTTTTCTGTAACAGAATTTTACCGTGTACAATCGTATTATGGGACGGGATAGCTCAGAGCTCAGAGTACTCGCTTTCCCTATGCTAAGGTTAAGCAGCATCTAGCGTGGTTACCAGCTGGATGGGTGACCGTTTGCGCGCCTTGGCTTCAGTACAGTCCCCCAGTTTACCCAGCTGTAAATGGGCAGCTGCCCTCTTCTTGAGGGTCAGGGAAAGTAAAGCTGCAAGGGAGAGGAGATGGGCGCCACCCTAAATATGCTGGTCCCTAGAGAAGCTGGGGTATCCGATGCCTCGCGAGCTCCCCTACGACCACATAGGTTATGGGACACCTTTACCTTACAATCATATTACTGTAGGTTCTTTAGCTAAAAATGTGTACTGCATGTGAGACCTCAGTTTGTCGTCTTATCAAAAAGACTCAGAATCCAGACCAGCGCTCATGGTTTTAGCCTAGTAGATACAGGAAAAGTCCAGTTTCCCATAAGAATCGAACCTGCAACCGTGTGCGTTCAAGACATGGTGTGTTACCCCCAGATCACCGATTCATATTTGGTTTGGGAAATGTCGCTCTTCTACCACGAATAAATCACTTAGATTTTTTTATGCTTTCTGTTTTCTTCTTTTTTTGTGTGTGTTCTTGTGAATGCAACATTACAACTGTGTCCATGGTTGGGGGGACAAGCTCTGATCAATAAGATGCGCAGATCTTCTGTCCTGCTGTCGAAATAAAGCATGTGATGTAAACGTGTAATGATAAAGCATCTTAGAGATACGGATCTCTATGGAAGACACTAGAATGTTTGGAGAGAGAGAGAGAGAGACAGAGACTGAGAGACACACAGACATACAGAGGGAAAAGAAGATGAGAGAGACAGGGGAGAGAGATACAGAGTGACATAGACAGACAAACAGACAGACGGACGGACAGACAGACAGATAGGGAAACAGACTGACAGGAAGACAGACACACAGGGGGGGGGGGGGGGCAGGGAGAGGGGGGATACAGAGTGACAAAGAGAGACAGCAGACAGACAGGAGACAGAGAGCAAGCAGATTACCATGGGCAACTTGGGATCATCTTTGACCTAAACCAACAGCTATGTCATTTCTCTGTCATTTTGGTTGGCTCTTCTAGCCTTGTAACAGACACATGAATTAAGAAGACATAGCCAGCTGAGCCATAGAGCAGCCCACAGACTAATGGCCAGTAGGTCAGGGTGAAACATTTTCCAAACGGATTGTCTGTCACCTCAAAAGTACACCTCAAGGGGTCTGAAGCGTCAGGTTCAGCTGATCCTTCAGAACAGGTTCTGTTCAATCTCAAACGGCCAGCTTTATTTTATTTTATTCTTTTATATCGAGGATAATGGGATAAGCACTCATGTGCTTTTTTTCATCCAATTCCCGTGTGTATGCAGTTGCGTAAATATTGTCATCTGTTCCCACCGGCACACAATGGCCTACTCTTACGAAAAGCGGAACAGGATTTAACGTGAGCGCCAAGATGTTCTGCAGCTTGCATCCGTCAGCCAATCCACGCTCAAGTCGAAGCTTCAGTGTAGGTAAGCATGTGTGCCTTGTGTATACATGTATACATGTGATTGAAGGCTTGAGACACACCCAGACCTTTACCTTATAGTCTACATTTACTTAAACGTTCGTTTTGTGTAGCAGTTCATCCTTCCTCATTGTCCCTGTATCGGAAATTTCCGCTGGGACGTAATTATGATCATAAGAACAACAGCAACTACGTAATTATAATCATAAGAACAACAGCAACTACATAAATATAATCATAAGAACAACAGCAACTACGTAAATATAATCATAAGAACAACAGCATACATAAATATAATCATAAGAACAACAGCAACTACGTAAATATAATCATAAGAACAACAGCAACCACGTCCTTCAAAGGTGGACCAAGGGCCTTGCTCTTGTTACCTGGCTGAGTGAATGAGATGGAACTCGTTACCTTTTTTGAATTTTACCAGTCCTTAGATTGGATAACTCTGCTGGGAGTATAATACAATATACAACATGAACAGTTAGTCTTTTTTTTTTTTTTTTTTACACAGACAGATAGGAATGAGACACAGAGCTAAAAAAAAAAAAAAAAAAAAAAAACCGTTTAGGATGTCGATGGAACAAACAGCTTTGAACAGTTGTCGGAACCACAAGGCTGAAAAGTATAGTGTGTCCTGGGTTTAAACTTAAAGACCCGCTGAGGTCTCACATAAGGAGCCAATTTGTTCCAAATGCAAAGCAAACGACTGGGAAGATTAATTTTATCACGTTTGTAAATGTTCGTAAACTAGATCTAGTCTAGCTATGTAAAAACTATTGCCTAATGTATACGACATAGAAATGAGACATAAAGAATTATTGTAATCAGATTTCTTTAAAAAAAAAAAAAAAGAATGGACATAATTTAGTTTAGTTCTTGAAAACTGTACTAAGTTGTGTGAATTTCTACCAGGGACATAAAAGTTTTTTTGGATAATAAAACAATTAAAACTAAAAGACTTAAAGTGGTATGAAATAAAATGGAAAAAAAAACCACCACCAAAAACCCAAAACAAGAACCTAGGTTAAATAAGTTCTGATGTTTTCCAGGAGATGTAATCACTTCGTAATCAGGCTAATGTTTAGAATTCCCCTGTGTTTGGAACGTGAAGTGTGGAATGTATGCATATGCATATATATACTAGATGTTTGGGCGAGTTCTGTAATATCTACTTCTTTGAAAGTTTATTTCTCCGTGTTTTCACAGGGTTTTCAAAGTAATTTGTTTTCAAAGTAATAAATCACCGTAACGTTATATTCCTGCAACAGGAACTACCCTCCTCGCGACCTGAACCTGCCAGAGTTTCTTCAATACACATCTTTGTTCTCAAATAAGGCATAGGCTTAGAATATCGGAAAACCTCGTTTGTTAATATACAGTTACAAGCGTTCTGGGCTGACGATATAAGACCAAAGAGGGATTACAGTGTTCTTTCTTTCTGGTTTCCTCCCCTCCTTTTAAACAAACATAAGAGCAGTTGAGTATACGAGAACAAGTTGTGGGTATCAAGTTTGAATTTCTTTAAAAATGAATCAAAGTTTGCTGATCATGACAGAGTAAGTTTAGGCTTTTCATGACACTCCCACAATGTCCCTCTGTGAACACACACACACACACACACACACACACACAACACACACACACACGCGCGCGCGCGCGCGCGCGCGCGCGCGCGCACACACACCACACACACACACGCAAAGAAGAAAAAACTTTTATCCACAGCTGCATGTTACTCCTAGCCCAACCATACCCAGACATAGATCTAGTCAACAAACATCTCCCCCTCCCCCACCCCCTCCCTCCCTTTCTTTAAAAAAACCCCCGACGCAAATTCTGGACATTTAAGTATCAGTACAAGATCTACCCAAGATGCAAAATGACTAACATTTGGTCAGAGGAAATAAAGAGAGAAAAAGGTAGTAAACATTATTTACCCGGTATTTTTGAAAAAGTATTCTTTGTAGGGCTGGCGCTCTGTCTGTCTCAGTCACACCTCAGAACACTGTCTGAAAACTTAGCTCAATGCTAAACCACTGCTCAGGAACTTGAAGAAGAAAAAGTCAAGTCAAGTCATTCCCAAGGCGACAAGATGGAAAATGTTTGCTTGCATAACTTGTCTGCAGTCACTCAGCCAGGACCTTGTTTCATTACTATTACTTCTTTTACCTTCGTCAGATGGATAGCTCAGTCTCTCTTACGAAGGCAGCTGTATGCTGCAGGTCGTCCCAGTCTCCTTAGAGCTTCTTGGCCACTGGGGTGATAGGATCAGGCCTGATCCTCTTTCGGAGTGCCTCTTAATATAACAACCTGCACTCTTCTTTAAAAGAGTAAAGAATCCCCTGATGTCTGAGTATGGCTGTCTAGATTTATAGACTATGGTGAGGTACTTGAAAACAGTCATACATGCTAACTTCTTCAATCAGTGTGCAGTTTCAATCTCATCACAGTGATTCCCGAAGGGATGAGTGAGTCAGAGTGCACATTTTTTGGGTGGACCCCAGGAGTGTTAAGCTAAGGAATGCACAAACAACAACGAAAGAGAACGCAACTCCCCAAACCACCACCAACAAAATAGAGAGGAGAGAGAGAGGGAGAGGAGAGAGAGAGAAGAGGGAGAGACGGAACGAAGGGAGAGAGAGAGAGAAGGAGGGAGATTGAGAGAGAGGAGAGAGAAGACAGGACAGACAGACAGAAAAAGACAGACAAGACAGAGACAGAGGACAGAAGGACAGGACAGAGCAGACAGAGAGAGAGAGAGAGAGAGAGAGAGAGAGAGAGGGGAGAAAAGAGAGGAGAGGAGGAGAGAAGGAGAGAGGAGGGAGAGAGGAGAGAGGAGAAACAACCAAAAAAACACTTTCGTACAGTGACCAGGAGGAATGGAGAGGGAAAGGACTAGCCTATCAAAGGAAGGAGATGTGGATGAAGAAGATAGCGCAAACAGCCAGGGATAAAACTAAACTTCATTTACCCTACCCTGGCTTTATTGGGGGGCTCTGCTACCTGTTTACTGCCTTGCCCTGACACTGTGGCGTGCCACAGGTGTTCTGCCTGTGTTGCTGACCACAAAGGCTGGTCACACCCCGAATAAAACCTACCTCGGAAAGTGTTGTCCCTCATACAGATCCTTCTAAACCAGCATGAAATTTTCTGAATTAATTTAAGAATAACCCCCCTCTTCTCTCCTCTTCTCTTCTCTTCTTCTTTCTCTCTCTTTCTCTCTCTCTCTCTCTCTCTCTCTCTCTCTTTCTCTCTCTCTCTCTCCTCTCTACCAAACACACACACAGAGTGACCACACCCACACAAAGCCAAACTTACAAGAAAATAAAAAACAATAGATAAAACGAAGG
>CM060316.1:67413842-67436342 GCA_030674155.1 Stramonita haemastoma
CCTTTAGTTGGTTTCTGGATATTACTTGCATAGAAGAGACACACACAAGATGGGTCAAAAAACGTTCCTTGTTATAATGAAGACTGGGCTGGGTGGAGAACATGAAGCACCAAGGTGAGGATTTATTTTTTTGGTCTTTCTCACCTTGCCTGGTGCTTTGTGGCTCTTAATTTATCTCTCTTGGGTTGCAACACAGATTTCCTTTTGTAGACAATATTGTCCTGCATTGAAGGGCATTGATTCAAAATTGAAGGTGACAGTCTTACAGTAACACAGTCTTAATGCCTCTGCCTTCGATTTTCAAAGAAGACAGACATTTCTTTCAGCACAGCATTCAGCACGACTTCTAACGTTGAAGGACTCCTTCAACGGGCATCTTGATTGAAAAGCTTGTAGGAGATGAGTTTGTGACACGCCTTGCCACTCATATTTTCTCATTCTGAGATAATAAAGTATTCTTGAGACTTGAGTATTGCTGGCTGCCAGGCCATGGAAGCTAAGAAAGAGAGAGAGAGAGAGAGAGAGAGAGAGAGAGAAGAGAGAGAGAGAGAGAGAGAGAGAGAGAGAGAGAGAGAGAGAGAGAGAGAGACTCCTGTTTAGTCCTAGCACAAAATCTCTGATCACTGATCAACCACA
This sequence comes from Stramonita haemastoma, assembly GCA_030674155.1. NCBI lineage: Eukaryota > Metazoa > Mollusca > Gastropoda > Neogastropoda > Muricidae > Stramonita > Stramonita haemastoma. The sequence goes on from CM060316.1 coordinate 67,414,479, forward strand.
AATGACCACTTGCATACCACAAAAATCCATGATCCTTCTCCTCCCTAACATAAGAAAAAAAAACTGTGTCATATTGAGAGAAAAGAGGAGGAGGAAAGCAAGCAAACACCACCTAAACCCAGCTCCCTGCCTTCAAGCAATCTGAAGAACATACAAGCCGCCATACTGTATGCATGAGGATGGAGGTTAGAAATGGCAGCTACATAGGTAGAGGTACAATCTACCAGGCCTATAATCAGTTAAACGGTGGGCAGGGCCCTGGATGGCTTGGCAGTCATAAAAGGCCCATTGGGCGGCCCTGCCTGGTTCGATAAGCAGGGACGTGGGGGCCCCATAAAGCTGGCGCACTTGTCGATTCCCTTCCTGGCAGGCATAAAAATTTTGGAAGTCTTCCTTTTATGGCAGTGGCAGTGGCATAATGTGAGGCATGGCGTCGATCTTTGCCTGGCTTGCTTGCTTGCTGCAGTTGAATAGGAAAGATGTTGCAATGGAGAGAAGGAAAATTACGATTTGTGGGGAGGGGGAGGGGATGTCTTTGAGGTTTGTAAATCTGAATGGTAGGATTGGGATGAATATTTTGTGGTACATTTGAGGTATGTAGGCTTTTATATAATTGCAAGTGGTGTGTTTGTTTGTTTGTTTGCTTTCTAACTCTCTGGCAAGGTCTCTCTGTTTTTCTCTATGTATCCCTCTGTCTGCCTGTCCTTATCTCTGTCCATGTCTGTGCCCTCTTTGTCTCTCCATCTGTCTTATTCTCTTGTCATATACAAGCACATGTGTGTACATACGCATATAGACACACAAACACATGGGCATGCACACATACACATACACACATGCATACATGCATGCACATATGCATATGCACAGTGCCTAATGCTACATAGTGTAACTTGATGATTGTTTTGTTCTGATTGTAATTCTGAAAAAAGGCAGGAGAATGGACCCAGAAGGCAGAAAATGGACCAAGAAGGAGGTGACAAGAAGAAAGGGAGTAAGGCAGAAAGAAAAATAGGGATAGAAAAGAGGGAATTCCCAGCTCAGAAGTATCAGAAGATGGGGATGCTGTTTATACTGACAGGCCTCCAGCATCCCTATAGGGGAGAATCAATCTTCTCAATCTCTCTTCCTGCAGTTGCAGACATCAGTGGGGATGCATATCTGTTTACAAGTGGCATGAGCAGGGCAGACAACACTCAGACAAACAGCCCCACGGCCATCGCTGTTTACAGCTGATTAGGCAGCTCCCCTTTTGTCTGCCACACTGCAGGTTGTAGCTGTCCTGAAGCCTGACAGGCTGCCTGTGGCTGGGAGCAAGACCTCAGATTTCAGATATCAACGTTGATGGACGCTATAGCCGAGTGGTCAAGACCATTTGACTTCAGTACCTTGCGCCATGAAGTTTGGGTTCGAATCTGGGCGACAGATTTTGGTGACTGAGGGTGGGTTGGGTGGGTGGAGGGGGGGGGGGTAGGATTCAATTCACAAGTGGCATGAGCAAGGCTCCCAAGCAGACCTCCTGCTGTTGCCTTCTTTCTTGCAGAAGTATAAAAAAAAATGGTGGACTGTAAGCATAATATAGTCTTTCACATGAAGCAGGCAAAGTGCTTACCAAAGTATGATTATTAGTATGGTACTATTTGCTGAGCATAACCTAAGTTACCTCACACGAAGATGCCTCCTAGTGTTCTATTGTGATGCGTTTGTCTAGTTCTATTAATGGGTGACAGACTTGTGTTAGCTTTGTTCCACGTGTCTAAAACGCCACCATTCTCTCTTTTGATTGCTTTCAGGCATTTTTACAGGGGATTATTCTACTGTTTTACAACACACACCCCCACGCACACACCCACGTACGCACGTCATTTTAAAGGACAAAGACTTTAATTCAAAACACACACACCACACACACACACACACACACACACACACACACACACACACACACACACACACACACATCCATAAAAAAAACAAACTGAGAGCAGATTAGAAAGAGCAAAGTTGGAGATGGATGAAGACCAACCCCCCTCCATCTAATAATAATGAGATATTCCTTTTAAGTAAAAGCTGTCCCTCAACTTCCTCTTAACCCAATTAATTAACCTACCCAGCTCACCCTGGTAAGTAAGTGCCTTGTGGTAGTTAAGTAACATCAGCCTTTTTTTTGCCAGCTTCAGGCTGGTGTTGAGTGGCATCTATCTCCACTGCTGATCAACTGTGAGGGATATAGGGGTAACAAGAGGGAGGAGGTAACTAGACTAGTCACTGGTGGTAATCTTCAACACCTGACTACTTGTGCAGCAGTTTCTGGTAGACTATCCAGTAGGCTAACCCATTTTAGATTTCAGGAAATTTCACCAGCTTCTATAATTATGTCTGGGTCTGAAGACAGTGGGTGTGGGCGGTGTGTGTGTGTGTGTGTGTGTGTGTGTGTGTGTGTGTGTGTGTGTGTGTGTGTGTGGTGTGTGTGTGCGCGCGCGTGTGTGTGTTGTGGTGTTGTGTGTGTGTGTGTGTGTGTGTGTGTGTGTGTGTGTGTGTGTGCGTGTGTGTGTGTGTGTGTGTGTGTGTGTGTGTGTGTGTGTGTGTGTGTGTGTGTGGTGTGTGTGTACCTGCGTAGGTCTCTCTCTCTCTCTCTCTCTCTCTCTCTCTCTCTCTCTCTCTCTCTCTCTCTCTCTCTCTCTCTCTCTCCTCTCGCAGAGAGAGAAGCGAGTTCACACTATTTCATTGTGCTTTTTATCAAATTTTCGTTATAATTCTATATTTAAAAGCCTGTTACTGGTCTTCCAGTCATTGTGGGAAAACCTTGACTACCCTTTAAAGATTGTGCTACAAATGAAGAAATTTACAGGATAACTGAAACTTGTGGGTTGGAAAGACAATATGAAGAATAAGGGAGACAATAGTGTGACATTGTTGTTGTTACTGTTGTTGACCATTCCCCAGTTTAATTAAGCACCCTTAAGTAGGTGGTGGTAGTGGTGATGGGGGGGGGGGGGGCTGTCACCCAAAATGTACATTCTATCTCACTGTTCACACCTGTCAGGGCTACACACTGGATGGGAAGTTTGTGTGCATGACTGGCTTGTGCCAAAAGCTTTGTCAGTTGTTGATGTAAGCTAAGTGCCAAGGCCTTATAAAAAATGTTATGTTGTAAAATGTTGAGATTTGTCTTCAGCCAAGACAAGCTAGCTCTTAATGTAGCAACTTGCACTCTTCTTTACAGGAGAAAAAAAAACCTCAAGTCGGAGTATGGCTGCCTATATGACGGGATACTTCACTACAGTCATACACACAAAATTCTCATGGAGTGTACAATTTCAATTTCGCAGTGATTCCCAGGTGGGATGAGGGAGTCAGAGTGAACATTTGGGTGGTTCCCCAGGGTGTTAAGCTGGGGAACGCACAACAACAAATACATCACCATATAGGCAGCCTCTCTCCAACTCCAGAGGATTTTCACCTCGTTTAATACTCGTTGTTATACTAGGACCTTGTCCTGGGTGAAGGCAATATTCATGCACAAAACGTTATCAGATATAGCATGTTAATGTCGGCACTGGAACTTTGCTTACATCAAGCTTTTGGCCTGGGTCAGATATCATACGCAATGGGTAGTAGGCATCCGTCAGTCTCAGAAAATTGAGATGTTTTGCTCTCGGCTCTAGAGCGCAAAGCCTGGGTAAGTAAGAGTGGAGGGCAAGCTGTTACCCGTGCAGCAGAACCCCCCCCCCCCCCCCATCTCCACGTCGTTGGAATGGTCATTTGAAAAGACAATCTCCGCTACGCATGATTCCAGTGCTGTCGCAGGAGCCGCCAGAACGTTGACATATAGGCCTACATTCCCGAACCGCTTTAGGGTCTCCAACTCCCTGATTTTTCCTCAGGTACTTCAAGGCACTGTCCAGGGAGGAAGAAAAAGAGGCAGACCAAGGAAGAGATGGGAGGACAACATCAGTGAATGGAAAGGCCGAGAACTCAACAAAATTTTGAGAAAGGCAGAACAGAGAGAGGAATGGAGGGAACTGGTTGTCAAGTCTTCAGGGGTGCCCCCACGGTCGCCAGACTAAGGGATAGATATATAGATGATGTCTAAACACGACACCTGTGTGTACGCTGTTTTTGTTTTTGTTGTTGTTGTCATCCACTCCTAGGGAATGAGTGAGTGTGCTTGATGAAAATACTTCATCATCATCCTTTACACCCAGTGGTGTGTAGGGCAGCAACAAAGACTTTCCACCCCTGCCTGTCCTGGGCCAGCCTGGTCAATGAACTCCAAGAGTGTTGCATGGCTTCCATCTCACATTCCACTGTCCTCCTCCATGTTGTTCTTGGTCTTCCTCGCTTTCTCTTGCCGTCTGGGGTCCGGTGCAGTGCTGTTCTTGCGATAGATTGTGTGTGTCTCTCCGGAGTATATGCCCAATCCATCTCCATCTTCGTTTGCTAATGATGAAAATACTTGGCATACCATAATTATGTCAAATCTCTGTGACTTAGTTGTCCTTAGCTTTGCTTTCGTATGGGTGGGTGTATCTTCGCTTTGGTTGGAAAACTGACCAATACTTTTGATTTCTTTCATTGGCTGGATTGGTAATGTCTGTGCTATTGGGTGAATGAATAGCACTGCAATCTGTGGTGGGCAGGCAGGGCCAGGAGAATGGGAGAGAAGGAGGGGGGGGGGGTAACTATGCGTGGGAACAGGGGGGCGGATGAGCTCACCTACCATCACTAAGGTTACCACACTATACCAAGCAGTTAGTTTCGCTCTCTCACTGTTTCTCTTTCTTTTTTTTTCTAACTTGATTATCTTCCCTGTCTCTGTCTCTGTCTATCTCTGTCTCTGTCTGTCTGTCTGTCCTTCTCTCTCTTTGTCTCTCTCTCTCTAACTCCCTCCCTCCCCCCAACTTCTCTCCCCAGAAAGCCTGAGCAAAAAAAAAAAACCGGATAGCACCGACTTCCTAACTTGGAGAGAAACAGTAAAACCTGAAATCCCTGTTTTCGTGCAGTCGTCAGTTTGCGTCTGGGAAGTTTGGAAACTTTTGGGGAGCAGAGCCACGTGTGCAAGAAGGAAGAGCTGAGTGTTAAGTTGGGGACTGAAAGGGAGGGGGGATATTGCGGAAGTGACCTATCACCTTGCGGTGATCTAGAACCCCAGTCTAGTACTGGCACCTCAAAGTCCACTGCAGAGCGGCTGTTCTCAGCTTCCCCCTCTGTGATGCTCTCGGGCTGCTTGCTGGTTGAACATTACTCTTTTAAGTTCGGCCTGGCTGCAAAGAGTCACACCTACGTACGTACTCTTGCTTGTTCTGCTGTGTACCCTCCCCCCCTCCCCTACCGCAAGCCTAAAGGTCACTGAGACACGCTTGTAAAGTGTCCAGTGACTGTGAAGCTTCCAAGCAGAATAGGCCATGCACTGCATCTGGGTCACTTGGTTGTTATGTTCACTGGTGTTTATTCTGATCTGGACCAAGTATACATGCAGGCCATTTTTTACCAGCTCTGTCACTACAAAAACATTAAGGTTTTCTTGCGCAGTAAGATTGCCGAGTTCTGTCACGGAATCAGATTGTCGGAAATGTGGGGGGCCACCACCCTTTAGTGGTCAGCATCATCACCCGTTTGTTGTTGCATGTCCAACGGTAGTTTCTTGGTCTGTGAGAACTAGAGGACATATTCAGTACAGCCAGGTACAGGTACAGGATGCATCAATGTGTGTGTTGTTGTTGCTGTTGTGAACTCCCCAGCTTAACACTCTGGGGGTCACCCAGAATGTGCACTCTGACTCACTCGTCCCACCTGGGAATCACTGTGAGATTAAAATTGCACACTGGATGAGAAGTTTGCGTGTATGATTATTTTCAAGTACCTCGCCATATAGGCAGTCATACTCTGACTTCAGAGGATTTTTTCTCCTTTACAGAAGAGTGCAGGTTATGTTAAGAGCTTGTCATGGCTGAAGACTATCTCAACACAACATTTTACAACGTAACAATATTTTAGTGTAGGCCTTGGTCATTAGCTAACATCAATAACTGACACCGCTTTTCGCCTGGGTCAACCAACGTGAATGATAACTTCTGCAGCCGCAGCGTACTTTTGGACTAAAACAACATGCATATCTTAGAAGGTAGACTATCTAAGCAGGTAAAGGAATGGATATTCATCAATACAGTTTCCCTGTGACTCTGCAATGCTTATAGAGTGGCAGTCCATATGGCCAGAAGAATTTGTCAGGTTTTGGTTGTGATGGCGGTGGTTGTTGTGGCGTGTTCCCCAGCGTAACACCCTGGGGGTCACCCAGGATATGCACTGGGACTCGACTCATCCCACCTGGGAATCACTGTGAGATTGAAAGTACGCAACCAACGAGAAGCTTGCATGTATGACTCTTTCTGGTACCTTACCATTTACACAGCTATACTCTGACTTCAGAGGATTTTTTATTCACATTTAGAAAAGTGCAAGTTGTTATGTTAAAAGCTTGTCATGGCTGAAGACACTCTTCACATAACATTAATTTTACAACATAACAACACTAGCCCTTGGCGATTAGCTTACGTCAATAACGCACAAGGCTTTTGGCCTTGGCCAAAGCCTTGTAAAGTTTGAATTTCTGTAATCCACGGAGACTTAACATGCCTTTGTCTTGAACATCTCTATTGTTCTGCATGTGTTCGAAAAGGAAATGGAATAAGGAACGAACTGTCACATGGAAACACACACCCACACATCCACACCCACATACACACCCCGCGCGCGCGCGCACGCACGCACGCACACACACGCACACATGCATACAAACACACCACACTAGGGTGGAAAAAGGGTGAAACGAGAAATAATCAGTGAAGAAACGGGAAAGGTGAACATGTGCAAATGGGAGGGGGTAAAATGGGACAGGGTGAAATGTTCAAGAAGGAAGAAGAGTAAATAGGTGAAACGGAAAAAAGATCAAATGAGAAAGGTGAAATGGAACAGGGTGAAGAGGAAAAGGGTGAAGAGGGGAAAAAAGGGGGAAAATAGGACAGGGTGAAGTGGGAAATGGCGAAATGGAAAGGGAGGAAGCGGCAAAAGAGGAACAGAAAAAGGGTAAAATGGGAAAGAAGGAAGAAAAGGCGTGAAACGAAACAGGGTGAAATTGACAATGAGAAAGAGGAACTGAATGAAATAGCAAAGAGTGAAATGGGACAGAGTGAAATGGGAAAGGAGAAAGAGGAAAAGAGAGAAATGGAAAAGGAATAGGAAGAAATGGGAAAGAGTAAAATGGGAAAAGGTGAAATGAAAATAGAGAAAGAGGAAAAGAGTGAGATGGAAAAGAAGGATGAGCAAATGGGAAAGAGTGACAAACCAAAAAAGGAGAAAGAGGAAAAGAGTGAAACAGGAAAGGAAGAAATGGAAAAAGAGGAAGAGGAAGAACATATAGATCTATTAAAATTTAGGAGGAAGAGGAAAGGGGTGAAACTGGACAGGGCAAAATGCAAAACAAAAAAGTGACATGGAGAAAAGGCAAATTTAACAGGGGTTACCTATGTGGAAATGGGTAAAATCGGAAAAGGTGAAAAGGGAGAGGGCAGTAGATCTCCGTTTTCCTCCTCCTCTCTCTCTCTCTCTCTCTCTCTCTCTCCTCTCTCTCTCTCTCTCTCTCTCTCTCTCTCTCTCTCTCTCTCTCTCTCTCACACACACACACACACACACACACACACACACACACACACACACACACTACCCAACCCCTGCTTCCTCCCCCCCCCCAACCCAACTTGACTCCTCAGGCTTACACATCCACCACACACCACCACAAAACTACCACGTGCAAAGTATGGGCTATAGCCACCCACCCCTCAGAGCACCAAGGCAGAGCCAAGTTAGGCTAAAGTCCCTAGGACTGCAGGCACAGCACAGCATAGCACACACAGCCTAGCCTAGCCTAGCAATAGCAATAGCATTGCCTAGTAGCAGAGCCAATACAAGGAGCAGAGCCAGACTAAAGCTATCAGAGGCACGGAAGCGCCAGCCCTCCAGGGAAGCCGCGGTAATGAGCAAAGGTGACGCCAAGCCGCCCTCCTGCCGCGCCTTCTTTCCCTCTCTCCTGAGCATGCGCGCAGCGCCGCTCGCACTTCCGGCCTGTTATTACCAAAATGGCGTCATTACTATGGTAATCTTCGCCCCCAGGTTGTTTACGAGTGCATCGGTCCGTCTGCAAAGAGTGAGTCCCAGTGTCCCTTTACTGCTTGCTGGAGTTGGGCGACGTCGCTATGTGATCTTTTGTGGACGTTGGTTCGGTAAAAGGATAGGATTGTGGCAGACTGAAGTCTTAGTCACTGATGGTTGGTGGTATTTTTGGCGTTGTTTTTGAAGTCGGTGTTTGGTCGATAGGGGGTCCTTTGACTACTGTAGTGCTGTGTCAGACATTCTGTCTCATTTCAAATCTCTTTTTCTGAACTCCTTAAGCCGCCCCCCTTACCTTTCCTCCCCCCCTCTCCTCTCTCTGTCCCTGTTTATCTCTTTTTTTTCTACCTCTGTGTCTGCCTGTCTTTTTTCTCCATCTTTGTCTCTGTATCTCTTTTCTGGCTTTTCATGACAGGAATATGCTTTCTCCGTAATCCCACCTACAGGTACATGGTTAAGAGACTTTTATATAAAAAAAAATCATATAAAAAAGAGAAATGGTTGAAGCCAAGGAAAAGAAAATTTAACTAAAATTTGACTGAGTGTTTTCACTAATAAAGCACATATTTCTATTCAAAAGGACAACTACAACATGGTCATATACATATGATAATCTAAAATTCAATCATTTAAGCTCACAAAATGACATCTGCACAATATTTCTGGGTGTCACCAAAAAAAAAGGTGTTCATTGCCTTTTAAAGTGGTTTTACACCACTTTGAACAGATTGAGGTCGCCATGATTGTGGCGGCTTGCCCTCGTTACTTCTTAGGGACGGACAGCAGCCCGCATTTCACGCAGAGAAATAAACCATGACTGAAAGTGGTACACAATATAATACGATACGATATGATACAATGCAAAATGAAACAATACAATACAGTCAATCCAAACCAATCCAATCCATCTATCTAAAAAAAAAAATCCCCCTGACAGAAAACGTACCAAGCCTTCTTCTTCTCCCTTTTCTTCTTTCTCCTCCTCCTCCTCATCTCCTTCTACTACTTCTTCCTCTTCTCCTCCTCCCTCTTCTTCCTCCTCCTCCTCCTTCTTCATCTTCTTTTTCTTCTTCTTCTTCTTCTTCTTCTTCTTCTTCTTCTTCTTCTTCTTCTTCTTCTTCTTCTTCTTCTTCTTCTCCTTTGCCCTTTTTTCTTACTCACATTCTTCTTTGTCGACGTCGTCTTCTTTTCCACTTCCTTTTACTTTTCTCAGGAGTCACTGCTTAACTGCTTGGGAAGTTGTCTGACATTTTTTGGGGTCCCCTGCGTCGCAGGTTATGTTCTCTCATAAAGCATGTGCATTCCCATAATTACAAAACAGTCCATTCTTGAGCAGTATTTAGCATGCTGACATTGGTGTTTTTTTAGTACACATATTGATGTTTCTTCAATGTGGTTTACATTTTTCACGGATAGGAGGAACAAATGGCAATATTTAAAAAGAAAAAAAAGAAAGCCGCATGCACACTGGTGTCGTGTCTATCTAGTTACCACCCGCGAAGTCGGAATGCTGCCCCCTTAATGGTGGGTTAAAACGGTCGTATATGCAAAAGAAAAGTACATTATTGGTGTGAACCTAGGAGTTGTAGCGGAGGAACGAAAGAAAGAAAGAAAGAAAGAAAGCATACATACTCCTTGCCATGGGGAGGGTGATGGACTCCTTTGTGTTCAACTCGCCCATGACCATGACGGACTGAATATATATATATATATATAGAGATATAGATATATATATATATATATATAGATATATAGATATATATATATATATATATATATATATATATATATAGATATATAGATATAGATATATAGATATATATATATATATTCCAGAAATGGCAGTATTTAAGAAAGTCATTCGGATGAGACTCGAAACCGAGGCCCCGTGTGTGAATGCACGCAGAACACCTTGCGCACACGTTAAAACCCCGTTCCACCTTTCGGAAGAGTAGGCCATCGTGTGCCGGTAGGAGCGGATGACAAAATTATAACAAACCAGCATGCACACAGGTGTCGTGTTTAGACACCATCCCTGAGGAAAAATCGGGGAGTTGGAGTCCCAGGGCGGCTCGGGGCTGTAGGTATATGGCAACGTTCTGGTGGCTCCTGCGACGGTACTGGAACCATTCGTATCGGTCATTGCCTTTCCAATGGATCATTCCAGTGCCGTGGAGAGGGAGGGTCTGCTGCATGGGTAACAGCTTGCCCTCCATACATACTTGCCCAGGCTTTGCGCTCTAAAGACTAGAGCGCAACACCATAGTCTTCCGAGACTGATGGGTGCCTACTGCATTCCAGAAATACCCAAGCAATATTATATCCCCTGAAATCCCCGGCAATATATCCTCAGAAATGCCCCAGCAATATCATATCCCTTGCAATCCCTCGTGGAATTAATTAAGGAAGAAGTCAAATCAAACCAGTATCGAATGTGATCGTTGATGGTTGCAAAAACTACTCGGTGTGACTCTGTGTGTGTGTGTGTGTGTGTGGTGTGAGAGAGAGAGAGAGAGAGAGAGAGAGAGAGAGAGAGAGAGAGAGAGAGAGAGAGAGAGAGAGAGAGAGAGAGATTTGATTTATTCTTTTATATCAAGGATAATGGAATAAGCACTCTTGCGCTTTTTTGTGTGCTTGTGAGAGGAGAGAGAGAGAGAGAGAGAGAGAGAGAGAGAGAGAGAGAGAGAGAGAGAGAGAGAGAGAGAGAGAGAGAGAGAGAGAGAGAGAGACTTTTTCTACACTTGTGGCGATGGAAGAGGAAGCCAGATTGTAAGAGAGTTTAAAAGATGACGTGATCCATAACTTTTATCCGCTGTTACAGATAAATCTTGGCAAAGCGGTCCGTTGATAAAGCCATGGTGTTTGACTGAATCATTACCCAACATCACAAGAGGGTAGTGAAGGGGGCCAGGGGGGGGGGGGTGAGAAGGGAGGGGGGTGTTGGTCATGGAGAAAAACTCCGAAAACATTTGTTTATTGATTGTGTTTTTTTATGATCGTGTGAAATAAAAGTTTTGTGTTTAACCAAAGATAGATAGTGTGTGTGTGTGTGTGTGGTGTGTGTGTGTGTGTGTGTGTGTGTGTGTGTGTGTGTGTGTGTGTGTTGTGTTGTTGTGTTGTGTTGTGTTGTGTTGTGTTGTGTTGTGTGTGTGTTTGTGTTGTGTTTGTGTTGTGTTGTGTTTGTGTGTGGTGTGTTGTGTTGTGTTTGTGTTGGTTTGTTGTGTTGTGTGTGTGTGTGTGTGTGTGTGTGTGTGTGTGTGTGTGTGTGTGTGTGTGTGTGTGTGTGTGTGTGTGTTTGGGGGAGGGCGTGGGGGAGGGTAAGAGGGTATTTCGAAAAGAGGCTCTATACTGAACGAAAATCGCATTCGAACATGACTACATGTATAAAGATCTGCATTCGTATTCTCTCTCTCTCTCTCTCTCTCTCTCTCTCTCTCTCTCCTCTCTCTCTCTCTCTCTCTCTCTCTCTCTCTCTCTCTCTCTCTCTCTCTCTCTCTCTCTCTCTCTCTCCATCCCCCTCTACTCTCTCACCCCCCAAGTCTTTCTCCTCCTCTCCCCTCCCTCTCCTTCTCCCCTTCCTCCTCCTCCTCCTTCTCTCTCTTTCCCCTGTGAGCCATCTTATCCTCACGACACAAATTACAGATAGCAGCCTCGCAGCATCCGTCATTACGGCACGCCAATTACCGGGCCCTACGTACCGATTCCCCTAGTCCCACAAAAGAAAATCGAGCGACTCTAACGAACGCCGCCGCGCCTTCTCACAGAACAGCCTGCCTGCCAGCCTGCCTGATGCCTGGAGCCTGCTTGAAGCCTGCCTGCCTGCTTGATGCCTGCCGCGTTTTACGACGCGAGAGGAAAAAAAGGACAGAAAGATTACCAAAAAAAAAAAAAAAAGGGAACAGAAAATAGAAAATAGGCGAGAAAAAAAACTTTCTTTTTTTTTTTTTTTTTGCAGACCAAAAGGGAAACAAGCCACCTAAAGAGAAGAAGAAGAAGAAATAATTTTTAAAAATGCACACACGCGCACACACACAAAAAAAGCTAGCAACAACACAAAATAATCACCCTCCGTCTTTTCCATGTTGCAAGCGCGATTCTTAAAAAAAGAAGAAGAAAAAGGAAGAAGAAAAAAAAGGAAAAAGACTTGATCACCTCTCAACACCTCAGAACATCCACAATCGGCGGGTGGTTTTTCTTTTTTCTGTTTCTTTTTTGTTTCTCTCTCTCTCTCTCTTCTCTCTCTCTCTCTCTCTCTCTCTCTCTCTCTCTCTCTCTCTCTCTCTCTCTCTCTCTCTCTCTCTCAAAGTTCTCTTACAAACCATGGATCAAAAAGCTGGGAAAGATATGGCTGTGGGAGTAAGGATTAGGAACCGGAGGAGAGAGAGAAGGTTTGGAGGGGGAGACAGAAACACAGAGAGAGAGAGACAGAGAGAAAGACAAGATAATATGAGAGAGAAGAGAGAGAGAGAGAGAGAGAGAGAGAGGAGAGAGAGAGAGAGAGAGAGAGAGAGAGAGAGAGAAGACGATGACGACGATTAAGAAGGAAGAGGAGGAGGAGGAGAAGAAGAAGAAGAAGAAGAAGAAGAGAAGAAGAAGAAGAAGAAGAAGAAGAAGAAGAAGAAAAAAAGAGACCACAACGAAAAGGGTAAAGAAAACAACAACAACCCAAAAAGACAGGACTGAAAAAGACAAGAAAAAAAAACCGAAACAAAAACAAAAAAGGCTGCCCGACTGATTTCCTTGCAAAACCTTAGCCTCACACAGATAGGTTCCAATACAACCAAAAGACGGACGGACGGCACTGAACGCTGCCATGCCAAGCCCTCTAGGCCTATTGCTACTTCCACTACAACTACAATGTCCCCAACCAAAAAGAGCCTCCCTCCCTCGCTGCTACTAAAGTCTCACGTCGCCTCTCTCACTCTCTCTCTCAAGTAGCGACGAAGCTTGTGCTAGGCTAGCATAGTTGTGTGTGGCTCCAGAGCAGTTCGTGCCTCTTCCATTCTACCCACCCTACAAGATCGATCACCAAAACCACCACCACCACCACTACCACCACCACCCCCTTTTAATCCCCTTCCCACCCCTCCTTTCCCGCAAACCTCCTTCCCTTACCTCCTCCTCCCTCCTCCGCCTTCCTCTCTTCCTCCTCTTTCCAGTAGTAGCACGGAAATCGATCAACCGTGCCAGTTTTTGTCGGCGTTGATCCCGAAGCGTTCGGAAAAGCCGTCGAGCGCGAGCGGAGCACGTATCGACCGCGTTCTCATACATTTTTTACGCCACAATACCTTTCAGCTTGCGGGGAGTAGGGCTCGCCCCCCCGTCGGAGTTGGAGCGTCAGCGGTATTGAAGGGGTTTTTCGGGGGCGATTTTTCGTTGGGTTTTTTTTTTTTTCGTTTTGTCTTTTTTTTTTAATAGGGGTTTTGGGGTTTTTCTTTTCTTTTTTTCTTTCTCTCTCTCCTGTTCTGACGAAGATAATACCCTGGCTGCACGCAAGACCTCCCAGGGTATGACTTCTCAGGTTTTGTTGTCGAGGCTATCTCCCCCCCACCCCCCCCCCTTTCCACCTCCTTCCACCCCCATTCCCTTGTCCTCTCTTCTCCTCCCCCCCCACCCCTCCTTTACTGCTAAAGAAGAAGACTAGTAGGAGAGTTTGTTGTGTGGGGCCTCTGTGTCGGTGTCCGCGCCGGAAGAAGAGAAGAAGGTCGAAGTGGAGAGGGGGAAAAAGAAAGAAAGAAAGACAGAAAGAAAGAAAGAAGGAAAGCAAGCAAGAAAGAAAGCAAGAAAGAAAGAAAGGAAAAAGGAAAGAAGGTAAAAAATAATATAAAAAAAAGGAAAGAAAGAAGGAGGATTTTTGGAGTGGATGCAGGTGTTAGGAAAGTTTGAAGTTGGTGGAGGGGAAGGTCTCTTGGCGATTCTTCTTTTCGTGTAGTGTAGTTCGTTTCTTCCACCACACGCTAACACCCACCCCCCACCCCCACCCACCCCCACCTCTACCTCCCCCCCCCCTCACCACACACACCTTTCTTTTTTTCTTTCCACCCTCTTATCTGACATCAGTAGGGTGTGTGTGTGTGTGTGTGTGTGTGTGTGTGTGTGTGTGTGTGTGTGTGTGTGTGTGTTTAACTCTGCCTCTGTGTGTGTGTGTGTGTGTGTGTGTGTGTGTGTGTGTGTGTGTGTGTGTTGTGTCCGTTTAACTCTGCCTCTGTGTGTGTGTGTGCTTGCCTGTCTGTACCCCCCCCCCCCCCTCTCTCTCTCTCTCTCTTTGCCTTTGTCCCTGTCTCTTGTCTCTCTCTCTCTGTCAAGTCTGAAATCTCTCTCTCTCTCTCTCTCTCTCTCTCTCTCTCTCTCTCTCTCTCTCTCTCTCTCTCTCTCTCTCTCTCTCTCTCTCTCTCTCTCCTTTATGTATAGTGTAACAGCAAAAAGGCTGGCTACTCGGTGGCATTAGAAATTGTAGCAGAAATAACAGTAGGAAAATGTTGCTGTTGATGGTGGTGGTGGCGGTGGCAGTGGTTGCGTGTTGGTAGTGTGGCAGGAGAGAAAGAGAGAGAGAGAGAGAGAGAGAGAGAGAGAGAGAGGAGAGAGAGAGAGAGAGAGAGAGAGAGAGAGAGAGAGAGAGACAGAGACAGAGAGACAGACAGACAGACAGACAGACAGACAGACAGAGTGTGTGTGTGTCTGTGGTGGTGGTAGTTTTAGCGGGTAGTAGGTAGGCAGCACCAGTGTTTTTAGGTAACAGCAGTAGGCCTAGTTTAGTATAAAAGCAGGCATTATCGTCATCTCAGTACAAGTACGGTAGTGGAAGCAGCAGCAGGAGCAATAAAAGTAAGCTAGTTATAGTAAGTAGTAGTAGAGGTAGTAGCAGTAGCAGTAGTAGAAGTAGCAGTAGTAGAAGTAGGAAATGGATGTGGAGACGAAAATATCCAAATAATTGATTTTATCCATATTCTCATAAAGGGAGGCAATTTTATCCAAATTCTCATAAAGGGAGGCAATTTTATCCAAATTCTCATAAAGGGAGGCGATCTTATCCAAATTCTCATAAAGGGAAGCATTTATCCAACTTCCATAAGGGGAGCCATTCTATCCAAGTTTCTATAAAGTGGCACGGGGGGGGGGGGGGGGGGGGGGGGGGGGGGGGGGAGATTTTAAAGTAGGGTCATCTTCTATTCACTAGCTTCCTTCCACCACGCAACTGGTTTTGGAATAGGTTTTTCCTTCATAGATCCAATCAGAATGCTCAAAAAAGCATCGAATCGCCGATTATGAATGGGTGGTGAGAATGCCAGAGGTCACGGGTTTGATTCCCGTCCAGACGTGTCACTCATTCAGCTAGTCCATGGGTTGGTCGTCCTACAGTCCAATCCAATCCAATCCAGTACGATAGAATACTACTATACAATGTAAGGTGATACAATACCATCTGGGCATGAGGTGTTGCTATTTCAATCCTGTGGCGTCTTTGACAGTGTTTTCAGTTCTGCTGCAGTGTGTTTGGGTCTCAGCTGAGTCTTTTATTTCGTGACTTGTTTTCAAATGGTTTTCTTTGCCACTGGGAGAGGCCACATGGGTTACACCTATTCAGCTTCCCCATGACGTGATTTTCCCCCTGGACTTACCATTTACTTTTCTCCTGTACTTACTTACCTTGTATTCTTATCATTTAAATCATTTTGATCAGCAACCCCCTTTAGCAATACCAACGGCCTTTTCTTTATGGATAAGTCTTTCAGAGCTCTCTCTCTCTCTCTCTCTCGCTCTCTCTCTCTCTCTCTCTCTCTCTCTCTCTCTCTCTCTCTCTCTCTCTCTCTCTCTCTCTCTCTCTCTCTCTTCTCTCTCTCTCTCAACCATCAGTGTGAATGGCTTTGCACCAACATCTATCTGCACTACTTTATAGTCGCAGGTTAGGCAGGTTACCCAGGGTCTCTCGGATTTCCCAGACACCACCACCACCACAGTCCTATCCGTTTACAGCTGCAGTGCACAAGGGGCTATCGATATCAAACTGCTGCCTTCAGGTCCCTTGCTGGAGGAGACGCTTCGTTGCTGCCAAGCAAGTACGTACTTCACTGGTAAAACTTGTACCTTGGGTTATGTTCAATATTCCTTGGACAATATTCCTCTGTAGTCCCCTCCCTACTAGCAATGAGTGCTCATTCCATTATTCCTGATATAAAAGATTTTTTTTTTTAATTGTGTATCTATCTTTCTCAGTTGTTGAAAGGCTGCACACCAGCTTTAGATTTTGCCACTTTCCCTTCAATTTTCCTAAATCACTCTCGTATTCATGTCTCAAGTACTAATACTTGATCTAGCTTCTGACTCACAACTCGTGTTTTTTGCACATATTTGGTTAAGTTTGAATTTTTTTAAAGTCAGTAAACCCTGTATTCTTTAACTGTCCTCCTAGCCATAATAATATGCATACTAGGGGAGACAAGCACCATTTGATGATCCCATCCAACTTTATTATATGACGGTTTTGCATGTGTTGCTCCTATTTTACCCTACCATAAAACAGCAAATCTTACAAATAATAATCTTTTCAGACATTATATGACATTGTGCCTGTATTTTTTTGTTCTGGCGACCAGGCAATGATGGTTGAAACACTGGGATGGGCACAGACTGTTCAATCTACGGTGATATTCCCCCATGTGGGGGACGGATTAGCCTAGTGGTAAGAACATTGCGCTCGCAATTTGACGACCCAGTTTCGATCCCCGTACGAGGGGATTTTTCTCCTGGAGTTAACATCAGTGCTGATTCCACTCTCCCCAAAAGTCCTTCGGATGAGACTATAAACCGAGGCCCCGTGTGCGAACGCATGCAGAACATCTTGCGCACACGTTAAATCCTGTTCCGCTTTTCGTAAGAGTAGGCCCATTGTGTACCGTTGGAACAGATGACATTTACAAAACTGCATACACACGGGGACTGGATGTAAAAAAAAAAGAGAAAAGCACATGAGTGCTTATTCCATTATCCTCGATATAAAATACTGAATAAATAAATAAATATGGCATTTTTTCTCATGGATTTTTCATTACTTTGAAGTGTTCGTCATCCCTTTTCTATGCCCCTTTTTGTGTAACCTGGAGATGCTCAGTTAAGCGGAATAGCAGGCGTCCTCAGCACGGCCTGGTTTTTTTTATCATTGGCCTGAAGGAATGAATATGATTAAAGAAAGGTACCACTAGTCATTCAGTGTGATTTTTTTTTCAGGTTGACAGTGTTACGTATTTGAATGGGTTGAATGGTGTTGATTTTGAAGTGAAAGTTATTGGGGTTACTGAAGCTGAATGCATTGACAGTCTTGATACAGCCAGCCTTGGTGGCCGGTGGGGCCATGAAGGACATGAAGTGAAATGAGAGGGTGTGACTGAAGGTCGATGCAAGGTCCGAAATTTCAGTCACATGCATGCACGCAGGCTTGCCGGAGCACAAAATGTGCATGGCCTTATGGATAAGTGTTGATTGGCTGGGAGATACTAGTGACAGTAGCTTATACAGTCTCTGGTGAGCCGTTTGGAACAGTAGAAGATAAGGTAAAAGGTGTCCCCATAACCTATGTGGTCGTAGGGGAGCGACGCATCAGAGACCTCAGCTTCTCTAGGGGGCCAGCACATTGAGGGCGGCGCCAATCTCCTCTCCCTGGCTGCTTTACCTCCCCTGACCCTAAAGAGGGCAAGTACCCATTTACAGCTGGGTGAATTGGTGGACTGTACTGAAGTCAAGGTGCGAAAATGGTCACCCGTCCACTTGATAACCACGCTCGATGCTGCTTAACCTTAGCTGGGGGAAAGCGAGTACTCTGACCACTGAACTATCCCATCCCTGTTTGGAATAGATTGCGGTATATTTTGCCAAAGCCTGTGGCTTATAACCCAGCACTTTCAGCTGTTTGAGACATAGAACATAATATATACGTTCACGATGACAACCATTCAGTGGGGAATCCGTTTCACCCTGACCTGTCCAGCTGTACATTCCGGGAGGATGGCACGTTTGTTACCCATTTTAGGCTCGAATCCAGGAGAGTACTGTTCTATAGCAAAGGTAGCAGAAAAGACCGTTGTGAAGTCCAGGACAGCCGCAGAGACAGAGAATCACCCAAGATTACACAGAAAAATAGCTTGAAGTAGGTCCTCTGGTGGAGTGAATGAATGACAGATCCTTATGAGACAAATTGGACTGTCCTTATCACATTGCAGTCTTAGGCCTCTCTCTGTGTGTCTCTGTTTCTCTCTATCTCTCTGTCTCTGTCTCTCTCTGTCTCTGTCTCTCTCCCTCCCCCCCCCCCTCCTCTCTCTCTCTCTCTCCTGATGGATGATGGCACCCATCGGACACCTAACACAGTCCCCTAAGCTTGACAGAACTGGACAGGGCGCCGACAGGACAGGACAGGAGAGGAGAGGAGAGGAGAGGCCAGGCCAGAGCAAGGAGCGAGTGAATCATCCCCATCTTAAATTTATCCAGTCTAGTGGCTCAACGTCGCCAACACTGCTGGTTCACTGTGCCATGACCTCCGGTCCCAGTCTAGTCTTAGAGTACATGACTGTATAGACTAAGTTAGTTCTTCAGGTGGGGGGCAGGTTTTATGATAATAAATCACAAAATCCGAAGATTGAGAATGTGTGTGTGTGTGTGTGTGTGTGTGTGTGTGTGTGTGTGTGTGTGTGTGTGTGTGTGTGTGTGTGTGTGTGTTGTGTGTGTGTGTGTTTCTAAGTGTCTGTGTGTGTGTTTCTATGTATACATACATACATACGTACATACACACACACACACACACACACACACACACACACATATATATATATATATATATATATATATATATATATATATATTATATATATATATATATTATATATATACATAAAATGTGTGTGAGTGTGTGTGTGTGTGTGTGAGTGTATGTGTGTGTGTGTGTGTGTGTGTGTGTGTGTGTGTGTGTGTGTGTGTGTGTGTGTGGTGTGTGTGTACACACATACTACCTACCTACCTACCTACCTACCTACCTACCTACCTACCTGCATACATACATACATACATGCATACATACATACATACATACATACATACATACATACATACATACATACATACATACATACATACATACATGTGTGTGTTTGTGCGTGTGTGCGCGTATGTGTACGCTCGCGCGCTCACGCGTCTGTACATATGATTGTTTTTTATGTAGGCATTTTGTAGGTTTACGTGCGCTCTCATCCAATGATGATGATGCGACAGGCGCGGGGGAACTAGCTTAGAAAAGTATTCTGGATGTAGCATCAAACTCAGGATAAGTTAGCTCACGTAATATCTATAGGACATACACACATACACGCACACACTTACACACACGCACACACACACACTTACACACACACGCACACGCACACGCACGCACACACACACACACGCACACACACACACACACACACACACACACACACACACACACACACACACACACACAGCGTCTCCAGTGCGAGAATATCATAGATCAAAGACAATGGTCTATAATCGTCATGATCCCCTGTAACGAGAACAACAACAAAGATGAGCGCAACACTCTGATGTGACATATCACACTCACTCACTCACTCACTCACTCACTCACTCACTCACTCACTCTATAACATAACTCCCCTCCAGCTTGTAGACTTTGTGAAAGCATCGAACAACGTGTACATTTTGGTCCGTTCTTGCGAAAACCTCACTCCCCATCCGACGATTTTTAGGAGGATGTTAGCTTCAGGGGATTGGAGGGGGAGTAAGGGAAGGAAGACAGTAGGTAGGTAGACGGGAAAGGGACGAAGGCAGAGGTGGAGGAAGGAGTTGGGGGGGGGGGGGAGAGGGGGAGGGGTGTCTGACACGTCTGTGGCCTCCACCCCCTGAAACCTCCCCACCCCTTCAATGATATATCATTTTCATTTAGTCGCCGCTCGGCTGAACGTGTCCCGAGCTGCCGACGCAAACGAGGACCGTTTTATTCCGCCATAAACCTTCCCCCTGGAGACCTCCCTCCCTCCCCTCCCTCCTTTCCTTCCCCTCCCCCCCCCCCCCCCCCCCTCCTCCTCTCTCTCTCCCTCCCTTCCTCTTTCTCTTCCTCACTCCCTCCGGCCTCTACACCAACACCATCACTGTCTCCCTCTACTCCCCCCTTCCCACAGCCCCCAATTCATTGTAGCCTCCTGCCCTCCCCCTCTCCCCATCCTTCCTGGTTTGTCCAGGAAGTCTCTCAAGGCTTTTATATTTCTTGTTCAGGCTCTGTCCCTGTCGAGCTTCTTTTTCTGGTCTATCCTGTCTTCTGGTCCATTCTCTGTTCCGGTCCACTCTCTCTTCTGGTCTTTTTCGCTTTTCTGGTCTTTCCTCTCTTCCAGTCCATTCTCTGTGCTGGTCTATCTTCTCTTCTGATCCATTCTCTCTTCTGGTGCATCTGCTTTTATAGTCTGACCTTTAGTTCTTGTCAAAAGCAACAAATAACTAACACAAGACTAACAGCAAAATCAAGCAAGACATGAGGGAAGCAAAAAGCAGTTGGATTTTGGAACAGCACAAAATTATTGAAGAAGACATTTGCAGGGGATGCAGTAAGCAAGCATTCAATACCTTGACAAAGTTCACCAAGACTGAGCAGAACAAAATGATTATCAATCATCGAAAACTAAACAGGTGCCCTGCTCCCTGACAACACTGAAGTTGTCAGCAGAGGGACAGAACACTTCCAAAAGCTGTACAACCACAGCCAGACACCATTATGCTAGAAGTAACATCAACAAAAAAACCAAGGCAGACCTGCTATAATTGCTGAGAGAAGCAGTGGAAGAAGCAGCACTGCTTACAAGAGGGTAAATCACCTGGAGTGGACAGCATTCCTGCAGAATTAATCAAACACGGCGGAGAAGAAACTGTAAGATGCTGACAACACTTTGCCCAGAAATCTAGTTCACCAAGATTTGGCCTCAAGAGTGGACGCAGTCTCTAGTAACCCCACCTCCTAGGAAAGGTGATCGAAGACAGTGCCAGAACTACTGAACTATCAGCCTAAGAAATCATCCAAGGAAGGCAATGCCCAGCATTATTATGAATAGACTTTTTAAAAAAGAACAAAACAAGCTGAAGAAGTATCTCCAGAGGAGCAAACTGGTTTCAGACCTGGAAGAAGTACAACTTAACTGCAGGTTTATCATGAAGAACCATGTCCAACACTAAGAAGATCTTTTCCAAAATTTCATCGACTTCAAAAAAGTGTTTGGTAGAGTGTGGCACAATGAACTGTTGCAAACTCTCAGAACTTTAAGTATTAAGGAAAGAAGATTAGTGCAGATCATTCAGGCACTAGTCAATATCTCCAGACTATCACAGGACTCCAGTTTCTTGAAAATCTGTGAGACACCATGATTCTCACCCAAAGCTAACCATCTGACAAATGCAAGAAAAAAAACGTAAAAAATCAGGCACTCTATAACTATGCCAGCAGTGCAATATTCATGTACAGTTAGAGCCAATAATTCTTTTGAGAATAGGAGTTAGACAAAGCTCCATACTTTCGTCTGCTTTGCTTAACCACACCACTGTATCTCTTGGTAGCTGATCCATTTGCAAAGTGAGGTTTGCTGATGATACTGACTTTCTAGGATACAGTAACAACGAACTCTGAAAAACTTACAAATAAGAGCAATG